>NW_020769308.1:39957032-40075740 GCF_900518735.1 Pseudonaja textilis
TCTATCTATCTATCTATCTATCTATCTATCTATCTATCTATCTATCTATCTATCTATCATCTATCTATCTATCTATCTATCTACCTACCTACCTACCTACCTACCTACCTACCTACCTATCTATCTAGAGAATGAGAGAACAGCTTTAAAATTTCATATGATTTTCATAAAACTCATTATTTTCTGAAGGAAACTTCCTCATACTTTTATTTACCTGGAAGTTTGGTAATAGCACAGAAACTCTGATTTAGTTTATCACAATTGATAAGAACTGCATTGACAGGAACAGAATAAAGAGGGGAGACTTCTTTAGAATATTGCCCTATTAGTATTGGAAAGACTCAGTTTCAAATCTCAGTGTAATTATGGCTTTTGACCAGTTATTATACCTTTAAGCAGGAAGTTTTTAGCATAATGGTAGCAATAGGCAGGAGATATTGTTCTCTGTAATTTATGGTATCTTCAAGAAAACAGACCAAGTTTTTCCATTACTGTTTATGGATCTACCTAAATTACAAAAATAGGATAATTGAGAAGATAAGGACTAACACCTAGGAAGAAAGTCAGAGTATAAGAAAAATGAATATTTATGAATACAATGTAACTTTACATCATACACGGATGCACAAACACAGCTAATTTGTGTTTCACTAATTTGTTCATTTCACTAATTTGTCCATGTAGATCTGATGATGTTCTTTTTCAGATTCACTAGTTTGTTATTTCCGTGCTGTCTGTGTAAATTGTTTCTTTATGTTTTCAGAGAATGGAGACAATTTTTTGATGCAATTTAGAATGGCTCATTTCACCCAGCTATCAACTAGTGACAGGTTTATGAAGGGAGAAAAGCCTGCAAAGTTACATGATAGATATTTCTAAATATCTAAGTGGGTTGTGAAAAATAAGTGAAAGGGAGCAGTAAATCACATTAAGAAAATGACTTAATAGATGTTGCTGATTTTTGTCTGACAAAAGTGGTAATTTCAGATCAAATTGTTGAATTTTGAATTGATACTTGTTTGGGTGACATTTGTGTCAATCCCACTTATCCTTGCAGCATTTATAATTTAGAGAGTCTTAGTCACTTTTGACAGAGCACCATAAACAAGAGAAAATGTTTTTAATTACATCATTGTAAACAAGACCTTCCGCTTATCCCTTTCCATTATTTCCCCAAATATCATGAAATATGGCTCTTACGTATTAATATGAGCCAACTTGTGTTTGGACTTAAGGCAATTCAGTCCCATTTAATAGGATTTTATTCTTCTCGGGTTTTCTGAAAATACTGATCAATTATTGGTAATTTTCTATTTTGCTACAATAATTTATACTTCAATGTTTCTTAGAAAATATATTGGACAAAGTAAAACACTTCAAAATTTGAACTTAGGACTTTTGAATCAGGCATTGAAGGATTAATACAGGGAATGCTGTATTAAAGACATGATCTAGCCCAAGGGTATCAAACTCAAGGCCTGCAGGCCAGATCTGGCCCGCAGGGTGCTTAGATCTGGCCCACAGGGCTACCCTGGAAACAGTGAAGGACAGGCCTGCGGTGCTTCTGCCAGTGAAACAGAGCTCGGGAAGGCTGCATGCAGCCCTCCCAAGCTCTGTTTTCACTGGCAAAGAGTTGCAGGAGGCCATCACAGCTGGAAACAGAGCTCGGGAGCCTGTTTTCACTAGAAGAGCCTGTTTTCACTGGTCCCCCAGTGCCCCAACACAAGTGATGTCAAGCTGGCCATGTTAACCCTGGCCATGCTCCCCCAGCCCCCTGAAGACAAACATAACCCTGATGCGGCCCTCAATGAAATTGAATTTGACACCCCTGATCTAGATAAAGTAATAATAACTTAGTTCAGCATTAGTTCTTGGGAATAAGAGGGAAAAGTGTCTAATTGTGGCAGATTGATCGCAGTTAGATTGCAGATTAACAAAGAAAGATTCAATTTAATTAATTGCACAATAAACCAAGTAAGTCATATGTACCAAAACATGCAATAAATCAAAGAAAAAAACTGATGAAACAGAGAACATCTATCTGCATAATGACTTTTGTTATGTCCTGAGGACTCAAGGAGTTCTCACTCAGGTCCACTCACTTTGTGTGGGCGATATTCCCCCATTCCCATTGGTTGGTTCTCCCCAGCAGCCAGCTATAAAAGCAGGCTGCGGGGTCCAACTGCTTGCTGATTGCTGCGAGCCAGTTCCAGGCTTGGCAAGCACGGTCAGCCCTTTATTTGTAAAATAAAGTACTGTTGCACTCATGCTCTGGTTCAGCCTCTCATTGCTCAAACTTAACACTGGCGACGAGGGTGGGATGGCTACCAGATGCACCTTGCAACCGCTGAGTCACTAGCCACCGATCCGCAGCCCAGAGAGAGCGATCGGCTGGCGATAAGGGAAACGCTGATCCGCAGCCAGAGAGAGCGGTCAGCTAACAAAACGAGCGATCAAAAAGAGCAAACGCAGATCCGCAGCCAGAGAAAGCGGTCTGATTCAAAAAGTTAGAAGCGTCTGTAGCCGCTTGTTAGCCCCGCTACGGGGAAAGTGAAGCGCTGCGAGCCGCAGCCGCTCTGCATTTGGCGCGAAATTCAAACGGGTGTCATTTGAATTTCGAGCCAGTAGGAATCACAGCACAGCGCTGTAGAGAGTCACTAACGCCCACTTTTTTTGGCGCGAATCAAGACACCTCCAACGGCTAGCAGCCGTGGTAACCCAGAGAGAGAAAGTGAGGGTAGCAAAAAACCTCTCCAGAGCTGATATCACTAGTAACTCACGAGCACTCGTAGTCCCAGAGAGATTTTTCCGCAGGTAGCCCAGCCGTTCCAGCACCATGAGTTCCAACCCAGTATTCCCGGCGTTTAAACCAGACGAAGAGAAGTGGGAATCGTATAAGAACCGATTCAATCATTACATCGATGCGGTCGGCCTGGCGGATGCGGGAGAGCATCGGAAAAAATCCTATTTCCTAATCTACTGCGGAGCCACCGTTTACGATACCGCCGCAGCACTCGTAGCGCCGAGAGAATTGAAAAACGTTCCGTGGTCCGAGTTGCTTGAGATCCTCACTAACCACTACGCTCCCAGGCCTTCACAAATCGCCAGGAGGTTCACGTTCCGTATGAGGAAGCAATCAAGTAAGGAGACCATCAATCAATATATGGCCGCCCTCAGAACAGCAGCCCTGCACTGCGGGTTTGGAACATACCTGGAGGACATGCTCCTTGATCAATTAGTTTGTGGGGTCAAGGATCTCAACCTACAGAGGCGCCTGCTAGCTAAAAAAGACCTCAACCTCGCGCAAGCGGTAGAGGAGGCCCTAGCAGCTGAGCTAGCAACGAACTCAGCCACCGAAATTCAGGGCCCAAGTGCCAAGCTAGCATCGTTCCCAGTCCATTCCGAAGAGGTGGAAGCGGAGGAAGGCCACAACGATGAGAACGATGTCCACCGCCTCACCAATGACAGGCGGTCGCAGGTAGGGGCCAAACAAGAATACACCGGTCCACCCAAGCACATCACACTGTGCCTAGCCTGTGGGGGATCACATCAAAGGGCCACCTGCAAGTTTAAAGGAGCCGTTTGCAACAACTGCCATAAGAGGGGGCACATTGCGAGAGTCTGCCAAGCCCCCCAAAGCGCTGCACACAGACCCCCGTCCTCGCACTCGGGACCACAGAGGCAAGTATTAAACTGTCGCACGCACCGCCTTGCCAGGCGTACTTGCCACACTGTTAGTAAAATTTCTCTCTCCGTTTCCCTAGAAGGTAAACCGTGCCACATGGAGGTTGACACAGGGTCAGCGCTCTCAATAATCTCGTGGAACACCCTCAAGAGACTCCACCCCAGCCTATCTACTACCCGGCTTCAGAGATGCCAGTTCGGTCTGAAGGACTACCAGGGGAAGGCCATTCCCGTGATCGGCAGAGGCAAGTTCTTTGTCAGTTTTAGAGCTTTTAAAGGCCACCTACCTCTAGTGGTAGTTAACGGCAATCTACCCACCTTATTGGGGCTCGATTGGTTTCCCCACCTCGGCCTAGGGTTAACAGGAGTCCATGCTGTCTCAACCTCAGACACTGACTCCTTATTCGCTGACTACGCAGATGTGTTCAGCGAGGAGCTGGGGTGTTATAATGGAACCCCCATCTCATTCACCGTTGACCCCCAGGCAGTCCCAATCAGATTAAAACCACGTAGAGTTCCATTTGCTATTCGACCAAAACTAGACGCTGAATTGGATAAACTACTAAAACAAGGGGTCATTGAGCCAACAGATTTCGCCAAGTGGGAGACGCCCATTGTCACACCCCTCAAAAAAGATGGTAGCCTGAGAATTTGCTCGGACTACAAGACAACAATCAATAAATATTTACAAGTTAGCGCCTACCCTGTGCCCGTCATTCAGCACTTATTGCACACATTCGAACCGGGCAGTATTTTTGCTAAATTGGACATGTCTCAAGCATATCAACAGTTCCCTGTTGATAACCAAACAGCGGAACTTCAGACCATCGTCACTCACAGGGGTGCCTTCCGATGCAAGCATCTCCAATTTGGCGTAAGTGTTGCCCCGGGTATTTTTCAGTCCCTCATGGAGCGGATTTTACAGGGCCTCCCTGGTGTAGTACCCTACTTCGACGACATCTTGGTCTCGGCCAGGGACAGACCCCAACTCTTCCAGAGAGTGCGAGCAGTGTTAGAGAGGTTCAGACAGCATGGCCTCAAGTTAAAAAAAGAAAAATGCGCCATTGCCACTAGACAGGTGGACTTTCTGGGTTATAAAATTGACGCCTCTGGCATTCACCCCCTGGAGTCCAAGGTTAGGGCGATCCACGAAGCTCCCACACCGACCTCCAAAACGGAGCTACAAGCTTTCTTGGGGCTCCTAAACTTTTATGCATCCTTCTTGCCCCATAAAGCCTCAGTAGCCGAACCCCTACACAGATTACTAGACAAAAAGTCACCGTGGCACTGGGGGCACAAAGAAGACCAGGCGTTTAACGCCGTCAAATCACTACTTACGTCAGAGGCAGTGCTCATCCAATTCGACCCCAACCTTCCTTTAGTACTGGCAGCAGACGCATCCCCTTTTGGAATTGGGGCGGTCCTTAGTCACCGACTCGCCAATGGCGCCGAGGCCCCCATCGCCTTTTTCTCCAGGACGCTCTCGGCCACGGAGCGAAATTACAGCCAAATAGACAAGGAAGCCCTAGCAGCTGTTGCAGCCGTGAAAAAGTTTCACGAATTCCTTTTTGGCCACTTCTTCGAACTGGTCACCGACCATAAGCCCCTCCTGGGCCTACTGGCCGGCGACAAACAGACACCTCAAGTCCTCTCCCCTAGGATGACATGGTGGACACTTTTCCTAGCGGCCTACTCATACAAACTTATCCACCGCCCGGGCAAAACTCTATCCCACGCTGACGCTCTCAGTCGCTGCCCCTTACCCGCTCCGGCTGAAGACCCAGCTCCTGTCAATGCCATTTTCGAAATCACCCAGTTGGACCTGCCCATCACCGCCCTTGACATCGCCGCCAAAACCAAGGCAGACCAAACGCTCGCCCAGGTGCTCGACTGGGTGAGGAGGGGGTGGCCGGGAGGCAACGTTGATAACAAATTCGCACCCTTTAAGACTCGCATGCAGGAGCTGTCCAGTTTGCAGGGTTGTCTACTGTGGGGCACTCGAGTGGTCATTCCGACCTCGCTGCGTACCCGAGTCCTGGAGGCGTTGCACGAGGGACACCCCGGCATTGTGAGAATGAAGGCATTAGCACGCAGCTACGTGTGGTGGCCGGGTCTAGACGAGGACATTGTCAATTGGGTAAGTTCCTGCAGCATTTGCCAGGAATCCCGTCCTGCTCCCCCCATCGCCACCCCTACCAGATGGGAGAGCGCCAGCGCCCCTTGGTCTAGAACCCATATCGATCTGGCCGGCCCCGTGCATGGAAAGATGTTCCTAGTGGTCGTGGACGCTTATTCCAAATGGATAGACGTGGCACAGCTATCCACGACCACCACACTAGCAATCACCAACGTGTTAACGCGCCTGTTCGTTACACATGGACTACCCGACTCCTTGGTCTCCGATAATGGCCCACAGTTCGCATCAGTAGAATTCAGCCGTTTTGCAGCCAACCTAGGCATTCGCCACATTTTCACAGCCCCATTTCACCCTGCGAGTAATGGGTTGGCTGAAAGGGCCGTCAGGACCACCAAAGAGGCCCTCGCTAGGTTTGGCAGAGATGACTGGCACCACAAACTCTCACGGTTCCTGATGAGCCAGCACTCAACCCCCTGTGCAGTCACCAATAAGTCCCCAGCGGAACTTCTGATGGGCCGGCGCCTGAGGACTGTATTAGATAGACTGCACCCACAATACTGCCCTGACTCTCCCCTCGCTTCCACTTCGGGGGTTAGACATTTTATGTTACAGGAGCCGATATTCGCAAGGAATTTCGCTGGGGACCCACTTTGGATTCCGGGCGAGGTCATCGCCGTCACCGGGCCGAGATCGTATAGAGTCAGGCTGGAGGATGGTCGCGTCTGGAGGAGACACATAGACCAACTCAGAAGGTGCCTCAGCAACCTCGCAAACAAGAATCCAGAGTCTCCAGTCGAAGGGGAACCGTCTCATCCGCCGCCCAGCCACACTGCACCCAGCGACCAGTCTGCGCCAGCGGTCATTCCGGTCAGCCCAAACTCGGACAACAGCGCCCAGAGAGTTGACCAACCTGATCCAACCCACGAGAGCTCGACCCCAGTAACCAACCCGGTGGTTTCCGAGGATGCCCAGTCCAGAGAGAGTGTTGGCGACACTATGCCGGCTCAACCGTCACAGACTGATACCGAACAGACAGACAATGTTCCCGAGTTGCGCCGCTCCGGGCGCCAACACAAACCCCCCGTCTACCTCAAGGACTATGCGTGTTCGCATCTGGGGGGAAGGGGTGTTATGTCCTGAGGACTCAAGGAGTTCTCACTCAGGTCCACTCACTTTGTGTGGGCGATATTCCCCCATTCCCATTGGTTGGTTCTCCCCAGCAGCCAGCTATAAAAGCAGGCTGCGGGGTCCAACTGCTTGCTGATTGCTGCGAGCCAGTTCCAGGCTTGGCAAGCACGGTCAGCCCTTTATTTGTAAAATAAAGTACTGTTGCACTCATGCTCTGGTTCAGCCTCTCATTGCTCAAACTTAACAACTTTATTGTAGGTTTCAGAAGAGACATTTCATTAGATGCATTTTGAAAAGAAAAAAAGGTATGAGTCACTTGTGACTGTTAGATACCTATTTATCATAGCTGCAGAGGTGGGATTCTACCAGTTTGGACCGGTTCTATAAAACCAGCTGTTATGATTCTGTGCAGTTTGGAGAACTGGCAAATTGCATCACTGGCTGGTCCCACCCCTCTCCGCCCACCCCTTTCCTCCCCACCCAGTCAGTCCTTATCCCGCATATACAATATGGCTGCCTGAAGCCTGCTTTTGCCCACCCGCCACACCCAGCCATTGTTCCCTGTCTTTGCAATTGGTGGGTGAGGCTCTGAAAGCAAGCCTCAGTCACCTACCTGTTGCCGCTAGTCACCCTCCCACCTCCACCACTGGCCTTTTGCCACCACTGCCGCTCACCTTCCCCCCACTTGCCTTCATTGGAGAACACAAGAAGCAGCTCCGTGTCAGCTCTGGAAAGTTCAACGGCTGCTTCTCTCCCCTGCTGGTCTAGCTGGGAGAGTGAAAGTCTGTTTCCCGGCACAGTGAAATTTAGCTTTGGATCCTGCAAGTCCCCATCAGGAAATGGCTCCAGGAGGCAGAGAAGCAGCCAGGTTGAATCCTGTTCCTCTCTGCCCCCTCTCTGCTCCATTTCCTGAAGGGAGGGGGACTTGCAGAACCCAAAGCAGCAGCTCCTGGTTGCTAAAGTAAATTTTGCTGTGCTGCACAAGTCAGTTTCCCAGGGCCCTGAGGGCCGTCCTCCCAAAGCACTGCTGCCACCACTCTGAAGGTCCCCTTTGGATGGATCAGTAAGTTCTTGCTTTGTTCCCTGGGAAGGGCTCCATCATGGAGGACTGTGTCTTTGGGCCAGGCACTTTCTATCGGGCCGCCTGCCTCACATGGAGAACTGCAGACAACAGCAGGAGGAGGAAGTGTGTGGTGGGGAAGGCTGTCTGCAGTTCTTGTAGCCAAAGCCTGGAATCCTGGAGTGTCTGCAAACTTGCATTTGTATGAGGTTGGATCCCCATGGCTGTGGTGGCTGGGAGGACACTTGCCCCATGTGACACTGCTCACCTGCCTGGCCAGTGTGTCAGAAAAGAGGCAGAAAGAAAAGCTTGGCAAGTCTTCTTCTCTTTCTCAGGTATTCACACAGAGCACGGACACATGAGGCTGGGACCTTCTGTGGAAGGGCAAATCCCTCCAGTGCCATGCACACACAAGGTGTTCATGGCGTGCTCTGTGTGTATGCTCAAGGAGGAGGAAAAGAGTTGTGAACTTTTATTCCTCCCTTTGAAGCAAGAAGGCAGCCACCACAGCCTGTCCCTTTAAGGTACCTCAACGTGGAGGTGGGGATGAGGAGGGACCATAAAGGGACAGCCAGGCCACAAGAGCTGCCTTCCGAGCAGCTCCGCTGTGAAGGGAAGAGAGGAAGAAAAGTTTGGCAACTCTTCTCCTTGGGTAGAGCGTGCACACATGGCACCGGGACGATCTTCTGCAAGGAGTTGGCATGTAGGCGAGTCCCACCAGCACTGTGAGATGTGTGAGTGTTTGCTCTGTATGGTTGAGGCTGAAAAAGAGGAGGGAAGCAGCCAGGTTGAATGCTATTGGCACAGCTACAGAAGCAGGAAGCAGCTGCCACCGATGCCCTCATGTGAAGATGTTGGGAACAGGAAGCCTCGACCCGCTCAGGAGCCATGAAGCACTCACCAACCCTCTGACACCTACCAAGTCTCCTCCCTCCCAATGTGCTTCTCTTCCTCCTCACCAGAAGCGTTATTTTGGGGGAGACTACAGGATTGCCCCACTTCCTGCCAGCCACTTGGTTTTCAGTACTGGTTCGTCAGATTCCCACCACCCAGTTCAGATGTTACTTCCCCCCCCAGGGGGGGAAGAGGGAGGCAGAGAGAGGGAGGGAGGGAAAGAGAGAGAGAGAAGAGACATAGAGGGAGAGAGAGAGATGAGAGAGAGAAAGAGATGAGAAACAGAGAGATGAGAAAGAGGGAGACGGAGACGGAGAAAGAACAAGAGAGGTGAGAAAAAGAGAAAGAAAAAGAGAGTGATGATAGAGGAGAGAAATGAGAGAGAGAGACATGAGAAAAAGAGAGACGGCTCTGTGGCCCCAAGATTTTGTAAAGTTATATGCAAAAATGAGTCCAGCAAATGCATATTCATTCATACAATAAATGTCATTGCAAAAACCAATCCCAGCCACAAAAAAACTTCGCTCAAGACCAGATTTATCCATACTGCAAAGAATCCACTCCCGTGAACTCCACGCAGAACTCAAAAACCATCTAGACAATGGAGAAAAGGACCTGTACATTGACTACAGAGCTGATTGCATCACACAGTTCACAACTCCGCATCCAACCCCACCCAATCCAATCCAACATCAATCAAAACTAGGCATGCATGCCCCTAACTACCTCTATTCCAACCACAACTGACCTTAAATGCAAGCTACTCAATGCAAGAAGCCTTGTAAATAAAATACCTGAATTTCTCCTCTTACTAAATATGGCTAAATTTGACATCATATTTGGTTCAACTCATCCTTCCCTGACTCCATTACCTCAGTAAGAGACTATCATGTTTACCGATCCAATCGTGAAATCTGTAGAGGAGGTGGTGTTGCTATTTTCTATAAAAAGTCTTTACATCTAAAAAACATCCAAGTTACCTAAGAGCTTGCTCTTCCTGAGACCATTATTTGTGAACTGACCTTAAATATCACATTTCAGTTCTTACTATGTTACAGAGCCCCTGATTATGACATTGAATATGTAAACAAGCTCAATATACTACTAACATGGGCAGCATCCTGCCCACACGCTTTTAGCTTTCTTGGTGACTTCAATCTACCTCATATTAACTGGACCCTTAACAAATGTACAACTGAACCCATACATGCAAACTTCTATAATGCTGTAACAAATCTGAGACTGGAACACCTAGTAACCAACAATACTAGACTTAACAACTGCCTTGATCTTTATGGAATAAATTTATGGAATACAAATCAAAGAACCCTTTTCCAATAGTGACCACAACATGATTGACTTTTGTCTCAACATTCGTCCACACAAAAATCATCATTAATGACGGGATCCCCAATTATAACTTCAAAAAAGGCAACTATGATCTTATAAACAACGATCTCTCATCCCTTGATTGGCAATTTCTATTCTCTGGATGCAATACTGTAGAAGACCATTACAACATATTTTTACTTGAAGTCAAAAGTGTCATCAAACTATATGTACCATTAACAACTCCCAAAATCAGAAAAAACAAATTATCCAAAACAATAAGGAAGCTTCAATCCAAAAAGAAATCACTTTGATGGAAAAACAAATCTGGTCACGTTGCCAACTTCAAAAGCCAATACAAAAATTTATGCCACCGCATAAAAACTGAATGCATCAATTATCACATTAAACAAGAAGAAAACCTTCTACGCACCAATTCCACCCCCGCTTTCTACAATTTTATAAACAACAAACTAAAAGACTCAAAGTCCATCCCACCCCTGAAAGAACCTAATGGTAAAGACTGTAATGATGACACTATTAAAGCCAACCTCTTTAACACATTCTTTGCCTCAGTATTTGTCAACAGAAATGGATCATGCCCAGTATTTCCTAGTCAAACCACAGACAACTACAATGATCTAATACATATTGATTTTACAGAAGACAATGTTGAAAAAGCACTACACAATCTAAAACCATCTCTATCTATTGGACCAGACGGAATATGTGCCTACTTCTTTAAAAAGCTTTCTACTGAACCTCTAAGCATAATCTTTGAAAAATCTTTCAGGACCAGCTCCTTGCCAAAACTATGGTCACAAGCCACGGTCATCCCCATCTTCAAAAAGGGAGACCCGAGCCCAGTTGAAAATTACAGACCAATCTCTTTATGCTGCATCACCTGTAAAATCATGGAATCAATTATTAACCAATCCATCATCCTCCACTTAGAGACAAACAACCTACTCTCTAATAAACAATTTGGTTTCAGAAAAAAAACTCTCCTGTAATCTGCAACTCTTACACTGCAAAAACATATGGACTACACAACTCAATCAGGGCAAAACAATAGACGCAATCTACATAGACTTCTTTAAAGCCTTTGATTCAATGGTACATGACAAACTACTCCTAAAACTAAAATTTTACGGTATCTCTGGACACCTGCATAACTGGATAGAAGCATTCCTGTCAAACAGACAACAAATGGTCAAAATTGGGAGCGTCCTATCAAATTCTCTACCTGTCAACTGTGGTGTCCCCCAAGGCAGTGTTCTAGGACCAACTCTTTTCATACTCTACACAAATGACCTCTGTGATCATATCAAGAACAACTGCGTTCTCTTTGCTGATGATGTAAAGCTATTCAACACCACAGACAATACTGTTACCCTTCAAAAAGACCTTGACTGTGTATCAGAATGGTCAAATAAATGGCAACTTAAAATCTCAACAAATAAATACTCTGGCCTACATATTGGCAAAAAAAATCAGAAATTAAAATACAGGATGAAGAGTCAAGACCTTCTTGATGATCCATACTCTGTCAAGGATCTTTGAGTACTCATCTCTAATGATCTAAGTGCTAGAGCCTACTGTAACTACATAGCCAAAAAGACATTAAGAGTTGTTAACCTAATCTTACATAGCTTTTTCTCTGGTAATATCACACTAATAACTAGAGCATACAAAACATTTGCTAGACCAATACTCGATTACAGCTCATCAGTCTGGAACCCACATTATGTATTTGATATTAACACAGTTGAGAAAGGCCAGAAATATTTCACAAGAAGAGTTCTCCATTCCTCTACTCATTGCAGAATACCTTATGCCACCAGACTCAAAATTCTAGACCTAGAAAACCTAGAACTACACTGCCTTTGGTCCGATCTAAGTATAGTATATAAAATCATACATTGCAATGTCCTACCTGTCAATGAATACTTCAGCTTCAACCATAACACTAGAGCAAACAATAGATACAAACTTGAGGTTAATCGCACCAAACTTGATTGCAGGAAATACAACTTCAGCAACAGAGTGGTCAATATCTGGAATACTCTACCTGACTCTGTGGTTTTTTTCCCCAAATCCCCAAAACTTAAACCTAACCCCCAAGTTATTTTATCAACTTGAGTTGATAAAAGTTGATAAAAGCAGTAACAAAAGTTGATAAAAGCAGTAACAAAAGTAGCAAAAGAAGGGTACAAGTACTTAGGAATTTTGGAAGCTAATATGGAGCAGGTTGGGATCAGGGTGCTGAGGAATGGAACTGAGGGCTTCATTTTGACTACTCAAGAACAAGCCTTGCAGACTAATTCCATGAAAGGAAAAATTCAACATATCAGTAACAACACCGAATGTCATTTATGCAATGAGAAAGATGAAACAATGGATCATCTTATTAATGGCTGCAGCAAGAACTCACAGACTGATTATCTACAATGTCATGATTGAGCTGCCTAAATTATACATCAGAAGCTTTGCCAAAAGTTTGGGTTCAAATGCTGTAAAAATTACTGGAAACATCAAGTTGACCAAGTTCTGAAATTGAACAGCTCAAGATCTTGTGGAACTTACGAATCCAAACAAACAGACATCTATACCACAACATGCCTGACAACACTATTGTAGAAAAGAAAAAAGTCTGCTTCACTGATATTGCAATACCAGGTAATGTACAAATTTAAGAGAAACAGCTGGAAAAATAACAAAATATCACAGTCTGCAAATTGAAGTTGAGCAATTGTGGAGGAAGAAATCAATGGTTGTACTAATAATAATAGGAGCCCTTGGAGAAATACCCAAAGGGTTGCCTACATATATGGAAATTTTGAACTTATTAGAGCTGAATATTCTGATTTTGCAAAAAAAAAACCCACCTTACTCAGAATTGCCTATATACTGCATACAGCTTTTAGGTCTTTGGTTAAAGTTTTTACCAGTCCCAGACTGCAAATTGAATTGGATTAAACCTTAAAAACAACAAAAAACAGAGTGGGAAGGGAGCTTGGATGTCTTCTAGTCCAATCCTCTGCTCGGGGAGGAAATCCAGTGGTGGGATTCAAATTTTTTTACTACTGGTTCTGTGGGCATGGCTTGGTGGGCATGGTGTGGCTTGATGGGCATGGCAGGGGAAAGTTACTGCAAAATCCCATTCCCTCCCCACCCCACTAACCTGTATTCCAGCTCCATTCTCCTGTGCAGGGCAAGAAAAGAACACTCAACCAATCAGCTGGGACTCAGGAGGCAGAGAATAGATGGAGGGGCCAGTCAGAGGTGGTTTTTTCTGGTTCTCCAAACTACTCAAAATTTCCACTACCAGTTTTCCAGAACTGGTCAGAACCTGCTGAATTCTACCTCTGAGGAAATCCTATACCATTTCAGACAAATGGTTGCCCAATTTCTTCTTAAAAACTTCCAGTGTTGGATCACCTACAATTTCTGAGGGCCAGTTGTTCCAGTGATTAATTTTTCTAACTGTCAGGAAATTTCTCCTTAGTTCTAGGCTGGTTCTCTCCTTGATTAATTTCCATCCATTGTTTCTTGTCCTGTTTTCAGATGCTTTGGAAAATAGGTTGTCCCCCTCATTCACACTAAACTCTGTGCATAGATCAAGGGCACTTCCTGGACATCTATGAAAGACTCTCCACTTTCTACAAAGACAACAAAATGAATGTGTGCAGTTTGACCCTCATTGTATGGCAGCTGGGCATTCATCCTTAAAATGTGAAATCTTTTTTCATATAATCAGTTTCTAGCAGAATTGTTGTATTAGTCCACTGAGAAAACTAATCTGTTTGGATGGCCCATATATAATTAATCAACTTTTGTCTGCGGCTTCAAGCCTTTGAATATCCATGTCAAGGGATTTCTCACCTTGACTCTTAAACATGAAAAAGACTATCTTAGGTAACAAAAACCTATTAGGCATGCTATTAGCTCACAATAATGAGAACATATTCTAGCTCCATAAAATAGTATGAGCCTGTATTTTTTCTTTCTTAAGGAATTTCCATTGCTTCTCTCAGCCTGTCTTAATGTTTTTGCAAAATAGAAAGTGAATGAGAGTCATTTATAAAATGAAAATGCATTTCAATGTCAGCCTAACATTGCAATTAGAATAGGCAAGGTCTTCTAACTTGCCTGATGAGAAAGAGATCAGCCTTTTTAAACAACTAAAACTTCTATGCTGTTAAAAAAAAAAAACTGAACAGGTATGAAAGAGAAGTGTTCTGCTCTTCATACCATATATGAGCTATGCGCATTATAAAAAAAATATCCATGTGACTATCATTCTGTGTTCAAGTCACAATAGCAGTACTGAGAAAATAAATATTATTTTTCCAGAAGCTACAACCTTCAATTTTAGAATGGTAAATCAGCATTTATGAGCCTCAAATGAATAAGCAGATATTTCCTGTAGCCAGTATCATAATTTGTGGCAGAGGTGGTATTCAGCAGATTCTGACCAGTTCTGGAGAACCGGTAGCGGAAATTTTGAGTAGTTCGGAGAACCGGCAAATACCATTTCTGACTAGATTTTACAGTATCCTTCCCCTGCCATGCCCATCAAGCCATGCCCACAGAACTGGGAGTAAAAAAAATTGAATCCCACCACTGATATGCAGGTATGAATCTTGAGTACTTGCACAAACATTTAGTTGTTTGCTCGATTTTATATCTTTCACAATTCTCACTTCTTTCCCTTGAAGAGACAAAGAAAAATGCAAGCAAGAAACAGAGCAATCTAGTCAAAATACATTTAAAAAAAAAGAAAAAAAAAGAATGGCACTAGTTTCAGAATAAAAACCAAATGTCTACAAAATCTCCCAAATGAAAAATTGAAAGTTTGGTATAGTTATACTCAGGGGTGGGATTCTACTATTTCGCACCTATTCGCTAGAACTGGTTGTTAACATTCTGAGCGATTTGGAGAACTGGTTGTTAGAAGAAATTACCGGCCTAATCCTGTAAGGAAGGCAGGAAGGAACATTCTGGTGTTGCTTACAGAAATTGCCTCTCCATTAACCCTTATTACATTCTTGGTATGACTAGACTTCCTGTCTCTGGAACTTCTCTGGAGTTTTTTTTCCTCCTTTGCTGGTACTTTGCTTGTGTGGAGTGACCATTCAAAGTTACAATGCCATTGGAAAAAGTGACTTATGACCCTTTTTCACACTTACAACTGTTGCAGTATCCCCACAGTCACGGGAGGCCAGGTTGGAGATGCGTGCCTCGATGTGAGTGATGTTGAGTTGGCCACGTCCAGCCAGTCACATGACCACCAAGCCATGCCCACAGAACCAGTTGTTAAAAAATTTGAATCCCACCCCTGGTTATACTCTCTAGAATTGCTTTCTATAACTACCATCTTAGTAATCACTTTAGACAGCTTACAATATTAAAACAAATATTAAAGGGTGTGTCATTTGGATAAAGAATATAGGTCTGCTGAAATTTATGAAATAAAATGAACCAAAGTACAAAATGCTCAGGGTTTTTTCCCAACTTCTTTCCAGAATATTTAAAATTTTCAAGAGCAGTTTAAAGATATAATCAACGAATAGTCATCCAGTGTTACATATGTAAAACAAATCACCACATACATTTCTAAATAAATAAGGAATGATCATCCAGTAAAAGGAATATAAATGTATTAAAAATTGATCACACTTAACCCCATGCCAGCTTAATTCTGACTATGAAAAATGGTTTGGAAGATTGTATTTAAATATTTCACTTAGCAAGGCATACATCCTACAGTAAAGTATGGTGATTAATTTAATAATCACAAATGTACCTTTCTGAGCTCTGCCAAATTCAGATACTCCTTATGGAAGAGGTCTGGTGCTTACAATTTTGGACTAGAATGTCCTATCATATTCCATATATAGAAAAGCATATGCTAAGATAAGTATTTTTGAAGTTTTTGCCAATTGTCCATTTTACATCTTTTAAGAACATAGATGTCCTGTATTACAGAACTTATGCTGGCTGGGAATATTGAAGTGATAATCCAATAATGTCGTAGACCAAGTTGGAGAATGATTTCAGACTTATTTCATAACATTTTTCATTGCATGAATCATTGTCAATAGCTACAGTACATCAGATTTCTGTGTTCAGATGGAGACAGAATGTTTCTGGTAACTGGATAATGAATGACAAACAGCAGGGGACAGCCATTACTTTCAAATCCTGTTTGCTGATTTTCTGGAAGCACCTGGTTGATCACTACAGGGGAACAGGATGCTCGGCTGCATGAGCCTTTGGTCTAGCCTGGCAGGACTCTTATATGCCCAATATACATTTTAATAATTTGTTACATATCCCCAGCCAAGAAAAATAACAGCTCATGAAAGAAGTATACTAGTTTGGCATTTGTTCTTTTCTAGGCTAAAGTTTACCCAAACACTTTAACTATTTCAGCCATTATTGGAACATTCTAGTCTTTTTAGTCTTTAAGTAGCCCTGTATTATTGGACAAGGAGAAAATATGGAGGGAAGGATTGGATAGGCTGTTTCAGGGGAAGAGATATCTCTAAACTGGTGTTGATTTCCCCTTCTAATTTGATTAGCCCATTCTATGTATCAATTGACCAGACTGCTGGTACCCTGGACTCAAGATGCTCACAGTTAAAGAATAATCTGTGCACAAGAAGACCATCCTCATTCATGGTGTAGCATTTATTAACAAACTTTGGCTTCTCAAAGACAACAATGCATGATGTCCATCCAGGCACAGTTTTTTTTAAACACTTCAGCAACATAGTTAGGAAAAAAGAAAGTCTTTGATCATGAGGGCTGCCTTATCTTATTCTTCTGTTAAAATATCAAGCTGTAGACACAAACATGGATTCCTATTTATGAACCTACCACATGTTGACCAACAGGATCCATATTTAAGCTTCTGGATCTGATATTTGGGTTATGGTGAAGAATCTTCACCATAACTGGATCTTCACATGTGGACCTGATCTTTTGCACCTGACAATATGGATTATACCCAATTATACATTCAACCCTAGGCTATAGGAAAGATGCTGCTAATATCCTTTCTCCATGCTTGGAGGCTGTGAAATCTAAATGGGAGAGGACAGACTAAAGTTGAATCCAAGAAGATAGAGTTACTGTTGATATATTAGGGGTTCTCTATTGCCACCAAATTGTCTCTTGATAGGCTGACACTACTAGGGTTTATGGTTATGGGTATGGTTCTTTATTGAACAGCAAATGGAAGCCATGGCCAGAAAACCTACGTCCAGTTTTGGTTTATATCTAGTTGTGATCTTATCTAATGCAGGAGAACCTGAGTACAGTAATATCTTTATTATCACTCAGATTAATACAATGTGCTATGAATGAGGCTTCCATTAGATACTACTGGAATCTGCAAACTTGTCCAGAATGCAATAGGTCACATATTTACTAGGTTTTAGTGCTGGTAGCACATGGCATTGATTTTCCAGGCCTTATACTATTTGCTAATTGGTTTTGAGGTTCAATTTAAGGTGCTGATTTTGAGCTAAAAAATATCTATGCATGGTTCTTAGACATATATACCACTTCATAGTGATTTACAGCACTATCTAAGTGGTTTACAGGGTCAGCATATTATGCCCAACAATCTGGGTCCTCATTTTACCCACCTTGTAAAGGATCGAACAGAATTGAAGGTGGACAGAATTGAACTGCTGGCGGTTGGCAGAATTAGCCTGCAATACTGCATTCTAATCAGTGCACCACCACTGGTTTTTATTTTTACATAGATGGCATCCATTGTTATTAATGGAATAAGTGCATATTGGAAGCCAAGGGATGGTTTATCTAAGATGGTTTTGGAGTTCATGATTCATAAACTAATAAAAGTTAAGCCTTTCAACGGAGAAAAAATAAGCATGTGATTCAGCTTTTCAGCATTAGGGAGGTCAATTTAAACTTTTCCTTTAAAGCATTCCATTTCATCAGGCACAACAAAATCATGTAAAATTAATATTAAGCATGGGCTGGTGTACATCTTTTTTTCTTTATGAGATTTTAAAATAACAATATAAGAATTTTCTTCCAATTTTAAGCAAGGAGATGATGATGTAAACCAGTACACACCAGCACCATTTTTTTGTAGTATAGCGGTCTAGAGAACAGGTAGATAATGGTAGAGAATAGGATACCTTAGAATTTAGCATATCAACATCATGTCCTCATGCATATTGCATTTTGATCTTCTTGGCACTATCATTTAATATCTGAAAAAAAAACCACACTTTTGGCAGACTTGATGACAGGGAATGGTAAGAGGATTTTCTAATTTCATAAATCCTTTAATCTTACAGTTTTCAAGCTAACTCTAGTTCAGATCCAGACCTGTTAAGTTCAATAATATGCCCATATAATGATACTTAAGAAAGGCCTGCAATTATCAAAAGTTTTTCATATTCCTGCATATTTTTTTTAAAAAAGCTGCAATTATTCGCAGAAGGATGGAAGATTATTTCCAGAAAAAAAAAAAAAACATGCATCTATAAATTGGACAAAAGTTTAAGGAGCTGAACCTTCATTTATTTGTTTGAACAAGTGTTGGGTTTCCTTTCAAAATAAATGGCAAGAAAACTACCTTAAAACAAATATTAAATATTAAAAAGGAAATATACAATATATCATTAACAGATCATTTATATGTGGTGGAATCTCAGCTAGACTGGAGGGAAGGGTCAAGAGAGACAGGGTGGACTTCCCCCAGAATCCTTGAAGCCTTATCTTGCTTTCAAAGGAATGCAGTCAGTTTGGCGAGGTTCTTGTACAGTAGCTGACTTGTAATAAAACTACTGTTGAGACTCCTCACATATGTTTCTGGTTGCTTTTGCATGTCATATATCATCTCCTACAACTATTATAAGCAAGCAGCAATAGAAATATTATAAACTACTGTCATTAATGTAAAACAGAGCAGTTTTTTAACAATATAAAATGGATCTTTAATAGTAATGGTTAACCTGCTTCTGACATTTATTTATTTGTTAAATGCCAATTTCTCACACAATTCATGCCATCTATAAACATATGCATAAACAACTTTGGCAAAATACAACTAGCAAGATGATACCCCACCGGACCTTTTCACAAATATAGCAAAGAGGACCACTACATTGTATTCATTAATCTACTTGTCTCTTTCTGTCCCATAGTCAAGATTTGATAGGCTGCATATTTAAATGTATACTTTCAGTCATCAGCCCACAATGTTGTATTTATCAATTGTATCTCCACTGAAAGTTAACAGAATGTAAATAGGAGTTCCTCTTAAAAGAGGAAGAGGATGAATGTAAGCTTAGAAATACCATGAAGAGGCTTCCGGTGGCACTTCCATCGAAGATGGACTGAAGACCGCAATTGTGCATGGCTTCAATCAGTGCTTATCCTATTTGATCTACCTTGGACCCACCTTGGACGGGTAGGAAAAGATGGGAAGACTGCCAGACAGGTCTTCCCAACCTGGCTAGGTATACTCCCCTTGAAGACAGTAGGTAGCGGCAATCTTAATGGCTGTCCTGAAGATGGGAAGCTTCCGGGACTTAAGTGTGTGCTGGAGCAGTGAAGTGGTGAGTGGCATGTAACCAGGCAAAGGATTTTGGACTTTTTTGACAATCCTGAGAAACAGAAGGAAAGAGCCCTCATTTTTAAGAGTGTGACAGCAGCGAATGGAAAATAAGAGGTAACTATAAGGTAAATAAAAAATTGGACCATAAAAGGTTCATAATGGAATTAGAGACCAAATTTGGAATAAGATACAGAAATTGCCATTAATTAGGCATTGGACAGAATGCTGGACTTACCCGGAGTTGACTACATTTAAAAGAACTGATGGTTGAAAATTAGCAGAATTAATACAATTGAAAAAGAGAAAAAAGAACTTTGAAAAGTGAAAAGCGATGTTGAGTATCTTTTCTTCTTATGATTTCATGGAAAATTACTGGTCTTATAAATATGTGAATGAGAAATGAAATGAAATAAAAGACTATATTATAACAATAACCTCAGAAGCACCAAAAAGTGTGGGGGGGGGGGATTGCTGCAAAAGGACAAGTGAAGATAATATCTTGGGACTGTTCGGTGTTGATTATGACAAGGAGACAGAAGGACTAATACAAGAAATTGAGACAAATGGATATTTTTGTCAAAGATTAAAATAAAAGATTCTGACTTTTAACAAAATAGAGAATAACTCAACTGATTAAATAAAATGAAAGAAATATGCAAAGGATTCAAACTGGAACTGCAAACTGTGAGAGGAATGTTAAAAGAAAGAATGGAACTATTGGACATACTGGCAAAAAAATTAATGGGGATGCAGTTCACAGAAGAACAAAGAAAGTTCAAGGAGGAGGAGTTAAAGGAAGAGGAAAGCAGCTTAGAAGAGCACAAAGAATAAGGGACATTGCCAAAAGACATGAAAGGAATTAAAATTAAAACATTGGTGATAGATGTAATAAATAAAAGGGAAAATGTTCCCAAGATTAAACAAAAGAAGAAGAAGCTGTATAAGAAGAAATTGAAAAAGAGAACAGGAAAGGGTGGGAGGAAAATAAGTGATTGGAACATGAAAATAAAAACAATCCTAGAGGAAAAAAGAGGAGTTAAGAGAAAAGACTGGAAAAACTTAGAAAAGGGAAAGCTGGTTAAAATTACAAGAAACTATAAGGCTGAGAGATTTAGAGATAAGGGTTAAAGATAATATAAAGGGGATACCGCATGGAAATGTATTTTTGGTATTTATTTATTTATTTATTTTTGAAATATAGATTGGGGAGATTTGAAGTTCAAAACTTATTAGGAATTGCCTTAAGATTATTATATAATTATATATGAGAAAAATAATGATAGAGTAAAATAGTTCACGTCATTATAGTTGTACTTTTAAAGTTGTAGTGATGTTTTGGCAGAATTTCTTCTGCCATCATCAGGCTTGTGTATTGGGTTTGTCTGTGTGTCAGGCTTTGTTTTAAATTTGGTGCTAGTCTCATGCTTTGTTAGAATGGTTTTTTCTTCATCCTGATTGGTTGGGAGTCTTGGTCTGTGTTTATTGGTCTTGGAGTTTGCTGTGTTCTGCTTGATTGGTGTTCCTAATATCTGTCTGTTTCGTAGCGTTTTTTAAAATCTTGATTGGCTGGCAACATTGTGTTTTGTGTATTGGGGCTTTTAGCGCAGCTTGGCTTCAGGTGGTTGGCTTTGAAGCTAGGTTTAAAAGCACAACTATAATGACGTGGGAAAATACCCGAACAAAGCTGAATACCATACATATAAATACCTGTGAAAATATATATATTAATTGATTATTCAAATGATATTAGAAAAACAAAGAATATGGTAAACTAAAAAATATGTTTTTTTTCTTTTTTAAAATTGTATACATATTGTATTAGACATGAAATAGAAATTATAATTGATTATATAAAGGATATGAGAAAACAGAGAATATAGTAAACCAGAGGGGATTATATTGTAAAGTAAAGTATTTGTAATGAGATTATTATATTATGATTAAAAAGGAGGGGAATGAAAACTTAATAAAATTTCATAGGTAAACTTTGGCTAAGTGGAAACAAAGAGAAAATATGAAATGGTTATATGAATATCTCTGGAATAAATATAAGATTTATTGTAGATTGGGGAATATACCATGTGGATCCTGAATATATTAGTTTTATTTTATTTTTATTCATTTTTGTTTGTTTATTATATATCAGCTTTGAGAAAGCTAATGAAGATAACAATGTAAAATAAAATAGGTGGTAAGCTGGAAATGGAAATAATAGGGGATAAAGAATGGCAAATATGTGAGGATGAAATGTTTTTGATATTGAATTTATGAATTGAGATATGAAGTGAGAATTTATTCAAAGATCAGTGGAATAGATAATGATTTGATATGAATTTAGATAAGAAAGTTGGAAATGTAATTATGACTATGTATGAATGTTGTAACCTGGAACCACGATGCTCACTTGAAGAGATGTATAAAAAATAAAAAACAACTTTAAAAAAATACCATGAAGATTATCAATAATTGAACTAATTCAAATTCTACATCATTGCTAAGATAATTTAATGAACACAGCATGAAGAAATAGGCAAGGGCAACCTTACGTTTCTGGTATTTATTTCAAAGGCCACTGCTTTTTGGATTACTTTAATAATTGGAACACTAATATTTCCACATTTTGTAATCTTATTTTTTCATATGATACTTTGTAAAAGCCAAAAAAGCCATATTGCATTCTTAATTTAATTCTTAAATTAAATAGCATATTAATTAATGCAAGTGGAAATCAAGAGGTTGTATCTTCAAGAGACAATTTCCTCTGACTGGCCAAACTAGATTCAATAATTCTTGACATAACTGTTCATCTTCTTCTAGCCCAAAGATGGGTTCCATACTCAAATTATTTGTTTTCAGCAATGTGGAATCAGTTTCAAATTACATCTTTATTATAGTCATAGACCAGTATAAGGAATCAGATTTACAAATATTGATCAGTTTTCCAGAGATTTCTGTTGATTAGATTAGAATCTAATGCAAGAGTCTTCAAACTTGGCAAATTTAAGACTTGTGGACTTAAACTCCCAGAATTCCTGAGCTAACATGCCTGGAGGAGGGATTCTGGGAGTTGAAGTCCACAAGTCTTAAAGCTGTCAAGTTTGAAGTCCCCTGATCTAATGGATTGAAATAATTCCAGTGTCATTCCCCATTATCCATAAAAAAAGTAAAATAGTCTATTTCCATTATTATCTAACTTCCATTATTATCTAATTATAGGATCAATTTGGAAGATGCCACATTTCTATTACTGTTTTGTTCTTCTGTCTAATCATTTTACCAGTCACAGAAATTATTTCATTTTTTTAATCACTGTGCAGATTCTATCCTTTACAACATCAACCATAAATAAGCATATTACTAATTTTTCTCTTTTCTGCTCTTGATAACATAGAAAGATTTTTATACTTTAATTGCATTGTCTTTCTATGGAATTCAATATTCTACTTTCATTATTTAGAAGTTAACCATTGTGTCAATCACTCAGTTAAAACTAAAACTGATTCAAGAAAAATGTAAAATATCTGCTGCTGAACAAGATCACCTTCATATTGTTGTGACTAATTGCCAGTCAGCCTCGTCCACCCAGAGAGTCACTTATGTCCTTGATACTAACTCATGTAAAGTTCAATGTTGAATTTAAATAATATTAGATAAGCTGCTTTGTAATATAGTTATTTGGATGTAGACTAAATTATGCTTTTGAAAACTTTTTTTTGATGTTGGCATGCACTCTTCTAGCTCATAGAAAATTTCACTGTTTTTAAAAAGATCATATAAACAATTTGTTTTATCAGGACAATGTTTTTATGGATGTTTTTATAGATGTACTCACAGAGACATATTCTATAATTTTCCAAATATCAACATGTGTGTGTAAAAAAAACCCTATATTCAACAATGTTCAAACCTCAATGTTCAAAAATGCAGCATGAGTTCAATCATGGAACAATAGGGTTTAACCATTCTCGTTTATGATATTACAGGAGAAAATACTGATCAAATAGCTAAGTAAATTGCAGGAAAATGATGTTCCACACTTGTGTTTCCAGAGTAAATAATTTTCTTATCATGATACATGAAAAAATAAGATAAAACCTGATAATCTTTAAGTTTAAAAGAAAATCCATTTGAATGATATCAATTCTTCCTGATTCAAAGTAATTTAGGCTGATGTGAATGGGAAACTGAATTTAGACAATTGTGTAATAAAATACAGTGTGCCATGCTGCATGATTTCATCACTTAATCTGATTCACAACTAGGGATGCAATTCATGAAAGCCCATAGAAATACACAAATCCACAACCCACAGGGGATGCCTCTAGTATAGCTAACGTCAAATATTTTTGCTTGCTCTAGCTACCAAATATAAAAGATTTTGCCCAGTATCTATGCTACATGGGATATAAAATTCCTATATTACACCCAACCATACTGCCTACTCAACAATAATTTAGAGGCAAGAACTGAGATGTAGGAATATTTTATCCTAGCACTTGTAATTCCCATCTTCACCAGGATGACAAAGAACCACCGCTTATGCTTCACAAATGTATTATGTTGGAATAAGATAGTGAATGTCAGTGTTTAAAAGAGAAATTACGTATGTTCTTCATGTTTCCATTGTTCAGTTTTTAATTCTCATGTTTCAACCTCCTTCTCCTTGTTAACTACTAGATTCAATGAAACAAGAAGGTGAAATGGTTTTCCATTTGTTGTAGTTGTAGTTGTAGTTTTATACAACAGAATTTCAGAGTATCTATTGATAATCTGTTACTTGGAAACATCAAACCATAACCTGGGTTACAATTAAATGGAAAACTGCTATTTAAACATTTAATTAATATCCAAAACAGCCTGAATGTTTTATTAGTAGCTCAAGGATATAGGTCATCTCTCTCTTTGCCAGGTGACTGGTTATATCAACCCAATGATGAAATCCAATGCTTGTCTTACATTGCAGATGTTCCATACGGATCATAAAAGACACTGGGTCCATTCCCCTAACCATTCACAGATTTATGGGGGGAGGAAATAATGGTCCCCTTCAAAGCAGCCCAGGGCCCCTGTTACAGTTTACATTTTAAAGTGATGCCAAAGAAAACACTAATTATATAAATTGGATATATAAATAAGCTATTTTTTCTGCACCAATCAATGTGAAAGTGGGTAGATATGTTCAACTGATTTTGGGAATGGTTAGATTTGATTTATGTCAAATAAATACCTTTTATTTCATTGAAATTCCACTACATTAAAAAAAAGACTCATTGCACATTTTAGGAGTATTTTTCTTTTTGCTGTTCATAAGAGATGGCACTGTTTTTACAATCCAGCCCAATGGTTCCTTAATGCCTGAAAAGAAATTGTACACATTTTCCTATACAAAGTGTTCCCTTTGTTTTTATGCCTACAAAAACTTCTGATTAAAGAAAAGGAACAACAGTGCATGGTTTTTCTGGGTTATCAAAACATTCATTTCAAAACAAAAGAGCAGAAATGAAAGTGGGGAGAAGGCAGGAAGAGAGAATAGCATGAAGTAGTATCATTGTGAAGGATGCAAAACTCTAATGCATCTTAACAATTTCAGAAGAAATTGTAATAATTTGTGATTTGTAAAATTAAAGTTTAGCTACATTAACAGAGCACTGAAACTTTATATTTTGCATGTCATACTAAACTATGGTTATCACATATTTTATATCCATCTAAGCATCTTGGTCAATTTACAAAGAATTGCTCATTTTGATTGCAATTCCCTATATATTTATCAAGTGAATAAGTTCTGTAGAATTTCTGAATCAACACATATAGAATTGTTGAAGAATGTATACATTATGTAATCCTTGTTAAGTTTGGAACATGCCATGATTATTGATTTTTGTTCCTAATGATTTTGAATAACTGAAATTACTAAGGGGCAGTTAGGGTTAACCTATGACAAAAGTATGTTGGCTTAAAAGATACAATCAATCAATCAGAATAGAACTGGAGGGAACCTTGGAAGTGTTCTAGTCCAACCCCCTCAAGCAGGGGACCCTATACCAGGGCTGTCAAATTCCTGCTCCACGGGCTGGATACATCATGCACTGACCACGCCCATATCCAGTTTAGTGAAAGGGGAAAAAACTTCCTGATACTTCACGAGATGCCACCATGATGATGTGAGTTTGACACCCCTGCCTTATACAATTTCAGACAGTTGGCTGTCCAGTCTTTTTTTTAAAAAAAATCTTCAGTGATGAAGCACCTACATTTTCTGAAGGAAAGCTGTTCCACTGGTCTTCATGGTTTAGGATGTTTAGACATGGACCCTTGGCCATGCCTCCTTCACCCACAGCCACCTGCCTCAGCCTATTTACAGCCAGCTTTCATCCTCCACTGGCCCTCTCCAGTCATTCTCCATGGCCAATGGGTCAATGGGCCAATGGCCCTCTGCCCATACCCTTCAACCCTGCCCATTCCCCCAAACACCCTTTGATCTGGGACTTTGGCTGCATGGGACAAATAGCCCCCAGCCAATCAGGTGGCAGGCAGAAGCAATGGTGCTGAGGAGACAGTCTGCAATGCAAGATTTTTTTTTTAAGTACTGTGGTTGCTCTGCACATTTTGGGGCCCTGCAGATCTGTCACCAGGATTGGAGGAAGGGGAAGTAACAGCTGCCAGAGCCACTAGGAGACAGACAGGTGAGAATACGTTGGGGGGCACCAGAAATGGAGGGAGGGGCACCTCAAGGCAGGGTTCACAAAGACAGCTTGGTTCACAACTCAGTCAGCTACAACAAAAGAGGGAAGGAAGAGCAAGGCCGATGCTGTTTCTGCAATGTAGGGGGTTGGAGGGGTCGTGCAGGTGAGCAGCAAGACCAGCCCTGTTTCTGCAATTGCAAGGGGGCTGAGGGGGTCACAGCAGAAGAACAGAGGTTGCGCACCCTTGGGGGCAGTCCAATTGCCTGTTAGGTATCAGACCAGAGTGGCAATGGCAGGGCACCCCCAAGCTGCATACCACCTCCGTTCACTTGCCTGCATGACCGCCTCAGCCCCCTGACAGCCCCCAGAAGCAACCCTATCCAATAAAAACCAAAAGATGCTTTTATTGGATGATTGAGGATGATGGTGAAGTGCCTTTTTATAACTTTTGTGAGTAGCCCAGTGTTATGTTTCTTAAGAAGGCAATCATATAAGTTTTATGAATAAATAAATAATTGTTTTAACCCAGTTTCTAATTGCAGAGAGACAATTGTAGACATAGCTTTACAGGGCTTTGGATACTATGAACTCTTTTCAGTCCAAGTTATCTGGTTCCTTTTCAGTCTGACCTACTTCATCAGACTGGATTAAATTAAAATCAAAAATTCACAGGAAAAAATATCCTGTGATATATTCTTTACATATTTATAGTGGGCAACTAGCTGTACCGGTATTATTTTTCTGCTTGAACTAAACCTTTACATTGAGAAAGGGACAAGTTTTACAAGAAGCAGTGTATGTTTTCACATAACATGCATGGTTTCTTTATGTGTGTCTTTTAAAGTTGTTACCTTACATAGAATGCAACCGTGAGATCAATGCAATGAATCATTTTATTGCTCAAACATGAGGGAAAAAAATGTAGCCTGTTTCTATGTTTGGATAAAAGAAATGAGTAGTATGTGATCCCAACCACTGTGGGAATAACTTCTTATCCATATTCTTATAAAGACCTTTACTGGGCTATTGTCTTTTATTGGTGGCTGCATAATCACAGCTTCTGCTCGCCCGACATTTTTATTGACTCATGTGTCCAAAAGGGAAGACAGTGGGAAAACTGCAAACCAAGCCCTTTTCTGTGCTTGGTTTGCAGTCATTTTTTCAGTGTTGACTTTCATGAGTATCCTTCAGCATACGTTGCAGTTGCTGTAATAACAGATCTGTATTGGAAACCCGAAACTGTGTTTGTCACATGTTTTTAAGTAGGAAAAACTGTCTTGGCTTTGCCACAGAATCACAAGGCTTTCTTTTATCTGGATGCAACTGGCTGAGAGCGGCTTAGCCAGGTATTTTACTGTTACACATTTCTTATATGTGATTTTTTTTTCTCCACTCCACACTTTATTCAATGGACCATTAATGATTCATTATAAGTAACTAGCAGAGCAATTGGAGATTGCTAACAGGAAGATAACAGAAGGCCATATGAGAATTTTCAAGGAGAAAAATAAGTCAGACTACACTTAGAAGCTTTTCAATAACTGCTATTCAGAACCAGTTGTTCATTGTTAATTATTTTCTTCAATTTCATCATCATCATCATCATCATCATCATCATAATTCAAAATCCAATTATTGATCAAGATTTTTTTTTAAATATACAGTGCTTGACTGGTTTTAGATCCTTCATACTGATTATTAAAACCAATGAGGTGAAATAACAGAATGATCCAATAGATGAAATATTTTTCCTACATTCATGCCTTTTAAAAGTGCTACTTTCTTATTTGATTCCTGTCTGTCAGTGTAAATTTTCCTAAAAATGGAAGTTTTAATATATATTAGAGTCAATTAAAAAAAACTGCCTTCAGATTAAAGATTCCTCTCAAAACCCTATTTGTATTTTTTTATTCAGTTTCACATAATTGATTTTCAGAGCCAGTCAAAGTCATTGGAAAATGAGGGATGGTGGGAAAGCATCCCTAAAGTGACTGTTCTTATTCTGAAGAGAAAAAAATTACTTCTGAGTCTAATTTAGACAACCATAATATCAGATCCATACACTTCATTTTCTGTGCCATTCCTACAGCTAGTATAAACCTATAATTTTAAAATATTTTATCATGTCTGATCCGGTAATCACACAAATAATTTTAGTGGATAGATTTCCTTGAATTCTTTGTTCCTTTTTGTTCCTTTCTGACTGGCATTAGTGTATGATACCACATATCTCAAGCTTCTAATGTTTTCATCCACTAGTTTTATGTAAATGTTAAAGATGAGCAGTGAGAGACACCTAGGGTTGGACCTCTTCCACTCACCAACACCTCTGAAACTGTCCACAGAAGGAGGGGAAGCACTTCAAAACAATTCCAGAAAGTTATCATGGGCAATGGTATACAAAGACACCTAGAACTGTTTGTGAACTGTCCTTAAATACCTCAATTCGCTTCTTACTATGCTATCAAGCCCCTGACTGTGATATAATTCATGCAAACAAGCTAACTTCACTACTGACATGGGCTGCCTCTTGCCCACACCCTCTTATTTTTCTTGGTGACCTCAACTTGCCTCTTATAAATTGGACACCAAATGAATGTACATCTGAACCCATTCATGCAACCCTGTACAACGCCATTACCACACTGGGACTGGATCAATTAGTATATAACAACACTAGACTAAACCACTGCCTCATCCTCCTCTTCTGCAACAACTCAAACTCAATTTATGATCTACAAATACAGGAACCATTTTCAAACTGACTATAGCATGATTGACTTTTGTCTAAATTTACACCACTTCAAAGAAGATCATAATGATGGATCCCCAAAAAACAATTTTAAAAAAGCCAATTATGTACTCATAGCTGCCGACTTATCATTTCTTGATTGGCACATTCTGTTCTCTGGCTGTAATAACAATATAATGCCTTCTTGCATGAACCTGAAAGAGTCATTAAACTACATGTTCCATTAATAACCCCTAAACATTTTTTGTTACCCAAAATAATAAGAAAACTTCAATCCAAAAAAAATCCTTATGGTGTAAAAACAAAACTAAATAAGTAGCTAACTTTAAAAACCGATACACCACCTTATGCCGACAGATAAAGGCAGAATGCACGAATTACCACTGCAAGCAAGTGGAAAACTTTCTACACACAAAATCCACCCACACCTTCTATAACTTTGTAAACACCAAACTTAAAGACTCAAAAACCATACCACCCCTAAAAGGACCTAATGGGAAAGACTATAGTGATGAAGCTGTTAAGACAAACCTCTTCAACACATTCTTCAGTTCAGTCTTTGTAAACAGTAATAGCTCATGTCCCACATTTCCTAATCATACCACAACTAACTGCAATGATCTACTACATATTAACTTTACTGAAGATAATGTAGAAAATGTACTATGTCACTTAAAACCATCCTTATCTTTTGGCCCTGATGGCTTATATGCATACTTCTTAAAAAAGCTCTCCACTGCCATAGCAGAACCCCTAAGCATAATATATGAGATATCATTCAGAACCAGCTCCTTACCAAACCTATGGTCTTTAGCAATGGCCATCTCTATTTTCAAAAAAGGTCACCCCTGCCTGGTTGAAAACTACAAACCAATCTCATTGTGTTGTGTCACGTGCAAAGTTATGGAATCAATCATTAATCAATGCATTATTTTCCACCTAGAGTCAAACAATCTACTCTCCAGTAAACAATTTAGTTTCAGAAAAAAAATGTCCTGCAATTTGCAACTTCTACATTGCAAAAACATATGGACTACACTACTTCTCCAGGGTAAAGCAATTGATGTAATTTACATAGACTTCTGCAAAGCCTTTGACTCAGTTGTACATGACAAACTGCTATTAAAATTAAAATCTTATGGCATTTCTGGATCCCTTCACAAGTGGATTATTGCCTTCCTGTCAAACAGGCAATGAATAGTAAAAATAGGAAATGCCCTATCAAACCCTGCACCAGTTAACAGTGGTGTCCCTCAAGGGAGTGTTCTGGGACCCACACTCTTTACACTCTATATAAATGACCTTTGTGATCACCTTATAAGCAACTGCATCCTCTTTGCTGATGGTGTAAAACTATTCAACACCACCAATAATGCTACCATCCTTCAAAGCAACCTTGATTATGTGTCTGAATGGTCAAACAGTTGGCAACTCCAAATCTCGACCAACAAATGCTCTGTCCTACACATTGGTAAAAAAAAAATCAATACACCAAATACAAGCTAGGTGGATATGTCCTTGTTGATGAACCTCACTCTGTCAAGGGCTATAGGACAGGGACAGTAGGCATGTTCTCATATTCCCATATTCTCATACCTAAGTGCCAGAGCTCTCTGCAACAGCATTGCCAAAAAGGCATTAAGAGTTGTAAATCTAATCTTATGAAGCTTCTCCTCTGGTAATACTGATTTACAAACTAGGGCATACATAACCTTTGCTAGACCAATATTTGAATACAGTTCCACTGTCTGGAATCCACACTGTATATCAGACATTAATACAATTGAGCAAGTCCATAAATATTTTACAAGAGTACTACACTCCTCTGTTTGCAACAGAATACCCTACACCAACAGACTTGAGATTCTAGGATTAGACAACCTTGAACTATGCCGGCTAAGATTGGACTTAAGCATAATACATAAAATCATATCTTACCATATCTTACCAGTTAACGAATATTTCAGCTTTAACACAACAACACAAGAGCACACAACAGATATAAACTTAATGTAAACCACTCCAAACTTGATTGCAGGAAGTATGATTTCAGCAACAGAGTGGTCAATGTCTAGAACTCACTACCTGATTCTGTTGTCACATGCTCAAACCCTCATTCCTTTACCCTCAAACTAACCTCTATTGACATCACCCCATTCCTAAGAGGTCTGTAAGGGGCATGCATACGCATACAATCATGCCTACCGTCCCTGTCCTATCGTTCCCAATTATTAGTTCCTATGTCATGTATTTAAACTTATGTTTATTCTTATTTCTATTATATTCTAAGCACTTGACAAAATAAATAAATCAAAATAAATAAATAGAGATCCAAGAGGCCAGGATGATTGAACTACCACAACCTGAGTCATCCAAAGATCACCCACAAGCACAATCAACTGAAGTTGAAGATCTTGTTTTTTTATATTTTCTGACTTTTTAAAAACTAAATTTGAGCTGTTGTTAGTGATTTATTCACATTGCACTTGTGTTGGAAGCATCAAAGCACCTCTGGGTTGAAAGGATTAGCTGGTGACATCACTGTTGCCTGGGAGATGCCAATTTGAGGGCTCCTTTCATGTCCCCTACAAGATCTGGAGTGAAGGACAAGAGCCAACCCTGCCCCAGAGCATCAATCGGGTCTCGAACCCTTGGAACAAAATAACAAATTGGACTTTTCATGAAAGCTATTTCCTGTTTTTTATTTTACATGCATGACCCATAAGATTGAAGTTATTTAATTGAGCTTTTCAATTTAGTTTATAACTTGACTGTTAAAGCTGACAAATATGTTTAGAATTGTGCTGAAGTATAAATATATGTTGGGGAAGAAATGGGATCACTCGTAAATGGTAAAAAGTTGATTGAATTGGATGCAACTGTTTTTTTTATTGCTTTTGTCAAGCATTCAGTGCAAATATAAATACAATTATATAATATGATGTATGATAATACGATATGATATATGATATGATATATGATGGCACAAATCCTCCTAAGTTAAATGATGATTGCTCTTAGAAAATTGGATAGATGATTGCAACTTGGATGGACTTCTTTATAAGGTTTCCATTATAATATTTTATGACTGTCTCAGATGACCTTTCTTATAAATATTTATTCTAAGATAGAAAAAAGGGCTCAACTGGTGCTCTTTAAATATTTATTGCTTAGTTTTGCTCACACTTACAATATGACATTTCCCACCCAGTTTAAAATAAATAATTATGTTCCTCACAACTAATGGTTTTGAACTAGTGACCTACTGAAATCAATTCTAGTAAAATAAATAGAAATGGGTGTGGTACAAAAAGACACCAAAAGGGAGAAAATAGATTTGTATCAAACCAATTGATTCTTTAATAATCTTTTAGGCTAGTTTTACAAATGTAAAGCCATTTTTGTCTATAAAATATGACTTTGTGGTTTTTAAATATGCTTTTATTCTATTTTTACTGGAATGCCTTAACTGCAACACTTCAAATGTAAAGTGGCCTGAACTGGTTATATAAGCAAACTGTGGTTCATCTTATTTTTTAAGAAACCAGAGCTTAGTTGAGTTTAGTTGAATAAATGAATCAATATTTCAGCCAAGTACATTTCTTTTTTATCCTGCATCAATGAAATCCCATGCAACTGTGCTTTTTATGAATATAGTAGTCCTAGCTATCTTGGATCTAATCCAAGCTGAAAACTTTGCCAAATCAGCATTAAAATATTGGCAGTGCAGAGCATCCGTTCCATGTAAACATTTTTGCCTCTTCCTTATCACAGCATTCACCTTTCCTTATGATCTGCATAGTCTGTTACTATCTGACCCTTACATATAGACTGCCAGCCAGACATTCTACATCCCTTTCAAGGTTGTTCTAAAGTTACTCTGGAGGTCATGGAAACTGTGCTTTTTTATGTTTCTTATGGCTTTTGTTAGGTCACAGTTTGAGGAAACCACATTGCAACATTATAGCCTTCCGTTAAAACTGCTTATTATTACAACTTTTACAAAAAAACATCCACATTCTTTTTTAAGGCCCAGTTATTTACATTTACATTGTTCTCTTAATCATGTTCATTTATTAGTTCGTTTGAAACTTATCAACTCCTTACTTACCTTACAATAAATAGGGATTGAAACATTGTTTGACTCAGTGCTGTTTACTTCTCAGTTATACATACTATGATAAGACTCATATAACCTATCTATCTGTTAGTAGGCATTGTTTTCTGTTACAAGTCTTATTATGGTGCCTCATTGTGAGGGATGTGAATGTGCAATTGTTCTTGAGATATATCAATGAAGAATGCTCGGAGTACATGCTATAGTTCCATTGGGTCACCCAAGTGTGAAGTTTAGCCCAGTTGTTGCTAAAGCAGCTAACATCTACAGTATATTGGGGAGCAGCGATATAAGACTATGCTTGAAGATCACTTTAGGAACAACAGCAAAGGCATCGTTGTGTGCCGTACAATAGAAAGCAATGGTGAAACATGCCTGTGTTTTTTCAGGAAAACTACCTGGATAAACAAGATTAAATGACTGAAATATGGCTTTCAATATGCTACCTAGGAAAAGCTGTGGATTTTTAAAGAATACTATTGGTGTTTATGATGCAACTATTTTAAAATCTTTGGGACATTTAGTTACCAATGTTGCAATATAGAAAAAAAGAAATCCAAAGCTATAAGCATATACATAGTTACAGTGGTAACATGGAATATAGGAAACATGAACATGGGAAAATTTAACACAGTAGTAGATTAAATAAATTGGCTACCCCTTGACATTTCAGGCATCAGCAAAATTTCATATACTACAAAAATAATGCTTAGGATCAACCCACACAGATTACATTTCTACGTGGAAAAAAATATGCCAGATGTTCCAGTCAGGTTTAGAAAAGGCCAAGGAACAAGAGACATTTATTGCAAGGAATTTTAAAAAATCAATATCAAACTGAACAAACAAGGATATAAATAATTGCCAAGAGTAGCTGAGGTCAAACTAGCCTTTACCATGGGGTCAAAAAAGAATTTCCCAAATGAACCTAACAGAAGCTACATTCTGAATTTTCGCATGTTATAACCAAGGATAGGTTTGGCTGGATGTTTTAAAAAGAGTCTAGAGTTTTCACATTGTCACGGCATCATCACATGACATATCGGGACTTTTTTCCCCTTCACTAAACCAGGCATGGGAATGGCCGGTATGTGAAACATCTGGCCTGCAGGTCAAGACAGTCACTTATCTGAACTGGTATAGGTATAGGTTCTCCTACTTAGTCAGAGGGGTGGACTAGAACACCTCCAAGGGCCTTTCTAGCTCTTCCTATACCCATTCTCATTCCCTGTCCTATCCTATCCTATCCCATTCTATTCCAAACATTACAATTGTTATTTGATAAAGTACTTGCCCTCAGTCTCACACGGAATCTGCATCAGCATAATCACTCAGCTTCCTCACCCCCTTCCTTATCCCAGTTTAAATCCTACACAAATTTAGTTAACCCACCAATCTAACAAAATGAGCTGTAGTTCATCAAAGCATGTCTTTTAGTTAAATGTGTTCATCTGAAAAGGTGCTATCCAGTGATGGGATTCAACATTTTTTACTACTAATTCTGTGGGCGTGGCTAGGTGGGTGTAGCGTGGCTTGGTGGGCATGGATTGGTGGGTGTGGCAGGCAAGGATACTGCAAAATCTCCATTCCCTCCTCACTCCTGGGAAAAGGTTACTGCAAAATCCCATTCCCTCCCCACCCCGCTAACCTGCTTTCCAGCTCCATTCTCTTGTGCAGGGCAATAAAAGAAGACCCAGTTGTTCAGCTGGAACTCAGGAGGCAGAGAAAAGATGGGGGCAGGCCAGTCAGAGGTGGCATTTGCCTGTTTTCTGAACTACTCAAAATTTCCACTACCAGTTCTCCAGAACTGGTCAGTACCTGCTGAATACCACCTCTGGTGCTATCTTCTTCCTTCTGATTTTGGGCTCAAGCAAAGAAAATATGTTGAAGATGGTTTATCCTGGCATGGCTCTTTAAAAACATTGTCAGGTTGTCTGCATGCTTTGGGGCATATGTATGTTTCAGCTGGGATTTCATGGGTGAGAATAACCAGATAAAAGCCTTTAAGCAACTGTTCTGATCCTTCTGGAGAATGCACCAACAGTTTACAAAGGGATGCTTCCTTTATGTGACTGAGCTTAGAATTGGTCTGAAAGCTGAAATCTCTTCTGTCAAATCATTTCAGGTTTACTTAAATGCAGCACAGTTTAATTTTTTTAGTTGTCACACACATGGACTGTATTCTGTATACTATATTCTAACTATAGTAGGTTACAGTAGACCGCAACATAAACAGATATGAACGTTAAATGAGCCCTGGTGTCATAGTGGTTAAAGTGAAGTATTGCAGGAAAACTCTGACCGCAAAGCTCAAGTTTGACTCAGGCTTCCAGCTTCCCAAGCTCAGTAAAATGCCCTTGTTGGGGACAATATGCAAATAAGGCTTACAATGTAAACTGCCCAGAGAATGCTATAAATTATGTGCTGCTATATAAGTCTAAATGCTATTGCTAAATTATTATTTAAATTACTAGAACTCAGCTCTAAACCCATTTTTTAGAATTATTTCTACTTTTTTGCCCTTAGCCCACTTTTCCCCTGGAATCTTAAAATACTGTAAGAAAATATTAGTTCTATGAGACTCTACAGAAACTAAGTTTTTAATCTTAATTAGTTAAGTCTCTTAATCTTAATGATAGAACAGATACCATCAATGGCTGCACAGGCCACAAAATCGCTTAAAACAGGGGTCCCCAACCACCGGGCCACGGACCGATCCCGGTCCGTGGAACATTTCCTACCGGGCCGCCGGTTTCCTGGGCGCCGCCATCTTGTTTGAGCTTTTCCGGTTGGAAAGCGGTGTTTGGGTCCTGAAGGAATCCTTGCGCCTTAGTTTCATTCGAAGCCCCCACTTCGATGAAACTAAGGCGCGAGGATTCCTTCAGGACCCAAGGCAAGGTGAGCCGAGCGACCGTCCCAAAGCTGTCCTGAAGCGAAGCCCATCGACAAAGGTACAAAGGAAGAGTTGAAGGTGGTGGAGAAAAGCAGGGGACAGCTGGCTGGCCGGTCGCTTGGCTCGCCTTGCTTTGTCATGCGTGCTGATGCCGGTACCAGGCCACGGATCATTTTGTGATGCCGGTACCGGGCCGTGGCACAAAAAAGGTTGGGGACCACTGGCTTAAAAGACCCCAAATAAAACATTTTTATTCTAGTAGTCTAACTTTCCTTAAAATTAAAGGTGGCAAAGGGGATAGGGCCATAATGACAATAGAACAGCACTTCAGGCAACAACTTCAGGCAATGAATACCACTTAAAACATCAATACATTAAATGTATTAAGTATAAAATGATAATAGAAAATCCAGAAATAATAACAATGTGCAGAAGTAATCCAATAACATTGTTGTGGGATGAAAAATGACAAGATCAACATAAATGTTTTCAGCAAGCACTTGAATGTAAATTGTACATTATATTTTTGTTTACCTTTTCAGCCTTCATAGGTATGATATATATTAGGTCTCATGCATACTTTCTTGCAAAAATCCCAGTGACCTTAAATAAGACTAGGACAGAGTTAATGATGGCAGTGAGCATAGGACTGCTGCCAAAAATAGCATTTCCTTATGGAGTAATTCTTCCACTTCCTATTAACAGATACTGCAGTTACCTAGTTATTGTAATGATCTGAATACATTGTGAGCCTTCATTATTATTATTTTTCAGATGTAATGGAATGGATGCCTTTATATTCCACATGTCCATAACTATATTCTGTAAAGAAAGAACAGGGAACTTGGCAGAATATTGTTATACTGGTAGTAACAATTAGCCTTACATTTCTCTTCATATTTCTTTCCACTTAAACACATGCAAAGTATATATATGTTAAAACATCAGGGTCTAATGCACTACAGCCTATTTTTTCCTGGAACTGACATGTGGTACTAACCTAGTCTACCTTGAGGTTGACTCCAGATTATCGTTCTAGTCAGATGTAGATACAACTCTCTGGTTGGTGCAAAGTGTTCCTTCATTATAATCAGATAACTAATTTGTACACAAGAGTTTTCTTCTTCTATGGCAATCAGTGGAGGAGCTGTTCTACTCAGGGAAGTTCTGGGTTGAATGGGAATATCAGGCTGTAACACTATACTGGGTTAAGAGTGTTCAGGGGAGGGTTATGTTGAATCAACAGTAGTACTTTGCAAGAGAATAATTCTAAGCTTCAAACACATTACTTAGACTTTTTGTTATTTAAACAAGTGTCTCATAGACAAATGAAAGTCACAGTGCCTGCTCTAGAGAATTTGCAGTATAATGAGTTTTCAGTCAGATGACCAAGTGATGGCTAACAACAGAATTGAGGGGGAGAGGAAAAATGAACACAACATGAAATAATCAGGTGGTCTGTTGAAATATTACTTAGTATGTATACCATGTTAGGTATACATATTCATAGAAATTAATGCATTTCAGTTTTTCATGCACATTGCCTGAGATAATATATGTGATAATATAAGCGCAGTAGAATCTAAAATCTGAATTAATATTTAAAAATCCTGTTCTACTGGGTTTTTTTTTATTTCTATAACAGCAAGGTCTGAATAGCTGCCTCATATATTATGCCAACAGCTTTCAGATAGCTCTAGTTTCTTAATTCAGTTTACATTAGAAGAGTACTTGGTGTTTCTAGAATTGTGTCATGAAACTCAAATGTACAGTATATTATGTACATAACTGATGGTTTCTTTTCTTTTTACCCCAAATAATAGACATAAGCTGCCAATGATGCCATTAATAACTTCCTTTCTGATGAAAAATACAAGAAGTGAACAATCATGATAAATGCTATCCAATTCATAGAATCAAAACTTTATAACTAACCATAAAGAGTAGTTAGTTGAATCCTCTGTTTGGTAAAGTATATGTATCTAGATCTTTTAATTATTTCTCACAAGTCATTCTGTCTGCATCCTTCACCATCTTGTACCTGTTTTGTTCCAGATTGTCAATATTGTATTTTTATCTATATTGTCCACAATTGAACACAGGTGAAATCTGATCAAAGTACAGTGAAACATTAATTTTTTTGCAAGGCATGATTTATTTTTTTAACAGCTGGTTACTCTGTTCATTCATGTTTAACTGTGATTGACAAGCACACCTAAATCCATAGACACTACTGTCAAAATAGTATATAATTCATTAGCAATGAAAAATATGGCACTCTTTTAACCTATATACAGTGGTGGGATTCAATTTTTTTTAACAATGGTTCTGTGGGCATGGCTTGGTGGGCACGCTTTGCGCACACACAGAAGGTTTGATAATCACCTTCTCCTGCAATCCTGCATTGTCCCTGTGTCTTCAACAGCTGACGCGGGGCAATTCGCTGTGCCACACGAAGCAGCTGAGCTTCAAAACCAGGAAATAAAGGTCAATATAAAGCCAGGGTGGGTGGGAGTGTGCAGCAGCTGATCATCAGAGCAAACCGGATTGCTCACAGATTATCCTTGGAGCTACTGGTTCCCCCGAACCAGACCGAATTGGTAGAATACCACCACTGTCTATGTACAAAAGTTAACTGGGCTGGCAATTGATTATTACTGCAATGCCACTCCACAACAGAATTTTATTGTCTGTCTATCTGAGAACAACAAGATTCCATTTAAGAATTTAAGCATTTAGAATAGCCTTTGCTAATTCAGGTCTTCCAGAGGGGGAATTGGTGAAGGGGACAATCTGAAAAACTATTGCTTTCCCTCAGAATTTGACTCCTGGTTCATTTTGCTTATTGGCTTGGTCCGATATTGAAAAACTTCAATCTATTATGAGAGACACAGTAGATAGATAGAAAGATATAGATAGATAGACAGATCACAGACACACGCATGCACGCACACACATACACACACACACTCCCCATTTCTAGATCCTGATGCCTTAATCAGTACATGAAACTGGCTCTCACAGAATGCTTACTTTCTGATTATTCTATTCCAGAATTCTAAAGGCAAACTTACTATATGTTGGACCCTGTCACATATGACCCATTTTTCTTTCACTCTTTGACTATAAAGCCTCTTCCACTGTTACTGGCCCTGACATTAGAAACACTAGGACTAATATATAAGTATGATTTTTCTGACACATCAGTTGGTAATACAGTACCTTACTAGTCATTGTGTAAAATTGTTTGCTCTTTCCCTTATATCTTCTCCTGACACCACCATAATAACAGGCACATAATTATAACCAATTTAACAAACTGTAGCCCACGAGAATAATGTTAAAGTATTATATTTACTATATTGATTAGGAGTCAATAACCAGATATTTCTTGTCAGTATTTCTTTAATTATACTTTAATATGTCACATTCCTTTCTTGGCTATTTGTATAACCTAAAACCACCATTGCTTTCCAACTGTCCAATTGTCCTTATTGCTATGATCGTATACTTCTTGTTCATGATAGACCTGCTCTCATGAGTCTTTACTGACACAAGGAAAAAATGCTTTATTTATATTTTCAAGCCAACTTATTTGTGGCTTGAAAATACAAATAAAGTGAATAACCATAATCATAAAAATTTAAAATTTTAAAAATGTATGCAAAAGCCCCACTGAACTTAAATCAATACTCAGCACAGTTAAATTGTTCAGCAACATCAGAATGAACTTTGCACTTGAAAAATGTGCTATATTATTCATGCAGTGAGGAAAAATGCAAAAAATAGAAAGAACAGAATTGAGAAATGGAAGCATAGTGAAAGCATTAGCAAAGGATGATGGTTACAAATACCTAGGCATATGGGAAGCAGATAACATCTTGAATGGAAAAGTCAAAGAGTCAATGCAAAAGGAATACATCAGGAGGGTCCACAAAATATTAAAATCAAAACTGGATGCTGAAAACATAATTAAAACTATTAATACACGGGCAATTCCAGTGATATGTTTCCCAGCTGGAATCATCAACTGGACTATGACTGAACTGGAAAACTTGGACTGGAAAACACACAAACTTTTGAATATGTACCATGCTTTACATCCACAAAGTGACATCAACAGGTCGTACCTGCCAAGAAGAATAGGGGGCAGAGAGCTATTGCAAATTCATCAAACTACAGAAGAAGAAAAATGAAGTTTGAATGACTATGTGAACCAAAGTACAGAAAAACTGCTGCAGGCTGTGAAAATGGAGAATATTATAAAAACAACAGAAACAAAGGCAGAGTGTAAGAAAAAAAACAGCTGGATGACAGATTAAATTGACGGAAAACCAAAGCTTTGCATGGACAGCACTTGAAAAACATTGAAGGGGCTTCTGGTTTTGAGCTTGCCCGAAGACAGACCTCTGACCACGACTGTACATGGCTTTGGTCTGTGCTTTGGTGTTGGAGAGCCCCGATCGACCAGATTTGGGGCAGAAGCCGCCTTATAGGGGCGGAGCAGGAAGGGGAGACCATCAGCCAGGTAGAGGGGAGTTGCAAATCCCCTCCCTGGCTTGGCAATTGCTCCTTACCAAAGATGCCTGAAGTGGTGGTCTAAAATGGCTGGAATTAGATTAGACTGGAATAAATTTGTGCAGGAGAGAAAGAAGCGAACAGCAGGAGGAATGGGACAATATAATTAAATGGAAGATACCCCCAGGATTAACATTTCAAAGAATTTTCAAGAAAGGGCTTAAAGCAGTGAATAGAAAGAGGAAAAAAAGGTGTGAATTGCTTTTGATGGCAGCGGGGCTGTGAACTGAGAAAGGTAGAAGCTGGAGAAGGAATCATCTAATATATTTGGATAAGTATCTTTTGATTCTATGTAGGCACTTATAAAGCTGAACTATAGATAGTTAAAGAGAAAATTTAATGTCAATTGGATTTGACCTTCTTGGAAGATTGTGGTTTAAAAAGCTCTGAATAATTAGGAAGAAAAAAGAAAAGAGGGGGTGTGGACTTGTCAGAACAAAGAGTGCCATCTGAGTTAAATCTAACTTGTTTTTCCTTCAAAACACTCTGTTTCTTAAAACTGTAAGGAAAATTGATACAATAAAACAAGAACTTTGAAAAATTGCAACATTGAAATAAAGAAAGAAACAGGAAGATTCTGTCCTTAGATTAATGGTTGATTCTGATAGAATGGAATTGGCATTGGATTAGCTGAGGATTAAAACTTGAGGGGAAAAAAATAAAAGCTGACTGTTGGAAATTAACTTTAAAGACACTATTTGGACTAAATTGCTAATTAGAAAGCTGTAAAATGGCAATATCTCTTCTGGCATTAAAATGGAACTTAGAAACATGAAAGAAATATTACAGGAACGAGGTAAAACGCTCGGCTTTGCTTTAAGATTCATTGAAAATGTGATTGCAGAGTATGAACAACAAAGACAAAGGACAGAAGAGGAGGTGGGCCATCTTTAATAGCCATCGAGAACAAAGAACTTTGGAAAGAAAGAGGAAAAGAGTTGGAAATAAATAATTGGAGATTTGGAAAATTGAATAAAGAGGGAAATATCCAGAAAATTAAAAAAGGTAAAGTGAATCAGCAGAAATTCAAAAGACAGAAGGGAGTGATAAATAGAGAGGGGGATGAAAACTGGAGTGAAAGAATAAAGGGGAAAATACAAGGGGAAAGAAGGGTTAAGAAACAGGACCTGGGAACAAAGAAATATGGGAATTTTTAAAAAATGGGAAAATTGTTTAATTAGACATAGCGATAATGGGTTATTGATATTTGGAGAGGGGATACTACAAGGTGCAGGTTCACAGTGCAGGTGAAAGCAGGTTCACACTGAGCACATGTGACAGATGTGACAGGATCTGGAGACGCTGTGGAGAACATTCTGCTGCCTGCAACATCCTGTATTGGCAGTGGGTCAGTAATGGTGTGGGGTGGCATTTCTTTAGGGGGCCGCATAGCCCTCCATGTGCTCGCCAGAGGTAGCCTGACTGCCATTAGGTACCGAGATGAGATCCTCAGACCCCCTTGTGAGACCATATGCTGGTGCGGTTGACCCTGGGTTCCTCCTAATGCAAGACAATGCTAGACCTCATGTGGCTGGAGTGTGTCAACAGTTCCTGCAAGACGAAGGCATTGATGCTATGGACTGGCCCGCCCATTCCCCCGACCTAAATCCAATTGAGCACATCTGGGACATCATGTCTCGCTCCATCCACCAACACCACCTTGCACCACAGACTGTCCCGGAGTTGGGGGATACTTTAGTCCAGGTGTGGGAGGAGATCCCTCAGGAGACCATCCGTCACCTCATCAGGAGCATGCCCAGGCATTGTAGGGAGGTCATACAGGCACATGGAGGCCACACACACTACTGAGCCTCATTTTGACTTGTTTTAAGGACATTACATCAAAGTTGGATCAGCCTGTAGTGTTTTTTTTCCACTTTAATTTTGAGTGTAACTCCAAATCCAGACCTCCATGAGTTGCTAAATTTGATTTCCATTGATAATTTTTGTGTGATTTTGTTGTCAGCACATTCAACTATGTAATGAACAAAGTTTTTAATAAGAATATTTCATTCATTCAGATCTAGGATGTCTTATTTTTGTGTTCCCTTTATTTTTTGGAGCAGTGTATACACATAATTTTAAAATAGACTTTTGTCATAATCTATTATATGCATATATATCCTCTTACATTTAATTGGTCCCAGGAAAATGAACATATTTTAGCCCTTTCAGCAAGTACAGTTTGGAGAATTGATGTCATAGATTAATGTTTACTATTGTGCTGTTATTTGTAAAATAATCAAATTATTGTTTTACAAAAAAATTCTTCTATGCCTTATATATTGTCTAACAATGCATGAAAAAATCTAAACAGTGGTGGCAGAATAATTAAATAATTAAAAATGCCTTATGTTTGGTTGTCTGATAGTTAGAATATTCCCCCTGAATTTCAACTCCACTACTTAAATTAAGCCCTTATGTAATTCACAAAACAAACAATGAATTAATAATTTGTGAAATAAGAAAAAGAATAGCCTAATTTCGGGAATCAAGAATTAAGCAAATCCCCCGATTAACTGGTCTATTTGGCAACTCATTTGTCAAATGTATGAAGTAACCCAAACCCTTGATGAGTTTTACTGACATTTCATAATTGTAGCAAATAACTTTTCTTTAATTACTCAAAGGTATTGTAGTGTGATGAAAGAGATAGAGGATCATAACTTTATATTTTCTTTTCTTTTAAGAATTCATGAAAATTGTTGGGGGTTTTGTTCTTTAGACAGAGGTTAATTGATAAACCTAGCAAACATTTAAAAGATAATCTTCACTGACAAATGAAACTACTTCACAGACAATATCTAAAAGTAACAAACAAAAACCTCTGGTGATGGAACATCCACAACTTCTGAAGGAAAGCCAGTCCACTGATTGTTCTATAAACATTTCTCCTAATTTGTAGGTTGATTCTCTCCTTGATTTCAACACTTTTTATTTATTTTTTATCTAGAGTAAAGAAAACCACTAACATAAATATTTATGCCAATAAAGAAAATATAAATGTACGCCACCGTCCTATATTTACATGCCAAGAACTTTAATGGTTTCTAGAGCTCAAAATTAGTTAGAAAAGTAGATAGATCCTGAAATTCAGAACCATCTTTGAATGACCCACCTTTGAATGACCCACCTCACGTAATTCACTATGCCGCTATTAGAACTTTAACTGGGAAACGGAAATGAACTAACTCCTGCATTATTGCTACATCTTGATTCATTACAAATATATTTCCCAACGCAGTTCAAGCTATTTCTAACCTTAGTGTAAACGAGGTTATCTTAATAATCATCTCTTCCTAAGTAAGCCTGTGAAACACTCATAACAACACTGAAAGAATGTTCTTTTTCCCCCAGTCAAAGACACAGTGATAAGAATATGTGATAGGGTTTTCTTTGCTTTGGCTTCAACTTTGCCCAATATGCTCCTAAAGAGGTTCTGACTGGTTGTGAAAGTATTCATATCAACTAGCTTTTTTTTAATAGACTAGATCAGAAAGAGTCAAACTGATGTCCTCCAAATGAAAGATAAAAAGACTCTTTTTGCACATCATTCACTCTCAATGCACATATAATAAAGCACTGGAGCTTGCAACGTGACAGCACATGTTGTTTTATTCACTTGCTCTCTTCTGAAATCCTCACTGCGGAAATCTCTAGTAGAGCATCTGAAAGCAGAAGGTCAAATCAAAGCTTGCCATAAAAGTCTCCATTTGCAATTAGAGGATACAATATCTATGAATATACACAAAATATACATCCAACACTGACTGACACTTTGCCGAGTATAATACACAAGAGAAGGATTGTACTGTAATATGTTATTATATATCTGAATGAGGTATTGAATTTCACATCTTAATAAGATAGTGACTTTGTGTTTATTTGTGTTTTGGATGGCCCAGGGAAATAAACTATTTGTTAGTCTAGTGATGTGGGATTTTATTGACCTAAAGTGCCATCCAGACAGCAGCAGGTCAAAAAGATAAATACCAGGGTGTGAGGGGTCTCCTTTGATGGCCTTGATTCTGCTTTGGCAGTGGGACCTGGCTAAGTCTTCCAGGGAGGACAGAGGGCAACCAATGATCTTTTGAGCTGTATTTATCACCCTCTGTACAGTTTTCCTGTTATTCTAATTCATTGCTGCTGGGTTTAGCAAGAGTCTGGAAATTATCTAAAGCAATACATGGAAATAAAACCCTAACACCAGGGGTGGGATTCTACTGGTTTGGACCAGTTTGGCTGAATCAGATGTTAAATTTTCATCTGGTTCGCTGAACTGGTATTTGAACCAACTAGGTGGCCATTTGCTTTCTCCCTACTGCCTGTTACTTCCTTGCCATCCTCTCTCATAAGTGGACCTGTTGTTTCCTTGACTTTTTTCTTGTTATTTGTATGTTGAAAGAAACTTTTTAAATTATCTGTGACTTTTGTTGCAAGCCTTTGTTCATTCTGAGCGTTAGCTTTCCTGATTTCATCTTTGTGGATTTTTGCAGATTCGGGCTATATGCTAGTATTCAGCCTTAGTTATGTGTCCCTCTTTCCATTTCTTGTTCTTGTTCTTTTCATCTTTCAGTTTATCAGAGACATTTTTATGCAACCATGATGGTTTCTTCCCAGATTCCTTTTTTTTAAGCAATATTGTGCTGGACTGGGCTTTTATGATCATATTTATCAGAGTTTCCCACTTTCTTGAGTTGTTTTCCCCTTTAGTTTTTTCATTTATGGATTTTTTTCTCTCTGAGTTTATTAAAATCAGCTCTTTTAAGATACTGGCTGTATTATGTTCTATTGCTTGTGTTTACACTGTCCAAACTTTATTATCTGCAGGTATAAATCCTGCCAGCTAGTGGTTCAGGCTACAAACAAATGAATGGCATTTGGTTTAAACATAGCTTTTAGTTATCTTTTTTTAGAATGAAAATGGTTCAGTTTTGCTCAATAAGAAATGGTAAAGAACAGAAAGAGAAACAAAAATGAAGTTTGAAAATGAAGGAGGCCATGGAGTCTCTATGTATTTCTAATTAAATCTTCTACAGTACTGAAGAAGCTTTATGGCAGTCTTGCTTGATCCTTTATGTATTCTGTCTGAAGTGGCAGAGAGCAGGTGTTGCCCCAAACTTCAAAATGGGGAGAATGATTAAATCCAGACCATTCACTAGGACATCAAGAGTAGAAAGGACCTGCAAAGTCTAGCGTAAAAAGGGACACAAGCATGACTATACCCATAAACTAGATGAAGATCACTGGAGGTGTCAGAAATGACCATACAGGCCATAAGGAAATGTTAAAACTGCTGTCCTGCTATCCCAGTCCATGGCTGCTCCCCTACCCTCACTGCCAGCAGACCCACAGCTCTACTTTGCTGTCATCCAGCATCTTGGAACTGGCAGAAGGCTATTGCTTGTGTTTGCATTATATTGAATTCCAATATGACATGGTCACTCTTGCCCAAAGTTCTGGCAATTTCAACTTCCTCTATTGCTTCTTATCTATTAGTAAGAATTAACTCTAGTATAGTTTTTCTTCTAGTTCTCCTCTATCTTTTAGATGACAAAGTTATCAGCTATGTTGGTTAGAAATCTGTTTTGAGCTCCCACTTGCTGCAGAGGTTGTCTCCCAGTTGATACCAGGGTAGTTAAAGTCTCCCTTTACTATTGTGGTATATTTCCTATATACATTTGTTACTTGTTCAGCAAAAAGTTCCTCTATTTCTTCTGCTTGGTTGGGTGGCCTATAATATATGCCTATAACAATGTCATTCTTTTTTCCTTTTATATTGACCCATATGGACTCTAGGACGATTTCATCCTTGGTTTTTGTGGATTTCTATAGAGATGTAATGATCTTTAATATATAATGCAACTCCACCTCCTCTTTTGTTAGGTTAGGTTTGGTTTTTTTTTGAATAGTTTGTATCCTTCCATCAATACTTTCCAGTCATGAGTTTCATCCTACCAAGTTTCAGTAATGGCAGCTATATAATATTTACCTTCATGTACTAGTATTTCAAGTTCACCGTTTGTTTCCTAAACTTTGAGCATTTGAGTATTTTATGGTCTTATGTATGTTTCTTATATCTCCTACTTTGTATCTGGGTTTTCTGTCCTTTCCATCACTCTCTACTTCATTCTATTTTTCATTTTTGCCTTCTTTTTCTTTACTCTCTACCTCCTTATATGGTTCATTATCTAGTGGTTTTTGTTTGGAATCAGGTTCTCAAGGTCTTGAACATTGCCTCCCCTTCCCCCCTCAATTTTAAAGTCCTTCTAGTTAGTAAGATGAGCCAGTCATTTTCCAAATATATTGTTCCCCATTTTTGTGAGGTTCATTCCATCTCTTGCCAGTAGACCTTCGTGTAGGTAATGCAGACCATGGCCTAGGAAACCTTTGCTCCCTCATTTGATGTTGGCCTTTTATGGGAAATATAGATGAAAACACCACTTGAGCTCTGAATTCTTTAACTTCTTTCCTAGCTGTTCATAAACTCTTGTTACTGTTTTACATTCATTTTGTGTCATGGATTCCCACATGTAGGAGAAGAAAGGGGTAGTAATCATGAGGTTGATTATTTTAGTAAGTTTCTCAGTTACATCTTTGATTTTTACTACAAGGAGACAACATACCTGCCTAGATTCAGCCTTCAAACTATAGTTTCTGTTTCCCAAAGAATTGAATCTCCTACTACCAATATTTGCCTTTTCCTTCCTAGGAAAGTCTGGGAAACTATCCTTCCTGTCACAGTTGTGTCTTACTTAGTTATTTTAAAAAGATGCTGTACATATTCTATGGCACCACTTACAACTTATTTATTTATATACCCACTCATTTAGATTGCTTATAGACATACATCATTTTAGATTGGCACATGTTTTATAATAAACTATACATAAATGAGTATATATTTCCTCTTTCATATTTATTTCACTATTACTAGAATAAAAGTAATCATTTACAGAGGTCATTTAAATGTCACTTTATAGTTACTGGGTGTTTTCATGTAAAATAAATAGTTCATTAGTCTATATTAATTTATGTTTCTGTTACTGTCACTTGGTAACCCGACATGTTGCTGTATTTCCATTATAGACAATAAATGTGAAATTAATTTGAAGTTACATGGCAAGAAATAGAAAGGCAAACATCATGATAGATTACTAATTGAGCAAAAAGGAAATTTGATGATTGTTTAATTTAATGTGTAGAAATATATACTGGCAGACACTAGATGACATTGAGTATTACTGTGTCAGGCTGCATATCTGAACAAGTTCCACATAACCTGACATGCTGATAAGCTTATTCATGAAACAAGAGAAGTGTATTTTGGCCTACGTCACCAGCTGGAAAGAGTTGTTATTTAGGCACTTGAGAGAGGACAAATGATGTGGCTAAAAATGTAAAAACAACATTGAAAAGATAATGAATGATGCCAATGTGAAATATAAGGACTCTGATTGCATTATACTTTGTCCTTTTCGCTATCTACACATTACACATTAGAGGCTGAGTGTCAAGGACAAATTTCTTAGATATCCCAATATGCGAAATATTCAAATAAGTTACAATGGCTTCAAGCTTTGCAATTCTGTTCCTAAAACATAACTCCTAATATAAAGAATTTTCTTGAGTGGTATCATAAGAATAGATTAGAAATATACATTTGAATGGTTTTACCTAAAGCAGATTTTAGCCTGATAAATAAGAAAGATTTTGTACCAAACCAGAGTACCTATAAACCATTATTTTTCTCTAAACCAATTGCTGACTTGAAAAACAAATAGATAATCCCTCCACTGCAATGCAAAGCATTAAATTTAGCCATTTGGAAGAGTGCTCCTTCCACTATTTCCTTTGCAAACATCAGCTTCTTTAAAGAGGAGGAAATATCTGATTGTGGATAGAATCAGAACCAAGTGCCATAGGTAATCTGAACAATAACATTGAATTGTTCGGATATGCCTTTTATAGCAGAATAAGTTGGAGGGGACCTTGGAGGTCTTCTAGTCATGAGTTGGAAGGGACCTTGGAGGTCTTCTAGTCATGCGGCATTTACAATTTGTATTCTTGAGTAATGGGTTAACATTACAGGTACTTGTAAGCAATCACAGAGTCTTAATTTGTTTTGTTATTTGCAGCTATAAAAATAAATTCACAGTCTGATAAAATATTTACTCTTTATCTCCTTTCTGAACAGTTCTGTTTTCCATACATTTTTCAGTAGTTTGATTTTACCAAGTAAATACAAGCACTCGGTGCTTCTTCTAGGACACGAGTACTTTCCTGCACCCTTCCACTGACAGAGACAGCTAGCAATCCACATTCAAAAAATATTATCATTTCTGATATATGAAATAGTATTTTAATTTTTTTCTTATGACTATATACTTCTTCCCAATTAACCTAGAACTCAGGATGCACATGAAATAAGTACCTGCATAATTTAATGAGGAGACATACATAGTTCAAGTGGTATTTAAAACTACCCCTTTCTAGAAATTATGTCAGTAGCTTTTTGCTCATAGGAATGTGGGATTATTACATGGAATCAAAGGTTTTTCCATAAATTTACTTATTAAGCATGGCAAAATTAGAGTTTCAGAAGAGCTTCTGCATTTAATATTTGGGAAATATGAAAGAATTTTCTCATTTTTTCTACTTCCCAGTATGATATATAATTTAATACTGAATATAATGTAGATGTCAGCTTTGGAAACCATATTAGCACCAGAAGCTTCCACGCTGCCACATTCTAGAGCATGGGAAGATGAGAGGGGGGATTTTATGGAACATATGTGGTTAGACATAATAGCGTTCTTCTTTAAAGTCAAGGTCATGTTATTCCTGCACCCGGCTGAGGAGTGGTTAAGGGGGATGTCTCAAGTTGGGACAGATGGTGATTGAGGCATGTGATGGAATGATGGGTGCAGGGGGTGGATTTGTAATTTTTTACTTATTGGAGGGAAACCCGAAACTTTCAGATTTGGGATTTCCCAGATGTGCCACTATACCTACTCTAATAAAAGGAAACTTTGAGAAAATGTCTGTCTTGGAGTTAACTGGAGTTGGGTTCTTCTAGAACCCTGACAGTAGAAGTATATAATTAAAGTGTAAATTACTCCAATAAGCTTTGAAATAGCTTGAACAAAACCCACTATAATAAAGTGCTATTCTCAACAGCATATTCTCAAAGACCATCACGGAATCATGTTCAACCTTTATAACTTGTATAGTTTACTATAGTTTGTCTTGAGCAGCAATAGTTGCATATGGACAAGCCAACTGAATAAAATTTTCTATTCAGTTCTAACTGAATTCTAATAAAAGGTAATAATAGACTTCAGATACACTATCTCTGTTCTCTTGCAGTTAGCTGGCACTGCAGGCTTTCACTGACATTTCCTGACAGTTTCACTAAATAATCTATTCTAGTCTGGAAAAGACAACCAATACAAAGATTGTTAGGCACAAGAAAAGAGCCCTGAAAAGGTCAGAATCTAATTGTTGATTTACTTCCTATATTGATCAATTTGAAAGTAGTTACTTTCATGGAACTGCAGATATAGACAAATACCTACCTGACTGCCAATGTTTTTGTTAATCAATCAAAACATGAGGATACTTATATGAGCAAATTCAAACCCTTTTTGAGTACTGACACAACCAAAACATTCCCAATCCCCAAATAATCTGATTATACATTATATATATTATATATTATATATACATCAGGATAATTTTAATACTTTCTAAAGCATGGCTTAACAGCATTTAAGTTAACAGCTTTAAGTAAAACCAAATAACCTGGAATTTCTCCCAGAATGATTTTCATTCCCAGCAATTCATGAATTTATTCCTTTGTTTCAATTTATCAAAATCCTTATAGTCACTGAGTCTCTTGTTCTAAAGTCTGTAAGAGATTCAGTGACTATAAGGACTTTGATAATGCCCCCAACAATCAGGGTTCCCATTTTACTGACCTCAGGAAGGATGGAAGGCTAAGTCAACATTGAACTGCTCAGGATTGAACTCCTGGCAGTCAGCAGAATTAGCCTACAATACTGCATGCTAACTACCGCATCACCATGGCTCTATCCATAATGATAAATTTAGATATTTGACCTGAAGCATTCACTAAGTATGCACGGGACAAGATCAAGGAAGCAGTAGCTATATAGATGTCAGTAAGATATCTTTAATGTTGGCCAATCCTCATTCATAGTAAGTTCATTGAGATGGATTTTCTTTGAATGATGTGAAATATTTCTTCCCAGGTTTCTTGCCATTTAATAAATTGCCAATGGATTTGCCTTCTATCCCTTTATTATTGTGTTGACTCTATTCTATTCCTTTTTCAGACTTTTTTCTTTCCAGACTAGGAAAGCAGGTAAGTAGAACATCTCATGGTACCCTTAGCTTGTAAAGTGTCAATGAAGACAGTCATCCAGCCCAAGGGTATCTAAAAAAAAATTGAATCATAGCAACTGGACCAAAATTTATTAAACTGAGACATTTAGCTTCCCATCCAGGAAGCTTCATCAGTCAAAATAAGAAATTACTTAGGCAGAGAATCAGAGAGTCATTGGAATGTACCAACTCTTGTCAGATCAGTTTCGGGGGTTCTCCTCAAAAATTTAACAAATATTGGTCCAGTTGCCATGACCTTTTAGATACCTTTGGTCTGAATGATTGAGTCTTCATTGACATAATACATTTTGGGGAGAAACCCCTGAACTTGGTGTGGCAATAATTGGTACATTCCAATGACTGACTTTCTGCCTTTTTTTTTTTTTGACTAATGAAGCTTCCTGAATGGGAAGTGAAACTTTTCAGTTTAACAAATTTTGGTCCAGTTGCTATGATTCAAATTTTTGATACTTAATTTGTAAAGTTTTACTGGGATTCACAAAACTAGCTACATATTTACACATGTTAAGAACATGGTAACAGTAACATACAACACTAAGAATTTAGCAAATGGTATGGTAATACTATTAGTTCAAAAGTGTTTAAAAATGGAAAAAGTTAAAGTTTTAAAGGAGCAGGTTTGGTGGAAATGGGAAGATAAGTTCTGGAAAGCTATATGTCAATGAAAGCTGAATGCTATATGTCAATGTGATGAAATATAATGGACAAAGTAGAAATGTTCATTTAAATATAGAAATATGAAAAATTATTGAACAATTATAACTATTAAGCAATATGCAAGAAAATACAGTCCCTAGTTGATCAAAAATATTTGGTGGGACTTAGAGAGCAATTGCTATTCCAGTCTGCCAACACTTGGATTTGTACTTAAAATCCATATTCACACAAACTAGGAACTATTGGACATTATGTTGTGCTGAAAAGTTATATATATCAAAGTTAATTGGACTCTTGGACTTCTGACATGAAGGACTGGTAGGCAGGCTGCAGGAATTGGGGTTTGGATCATACCTATTTACTATACAGAGTTTCTACTTAGTTTGATTATTCTAAAATAAACAAAAGTAGATGTGAAGCTTACATTATTGACCAATTAGTTGCACTGATTAATGTAACCTTTTAATGGTAGTCACTAACAATGTCCTAAGTGCACTTCACCATTAAATAAAGAACTGGTAACTCATATAGAGGATGCAGGCCACTGAGAAACAAAAATGATGAAAGAAACTTATAAATTAACCTGTTTAATTATTGGAACAATCCCTTGAAGAAACATCATGAATAGGAGTGGTTTTATCTCTGGCGTGGCAAGATGTGGTATTACAGTACTTCAGGATACCAAATGTAGTATTGAAATACTTCAAGAAAGGTAAGGAAGACTTATGTTAAAGATTTGGCCTAAGAATTCACCAAAATGAATTGTGCATGTGCAATTTGAAGTGCTCATGGAGTGGGAGCTTTCATTAAAAATATCTGTATCATGCAATATGGCTGGACTTTGCTTGAAATTTAAATAAAATACAAATGTTGCCTATTTCTTCTTTCACTGATATTTTAAACACAGGTTTAATGGTTGTGAGGTACTTGTGCCATCATAAATTGTCACAAAAGATGTCATAAACATATACCAGAGTGTTTCCTGTTAGTAACACACACAGGAACAAAACGCATCCTTCTTCCTCGTACACACACAGAGAGAGAAATTCCAAAAACAGGACAATTCACTTTTCTGACAGCTCCAGCACATTTTACCTAAAAAGTAGTACTTTAAACAATTTCCCCAGGGAAGGGTAGCATTGAAACGCCTTCTATGAGCGGGTAGCCCCACATGCCCTTGATGTCCCTTGGCTGACAGCGATCCCAGCTGTTCAGCGGCCCTCCACGTGGCCTCAGATCGCTTCCAAACCAGCAAGAACCAACCGGTGACGGCAAGTCAACCAAGCCCTCTTCTCATAGCATCCCTCCCTCACAGATGGATCAAGACGGTGCCCTTCCATTGGGCAGCCTCCACGCGTTTCCCATTGGCCAAGTCCGAGGTGGGGCCTGAAAAGAAGAACGGCCCGATCGTGGCCCAAATCCTACGTTTGCGAAGATTTCTGGCACCGAGATTCTGCCACCCACCCACCTTGGGACGTGATAGGAATAAAACAAAGCAAAACCAAACGGGTTCAATACATAACGGCCTGGACAGAAATATACACCTCCCCGCCCATCTCGGTTAACCGGTTACTCCCGGAATTGAAGAGGAGGGGGAAAGGGCCGGACTTTCTAATGAACTGGATACGGAGAAAGGACGCGTGATGCTGCGACTGTTCCTGTCCCCGCCTCAATCCCCGCCTTAGTCCTGGTCCTGCGGCAGCGCACAATTAACGGACTGGTCCCAAAGGTATACCCAACGGCGTGCGCCGGCCTTGTCACCCTCCCCCAAACAACCTGCGGTGCTTATCCCAGTAGATTGAAGTCCCATTTAGAACTGCTTTCAAGATGGCTGCTTTTAGGTCCCGGGTGGAGGGAAACTAATTGCAATGCTAGAGGCTGTGGCAAGGTAAAACTGGTTTTGTTAGTTTCCGAGCACAGGGGATTTGGGTGTAAAATGTTGCGGCGTCGGAAGTGGGAGGATGTTAATCTGGCATTCGGCGTGAAAAAAAAAAAGAAGGTCCTCGGCTAGGCTCCCGTATCGCCCCATAGCGGGATGTCTGGGGTGGGGGAAAAAAAGATTCACGTGCGTGTCTCCTCATGCATCCTCGTGTATGCGGCCTAAGGTGTATCTTTTTGTCTACAGGGGCGATTGGCAATTTCACAAGTCACTGAGGCATCTGTGGCCATCTATCAAATGGGTGGAGATAAAAGGCGGAGTTAGTGCGGTTACCTCCCCTGTCCAAGGGCAAGCAATTCTGCAAGTGCCGGAGAAGGTGGTAAGATTTGAAGGTTGGTTTGTGCATTCAACTTTGCGGCAGCCTTAGTCCTTCGGCTTGCCAACGGTTCAATAGAACCTTTCCCACGCATCTCCCGCTTTCACCCCCACGTACGCTTAACAAAGCGGCCCGTGAGGGAGACATTCACATGGTGAACGGAGGGTTTGCCCACCTATCCAAAGCAACGCGCTCCAACCACAACAGCAGCAGCGAGGTGGCAAAAAGGACACTCTTCTCTGCCTTCCGTGCCTGGGGTGGGAAACGGTGGCTAGACGGGTTATAAGGTTCCTTTACAGTGGAGGTCAGCAGCGTTTTAGGAACAGGACAGAAACACGAAGCGGTAGGCAACGGGCACACATGGCTAGAAATAAACAGATCAGAAGCTGCTGCTACCGCCCCTTGCTTCCACCCCAGCCGCCTTTCCCAAGCTGCGCCAAGGGGGACAGGTTTTGCCTTAAAAGAACCCACTGCATGGATCTCTTTTACGTTACCTGGCTTCGTCTCTCTGTCTCTTTCTCTAGCTTGGGCTGGGTTGGCTCTAAGCTTGCCGCCGCCGCGCCGGTTCCTGCTCCCTGTCACTGGGTGAATGGGATTATTTATTTATTTCCCGTGACGTGATCCGCAGAGGGAGGGTGAGGAGGCGGCGGCTGAGGGGCCTTTTGTGCAGCCGGTCCGAGGCTGCTTTCATCCGGAGGTGGAGGAGGAGGAGGAGCGGGAAGCAGATCGCGGTCACCCGACCTGTCCTCGCCTGCTTTTGTTGTTGCGGCTGCTGTTGCTCCCGCGGCGAAGGATTGGTGTCAAGGGCAGCCAGGAGCCCGAGTTGCATCCCCCGCCTAGGCGAAGTAGGGCGGAGGTTGCCTGCGGAGGGAGGCGGAGGCGCCTGCTGCTGAGCTCCAGTCTCTAGGCCGGCAGCTCTCTCTTCCCGTTGGGCGGCCAAAGAAAAGGTGAAAAACACAGAGTTTGGCAGGGGTGCGGCGAAGGAATTGCGAAGGGACTCAGAAGAGCCCTGCGAGATTCCCGTTGCCGGGGCGGCTGTAACCCAAGTGCGCTAATACAGTTAGAGGGGTCGCTTTGCTTAACGCCTTTTCCTTTATTAGGAGTCTGAAGCTGCGCGATTGCTGCAAAGGCAATCCCGTCGTTGCTGCGGGTACCTCCGCTCGCTTTCGCGCTCGATCGGTCTACTTCGGAGCAAAGGCAGCACCGCCACACTTTGCTCGCATATCCGCGTTTTCCTCCGATGATGTGGTTGGGCCCTGAGATCCCGGAGAGCAGTTCTCCGCATCTCCCTGCTCAGAGTCAGTATAAATAGGAGTGCTTTTCACTTATTCAACTGAATCTTAAGTTGTAAAGAAGTAAAATTCACGAAGTCCGCTCTTTGGCAGCGTGCGAGAGGGTACCGGCTTCACTTGAAAGGCAGCAAGAGGGCAGACTTATTGCCAAATTTATATTGAAACTGCAACTGTAAATTCCTCGTAATCTTTCCCCGACTTTCCCTGATTCACAGCAATGTTTTGGGCTAAATCCTGCCTTATTGGGGGCTTGGAGAGTAAGCTGCCTCTTGCAAGAATCCTCTTCCAAAGTGCCTGGGGAGAGTCTCTTGCTTCTCATTCTCCTTGTCCCAGAGATTCAGGAGTGGGGGAAAGGACAACTGAAGCTGCCTCAATACTTGATCTTTTCTCCCAAGTTATAAAGGGCCATTTCAGATCAGTAGAGGAAGAATTACTAATAAATACCTTTTAAAGAAAATATTGTAGAAAATATTTCTACAGTTCTGCCATCAGCTCTGGTTCCCAATCCCTCCAAAGCTGTTTTAATTGATTAGCTGTTGTCCTTATTGCCAACAATCCTAGGATGCAGCAGGATTGACCTTTTGGTTAATTTTGTGCAGCAGTTTGGGAGATAGGGGTACAGAAATGCTTTTCACTTTTTCCAACTGCATCCTAGGTTATAAAGAGAGGTAAGATTTTTTACAGTGCCTAACCCCCCAATCCACCTCATTTCACTTTTTCAGTTTTTTGACTGGCAGTCTGCGCCAGTTTCTGGGTGCAGGAGGAGTCAACCCAGCTCTGCTCTTTGAAAGACCTTTTAGCATGTCTGCAGCCAAACTTCCAGGGTACAAGAATTTCCAGACATGTAGAAACTGCTTCTGTGCAAGCTCCTCAGAAGGGCATCATATCAAGCAATTAAAGTAGCCTCACTTTGGTTTCAAGCATAAAGCAGCTGAGCCAAAAAGAAATTGGTTCAGCTGCTGAAGGATGGATGTGGGAGTAAATACTAATGTGTTACACAATTAAGCTCGCTTTTGTTCACAGCAAAAGACGGGCTTTTCTCCTTACTATCTTTACTTTGTATCAAATTTATTCTCCCCCATCCACTTTAGAATTCCCATGGATTAAAAAATAATTGATTCAAATTTAGGTTTCTTCTGTTTGGATTGAGATCTAAATATTACAAGACGTTTTTAGAAAGATTAATCTTACTGACTGTAGGTAAAGATTATTCCAGGCATGTTTTACTATTAGCGACGCCCGATATAAAAGAAACTCTCCATCCTATAGGTTTTGTGTATTGTTTTAATTCCTATTTTGGAAGTACACTTTTCATATGGGATTTTCACGGAGCCATTGTTATACTGGTAGCATTAAATAGGTGTATTTATTTAGACTAAATTTTAACACTGCCGTGTCACTTGGCAAATTTTTATTCTTGCTAGTCCAGAGGCTCAAACTCTTTTGGTGTGCAGATTTAAGCAATCAAAAGGTATAGGGCTTCTGAATATCAACAGACAAATTCCACTCTTTCTACTCACATATAATAAAATTGCTATGGATGCCCCTGAACAGTAGCGTCAAGGTGGAAACAGATGACTGAATGTATTCAAGGGTTCCTTTCAACCCATTAGTAGGTCCTTGCCCCCACCCCCAATCCTCCATTGGGGGAAAAAATTTAATCTCTGTAAGGACTGAAAAAAGGGGGAAATGCTTCTGTATAGGACAGGACTGACAAACTTGTGGCCCAAATGCTGGTTATGCCCACGTCCGGTTTAACGAAGGGGGAGAAAGTTACAATACATCACATGATGCCGCTGTGACGACATGAATTTGGAGCCCCTGGTATAAGGGAATAAAGTTTAGTTCTTTACAGGGTTTCTTTCCCCATTAGTCCCAGGGAATCTATCCCAAGCCAGTTTGGTTTAGTGGTTAAGGACTGGACTAAGAAAGCAGGAGACTGTGAGTTCAAGTCCCGCCTTGACCATGAAAACCAACTTGGTGACCTTGGGCCAGTCACACTCTCTCTCAGCCTACGTCACAGGTTGTTGTGGGGAAAATAGGAAATATTGGATATGTTTACTGCCTTCAGTTTTTTGTAAAAATAATAAAGGCACGATATAAATTAAATAATAGTTCCCATGGATCCTTAGGGGTCTTTGGAATCCAGTCTGCAAAAGACAAACATAACAGATGATGATTGAACTTATAAGTTATTTATATTCTGTTTATTTATTTATATAGTCACTAAAGATATTAAAATAAAATGTAATATATACAAGTTGTCCTTTACTTATGACCCAATTGGGACCAGAATTTCAGTTGCTAAGCAAGGCAGTTAGTATCACCTAATTTTACAACCATTTTTTGCCATCGTCTTAAAGCCACTCATTGCAGCTAAGTGAATCGTGAGGTCATTAAATGAATCTGGCTTCTGCCATTGACTTGCTTGACAGAAGCCAGCTGGGAAGGTCACAAATGGTGATCATATGACCCTAGGATACTGCAACCATCATAAATACATGCCAGTTGCTAAGAGCCTGTATTTTATCACATGGCTGTGGGGATGCTCTATTGGTCATAAGTGTAAAGACGAGTCATAAGTCACTTTTTTCAGGGCCACTGTAACTTTGAACAGTTGCTAAATGAATGGTTGTAAATTTAGAACTACTTGTACATAAAATAATATTAAAGTCTAAATTAAAATTAAAGGCAAACAATAAGTCTGAAGACACATCCAGGCCAAAGGTATCTAAAAGTTTGACTCATGGCAACTGGACCAAAATTTGTTATGATGTTTTGCTTCCCATCTAGGAAGCTTCATCAGTGAAAATAAAAAACTAGTTAGGCAGAGAGTCAGAAAGTTTTTGGAATATACCAACTACTGCCACAGTAACTTCAGGGGTTTCTCCCCCCAAATGTATTGCAATGTGTTAATGAAAACTCAATCATCTAGGCCAGCGGTCGCCAACCAGTGGGCCGCGGAAAAATTTTGGTGGGCCCCAGAAGAAATGGCCCCCAAAAGCAATTAAACTTCACCAATAACAGTTTTAGACCAAAACTCAGAAAGGGTATGTAAACTCACATTTGTATGTCAATCTTTCTAGCTAGCCAAGAAGCCTTGCTGAATGTCACTCATCTTGATTCCTTGTCATTAAAAGCTTCTTTCCAGCAGCTCTGCTTCTTTATTCAATTATTTCTTCAAGATGTTGATCATTGCATGTCGGCTGGAAGTATTTCCAGGGGAGTATGGAAGTAGTATGTCGGCTGGAAGTATTTCCAGGGAGCTGGAAGTATTTCCAGGGGAGTCCCAACAGCAGTGTAAAAAGCTTAAAACAATTCTTCCCCTTTAAGAAAGTCAAGCAAAGTAACAGCAAAGGAGAAAAAAAAACCTCCAGAGAAGCTCCAGAGACAGGAAGTCTAGGCGTACTGCCAAGAATGGTAATAAGGGTTAACAGAGAGGCAGTTTCTGTAAGCAACCAGAATGTTTCCTTCCTGCCTTCCTTACAGGATTAGGCCAGTAATTTCTTCTAACAACTGGTTCTCCAAACTGCTTAGAAAGTTAAGTTCTAGCGAATAGGTGGTGAGAACCGGTATAATCCCAACCCTGCACTAGACCATAAGACGCACCTCAGTTTAGAGGAGGAAAACAAGAAAAAATATTTTTTGCCTCCATGGGTCCTAGTTTTGCCCTCCCTTACATCCAGAAGCACTCTGCAGGCCAAAAACATGCCCATTTTTGCCCACCCTGGCATGTGTGTGGGGTTGGGAGGCCAAAAACAGGCCTATATTTGCTCTATAAGATGCACAGACATTTCCACCTACTTTTTTGTGGGGGGAGGAGTGTGTCTTATAGTCTGAAAAATATGGTAATTATGTTTCTGGTTGTGAAAAAGTATAAATAGTGCAGAACATCTATGTGTTTCTATACAATTTTCTTGTCAGGCAGGTGTGCTTCTAGCGTCCATTTAAATTGCACATTTTGGTTCATATGCCAAATTACTATTGGCACATAATGCTACTTCTTTTAGCTTAACAATTGGTCCTTTTAATACTAGCATGAAGCGTGCAAAATTATCTTCTATATGATTATACAATAAGTATATATTTTGTGCATAATATTACCCATCGTTTTTGAGTGTAATCTTTTTATGCTGATTAACTCAGATTAATTCTGTACTGGTTTATCATGCAGGACTAAATCAATTGATAAATCAGGAAGTAGGAATCTAAATCATTGAAATCTTTGTGGAACCTTTGTGTGCAATTTCTTTTCACAGAAAAGATAAGCAGACATGCAGAAAAGGTAAAACATGAAAATCTGAAAGGTTTTCTTGCCCCAAATTATACAAACATAATGTATACTGATACATTATGTTTGTATAATTTGGGGCAAGAAAACCTTTCAGATTTTCATGTTTTACCTTTTCTGCATGTCTGCTTATCTTTTCTGTGAAATTCATTTGGGTCCTACTAAAATATAGAGATTTAGGAATCAACAGATCACACATTATTTAATGCCTTTTTCATTTATTTCGTAGCTCTGTCATCCAATATGAGAGGTGTCTGTGTGAAATAATAATCCCTTTGGTTTAGTCAATTCTAACCAACAACTTGTTCAATTGTGTAAACATTTTATTAAATTAGCAATCCTATCCTATGGAAATATATATCAAATTTCCTCATAACGAAGTTCTTATTGCAGTGACTCAAAACAAATTATATACACTGATAAAAACATTCTGGAGATCTCTGTAAAAAATCATTGATGCTCATCAGTCTGGAAAATATGTCTGCTTCAGAACATCCTCTTTGTCAGGACAAACTTGGTTAAATTGTCCTCAAACCAGAGGTGGTATTCAGCAGGTTCTGACCAGTTCTGGAGAACCGGTAGTGGAAATTTTGAGTAGTGCAGAGAACCGGCAAATCCCACCTCTGACTGGAGATTTTATGGTATCCTTCCCCTGCCACGCCCACCAAGCCACGCCCACAGAACTGGTAGTAGGCTTCCCTGGAGAGCAGCAGGCAAGTAGGCTCTCTGCTTAACTAAGATTAAATTAGCCTATTCTAATGATTACCTGCTTTGAAGGCTATTTTTCTAGCATATCTTAGTCTTCAAATTTTTATTTGTATTTTTAAACCCTTTACATTTTTGAAATTTTTGCTAATCACTAATCTACTTTTAGTTATATTTCAGCTATGGTTTAGCTGAATTTTTTAAAAAAAGCCCGAGCTGGGCCTCAGTTGTAGGAGGGCCTTGCTGCTGTTTCTTTGTTGTTGTTCTAAAGATCTTACTCCTTTAGCTGGAAGTCTAGCAATGCTTAGCTTTGATGTGATTTCTCTTATCTGATTTATTCTATTTTTATCAACTATTTTATTATTATATCATTTTTATTTACTCATGTTCCCTGCTCTGTCAGGAGGGCAGGATCCTTGGTATACTTGTGAGGAGCTCTGCCATTGTTTGCGTTAGGACTTGTTTCTTCTTGACTCCTGATTCCTTTTCCTCTGGATTAAGGACTTGTTTCAGTGACTAGACTCTATGCTATATTACACAGCTCCTCCTTTATTGTGCTACTTAATATAATGAAGACAAAGAAAAGGAGCGGATCTCTCACTGACCTGGTTCCTCAACCTTCTCTGAAGCAATCCAAAATTGATGACTTTGTTTTAGCTGGGCATCTTGGTTTGAAGGCTCCTGCTCCGTTTTGTCTGGCTGCTGCCAGTTGTCGCAATCTCCCGACCATTGAGGGCGTTGCCCCCCCGAGTTGAGAACAAAGGCTTATCTAAAACTACGGCCCCCAACCAATCCTTAAATGATCCCACCCTTACAGAACTTTTGGCTCAGCAATGTTTCTTGGTCGCAGGAACTACAGTGAGCATTCATAATAAGTATTTTAAACTACTTAGTTTCCTGGACTACCAGTGGGTGCCCTGGGTTAACCACTTGGCAGCCTGAATGCAGCGGCAGGGTTCTCCCTGCCGAGCCTCAGCAAAAGCACTGGCCAATGTAATCCTACCAATAGTTCGAACTTTACATCTTTTGACACAAATAGTCACCTGGTCTTACAGTCAAAACAGGTGGCCCTCATCATTAATCCCATTAATGGCAACTTACCTCACTGGGGTTCAACACAGCTGGCGAGGGGTCATATATTAGTTATTGAGGCTAAAAGCTGCTGATTTGAAGAAGGTTGAACTTTTACCCTCCCCTGAACACTGCACTACGGTGCTACTCAGTTTTGACAACTCTAACACCCCAAACTATTTTTCAGAAGAGGATCCCTGTTAAGATCCTTTAGCATTCTGCCAAGAAGAGTCTTCAAAGATATGTTGATTAAGCCACTCTTGAGTTATCGACAATTTGTGAGTGGCAGGAGATTTATTGCCCCCAAAAGATCCTCAGCAGCACATATTAATGTGCCAACCTTTAATGCCATCTTGGATACTACATCGTACTAATTATACGCCTATTCCCGCAAAACCTCCAGTTGGCGTCTTCTCAGATGGTAGCCTGATTGTTCCTCCTACAACCGGTCAAATCAACCCCCCGCAGCGAGTAACCTCTTACTAGGAAGCTTCCCTTGACTTGATCAGCTGGGAAGAAATGGCCCCAAAGGAAGCGACACCAGCCCAGGGCACCCATGGTTCCTTAGTAAATAAGCCCCAGGTCAGTGCCTCTGGGATTCCATCTATTTATGAGACTGACTTATGTCAAGACAATTTCTGGAACCAGGAGGAGACACAGCTCTTGGACTCCTTTTGTGCGCTTCCACAACCAGAAAGGGCCCAAATCATAAAGTGTCTGGATGCAGTTAAATCCAAGCTCTGGAGTCTTTCACTACCTGATAAGGATTCCCTTGGACTCCAGGGAGTCTATACTGATTTACCAATGGAAGCTCCCTTGGCGCTCTCTCCAGAAGGTCTAATTCGTAAATTTGAAGATCCAGGGCTACTTCAAACTCCGTCTGTTGATGCTGCTGAATACTTGCCAGCTAAGCAACCAATTAATGCCACTGGAGTGTGCTTAGAGCCCTACAGCCCCATGAACAGGGCTCACCTCCCCTCCCTCCTTCCTTGCTTTTGCCTTCTAAGAGGATGACCCAGCCACTTAACAACGGGTATATCTTTTTGGATCCGAAGGGCACTCTGGGAAAAATTAATCACACAGAATGACTATTACATCTGGCAAAAAAAACCCTGCACACTTAAGTGCCTTTCGTGGAACATAGCAGGTTGGGGGAGAAGGTGTGTACCACAGAATTCACCAACTATATTCACTCATTTGATGTGGTCCTGCTTCAAGAGACCTGGGCATGCGATAAGATATCCCTTCCAGGGTTTACGGTCATTTCCTTGGCAGCCACCAGACAATCTATGACAGGAAGGCCTAAGCGTGCTTTGTCTCTACTTCTTTGAAAGTGGAGACAATGAAGCTGCCCCCCTGTGGCTCTTTAGCTATGGCGCTCCTAATTAAGAGAGGACACAGCAAACTGTTAGTGTTCAACGTTTACCTTCCCCTGACGATGAGGCAAGCTGATACTATGGCTCAATGGGGCGTGCTGGAGAATTACATTACTTGTATGGAAACTAAATTCCCAGCACTGTACATCCTTATAGGGGGCGACTTTAATGCCCGATTGAGAGTCCAAGTTCCCCCATCGATTGAGGCACTCTAATTCTCAAGAAACCCTCCAGGCCATAGACACCTGATTTCAGCCAGACATTCTAAGGATGAATTAACAAATTTTGCTGGCATTCAGTTAGCCCTTTTAGCAGCCCAACACAATAAGATAATTCTTAATGGGAGTACCCTAGGTGATCTAGCTGGTGAGTTTACTTTTAGTTCCTCATGTGGAAGTAGTGTTATTGATTTTGTGCTGGTATCCCAGCTTCTTAGAAAGGCAGTCTGTGCTTTTTATATGGACTGCCTTACGGAGAGCGACCACTACCCCCCAGTTACAATCATTGGCTTTCCTCAAATATACATCTCCCTAGGGTCCCCAGATATTAGATCCCTATGTGGCCTCGTATACAAGGAGGATCAAATGGTCTTCTAATACTGAAAGAAAGTTCCACTCCTTTTTATCATCTATTGAGTGTTTCAGCCTGTACTATCAGGCCCTAACAAGTAGTGGCCCAGGGACAATCTCGGCCTTTGAATCACTAATTAATAGTGTTCAAAGAGAGCTAGGAGCCATCCATAGGTCAAGTGGTCCATATCATTCAAGAAGTAATTCTTGGTTTGATAAAGAGTGTCTGATGCTCAGGAACCAGATTAATGGGTTTACCTGCTCTATCGTAATAGAGGGGATAAATGCTCGCCAAGTTTAACTTCTTCAGCAAATTCATTGTGTTTTGAGCCAGTCCTCTTATCCAGTCTATCTCACAGGGTTGTACAGCTAAAATGAAAGATTTTTCTGTAAGCAGCCTTGAACTCATGTCAGAAGTACCTAGCGAAAGGGAATTGTCTTAGCATGAAAACAGAAATGCCACTGCCTTTCTGCATTGTTTAGCAAGAAAGTCTGAGATATGAGAAAAGAAAGAGTTTTATATATAAGGGGAAGAAGGCATATGGAGAGAACATGCAAGATTTGAAGTAGGAGTGGATATAAATGCTGTCTACTGAGAGACTGTTAACTATCTTTTACAGCTATAATTCTAGATCACAAGAAACATTTCACTCCAAGTCTCTGGATAGTTGTAGCTAGTTTGTGCTAATGTTAGGAAGCCTGATCATAGCTGGAGAAAAAGCAACATACACATCTGATAAATAATAAATAATGCAAAGAGGTGCTCCCCAATCCCCCTCTTATCCCATCAACTAACTCAAATAAATCAAAGATGGATGGGAGTCAAGAAAGCATGTAATAAGATGAAGCAGAGATAGGACTAAACCGAAGAACGGAAGTGACATTTTGAGATTATACAGAGAGAAGAGAAGCTGGTGTAACAGACTGTGACTAAACAAAACGTGAGTGGACAAGGAAAGGAAAGTGATTGAATACTATTGGACTTCTTTTCATAGAATATAGTTAATGAAATAACATTTTGATTAAGGTTTGATTGAATTTATTAAGAATTTAAAAGTTTAAATGATATGAAACTGTGAAAACTGGTGAAATACTATTTTGATGATTATTGATTACTAACAACTAATGAAATAAGTAAGGTCATTATATAAGAAGTGGAAAATAGAATTGTTTAAAGGAAACCGAACTTTACAGTTAAAGAATATAGTTGATATACCATAATATAGTAATGTAAAATAGTTGTATAAGAACAATTTACAGCAAGTATATTTTAGGATATTATATTACACTCTTTTTCTCTTTTTTCTCTCATTTCGATATTATCCTTCCTGTCATCCCTTTAGCTCTCTTCCTTCTTTATCTTCTTTAATTTTGGTGATTCAGTTAGTTTGGTGATTTAGTTAGATTGAATCAAATCTGAAGAATTTAGAATGTCATAAGTGGGAAAAGATATTTATATTCTAAGGGAAACTACTGAATAGAACTAATAACAAAAGAAAAAATAAACAGTGAATGGTAAAGTGGGAAGATATCTACAATAAACTTAGGAATATGACCAGTACTACAACGGCGAACCTGAAAGGGAAAAAACCAATGTCTGGTTCATCAATGTCTATTGCATCTCCAGCAGGCCAAAAAAATAATGGAAGCAATATTGAATACGGAAAAGATGAGCAACGCGGCCAACATGCAGACGATGCAAGCAACATTATTAGCTATTCAGGAAACAATAATTAAAATGCAGGAGGCAATGGTTAATAACCATACAGATATGAAGACCGAAATGGAAGAAATGAAGGGTAAGATTCAAAATTTAGAGGACAAGATGGGAACGATCCAACAGACACTGGAGAAGAATGAACAAAGAATAAAGAATATAGAAATTAAAGCTGAACAAACAGATAAGAGATTGGAAGGGATGGATAGGAAAGTAATAGAGATGAACAGAGACTTAGAAGATTCAATTATCTATCTCAAAATGAAACATGCAGCATTCTATTTGAGGTTCCAAAATGTATTGGAATCCAAAGATGAAGACCTGGGAGACATAATGTCCCACTTAATAGCAGAGGCATTGCAAAGGGACCAGCAGGAAATAGTGAAAGAATTAGATGAGGTCTACCGAATCCATACAAACTACACCAGATGAAACAAGCTGCCTGGAGAGGTCCACATCAGAGGTCCACATTCACCAGAAAAAATATAAGAGACATTGTATATAGAATTACAAAGGACGAGCCAATGGTGTATAAAGAAAAAGAGATTACGACCTTGAAACAAATTCCGAGGTGGGTAAGAGGAATTTGGAGGAAGGAGGAAGGACTACAGATCTCTGGTGATACTACTGAATAAACAAAACATCTGGTTCCGATGGCTGGTCCCTGAAGGAATGCTGGTGACGTGGCAAGAAAGAAGAGTAAAAATTTATAGTATTGAAAAGGCACAAGAACTTTACGATCAGTTGATGGAAACAGAGGAAGAGGGGAGCAATAAAGAAGAGTCAGAAAGCAAGAGTCAGGGGGACCAACAAGATCAGCAACAGGGAATACAGGAAACGGACCAAGAAGGGAGAGGCAAAGAAAAGAGAGAATACCCAAGGAGAGAAGGAGTAAGAACAAGACCCCAAAGAGAAGCAAGAACAAACAGAAGATTTAGGTAGACTCAGTATTAACAATGGAAGAAGAGCTTAAATTACTCTCAATACACATCAATGGATTAAACTCCCAGATCAAGAGGAAACAAATATTAACCAAATTAACTAAACCAAACGTTGATATTATATGCCTACAGGAGGTACATATCCAAAAACAGCATAAAAAAGTATCTAGAATATCCCAAGTTGGGTGTATTATTTACAGCATTGGCAGATCAAAAGAAAAGGGGGGTAGCAATTTATGTAAAAAAGGGATAAATGCAAAAAAATCTATGCAGATGAACAAGGAAGAATTTTAATGATACAAATTAATTTACATCAAAAACAATTACTATTAGTGGGGATATATGCCCCTAATGATAACCAGAAGAAGTTTTATAAGGGACTGTATGATAAAATAATTAGTGTAGGTCAAGAAAATATTTGCCGGATAGGGGACTTTAATGCCATTGTTGATGTTAAAAAAGACTATATTAGTATGGAAGGGACTAGGAAGAAAAACAAAAGAATTTTACCTCCCAAAATTTTTGATTTAACACATGAGACCAATTTGGAAGATATATGGAGGAAGAGGAATCTAAATGAGAAGAAATATATGTTTTATTCTAGTCCACAAAAATCATGGTCCAGAATTGATATGGTATGGGTTAATGGGGCAATTGAGAAAGACATTAGTGAAGTAGAGATAATGCAATATATGGGCTGACCATAGCCCGGTTAAATTACATGGAAAGGACATAGTAAAAAGAAAAAGAGATGGATATTAAATTCACAAATAACAAAGGAAAAAGAATATATATCAAGAATGAAAAATGAGTTAGAAACATTCTTTAAGGTTAATCTAAAACAGCATACTAGTTTACAAAATTTATGGGACACTACAAAGGCCTTCGTGAGAGGTATATCAATAGCCTATATAGCTAAGAAAAATAAAGAAAAATGGAAGAAACAGAACGAATTACAAGAAAGGATTAAAAAATTCGAATATGAGCTCCAAAAAGACCCAAAGAATATGGAAGTTAAGAAACAAATAGGGATGATTAGACATAAACTAACTTTAATAGATATTGAGGAAAATGCACGTAACTTAAAAACTCTGAAACATAATTTCTTTGAATCATGGTTTTTCCTGATGACAGCCTGAGACAGACAATAAGACTCCTACAGAGCTTTGAAACTCTAGACTGACTTTTTAAAGGTGGCATCTGGAATACTTTCCTAATTCAAATAGTACATTTGACACTATTTCAGTTATCTTGATCAGGAGACCACGAGAAGCAAAGAGACCAATATAGCACTAGAATTCTTCCATCCAGTTAGTTGACACCCGTCTGGAAAAAGGCCCACCCAGTTCTGAGGAGCAAACTAGCACTATGACAATTTTTCTTGAGGCATGAAAGAGAAGATGCCTCATTATTTGCCAGCTGATGAATATGCCCTAAGAATAGTTACCATATGACCATTGGCTGACTCTGAGAGGCCTGGAATTTATTTATTTAAAATTTGTATGGGCATCCATCTTACATGGATGGGTCAAAATATAATAATAACAACAATGACAACAATAACCTCTAATTACAGAATAAGAGCAAACTATAATACAATAGCCAAGCCAACTTAACAAACATACAATCCAACTACACCTTTACTGGAATAAACTAACACCCCCCACAAAGTGTTTGATATATTACTGCTTGTTGAAGTTGCAGCCACTGCATCATTCCCACAATCATGTGATCAAAATCTTGTGGTTTGGCAGCTGGTCTGCATTTATGACCATCATAGCATCCAGCCATCATATTCTCTGCCCTATGCAAACAGTTTCCACTTCAAATCCCTGCAACTGAAACTATCTGAGACTGCCAGAGCTGCTGTTTCTAAGTAGAGTGCTGATGTGATGCTTCACTTAACAGCCACTCTTTGCTTAATGATGGAAAATCCAGTCCCAATTAGGGTTGTACCAGAGGTTCTGGTACAGGTTCTCGAACAGGTTCTGACCAGTTCGAGAGAACCAGTAATGGAAATTTTGAGTAGTTCAGAAAACTGGCAAATCCCACCTCTGACTGGAGATTTTACAGTATCCTTCCCCTGCCATGTCCACCAAGCCATGCCTACAGAACCGGTAGTAAAAAATTTTGAATCCATCACTGGGTTGTATCCTGAGGACTATCTGTAATTCAAACTTGAGGGAGGGGACAGCTTATTTCAGAGGGCATTGATAGTTATAGCATATCTGTTCTGAAGGACTCAGGAGTTTTTGCTTTGAGCCATTTTGGCAAGACACATCTTCACCAAATAAATTAGTAAAGTGAAAGTAAAGATGACATTTTTTTCCATAAAAAAATGAGAGGGTCTTAATTTGAACATAATATAATTTGGTTTTCAGGAACATAAACCAAAATCATTGAGTTAGCACTGTTTACCATTACCAAAAATGGTAAACCTAGTAGTAATGCCTCACCAATCAAGATTAATAATATCAAGACTAATGAAATTATTTTGGCATCAAAAGAGGAATATCCACAGAGCTGTTTTCTTCATGACTGTAATACAGCAATAAAATTAATGACACTTTCAAAATCAGCTGCTTGAGATATTTACTTTGCTCACCTAGTGGTTGACTCAGATTCATTAACATTACAACTTGTACAGTCTGGTCCATATTATTCCCTAAACCAATTCTGGTTCACTGGATTGTTTTACTAAGTAAAAAAATACCTGTACAAAATCTATATTTATTTGTAATTACTTGTTACCTGGATTTTTCTATAAATTCCACAATGTAATAAACCCAAATGTCTTCATGTTATTTGTCCTTGTTTTATTGAATTTTCTCTGTCATATATGCACAATTATCTTTCTTCCTGATGCCAATCAACCACCTCATCCTCTCCGATGGGGTACAGGAAGCAGGCATCCGGCTGGGTGGTGGTTGATGTCTCCCCACCACCATTCAACTTCTCACTGCTTTGCTTGGACATGGGTTTCAGGGTCCACTGGGTAGAGCATAATCTGCTTCTCCAGGTTGACCATTTTGCAGACATTGCTTTCTGTTAAGGATGCCTCTTCTCCTAACTTAAGAAAGTGAAGACTCTTGAAATGAAGTTTTTGAAAAGGAATCTTTTATTAAGCAGAAGTGAAAGCAATACATTCAGCACCAGGATACAAATTATAAAATACCAGTTGTCACAGACAATAGTAATGAATCGAATTCAAGGCCCCCCTTCTCCCAATTGAATGGCAGCATCACTTTTAGGGATCTGACAATTAGATAAGTTCTCCACCTTGATTTCCTTATAAAGTAATAAAGACAGAATAAACATGTAACAAAATAAATAAATTAATTGTAAAAATGGTGTTCTTCTAAAGGTGCTGACTGCCGTGTCATATGCCTTACACTACTGCATTTATTTCATTTTTATTCACTTTATTTTTCTGTACTTTTTGGATTATTGGTAATTACACAAGCTATGGCATAGGTTGTGAAATTCTTACCTGTCTCAGAGGCCAGGGTTATGTGAGAAAACATCAGGTAAACATATCCATGTGACTGACAGGCAATGGCAGCAGAAGTCACAAAGCAGCTACATTAAGATAGAAAGGTGGAGGCACGAGGGTGCAAAAAGCAGATGATCTCAGGGAGAAGAGAGCTGAGACATCCATCTTTCATCAAACTGGCACAACCTAGTCAACTACAGAAAGATAGGAAAGTCATCCATGCCTCTTTTATGTGCTCTTTCCATTGGAAAATTTGACATTGTTTCAAATGGACAGGCAAAAATTGCCCCAGCTGTACAATACTGGTGATCTTTTTAATGATCTTTCACTTTTTATCTAGAGAAGTGTTGACAGGATTTAAAAAGCAAATTCATGCCCTTTTTTCTGTTTAATCAATTTTGCCAAACATCTCCCCAGCTCACAATAAAATAGCGCTCACAACTCACAATAAAATAGCACTTTTCCAATATTTGAGGGGCTCCTACAAGAATGAGGGGGTCAATCTATTTTCCAAAGCACCAAAAGGTACAACAAGAAACAATAGTAGAAACTAACCAAAGAGAGAAGCAACCTAGGACTAAGGAGAAATTTCCTAAGGGTGAGACCAATCAACCAATGGAATAGCTTGCCTTCAGAAGTTGAGGGTGCCCCATCACTAGAGGCTTTCAAAAAGAGATGGGACAACTATTTGTCTGAAATGATACAGGGTCTCCTGCTTGAGCAGGGAGTTGGACTAGAAGACCTCTGAGGTCCCTTCCAACTCTATTACTCTATGTTCTCTATGTTCTAAATTGGGTGCTTCACAGCAGAAGCAATACAGCTGGCTGGACCACACATGCATTAAATTCAGGGCCTGTGTCAAGCTGCATCGTTGTCCCATCCTATATCTTCTTCCCCCAGGAAGAAACAAAAAGTAGCCAACACTGCAGCAGCTACAAATGGTCTTGGGGAACTCTAGGGAATATCAGCTGATCACAGAAATGTTACTTAATACAGAGGTTAATCCCATCCCTAGATGGGTCATTGGTGGGTTTTCTGGGTGTTTTCCTGCCCTAATCCTGTTGTTTCTATTGTTTATTCAATGTGTGTGCCAGCTGCATTCCTGCAGTTTTGTTATTGCAACTAAATATTTGCCTGTTAAGTTCTTGGCTGTCTGCCCAGAGCTATTAACTGAAGGGAGAGAAAAGAAAAAAATACACTCTTGCACTTTATTGTCATCCAGTTCTTAGAACTGCACAAGCAATTAGCTAACAATTCAGGTGAACCAGTGCAAACCGGCTGAATCCCACCACTGAGAAGATTGTTATATGAATAAGTTCATGTGTCTGGTTGAGTATGCCTGTGACTATACTTACTTCATTTTATTTTTTTTGCAGATTGGCAATTATTAAAAGACTGTACAACCAGTCCCCCGCTGTGTCACCATTTGACAGATGTTTAATTATCTAAACAGAGAAGCAGAATGACCACAGGTGGGCAAAAAACAGTGGGAGCAGGAGTTACTTCTGTCTTCCAGCTGGCTTCCCCATTGAATTTCTCTGTAGGAAGCTGGCAAGCAGTATAAGAAATCTTTCTTCCTTCCTCCCTTCCTGACATGTTTAGGTGGAAGACTAATAAAGCTGGAATTGACATAGAGCAATAGCTATTGCTGGGGAGGTTGTGTGATTTAATAAAGAATTTGCTCCATTGTGGTGTGTCCAATCTTTGGAAAGCAAAGAACCCTTTCAAGCTACATATATTTTTGTTTGCATATTTATTTTACTTTATATTAAACAAATTTTCCTTGAAACAGACACATGCATTCCTGCTGTATTTCAAAAAGACTAGCCTGGTGTCAGCCTATGTACTTCAAAGGATTATCATTCAAACTTCCCAGTTATATTCAAAATGGTACGCTGTTCAATTCCATGTTTTAATGAGGTCAGAGTATTCCAAGTGATTTCTTTTACCCACATTGGTGAAGCTAAACCACTAAGAAGGACACTCTTATCTTCTTTAATTTTCTGGTATTAGTTGCATAGTGAAATTTAAATCATTTAACATTCAAAATGAATTTTGACTTCCGGTGGCATTTTTGTTGAGGATGGACTGGAGACCGCGATTGTGCGTGGCTTCGATCCATGCTGTTCCTGTTAAAGGGCTCCGAATGGAGCTAGAACCACCTTGGAGGGGTGGGGAAGAAGGGGGAGACTGCCTGTCGGGTTGAGGGGAGCTGCATCTCCCCTCCCTAGCTAGATAAACTCCCCCCAAAGACAAGCTGCAGTGGTGGCTAAACATGGCCACCCTGAAGATGGAGAGCTATCCGGGACAAATATTGTGCAGGAGTGGTGAAGAAGCAGACAGTTTGGAGACCAGGCAAACCAGGTGCAATATTTGAATATAAAGGTACCCCGGATGTAAAGTTTTAAGAGACTTGTAAGAAAGATTGGAAAAGTGGCAACTAGAGGGAGTGGTGAAAAAATTGGATATAAGGTTTTGAACTTTAAAAAGAGTTAAATTGAAAGAGGAAGCTAGAAGAAAATATCTGCTTAAATTGGGTTATATTAAATTATATGATATTAGCACTAAACAGGCATAATTAAAAGCTGAACTTGAATGTGCCAAAAAGAAATAATTCTTAACAATTGGATTTATTGGATTATTGAAACTTAAAAGCCTTAAAAGGGAAAGGAAAGTGTTGGGACGATCAGGCCATTATGTGGAAGAGGAGGGAGAAATGAGTGATGTGGCAACAGTTAAAGGAAGGAAAAAGGTCAAGGGAGGAGGCAGGTCACTTTTTACAGAGAAAAAGCGTGGAAGAGACAAGGTACAGATGATGTAGTTGTGATTCAAACCTGGAACAATCAGTATGTACCAGATTTGTCACTACAAAATAATTCTGCCTAGAATACATATTTCAGTTTAGACACTGGCTATCTAAAACTAGCTGTTTGGTGCATAGAACAGATTATGCATGACTTGAGAGGGCGGGGCTGATGTCACGACGACACAATGAACATTCTTGGGGCTTCGGGACCACTGTCAACATCTTCACAGCTGGGTGGTCCTTTTGGATCCAAATTGTCCCATGGAGATGGTGGCTGAGGAAAGCGCATCATGCTGATCCCAGGGACATCGCAAAGTCCCTGGTTGATCCAGGAGAAGCTCTTCATTCCGGCTGTGGAAGAAGTGGTCATTGAAGCTGCTGAAAGATTGGGACAGTCCAGAACAGAAGAAGAAGAGGAAAGAAAGTAAGTTGGCTTTGGGTGAGATTTAACTTTATTTTTGGTGCGGGGGGAAGAGAACACCCTAAGGGGGAAAAGAAAAATATTGAAGACAGAAGAGAGACAGCAGCAAAAATGAGCCTGATGTCAAACTAATTTGACTTTTTTTTTGTTTATTATACAATATACAAAATGACTTCTTTTTTTAAACTGGACTGGACTTTTTAACTAATAAGCAATGAAGAATTAATATTAACATCTATTTTAAGAGAGAACTTGGGGGATTTTTTTGTTAGTGTTCTCTCTAAAAGGGAATTTTAAACTTTTTTTTCCTGTTTTGGTTACATTGTAAAATAGAAGTGAAAGTTGAGCAAAACAAGGCAACACACCTAGAGGTTTTAAAAAAAATTTCTATTAATGGAAATAAAGGAATGAACTTTGAGAGAAACTTTCCAGACAGACTATTTACACTTTGAGAAGATAGAGAGCTAAGTACTGAAGAAATGTTTATGCAGGTGTTCCTCTTGTAAAACAATCTCAACAGCTGGAGACTGGAAATGGAAGGAAAGAGCTTATTGTGACCTTGAATTTTGCTTTGCTGAAACTTGTTTAAAATTTGACAATTGGACATTGTATGGCGGCAGTAGTTTGCTTTGTGACAGAACTTTCAAACTGCAAAACTTTTTTTTTCTTTTTATGCTGATAGCTGTGCCTGGCCTTCTCCACGTTCTGGTTTTCTTTTTTATTTTATTTTTCAATTAAACCTCAACTTCACTGCTGGAATATAACTTTTTTCTTTCTATTTTCCTGTTTTTTTTAAAAAAGAAATCTGCTTTTAAATACTACTGCTGGATTACATTTGTATTCTTTTTCTTTTGGGGTTGGGGGGGGGTTCCTCTATGGAGTTGATCTTTTTCTCTTAGATTATTTTTATTTTTATATATTTCTCCCTTTTTAACTGGATTAAGGTAAAGAAGAACTTGAAGATTGTGTATTGCTGTTGCAAGCTGTTTCTTCTTTAGTGACTAGACTTGTACTTAACCTGAAATGAGGAAGACAACTGCCACAAGCTCATCAATACCCATCTCCTCCTCCCCACTTAGTGGCCCACGATCAATACACACGATGTTGCAACAGGAGAAAGAGAGTGAAAAGGAAAAAGAGAAGGAGGTCACACTACAAATAATAATGAAAGCAATACAAAGAATAAAAGATAGAACAGAGAAAGCGGATGAGAAAATAGAGAATATACAACAAATGATAATGAAGAATGAGGAAAGATTTCAAAAAATAGAAGAAAAAGGTGACCAGAGAGACAAGAAAATTGGTGAAATTGACACTAGATTGATAGTTGTTGAACATGATAAAGGAAGCTGGGCTGGGAGATGGAGAGGGCAGATTTTTATCTCAGATTTCAAAACATAGAAGAAGAAAAGGGAGGAAACCTTGCTGAAATAATGATAGAAATACTGGCAGATGCCTTGAAGATATCCAAAGAGAAAATGATGGATGGAATAGATGAGGTGTACTGAGTCTTTACAATATATGCAATGAGAAACAAATTACCTAGAGATGTCCATGTAAGATTTACTAAGAAAGCAATCCACACACAAATATTATAAAGTGCAAGAGATGAACCACTGAAATACAAAGGCAAGGAGATTACGGTCCTAAAACAAGTATCAAGAAAAGTGAGAGAAATGAGAAGAGAGTATCAATTCCTGACAAAAATTCTAATCAAGAAGGGAATGAACTGTAGATGGCCGATTCCTGAAGGCCTTATATTTACTTGGCAAGAGCAAAGACACAGATTAGATTCAGTAGAGAAAGTAGAATTATTCTATGGAGAATATTTCAGAGGAAAAGAAGATAAGAAATTAGGAGAGGAAGAAACAGTTAAAATTCAAGAGGAGATGGCCAAAGCAAGAAACAAAGCAATGCAAGAAGAAATGACATGTGAAGAATGAGCAGTAGGTGGAAGGGTGGAGCTGAAGTAAGGGAGCAAAGATCTACAAGAGCTATAAATCCTACTTATAAAGTATAAATAATGGAAGAAAAGAAATTGATTACAATAAATATAAATGGATTGAATTTGACCATTAAAAGAAAGAAAATATTCCATAAATTAGAAAAAATAAAATTAGATATAATCTGCTTGCAAGAAGTTCACATAAAAAAACAATACATTCAGGTATTGAAACATCCTAAAATTGGGAATTTATATACTTCATTGGCACAACAAAAAAAGGGAAGAGTTGCTTTATACATGAAGAACACAATTAAAGCTGAATTAATTTTTACAGATGAAGAAGGAAGAATATTAATAGTGGAAATAATTGATAACAACATAAAGATACTTTTAGTAGCAATATATGCCCCCAATGGAAAACAAAAAGAATTTTACAAAAAACTGCATAAAAAATTATAGAACTGGAATATGATAATATATGTCTTATGGGAGATTTCAATAGGATAGTAGGCACAAAATTGGACTATACAACACAGAAGGCTAACAAACAAAATAGAAAGATACTTCCAAAATCCTTCTTCAAAATGGTAGAGGAATTAAGCATTAAAGATGTTTGGAGAGAAAGAAATGCAAATAATAGACAATATACTTTCTACTCCAACAGACACTCCATCATGGTCAAGAGTAGATATGATTTGGATGTCAATGGAATTAATTTCTAGTATACAAGAAGTTAATATTGAAACAAGTTCTTGGGCGGACCATAATCCAGTATGGATTAAGTGTCAAGGACAAAGGAAAAGATCTAGATGGACTCTGAATAATACAATACTGAAATAAAAAGAATTTATACAAAAGATGGAAAAAGAATTGGACTTTTCCTTCAAAGAAAATAACAAGGAGAACACCTCACTACAAAACTTATGGGATACCATGAAGGCCTATGCCAGAGGAGTGATAATAGATTATACGAGAAAAAGAAATATAAAAAAAGATGAATGCAACAGATGTTAGAGGAAGACTACAAGAAACTTGAGAAAGACTTACAAATATATCCACAAAAAAAGGATATCAAAAATCAAATGGACATAGTTGGGGTTGATGGAAAAAAAATTAGGAGTGCTAAACAGAATTTCTTTGAAAATGCAAATCAAATGAGTAGATAGTTGGCGTATAAATTGAAAAAAGGGAGAGAAATGAAACAGATAATGCAATTAACAGAAGATGATCAAGGAAAGACTTGTAATGGGAATGAAGAAAAGAAAAAGATAGTACAGAAATATTATGAAAAATTATACAACCAAGAGAATACTGATGAAGAAAAAGTTAAATAATATTTGCAAAGAGTGGAGTTAACCCAAATACCTGGGGATATTAAAATAATGTTAGAGAGGAAAATAATGATGGAATTAACTGAGGCATTAAAGAGACAAAATACTGGAAGGGCTCCAGGCCTGGATGGGCTACCAGCGGAATTCTATAAGACTTTTACAGGAATCTTTAAGTATTCCAATGCTTGAAGTGATGAATGAAATTTTGTCAAAAACTAAAATACCTAACTCATGGACAGAGGCTTTTATTACTCTCATACCAAAAGAGGATATTGACCTACAACAAATTAAAAACTATAGACCTAAATCCCTCCTGAACTCAGATTATAAATTTTTTGCCTCAATAATGGCAGAAAGACTTAAGAGATATTTTAACAACTTTATACATGCTGATCAAAATGTATTTCTGCGAAAGAGGCAAATCAAAGACAATATGAGAATAATTTTGAATATTTTGAAATATTATGAAACACATCCTGGCAGCAAATGGCCTTAGTATTTTTAGATGGCAAAAAGCTTTTGATAATGTAAATTGGCAGTTTATGATATTACAAATGGAACAAATGGGCTTTGGTGAAAAATTTACTAAAGCCATTGAGGCAATATACTATAAGCAATCTGCCAAAGAGATTTGACAGATAAGATCAAAAAAGGAACTAGGCAAGGATGCCTGCTGTCACCTCTGTTGTTTGTTCTGACATTGGAGGTATTAAATAGAAACATTAGAGATGATAGTGAAATAAAGGAAATGAAAATAAAAAATGAAAATGAAAATGAAAAGGATGAACTCAAATCTAAACAAGAACTAGAGGAACAAGAAATAAAGATGAACTGGTATTCATATATGAAAATACATTCTAGATATGATAAAGATTGTAAAACAGAAGGGTTTTATAATGAATTCACTGAATTAGATGGAATTTTGACAGGTACTGATGAAAAGGTGATTGAAAAATTATATAGATATTTACTTGGAGTTAAATTAGAAAAAGAACAAGTTAAAGAAACAATGATTGCATGGGGGGAAAATTTTGGATATGGGATAGACTTAGAGAAATGGCAGAAATTATGGTCTCGAGACTAAAATAACAATGTCAACAGCATATAAAGAGAATTTGTATAGGATGTTTTACAGGTGGCATTTACCCCCAGCAAGAATAGCAAGGATGTTCCAGAATAAATCGGAGAAATGTTGGAAGTGTCATCAGATACCTGGATCATATTATCACATGTGGTGGACATGTGTGGAAGCTAAGAGATACTGAACTAAAATTCATACATGGCTGGAAAAAATGACAAAACAGCATATAGACTTGAAACCAGAAATATTTTTATTGGGTATCTTACTTGAAGGATACAGTAGAGAACTGACATATCTGATTATAAATGTTTTAACAGCAGCTAGAATTGTATTTGCTAAAAACTGGAAAAGTGAAAAAATTCTGCTAGAAGAGGAGGTGATTAAGAAAATAATGGAATGTGCAGAAATGAGTAAATTGACATTAGCAATTAGGGAGCATGAAGACAAAGAGTATTATAAAATTTGGGATTTATTTTTCAATAGCTAGATAAGAAAATAAACTATAATATAAATACAACATAATAGTAAAGATAAGACAATGTAGTAATATGTTATAACTGGCTACAATGAAATTAATGATATTATGAACTAAGTTTTGTAAAAGTTGAGATTTGCTCATAAAGGATGACATGAACTTATAATTAAAGTCTAATTAGGAGTTAACAATAATATATAATATGCATAGTTGATCTATAAAATATGAATTTTAATTTAAATTTAGAAGGGAAAGACTGTTGATATCGTGCACAAAAGATATGTACCAATTGACACATTGTACAATGGAAAGATGGTTTTATTTGATGTTTTATGTTTGTATTTGTCAATGTTTATTGTCAAAATAAATAAAAGACCTTTTTAAAAAAGATTATGCATGACACATATTGCACACCTTAGGTTTAACTATCATAGTTTAATAATCATTTCTTCCTTTACATCTTGTTACACTACAAGACCTTCTTTGTTACTTTCTGCAATCCCTTTCATAGTATACTTTGGAGACTTCATCAAAACTACCCTAGAAATAGAATGTTCAGAGAATATTTGTATGATGTCTGAACATGCTGTGATTACAGCAATTGAAATACAGTTTACATGAGATCAAGATGCAGAAGCAAACAGAGAAATCTAGTACATGCTTCATAGTAGGTTATAAAGATAGCCAAGCATAATTTTATTCATCCATCTGCAATGCACTAAATTTTGGGCTAGAAGAAACAACAATATTTTTAAAAGTTCATGCAGGAAGGTCACTCATTCTGTTTTAAAGGTAGAGAATTATATCTCAATATGTACACTGAAGACATTGAAGACTATTATGAAGATAGTATCATCTGTCAATATATAATATAGTTGATCTGTATTGATTTTGAAGGTGAAAATATGAACTTATTCATTCTATTGAACTATATATTCTATTCTAGTATATAATCACTAATGACTTTTATATAAAGCAATATTTAAAGGTAATAAGGAAACTGCATATAGTACAGAATGCAGATATTTGAACAGTATAGATTAAAGCATTGTCTCATATGAAGCCTATATTTCCTATGCTACACTGATTCTTCAATAATAAAATTAAAATAGTTAACTTTAATATTTCAATTTTTAAAGCATGAAATGGTTGAGGACCAACTTATTTGAAGGACTATCATCATTTTATCAACTTGATGGCACTTTAAGATCAATAATTGAGACCATTTTTATATGCCCAACTTTTAGTTTTCTTATTTGATCAGAACACAGTCCCACTTCTGGAATGTATTACTGTGGTAAGGTCACAAAACGTCATGTTTTTAGGAAACCACCATGTGTGTGTGATATAAAAATGCAACTTCAGTGATAAAACAGTAATAAGATCAAAATGTTTTGTTTCCAAAAAATGGCATGATCTTAATTTCTATTAATATACTATCTTACAGTGGTGAAAGAGTAAACAATTATTACCATACAGGTAAGAGAGGATACCACAGTGCGACTCATTGAAATTTAACTTTCTACTATTAGGAAATTACCTTAGAATGCCAAATAAGAACAAAACTGCTATATACAGAATATTGTAACATGAAAATGCTAATACTTACTGTGCCCATGTAGAAAATAAATCAGCCTTCTAAATTTACGTTATAATTAATGCTGGCAGAGCTATGAGCGTAGAGTCAAAGACATCATAATGAAATGAGGTGGAGACTTAAGTTCAATAAACTTCCAGAGGTGTTCTACTTCTACTTTTAACACACACACCCATTAATTTTTTAAATTTCTGAAATTCCAAAGAGGCAACTGGACTTTCTGGTTTTTCTTTGAAGACATTTTGCTTCTCATCCAAGAAACTTCTTCAGTTCTGACTGGATAATGGGGAATTTATATTCCTTGCAGACAGCTAGTCATTTGAATTCTTTTAGTGAGTTGTTGAGGCCACCTGGAGGTTAAACTGTGTCATCAGGATCACCTGAGTAGTGCAAATAGGTGTGGAGCCTTCCTGAAACTGTTGAAAGGACTGTGTTGTACACTGGAGATAGAAAATATTGTATTCCTCTCCTGTTGAGAGAGGGCTGTTCAATTTTGACAAAGATGGCCTCTGAGGAAAAAACAACAACATCAGGACTAGATTCAATAGTCCATCTGCATTCAAAAGATAAAGTCCATATTTTGGACAGAGAAGACTGCTGGTTTGAAAGAGGGGTCAAAAAGGCCATCTATATCAAAACTGAACAGCCCTCTCTCAACAGAGGGAGAGGGATATGACATCAGCTATCTCCAGTCTACAACACAGTCCTTTCAACAGTCTTTCCAAAAGACTCCATGCCCATTTGCACTGTTCATGTGATTCTGATGACACAGATATCCAAGTGGTCTTAATGACTCACTAAAAGAATTCAAGTGACCAGCTGTCTGCAAAGTGTATAAACAAAGTGTATAAATCCTTCCATTCCACATCATTCAGTCAGAGCTAAAGAAGCTTCTTGGATGAGAAGCAAAACATCTTCAAGGAAAAACAAGAAGGTCCAGTTGCCTCTTGAAAAAGCACCTTTGGGACAACGATGACCTGGAAGACTGAGAATCTTTATAGAATTTAACTTCTTCGTCTTTTCTTTGAGTTAAGTGAAAATTACTAATCATTTCCCTTAATAATGTTATGTAGCAGTCCTGGCACTGCAGTGTAAATTTCACTAATAGTTTGGGAAACAACTATATCTTCCTTACATCTGCCAAGCCTCTTCACTTAGCAGCAGGTGATCATTCAATGAAAGTTTATTAACATATTTCCTCTTCAGACTGCATCATGTAAAGTTCCTCATTAGAGTGGGAATCTGCCTTTCATCAGTAATATGAAAAGCATTTATAGAGAGACATTCTGCTAATGAAACAGAATTATCTGAACAAATCCTATTAGAAGGTTCTGAGTTATATTCTTTGTAGCATTTTGATAGGTGTTGTTTTATTGTGATCATTATGGATTTTGGTCTCAATAGCATTAAAGATACAAGCTGGGTTGATAATTCCCAGTATAATAAGTGAAATGTATCTTAACAGGGGACAGTAGTTGACTAACTAGATTGACTGGGCTCACAAATTAAGTAAAGTTGAGCCTTATTAGGACTTGGATCGAAAAACTTCCTGGAGTACCAGAACTGTAAATTATATGGAGTTTTTTAAAAAATTCAAGGGAAGATCCCAGACAAATTATTTTATTGCTACTAAAAATAACCTAAGACTATATTCATGAAATCACTTTTAAGTGCTGCTTGGTAGGTAGCCATGATGGTGAACCTATGGCACACATGCTGGAAATGGCACGCAGAGCCATTTCTCCAGGCACACCAGCTGTCGCCTGTTGCTTTTCCAGTTTCCGGTGCTCCCATGCATGCAAGCATGCACGCATGCCAGGGAGCTGCTCTTCTGGTTTTTGGTGCTCCCCCATGTGCGCACGCACACTCCTGTTTTAGCACTCGGTGCCGAAAAGGTCCACGAACACTGGTATATTCATTTTTAAATCAGAGGCACTTGGCAAAATCAGGAAGGTTAATTGGATTCTTAGTGGCCACAATATATGACCGAGTTGTATTTGACTTGTACAATATTGTCAATATTGTACAAGCTTGATAGATGTCCAGCTCATACATCTTCCTATGAAGTAACACTGCATGACTTTAGATGCCTTCAGAAATAGTCAAGTGCAAATATTTCTATTAAAATTCATACCATTGTGACTGAAATTTTTTTTAATTATGATTCAGATTTTGGAAATTCTCTCTCCCTCTCTCTGTACACACACACACACACAGGGGAGAGAATTTCCAAAATCAGATCTATCTATTTCTATCTATATATCTAGAGAGGAAAAAGTATATACTGTATACACACACACATATATACATACATACATGCATACATACATACATACTTACATACATACATACATACACACACACACAAAAAACTCTCTCTGTCACACACACAGAGAGAGACAGAGGCAGAGACAGAGGCAGAGAATATTTAATCTGAAGACATTTTTACTCCAGAAATGTGAGTTTCTCCACTGTTACACAACAAGGTTAACATATTGTCAGAAATCAAGCTTTAAAGAAAGTTTGTGTTAGAGAAAAGCTAATCCATCTCAGCCCTTGAAGATCAAAGGAGATTGCAAGAAATGAAGCAAAGATTACAACCAAAGAATGAGTACAAACCAGAAGGACAAGAAAATCCATGGTATTAGTTTAAAGTCAGTGCAAGAGCAGAGAAGGAAACAAAAGTCTTCACTTGCAATAATCCCAAAACCCTGGATGCTTAAATAACAAGGAAGCAAGGTATCTTTTGTACCTGTTAAGAATTCATTCTTAAGCAATTTTTCCCATCAGCTCTTTGGCCAAACAGCAAGATGATATTATCTGGATGTTGAATATGTGCTCATTTGTTTCTTCATAATTAAAATGCAGGACAGGGGAGTGAAGTTATTAAATAGCTGTCTTGAAATTGATAACTATTAGAGTGGTACCCTTTATATGTTTTAATGATTTCTAACTTGCTAAATTCACAACTAATTTATATTTTTCTTAGCATTGCCTGAAGCTGGCTCAAAAGCAGTAAACCAAGCTTGCTGCTTTCAATTATCTTAGAGCATTTTATTATTTGATGAGTCCCATCTATTGACTCAATTGTGCAAGTATCAGTTGTGGATAGAAGACCAGCAGAGGGTGCTATTGCTACCCTAAGAAGGAAAGAGAATGCTGAATTGAACACTTTCGGAATGGGAAAACTGCTTTGTGAACTTTAACAAAGATAATTACGTTTTCTCACATATTCTTTTTTTTAAGTTTTTTATTTTTAACAACAAACATTGACAAATACAAACATAAAACATCAAATAAAACCATCTTTCCATTGTACAGTGTGTCGGTTGGTACATATCTTTTGTGCACAATATCAATATACTGGGCCAGGGACCACTGGTGGTCTGCAAGAAAATTTTGGTGATCCGCAGAGAAATGTCACTCCCAAACACACACACACACCCCAAGCAATTAATGTGTTTGTGTTTATTTTCATGGTCATGATGTGCATTGAAGATGGTATTTGATTTTGTTGTACGAGGTGCAATGACTATAAAGTAAACTAACTAACTAATCCAGGCTGTGCAAGAACACAAGGCTGCGCCGCCCACATGGCCCGCTGGAACACAAGGTTTGCATCACTTACATTTCAAACACCAGGTAGTGTTCTGACCCAGGCTTAATAAAACACAAACTGAATTTAAAAATAAAACCTTTTTTAATGCGATGCTGGGAATTATTTGGCATTCCCAGCCAAAACTCATTATACACAGTTCCTCCAGATAAGAGCATGCTTTTATCGAGTGCTGTCGAATGCTGCCAAGAAACAGACGTCCAATTAAGGCTAACATAAACCAACCCCAAAACCTAGAAAAAAACGACCAGAGCACAGAGCTTCATGAAGGACTCAAAGATTTCTGAACTGCTTTGCTTCCTGCAAAGCTCTTAGTCATTGAGGACTGACTTTCATCCCTTATGGGGGGGCAATCACCTCCCAGCCTTACTCCTGAGTCGCCCATTCTGCTTCAGCTGCTTTCTCCTTCTAGCAGCTCTGCGCACATGCACACTGTGAACAGGCTCCCCAGGATCCTCTGCTTTGCTGCTGCCAGACTCCGAAAGCTCCGAAGGCAGCACCCCACTCTCAGATGGTCCTGGCCCCATCCCTGCATCGGATGCAGGACCCTCATCCAAGTTCTGTCCAGACTCCCTGACTGGTTCACTTTCATCCTCACTGTCCTATACCTCTGTCATCTGCACTGGCTGCCATTGAACCACAACAGGTAGTGAGGGGAGGAGGGAAAGGGTGGAAGGGGAAACTTGCCCCACTCACCCCACGTGCCTTGCCTGGCCACCAGGCTGCTTCTTTCCACTTCTTTCTTCTTCTGCTTTTGGCTGTATGCAAGGAAAGCAGCAAAGTCTTTCTTTCTCTACCCCAAACTTTGCCAGAAATGAGTCTTTGAGACCCTACAAGGCATCCTGCTCCAAGAGGCTGCGCCAGCGTGACAAGTCTCACAAAGACTCATTTCTGGTGGAATTTGGGGAACAGAAAGAAAGATTCTGCTGCTTTCCTTGCATGAAGCCAAAAGTCTCAGTCTCAGTCTCAGTCTCTCCCTCCCTCTTTCTCCCTCTCTCCCACCCTTAGAACTATTTCACATTTTTCTAGCTTACCAAGAAGTAGGTTGTGGTCTACTTTATCAAATGTCTTGCTGAAGTCTAAATATACTATGTCCACAGCATTTTACTCTTTTACTAATTTAGTCACTTCATCAAACAATGAAATAAGATTGGTTTGGCATAACAAACCCGTGGTGCCTACTAGTTACTTTATTTGTTTCTAGTTGTTTGCAGATCTGTTTTTTCAGGCTATTCAGGATCTTCCCAGGTATTGATGTTAGACTGATTGGTCTGTAGTTTCCTGAGTATGTTTCCCCACACCTTTCTTGAAGATGGGAACCACATCAGCCCTTTTCCAATCCTTAGGCACTTTTCCAGTGCTCTATAATTTTTGAAAGATATGATACAATGGTTCTGAGATAACATCTGCCAGCTCCTTCAAAATTCTGGGATGCAATCTGTCATGTCCCAGTGATTTATATTTTTCAAGGTCAGATAGATGTTCTCTTACCATTTTCTTGCTTATTTTAATTTTTATTTCTAGTTTGTCTTTTACAGTGGTTTTTTGGTAATTAATTCTATTTGATTACAAAACAGAATACGAAGTAATAATTAATGAATTGAGTAAATTTTCCTAAAATGAAACTTTAGGAGCCCTTTAAATTAAAAGTCTTCAAAAGATTAATATAATCAAACTATTTTAATAACTCATTTTAATCTTAAGTTTTGAGAGATGTGATAATTAGTGGATGTATGACATTGTACAGATGTAACAACTGAGAACACTGTGAAGTTCAAAGAGAAAGAGAGAAAGAAAAGGAGAGTGTCAACTCGCAAAGCTTTCCTGACCTGCTCCCAAGCTGGCAGGGGATGGGAATCATGCAGCTACACCAAGGAATTCACACCTCAGTCAAAACAAGACAGAGCCTAGCCGGCTGAAGCCAAGGCCATTTCCACAATAGGTGTGAATTGGGTGAAACCAAAGCTGGCTTCACCTAGATACTTCATCTAGATGGTGCTCCTAATAAACAATTGGATTATTTCTTGCTAAATGGCTTGAGACTCTTAATTTATTAGGGCATTGGTTGGAACCCTGACAGAGAATATTATTTTTAAATGGAAAGTATTCCAAAACTGTACATTTTGCTTGATGTTGATTATATATTCTAAAATGAACAGGTTTCATATATCAACTAGTAACATCAGTCCTCCCCTAAAATATGAACTGTGTGTACCCATTTTTGGATTCCTTTTCAATACTTTTATCATTGATTTTTGCAAATGAATTCAGATCAAAGTTGAAACTTCACATTATGTAATCATTATAGTTATACTGTGCAATAGCTATTTTATAATTATATATATATTATATATAATGTAGTTTAGGTTTAAATTGGGGTTTTATATATAAGACAACTCCATTAATCTTTTTTACACCAGCAGATATAAATCCATCCCCTAGTTGTTTATTCATCAAATATTTCTTTGTTTCTTAATATGTGTTTCTTGGAGACAGACTATATCAATATTAAGTTTTCTCAAATAATGAATAATTTTTTATGCTTAGATGGAGATTTGCCCCATTAATATTCCAATAATAGACTTAATCTCCATTTTTAAGCAAAGTAATAGATTCCTGTACAACTATGTTGGCCATGTCTTCTTTTTCAATGCCATCTTTTTGAGCTTGCTGCACCACTAGCTTATTTTCTGTATTCATTCTTCACCTGGATCTGAAATTAATTTATGTCTAATAAAAAAAAATCCTTAGCTTTATATAGCTTTATAACAAAGCTTTGTTCATGGTAGGTAAGTATCACCCCTTCAATTTATCTTCCAAATATTATCTCCAATATTTGTTCAGAAGATATTAAAACAAAGTAATGTAATCTTTTTAGTAATTTAATAAATGAACAATTATTAAGTTAATTGCCAATGAACTATAAATATACAACAGAAATAATCAAACTTATGATCAGACTTCCCTTGAGAATAAAATTGCCAAACTTGAGGCTTATCAGCAAGATCTGACAGGTGCAACTGAAGAGAATTATCCAAACAAGATAAAAGAACTGTAGTATATTATTACTGCAATAAGAAAAAGCAAGTTAAAAGAGAGTGCAGAATTTATAGAACTAAAACCTATACAAGAGAAAAATAATGAGATTAAACATCCTAAAACAAAAGTAAAACCTGCAAAGAGTCTGTGAAAACAAGAAGTTACTTTTAAAGCAAGTTTACAAGTTTGCAGCAGCCCTCTCCTGCTCACCCATCAGCCCTGGATCACATGGCTGCTATGCCTGCAGTAGAGCTTCTTTACAAACTGGCAGCAGCCCCTCCCCTACTCACCCACCACCCTTGGATCCTGTGGCTGCACCAGCGTTATCATCCCTCAGTCAACTGACCCTCCCTCACACCCTTAGGCCTTAACCTTTGTCAGCAGTGGTGTGATCAGAAGTGCAGCTCAACCAGTGAAATAACCAGAAATGTGGCTGGAGTGGATGCTCGCTGGAAGATAAGGCCGAAGGTGAGGAGTGGGCTGAATCCCACCATTCCTCAGGCTGGATACTTTGCATTGGCAGGCCGTATCCATCCTGCGGGCCATAGTTTGAGGATCGATGCTCTAGCCACTCAACATCAATTGTGTCACACTGCTGCTTCTCTACTAAGTCTGGCTGGCAATTGTTTTTCCTTCATTGTTTCAAATCTTCTTTCTACAGATGCATATCTCAAACTTAGTAACTTGGTCTATGGAGATGCTCAGTCATCCAGGTCATCATGGTTGTCACAAATGTGCTTTTTCAAGAGGCAACATCTTGTTTCTTGGGGGGGGGGGGTTTGAAGACATTTAGCTTCTTATCTAAGAAGCTTCTTCAACTTTGATGATGGGGAATTGAAGAGTTTATATTCCTTGCAGATGGCTGGTCATTTGCATTTTTTAGAGAGTCATTGAGGCAACTTGGAGGTTTATCTATGACCTCAGGGTCACCTGAATAGTGCAAATGGATGTGGAACCTTTCTTAGCATTACAGCTTTATCTAGACAGCTGAGTCTTCACATAATATCTACAAAGTAGGATAATTTGAGCCAAGTCATTTGTGCCTCATTAATCAATTAATCAATGCCTCATTAATGTCAAGGGTGGCCTAGACGTGGAGCTCTCACCTTACAATCAGGAGGCTGTGGGTATGATCCTAGCTAGAGGCTAATATTTGGAATAGACTCTCCTGCTCAAGCAGGAGGTTGGCATTCTATACAAATGCTTTATTAGCTCTGAAGGTCCTCCAAAGTCCCTCCCAACTCCGTTATTCTATGCCTAAGTGACAATTCTGACTTTATTTGTTCAATCATACTCATGTCAGAAATACTGAGGCACTTCCAGGTTGAAAGAAGTAGCTGGTAATATCATGGTTGCTTCTTTCATGTCCCTGGCAGGAGCTGGAGTAAAGGATGGTGGCTCACCCCGACCCATGGAAGCATTCAGGTCTTGAACAGGGGCTTTCTAGCCTCCTACCAAATGACCTAACCATGTGAGCCACTGTACTCCTATTTGTTCAATGATCCATTATTTTTCTTGCTATCCATGGCATTCTCAAAAATCTCCACCAAAGGTATCAATATTCTTCCTCTCTTTAAAATCAAAATTTTCCTTCTATAAAATGTCACAGGTATTACCATGGTTTGCATGATCCTGATCTTTGTAGGTATAGACACACCACAGCATTTGAAATAAAAACAAACAGAACTGAGCAAACTAAATATTTCCAGACTTTATGAATACCTCTCATTCATAATTCAAATATGAAAGCACCACAATATTTGTGTTTTGCATGTTGTGAAGGATAGTGTATGTAGCATATATACCTGAACTGGCATACTATTTCTTTTCTTTTAAAAAAATCTGCATTGAAATTTCAGAGCTAATAAAGCATTTGTATAGAATGCCAACAAAACAACAGATCAGGTAAAATGATTGAATAGTTGGGTATCTCAATTGATTTGCTTCACAACAGTTGCATATCCCTGGAGCACAAAGTTAGCATGAATGCTTCACCTGAATACATAAAAGAACGAGTAAAAATCCCTTTCTGACAAAAACAAATGCAAGGATATCATATTTGCTATTAAATTGTACTACCCAATGACAATTTGACCTACAGTTTTTTCAATTATTCTTAGTATTATAATGTATACAGTGCATAAATATACAATTATTCACAATGATCTGTTCATTTTAATAATACCTAAACATTAAATATTCAATAATGGGTATCCTTAATTAGAATAAATATATAAGCAAGCAATCTTGTTAGAAGAATATTCTATATATAATGAATGTTCTTTATTAGAGCTAGTAATGTATAGTGGTAATTTCATTAGCACAATTCACATACACATTGAAACAATTTATCCAGTGAAATTTTATATTGGACCTGCACACTAGGAAAGACAGTAAAAGGTCATCAGAAGTAATATTGTCTTTGGAATCAGAACTGTCTCTGCCAATGTTCTTGATAATATATAAAAAGCCACAAGTTGTAATGTGTTTATTGGCAATTTCTTCCTTCCTTCTTTATCTGTGTGTATGTGTATGTAGGGGAGTGCTTCACCTTGAATGCTTTGGTAAGGTCAACTCTTATGAGTACATTTTTATATCTTGCCACAACAGCTTAAAGTTCTTCCTTGAATCCCAAAGCTGCATACAAAACAGTTGTACATTAACAATTGTATATAACGCTCTTACAAAGACATGTTCAGCTTCACTCACTGGCACTCGTGGCAAGCTGAAATCAAAAATTTTTATAATGTGATGCTTCTTCCTTCTTGGCCCTCAGCTTGGGGTCTCTGTCATTCATTCTTCCGAAAACAGTATTCCCTGTTTAAACTAATCTTTCCAACAGCTCCCTAATGCTTACCAACTCCCAAACAGTCAGTAGTCGCTATTGGTTTCTAAACATAATGACTCAACTTGACAACATGCACATCATGGCATTACAACATCAGCTATTTCATTTTATATTTGTATTACAACACTGCATGCAAGTATGTAAAGGGCTTTGTTTGTATCGCAGTGTCATGCCAGCTTTCTGCTCACTTGCTGTTCCCTCCTGCAATCTTGCCATTCTGCACTTTCCGCAGTTGGCTGAAGCAGGCAACAAATTCTGATAGTTGCAATACTGAAAGGCACAACAAAGTGAGTGATCTTGATATAGATCATTTCCAGCTTTTGCTCATCATGGTTTTCTGATTTTTTTTGGTTGCACTGCTGTATGGGCAGACTCCCAAGTGAACCCTTGTCTTCTTGCTTCATCTTGCTAAACTAGTATTACACACACACACACACACACACACACACACAAAATACTTGTAGGAAGTACTGGAATAATTATTGGATGCTTCAGGAGACATTGAATATCTCAAAGTTCTTGGAGAAAATGAAATGTTTCTGGAATAGGAAGAGCCAGAAGGCATTTGGCAGGAGATATGAGGGCTGGTTTTAGGTACCACAAAATAATGACAATTAGTAGAAGCAGGAATTTAATTATGATGAGCAAACCTGGTAATTTACAGAGCAATGAAGATATTGCTATAAGATAGAATTTGCTCTCTTAGTTGCCTTCTTTGACTGTGGATAATAGGTAGTTTGAAGTGGAGCTTTACATTCAATAAGTGAAATAGAGCTTTCTAAAACCATGATACAAATTACAGGTTTCAGAGGATGGGTAAACTATGGTTCAGGAATACTTGTTGAAGGATGGCTTAGGAAAACTGTTGCAGGGCATAGAAGAAGCTAGACCAGGAACACTATTGGACATTTAGAGACCAACCCCTATCAAAATGACATCTGCTATAACAGAAAACTACCGAAATTATAGAGAGAGAAATGGATAGTTTTTCTTTTTTCCTTTGATAGTTCTATCACTGACTGGCAATCATCAATGATCATTATTTACCTTGGAAATTTTGGGGAATTATTTCCATGCCTTCCATTATTATCTTTAATCTCCACTGATGTATATGCCATTGTAATTATTCCAGGCTATACATTTATACTTATAGATGCAATTGATCAAAAAGCTGCCCCCTATCAGGAATATTCCTATGTCCCGGCAGCATAACTTGCTGGGTCACAACACTGTCCTATAAGTAGCATATTTATTAAGTTAGGAACATTACCCAAATATTGCTATTTGATTCTGCTAATGTTACAGCTAATTTCCCACAGTTTATATTATGTATTATATTGAATCCTGCTCAGGGGTAGCTAATTTTAACATTTTTAATTACCAGTTTGGCAAACTGGTAAATCCCACCCCTGGCTGGCCCTGTCCACCCTGTTCCTTCCCACACAGCCCGTTTTGGATCCCAGATAAGTGCAGGGCCCGTGCGGGGGCTCAGGGAGGGTGAAAAACGGGCCTCCTAGAGGCTCCGGAAAGCTGGAAATGGGTCCAATTGTGTTTTTACTGCCTTTTATTTCCAAACTTTATGTTAAGCTAAGTATAAATATAGTGAATTAAATCAGATCAGATCAAATAAATTTTCACTTACTGAGCAAATTAGGAGCTGCTGAGAAGGATATAGTACAGGAATTTTTGCACAGCTTGTCTGAACCACAGAAGGACAGTATCATGCATTTTAGGAATGAATAAATGAATAATTTCATATTCAGTTGCAGGCAGATATTGCACATTTTGTATTTTATATTATTTTAGTACATTTCTCATGACAAAGAAATAAAGATTGGGATATGAATTGCCAGTGAGGTGGGGGTTTTTTTGGGGGGGGGAGAGATTGTTGTCTTGCTAAAGATTAAATCAGTTTTGAAGAACACCCCTGATTTCATAGAGACTCTATTCTATAGACTACCAAACATTCAGCTGTTAGTGAATTATTTCTGCTTTTCATATTCTCTTTACATAACCAATGCAAAACATATTTCCCTCTTGACTATTATAAATTAAAAATGTTCTTTTATTGCCTTGTGACTAAGGGACCTTAAATTTGTTTGCACATTTAGTAAGATTTTAATCTATTCAGGGAATAGCTTTAAACATTGTTAGCAATACAAAGAATTGTAATATTTCTGGCCATATGCTACCTTACTTTTTAGTTTCACATACAATTCAAAGCATGCAAATTAGACTTCCATTTGGTAAATTTCTAAAGAAATGGTGCCTGATTGTAAATATTACATGGCAGTTTTGATGCACCCTGTGGCATTCCCATACAGTTAAATCAGAGAAAGATATAAAAAGCGAGAAGGATTGGGCTGATGCATAAGTCAATTCTTTCCTCCCTTTTTACTACAAAATTACTGCACACCCTGATTATGTCAGTTTTTACACATTAGAAAGAGCCAGTCAATTTTTTTAAAAAAAAAAATTTACAAAGCAAAAGGCAGTATTTCAAACATTGTGTGGGTATTTCAAAAGATGGTGGTTTTTTTTCTTCCCACCATACATTTTATAGTTTTGATGCCCCAGTTGGTACAAGAGGCCAAAACATTCATTAGCATTTCAAAAGGACATTGTATGGTATGAAACTCTTTGTAGGAATGTAATACAGCTTTTATGTGTGACTTCATTCCTTTTTTCTAGGCATAACCCATTATCACTGGTTGGTTTAAAAAAACATAGTCTTTTCTGGAAGCAATACAATAATTTTTATAATTATTTTGATAATGTACCTGTTATGTCCTGAGGACTCTAGAAGTTCTCACTCAGGTCCATTCATTTTGCGGGGGCGTTTCTCCCCTTTACCCATTGGTTGGTTCTCCCCAGCAGCCAGCTATAAAAGCAGGCTGCGGGGTCCAACCAGTTGCTGATCACTGCGAGCCAGTTCCAGGCGTGGCAAGCACGGTCAGCCCTTTATTGTTATAATAAAGTATTGTTGCACTCATGCTCTGGTTCAGCCTCTCTTTTCCCAAACTTAACACTGGCGACGAGGATGGGATGGCTACCAGAAGCACCATGCAACCGCTGAGTCACTAGCCGCCGATCCGCAGCCAGAGAGAGCGATCGGCCGGCGATAAGAGCAACGCTGATCCGCAGCCAGAGAGAGCGGTCAGCAAGCAAAAAGAGCAAACAAAAAGAGCAAACGCTGGTCCGCTGACAGAGAAAGCGGCCAGCAAGCAATAGAAGCGAACACTGATCCGCAGCCAGAGAGAGCGGTCAGAACGAAAAGTTAGAAGCGTCTGTAGCCGCTTGTTAGCCCAGCTACAGGGAAAGTGAAGCGCTGCGAGCCGCAGCCGCTCATTGTTTAGGCGTGAAATTCAAACGGCTGTCATTTGAATTTCAAACCTAAAAGGCACAGCACGGTGCTGTAGTCAAGTCACTGACACGAATTCAAACGCCGCCAACGGCTGACGGCCAAACGTGGCTAACCCAGAGAGAGAGAGAGGATTGCGAAAAGCCTCTCCAGAGCTGAAATCACTTGCCTGCCACAGGCACTAGAACATTTTTCTGCTGCCCCAGAGAGATTTTGTCCACAGGTTGTTCTACCGGCCCCATCACCATGAACTCCAATCCAGTCTTCCCAGCGTTCAAACCGGATGAGGAGAAGTGGGAATCATACAAGAACCGTTTTAACCATTATATCGATGCAATTGGGCTGGCTGATGCTGGAGAGCATCGGAAAAAATCGTATTTCCTGATCTACTGTGGAGCCATCGTCTTCGATACTGCCACAGCTCTCGTGGCTCCACGTGAGTTGAAAAACGTTCCTTGGTCAGAGCTACTTGAAATCCTCACTAACCACTATTCTCCCAGGCCCTCACAGATTGCCAGGAGATTCACCTTCCATATGAGGAAGCAAGCGGACAAGGAAACCATTAATCAGTATATGGCCGCCCTCAGAACAGCAGCATTGCATTGTGGGTTTGGAACCTACCTGGAGGACATGCTCCTCGATCAACTAGTCTGCGGGGTCAAGGACCTACACCTTCAAAGGCGCCTCCTCGCGAAAAAAGACCTCAATCTCGCACAAGCAGTCGAGGAGGCCTTAGCAGCAGAACTGGCAGCGCACTCAGCCACCGAAATCCATGGCCCGACTGCCAAGCTGACGTCAATTCCAGTCCACTCCGAGGAGGTGGTAGCAGAGGAATCCCTGAGTGATGAAAACGACGTCCACCGCCTCTCCAACGACAGACGGCCGCAGGTAGGAGCCAAACAAGAAAACATCGGTCCACCCAAGCACATCACCCTGTGCCTAGCCTGTGGTGGATCTCATCTGAGGGCCACCTGCAAGTTCAAAGGAGCCACCTGTAATAACTGCCATAAAAGGGGGCACATCGCGAGAGTCTGCCAAGCCCCTCAAAGCTCAACACAAAGGCACCCCCCCTTCTCACACTCGGGGCCACAGAGGCAAGTATTGAACTGTCGCACGCACCACCGTGCCAAGCACACTTGCCACACTGTTAGTAAAATCTCTCTCTCCGTTTCCTTAGAAGGTAAACCGTGCCGCATGGAGGTTGACACAGGGTCAGCGCTCTCAATTATCTCGTGGAACACCCTCAAGAGGCTCCAGCCCAGCCTGACCACTAGCCGGCTCCAGAAGTGCCATTTCAGCCTGAAGGACTACCAGGGGAAGACCATTCCTGTAATCGGCAGAGGCAAGTTCCTTGTCAATTTTAGAGCTTTTAAAGGTCACCTACCTCTAGTGGTAGTTAATGGCAATCTCCCTACCTTATTGGGGCTCGATTGGTTTCCCCATCTCGGCCTAGGGCTAACAGGAGTCCATGCTGTCTCAACCTCAGACACTGACTCCTTATTCGCTGATTACTCAGATGTATTCAGCGATGAGCTGGGGTGTTATAACGGTACCCCAATATCGTTCTCAGTCGACCCCCAGGCAGTCCCAATCAGGCTAAAACCGCGTAGGGTCCCATTCGCTATTCGGCCAAAACTAGATGCTGAATTGGATAAACTATTAAAACAAGGGGTCATTGAGCCAACAGATTTCGCCAAATGGGAGACGCCCATTGTCACACCCCTCAAAAAAGACGGTAGCCTGAGAATTTGCTCGGACTACAAGACCACAATCAATAAGTTTCTACAAGTTAGCGCTTACCCAGTGCCCGTCATTCAGCATTTATTACACACTTTTGAACCTGGCAGCATTTTTGCCAAATTGGACATGTCTCAAGCGTATCAACAGTTCCCTGTTGACAACCAAACAGCGGAACTCCAGACCATTGTCACTCACAGGGGTGCTTTCCGATGCAAGCGTCTCCAATTTGGTGTAAGTGTTGCCCCAGGTATCTTTCAATCCCTCATGAAGCGGATTTTACAGGGCCTCCCTGGAGTAGTACCCTACTTCGACGACATCTTAGTCTCGGCCAGGGACAGACCCCAACTCTTCCAGAGAGTTCGAGCAGTGTTAGAGAGGTTCAGACAGCATGGCCTCAAATTGAAAAAAGAAAAATGCGCCATTGCCACTAGACAGGTGGACTTTCTGGGTTATAAAATTGACGCCTCAGGCATTCACCCCCTGGAGTCCAAGGTTAAGGCAATTCACGAGGCACCCACTCCAACCTCCAAAACTGAACTACAGGCCTTCTTGGGGCTATTAAACTTTTACGCGTCTTTCTTGCCCCATAAAGCATCAGTAGCTGAACCCCTACACAGATTACTGGATAAAAAGTCACCTTGGCACTGGGGGCACAAAGAAGACCATGCTTTTCACGCCGTGAAATCACTACTCACGTCAGAGGCGGTACTTATTCAATTCGACTCCAACCTTCCTTTAGTGCTGGCAGCAGACGCATCCCCCTTTGGAATTGGGGCAGTATTAAGCCACAGGCTTCCCAATGGCGCCGAGGCTCCCATTGTCTTTTTCTCCAGGACGCTCTCTGCAACAGAGCGTAATTACAGCCAGATCGATAAGGAAGCTCTAGCAGCTGTTGCAGCAGTGAAAAAATTTCACGAATTTCTCTTCGGCCATTTTTTCGAGCTGGTCACAGACCACAAGCCCCTCCTGGGTCTACTAGCTGGGGACAAACAGACCCCTCAAGTCCTTTCTCCTAGGATGACGAGATGGACTCTCTTCCTAGCAGCCTACTCCTACAGACTCATACACCGGCCAGGTAAAACATTGTCCCACGCTGACGCTCTCAGCCGCTGTCCCTTGCCGGCGCCGGCTGAAGACCCTGCTCCTGTCCACGCTATTTTCGAGGTAACCCAATTGGACCTCCCCATCACTGCCCTTGACATTGCTGCTAAAACCAAGGCAGACAAAACGCTCGCCCAGGTGCTCGACTGGGTGAGGAGGGGGTGGCTGGGTGGCAATGTTGAAAACAAATTCTCACCTTTCAAGACCCGCATGCAGGAATTGTCCAGTTTGCAGGGCTGTCTACTGTGGGGCACTCGAGTGGTCATCCCGACCTTACTGCATACCCGAGTCCTGGAGGCGTTGCACGAGGGACACCCTGGCATCGTGAGAATGAAGGCATTAGCACGCAGCTACGTATGGTGGCCAGGCCTCGACGAGGACGTTGTCAGATGGGTAAGTTCCTGCAACATTTGCCAGGAATCCCGTCCTGCTCCTCCTATTGCCACCCCTACTAAATGGGAGAGCGCCAGCGCTCCGTGGTCCAGAATTCACATCGACCTGGCTGGCCCTTTGCATGGGAAGATGTTCCTAGTGGTCGTGGACGCCTATTCTAAATGGATTGACGTAGCACAGCTATCCACGACCACCACACAAGCAATCACCAACGTATTAACACGCCTGTTTGTAACACACGGGCTACCCGACTCCATTGTCTCCGACAATGGCCCACAGTTCGCATCAACCGAGTTCAGCCGTTTCGCTGCCAACCTGGGTATCCGCCACATTTTCACAGCCCCATTTCATCCTGCCAGTAATGGATTGGCTGAAAGGGCCGTCAGGACCACTAAAGAAGCCCTGGCTAGGTTCAGCAAGGATGACTGGCACCACAAACTCTCGCGTTTCCTGATGAGCCAGCATTCAACTCCATGTTCAGTCACCAACAAGTCCCCAGCTGAGCTCCTGATGGGCAGGCGTCTGAGGACTGTATTGGACAGACTTCACCCACAATACTGCCCTGACTCTCCCCTCGCTTCCACATCGGGGGTTAGACATTTTATCTTACAGGAGCCAGTATTTGCGAGGAACTTCGCTGGAGACCCCCTGTGGATCCCGAGCGAGATCGTGGCCATCACCGGACCAAGGTCGTATCGGGTCAGACTGGAGGACGGCCGGGTCTGGAGAAGGCACCTGGACCAGCTGCGTAGGCGCCTCAGCACCCACACTAGCAGGGACCCAGAATCACAAAGCGACGGGAGGTCTCAGCATCAACCCCATATCCACATTCTTCCCGGCGACCAGTACACACCAACAGTCATTCCAGAAAGCCCGAACACGGACAGCGGCGCCCAGACGGTGGACCAGCCCGATCCAGTCTACGGGAGCACGTCCCCAGTGACCAACCCTACGAGTCCCGGGCCTGCCCGAACTGAGGGGCACGTTGGTGACACTTACCCGGCTCTGCCTTCCCAGACAGACTCTGAACGGACAGTCAGCGTTCCAGAGCTGCGCCGTTCCGGGCGCCAACATAAACCTCCTGCCTACCTCAAAGACTATGCGTGTTCGCATCTGGGGGGAAGGGGTGTTATGTCCTGAGGACTCTAGAAGTTCTCACTCAGGTCCATTCATTTTGCGGGGGCGTTTCTCCCCTTTACCCATTGGTTGGTTCTCCCCAGCAGCCAGCTATAAAAGCAGGCTGCGGGGTCCAACCAGTTGCTGATCGCTGCGAGCCAGTTCCAGGCGTGGCAAGCACGGTCAGCCCTTTATTGTTATAATAAAGTATTGTTGCACTCATGCTCTGGTTCAGCCTCTCTTTTCCCAAACTTAACAGTACCAATTATTTTGATAATGTACCAGTTTTATATATTTTTCCCCAAATAAGTCTGTTAACTTATCCACTTATCTCCATCCACATGATCTTACTATTTTTAACTTTATCCTTTAGGTTCAATTTGTTCCATACAATACAGTTGTCAGGTTCCTCCTAACTGGAGGCAGACTCATTGAAAGTAAAAATGAGCATTTGAAATGATCACATGAATTCATATTTGTTATTGTTAACCTCACTGTTTTTAGTGCTCACCTTCTGCCCATATCTTTCCATTGGAGTAATATCTAATTTTGATCTCTTGATTTGAGTTTTTCTGGATCCAATTTGTTAGCTTGACCTTTATTCTATGTAACATTACATTGACTTCAGTGAATGTCAACAAATTAGAAAGAAAAGCTATTTTGAACCTTGGTTGCTTAACAATGTTTCTCCTACTTTGCTATTTTGAGTATTTCTGCACAAGCCTAACATTTATATTAACTTGAGATGGTAGACAAGAATTCTCTTTAAAACAGGAATATTAAAATTTCTAAGATTGCCATTTTTATGCATATATAACATTTGCATATAATCTACTAATCTTAGTTATGACATGTTATATGTACAGTATTTTATTAGTGATCCTCATATTTTATTTTGCAGAGATAAAAATTGTTAGTACATTGGAGCACCAACAAGAAACAATATATGACTCCAGTACTTTAGACTTTTTGCACATGGAACACTGCAGAATTTATAGCCTTAAAACCATTAAGGCTTTTCCCAGGAATATTCCTATTCATGAAATGATGATAATTTTCAATTCACCCATTAGCAAAAAATCAAGACTGGCAGGGAGACTTCCGGTTGTAAGGCTTCGGCGGCGGCAGGAATCCGCTTCTCTGCGGGTCCCTGCTGCGCTCGCCGTCAAGGTACCCCTGATCCAACTGGATTTGGGGGTTGTCGCTGCCCTGAAGGGGCAGCGGAAGATAGAGGAGATCCGGGCAGGGGTCTGGGGACATCGCACCCCCCTTCCCCAGCCGGCTAGACTCCTTTTTCCCGAGACGGATGAGCGGCTGTCTCGGCAGCCATAAAGGATTCTTCAACCGGATAAGTTTGTGCAGGAGGAAGTCTTAGAAGGAGAAGTTTTCTTGGCTAAACCACGACATTATGTTATTTTTAAAACACCCTGGAAACCTGACTTTGGATTGATTCATTTGTTTCCAAAAGAATCTGTTACATCGGCGAAAGTGCTGAAGGAAAGTTCACTACCCCTCCCTACGGAGAAAGCAAAGGAGCATAGAAAAACTTGCTCTCTAAAGGTAAAAATAAGCTCTTTGTTATAAGTGGGAAGGGGAGGACTAAAAAAAAAAAATTCTTTCTAAACTTTGTTGGAGGAGACGCCTTGAAGATTACAAGACCATTAATTAATGGTAATACGGCTTTTAAAATATATCTGGGATTTTGCCTCTGGAGAAAAAACTGTAAAGAGAAGAAGAGGAAAAAAGTTTTGCTTGTTTGGATTGTTTGATAACTCTGACATTTGGAAATTACTTCAAGATTGAAAGCATCTGGGTTGTTGTTTTTTTTAAAAAAAAAACCTATAATGGTACCACCGGTTGATGAACTGAAAATGGAATATGAAAAATTAAAAGAAAGACAACAAAGTGGCAAGGATTCTCTGGGAGCTGCCTTCCATTTTTTAGAAATGGCGGTTTCTATGTACCAGCAAACACTGGAGGAAGGAGAATGAGAAGAAGAAGAAGAAAAGGAAGAAGCCATCTTTAATGGACTAAAAAGTTTGATTAAGAAAGAAAATGGGAAGGGAGGAAGGGAAAAGGAGAATTTAAGATTTAATAAAACAACCAAGAAAAAGAAAAATAGGATGAAAAGAAGGTACAATGTTAGAAAGCAATTGAAAAGAGAATTACAACAGAGAGGGAAACTTAAAAAGGGGGAGAGGAGAGGAGGGGGCAAAAAGACCATATTGGAGAAGAAAGGGAGGGAAAAAGAAAAAAAAAGCCATGGGTTAGGACAAGATTTTTTCTTTAAAAAAGTTTTTTTTTAGAGATGAAGGATGATAGATAGCTTATAATTAAAGATGATTCTGCAAGAGTGCATAAGATAGTATTGTAGTATTTGTATTTGGAACAGTTTATTGGAATATTTAATGAAATATTAATGTTTAATAATGATGGATGTTGATATTTGATTAAATATTAGGAGACTTGTTAAATGATTAATGCTTAGTTAAAGTTTAATTTGTTAGTGTTTTAATATTATCATAACTTTAGTATTTTATTTTTTCTATTTTAAAACAATGTACTTATCAGAATTAGAATTAGAATAGAAATTATATATTTAATTATACTATAAGTTTATTATTCTTTTATGTTAAGATTTAATATATAGAAGGTACTAAGCAGAGTCAGGATGGAAATTATGTATTATTTTAAGCTTTATTTTAGGAGAAGGCGTCATACTTCAAAAGCGACTACAGGGGAAATTTTTTGTTAAAGGGAAGAGATACATAGATGTGTGGTAAAGAACGGACAAAAGATATAAGTATAATGACTTTGAAATAAGATGAAATAAATAAAATATAATTAAGAGAGTGAAAAGATGGGAGAAGTTATATAGAAAATACAAAATGGTTAATAAGATATGAAGGGTATATAAGGTGGGCATGAATTTGATATAGGTCTGTCAAAAAAGATGTAACCTGGGGCCAAGTCACTTTTCAAAAGAAGTTTTATGTTTTATGTTTAGTGTGTGGATTATCTATGTTTGATTCTAAATTAATAAAATCTCGGAGAAATGAAATTAAAGGGAGAGAAATTGGGAAAAGATATGTATAAATGATAACTAATTTTTTTTTCTCCAATGTTTTGCTTTAAGTGTGATAATGTGGAACCATGTTTTAAAGAATAATGCCTTGTTTGTCTTGTTGAAGTTTATGGGTAGTTCTTGGAAAGGAGGTTTTATACCTCTATGTGCTATGTTTTGTTTGTCTTTAAAAATCAATAAAACTTGTTCTTAAAAAAAAAAAATCAAGACTGGCAGAGCTGTTTGGGATAATTTACTGGCAATCAGCCCTTATTGCTTGTAGCTTAAGCATCAAGGCAAATTACTGCTAGATTTTTTTCCCCCACAACCAACAGAAGATAAAGTAAGTGGGGCAAATCTAACACCATTAATATTACTGAAATCCCAATGATTTCAGTACTATGGCATCAAAAATAGAATTGTGCATGAAAAATGCCTACTTTGGGGCCATGTTTCTGGCTTTGTGTATGCAATTCCCCATAATAGTGCACTTGCTAGATACAGAAAATATAGCAAGGGAAAAAAAAATACCACACAGAAACAAACACAGACACACTTAAAATGAGAGAAAATCATTCATCTTAAACATCTTTCACCATAACTCCATAGGAAAAAAAAAGCAGGAAAATGTACCATCAGGGGATGTTGTTATAAAAGAAATATTTAGACTGTGCAGAGATGGAGACAAAGAAGAGTCAATATATTATAATGTCTGGGATGCCTGGTATGAATGGTTTAAGAATAAAAAGAAATCAAAATGACAGTTAGATAAAAAATAAGAAACTATGTAAATACTTATATCTATATTCATATCTATCTATATTTATTTATATATTAAGATGAAATTGTATAATGAAAGACATGTGTATATAGAAAGATGATAAGGAAATGTAAAAGATGTCTTGAATTGATATAATGATATATAAAGTTTTATTTTATGTTTTTAAATTTTGAAAACTAAATAAAATTTAATAACATTTAAACAGTTTAGTTTAGTTTAGTTTAGTGTCATTGCACCTCATACAATGAAATCAAACACCATCTTCAGTGCACATCATGACCATGATCATGAAAATAACACAAACATACATCCTTCACCTTTCACACATTGAACTGGAAATTCCTGACACCACACCAACACTGCACTATACAGCAGCATTCAAAAGAGCTACCACCCTGGGATAGAAGCTATTTTTCAACCTATTTGTCCTTGTTTTTATTATTCTGTACCGTCTGCCAGATGGTAATAGTTCAAAAAAAGGGTTCCCAAGATGAGATGGATCTTTGAGAATGTTTTGAGCTTTCTTAAGGCAGCGGGAGCTATAAAGCTCTTCCAAAGAGGGGAGAGGGCAATCAATGATCTTCTGGGCAATGACATTAATCCTCTGGAGTGCTTTCCTATCTGCCACTGTGCAATTGGCAAACCATGCAGAGATGCAGTATGTTAAAATGCTCTCAATGGTGCAGTGGTAGAAGGTCACCAGAAGTTTTCCATTCAGTTGTTGTTTTCTGAGAAGTCTCAGGTAGTATAATCTCTGCTGAGCCCTTTTGACTAGGGCTGCAATGTGGATACCCCAGGTCAGGTCCTCTTTTAGGGTAACATCCAGAAACTTTAAACTCGCCACTCGGTCTCCATTGATAAGCAAGGGCTGGATGTCTGATCTGTTCCTTCTATAATCCACTATAAGCTCCTTGGTCTTATTGGTGTTGAGGACCAAGTTATTGTCTCCACACTAGGAAAGCAAGTGGTCCACCTCATCTCGGTAGGCAGACTCATCCCCCTGGAGATAAGTCCCACCACTGTTGTATCATCTGCAAATTTAGCAATAATATTACTAGCATGAGTGGGAATGCAGTCATGCACGTAAAGAATATAGAGTAAGGGACTCAACATGCAACCCTGTGGTGTATCAGTGTTAAGAATAAGGGCTGAAGAGGTTTGATTACCTAATCTGACCTCTATGAGTGGCCAGACAGGAAATCCATAATCCAAAGGCAGATTGAATTAGAAAACCCAAGATCCAGAAGTTTAGACACTAGTCTATGTGGAAGAATTGTGTTAAACGCAGAACTAAAATCTACAAAAAGCATCCTCACATAGCCCTCCACTATTCTAGATGAGTCAGAGCAGTGTGAAGAGTGATGACTATAGCATCCTCTGTAGATCTATTTTTTCTGTATGCAAACTGGTGTTTATCAAATGTATGCAGAAGACCAGAAATGCTGTGCTGGCAGACCAATTTCTCAAAGCACTTCATGATGATAGGAGTGAGTGCCACTGGTCTGTAATCATTGAGGTTATTGATAGGGAACTTCTTTGACAGTGGAACAATGGTGGAAGCCTTCAAACAAGATGGAATAGTGGACTGGGATAAAGACTGATTGAAGATCCTGGAAAAGACTCCAGTCAACTGATCAGCACAGTCTTTAAGCACTCAGCCAGAGATGCCGGCAGGACTGGTAGCCTTTCTAGGGTCCACAGCCCTCAGAATGCTTCTCACCTCCTGCTCCTCCACAATGAGGTAGGGGCTACAATTGGCTGGTAATTAAATTTTATTTGTCTCTGATGTCTCCATTTCAAAGCGAGCAAAGAAATGATTCAGTTCCTCTGCCAATGAAGCATCCCCATCAGCAGGGATGACATTGGTTGGTTGATGGTTTGTAATTTGTTGAATCCCTCGTCACACCCGCCTCATATTATTGCTATAAAAATTATCCTCAATCTTCCTCTTATAATCAGTCTTGGCCTTCTGAATACCTTTCTTCAGATTAGCTCTGGCAACACTATATCTTGCCACATCACCAGTCCTAAAGGACTTGGTCCTCTCACGCAAGAGGCGCTGGACTTCCTTGATCATCCAGGGTTTCTAATTGGGATAGTTCCTAATATGTTTATCCACAGTGATAGTATCTGTGCAGTGTTTGATATAGCACAGAACAGTTGCAGTGTGCACCTCTTGGCCAGGGTGGTAAAAGACGTCCCAATTTGTGTTCTCAAAACAATCCTGAAGTTGTTGGGAAGCATCTTCTGGCCAAGATTTCACTGTCTTTATTGTAGGCAGAGCCCGTTTCCTAAGAGGGATGTATGCTGGTGCTAAAAGCAGTGACATATGGTCTGATTGTCCCAAATGTGGTAATTGTATAACTGTATAACCATGTTTAATGTTGGTATATACCTTGTCCAATATGTTTTCTCCTCTAGTAGCACACTTAACATGCTGATAGAATTTAGGGAGCACTTCTTTTAAATCAGCTTGATTAAAGTCCCCCGCTATGATATGTACAGCATCAGGATACTTATTCTGCTGATTACTAACACCATTATACAAGAATCCCAAAGCTATGGTAGTACTGGCATCAGGTGGGACATAGGCTACAGTAATCAAAACCTCACTGAATTCCCGCGGAAGATATATGGGTCTACATTTAAGAGTCATATACTCCAGATCCATGGAGCAGTGGCTGTCTACAGTCCTTGTATTGATATACCAGCTTAAACCTCCCCCTTTGATCTTGCCAGAATCTCTACTCCTGTCCTGCCAGTGAGCTATGTAGCCTTCCAGCTCAACAGCTGCATCTGGAATGAGTGGATGAAGTTTCTGTGATTAGCAAAACACAGCAGTTCTTTATGAATTTAGTCTTTGCAATCTGTAGCCTTAATTCATCCATTTTGTTAGTCAGAGATCTTGCATTGGTAAGAAATATATTTGGAATTGAAGGCTTGTGTGGAAACTTACTCAGTCTAAAGAAAACCCCAGCACGGCATCCTCTCTTCCTCTTCCTGTTCTTCTTTCTCCATCTCTTCCTTCTTCCTACAGGGATAGTGATCCATGGCTCCCCCAGGGTCCTGGCTGCCTCCTTTGGTATGTTATGAGAATGTATAAAATCGTCCGTAAAAACCTTTACACATTTCAGTCCAATTTGTAACAAGGTTTGCCGACTATAGATGCTCCTTGCCCCACAGGATTCAATCACAGAAAGGATCCAAAACACACACAGAATCATACACATCCTACACTAAAAGAAGGAATGGTTAGCCACAGCATCCATGTGCACAGCCATCTTGAAAAAAAAAAGGTGTCTGTCTGTCTGTCTGTCTGTCTGTCTGTCTATCTATCTATCTATCTATCTATCTATCTATGGCAAGGGTCTTCAAACTTGGCAGGTTAAGACTCGTGGACTTCAACTCCCAGAATTCCTGAGCTAACATGAGGAGGAATTCTGGGAGTTGAAGTACACAAGTCTTCAAGCTGTCAAGTTTGAAGACCCCTGATTTATGGTGTCTTTTCTGAAGCATGTCTCTTTATTTCAATTTTTCTTGGCATATATGGTGTAACTTCTTTGAATTATTGTAAGGAAAACTGTTTTTATGACAAATTAGTACAAGGAGTTGTAATTTTCTCATGCTCTTACAAGTCTCTTCTTCAATAAAAGTACATACACTCAACTAATAGTAGTTGAGAGGGCATTGCCTAGTCTCGTGGGCCTAGATTGGTTTGACTCCCTTGATCTTGCCATAAGTGGAGTCCATGTCACTGATGGCCAAGGGTCAGACACCATAGACACTCTAGCAAATGAAATTTCTAGTGTGTTCAATAATGAATTGGGCAAATACATTGGAAAACCAAATTCATTAAACTTAGACCAAAAGTCACTCCAAGATGACTAAAAGCACGGCAAGTGCCTTTTGCATTCCACCCAAAAATTGATTCTGAGCTCAATAAGCTTATCGCTCAAGGGGTATTAGAGCCAGTGGACCATGCCCCATGGGAGACCTCCATAGTGACACCAATGAAGGATGATAGGTCAGGGTATGCATGGATTATAAGGCCACCATGAATTTAATGCTCCAACAAAGCACATATCCAATCCCTGTGATGCAACATCTGTTGCACTCACTGGGTCATGGCAAGAAAGAAAGAATGGGAGGGAGGGAGGTGAAAGTGAATTAGATATCTAGTCCAACCACCTGCTCCAGCAGGGTTAGAAGGGTGAGTGTGTGTGTGTGTGTGTGTGTGTGTGTGTGTGTGTGTGTGTGTGCATGGCTGTCAAAACCCCCAAAACAGGTCAAGTAGCTCTGGGAAGGTCAGTCATAAATTAGAACACTTGCTAAGCAACTAGCCATTAAGTGAGGAACACTTGTATTTGGTTTGCCAGTCACATGACCACCAAACCACGCCCACCCAACAAGCCACATCCACCCAGTCACATGACCATGAAGCCACACCCACAAATTAGGCCATGCCCACAGAACCGGTTGTTAAGACATTTGAATCCAACCCCTGGGTGGGGGGCACCGAGGATGAATTTGTAGCAAGGGGGTGGTGAACTGAAAAAGTTTGGGAACCACTGGATTAGAGCCTTTTGAGCTAAGAAGACTATTTCCCAAAACAAAGAGATTGCATTGAATTGGTGGATACCAGACAATGGTTGGCCTTGGGGAGAAAGGGGGGATTTTAACTATGAAGTTTTTCACATCAGAACTGGCTTTGCTTTCTACCTAAATGAATTTATCAGTAAAGTTATACTCTTGGTAAAACAATGTCCCAGGATCTTTTTTTGCTGTATATGCCAATGGGATGATTGACAGATTAGAAGATATGGATTGCCATTCTATTTCATTAAATGGGTGGAAATTTATTAGCAACAACAATGTCCTATCACATGTTAGCCCATCTGGGTTTGAATGTGCTGCTAGCAGTTGGTACATTTGTGTTATTAAGTTTTCATACACTTCTGTTGGTTTTTTTTAGCCAGTAGGCATGGATCAAAGTCAGGATGCTGTCCATCTCTTCATTTTCTTGGATGTCTGCAACTGTGATTGTGACTGGTTCCTGTTTTGGGAGATTACTGTGGTCTGCTCTCAGATCCTGCAACCATTTTGTACTGGTGTTATGTGTAGAATGAATGAATAAATACAGGAGTAAACGAATATGTGATTTATTTTAAAAAATAGCCTGAATTCAGAGAATAATAATTCCATCTTAGTAAGGTTGCATTTCATGGCACCTAGGAAGGGCATAATTCAGCACCTACATCTTGAGAGCAAGAATGTGAGTGAAGACTTCATCTTTCATGCCAGAAGGTAAATATTGATTTGACATTCCATCTAGAAACTTGCATACTCAGTTAAAACACATATGGTCCATGAACACAATGAATTCCTCTTTGCCAGTTTCTGATCCTCCTGCACTTCTAAATTATTATTGGGTTGCAGAAAATATGTTTTACCTGTCTTTTCCCTTCATTTTTTTTAAATACCATCAGCTCAATAAATTGTTATCCTAGCTATAAAATAATGCCGGGATCATTGTCAGAAATTAACATCCTTGAGAATACAGTGAATATGGTTTTTTTTTCTATTGAATTCTCTTTGTTTACAGGTATGTAGATATTTAGCAAACAGGTATGTAGATATTTACTCTTAATTCTAGTAGAATTAATCTTTGCAATATTTCCTGAAGCAGCTGCTCTCTTTTTCAAAAGAATAAGCATACGGTTTTATCGTATTTCATTGACTTGATTCCCTTCAGCTAAATAAATAAGTAGAATAAATAAGTAAATAGGTTTTCAGCAGAATACAAACAACTTTGTAGAATTTCTATGTAGTTTTACTTCAGTTAAAAACAACAAGAAAAAATATCGTTCAGCCACAATACTGTTTATAAAACTAAACAAATAAAAAACATGTCTCCCAAAATGGCATTTATGCTTCAGAACAGGAACTGTTTAGAAGATCATGATCTGAAAACCTGAAAAGACAGAATAACAGCAGGAATGATCTAATATCAAGATACTAATATGAAGTACTTGTGAAGTTGATCCTTTTCAGTTAAAATTATTATTTCTAAACAAAATTTATTTTAGTAAAATATGAAACTGAAATATTTTCAGAAGCTTATATTGAATTACATGCAAAGCAACATGTAATTTCAAAGGTATTTTTTCAAAAGGCAACAGGACTTTTGTTTTGTTTTGTTTTAAAAACAAAGTCCAGTTGCCTTTTGAAAAAGTACCTTTGGGACAATCTTGACCTGGATAACTGAGAATCTCCTTCAACATAACATGTAATATTTTTAACTAGTAGTTTGTTCTTCACCACTTGGAACTGAACCCAGAAGGCTATTTCTTCCGAATTGTCTTTTCTGGGTAATCTGGTCAAATATGAAAAAATGCCTTTCTTGTTCCAGATATGCAATCATTTTATGTACATGTATAGTGTGTGTGTGTGAGAGAGAGAGGCGGGGGGGAGGGAGGGAGGGAGGGAGGGAGGGAGGGAGGGAGAAGAGAAAACATTGCCGTTTTGATTTTTTATTCAATCTAATGAAATATTTTGACTTTTTTTTTTCAGTGAGGCAAAGAAGGTGGGCCAGATAATTGCTTTTCCCCTAGTTATAACCTGGCCCAAATATGAATTATATATTTAATTGATAGTAAAATAATTGGTCTATCTCAGCAGGTAGTTATTAGAGAATTAGAGAATTGAGAATTAGAGCAGCAAGATATGAACAAAAACAAAATATAAACCAATGATATATTATGCCTTATTCATAATTTTATTTATGTTCCAAAACCTATTAATAGGATGTATCGCTTTTAATAAATTTATCAGATTACTCAATTTGTATAAATTAGAGTTTTACTTGTTATTTGGATTTTAAATATTTGGTAACAATTATTTCAAGGATATGTTTTTCTTTTGTGGATGCATGCAAAGATCAATATTAAAAAATTGGGTAAAATTCCACAATCAACACTATTGCAAACTGAGAGGTAGTCTAAAGTTTGAGTAATAAAATTTTGGCAAGTTGGAAAATATGTTTCAACATAGCATGAAAGAAGTTATTTAGTTGACTTAGCACTTCAACTACACCACATTCCGATTCTACAATTGGTTCCCAGATGAATTGGGCAAATATTTACTGTTCACTCGGCAAATGTTTATTGTTGGATATAGTTTGATACCTTTTAAAGTTAGTTTAAAATTTAATTAGTGGTTGACATCTACAATGGCTATTATGGTATTGCAAAGTGGGAGAAGTATCATTTTCTTTTTCTTTCTTTCCCTTTCTCTCTCTTTTGTCATGGTGTTACTTAGGGAAGTTTTAGGCTTTTCTCTGAAGCTTCCCTGAGGTGTTTACTTTGAATTAGAGTTTAATTACAGTTTACAAAATTTCTCACTCTGCAAGCTTCAAGACACTTACAACATTTAATCGAATCATCTTTGAAGAAACTTACAATGTTTCTTAATTCATAAATCTGTCTGTCCAAGGCACACTTTGAAATCTAAGCCTCTGGGGAGCTGTCTGTATTGAAAATTGGCAAATTGGCATCCTTCAGTCTCAAGAGAATATGGTATCGTGCTCTGAAAAGAGGTCCTAAAACAGCATCTAGTGTGGCTAAAAGAGGCCAATTCGAGAGTGGCAATCCCTTCCACACTGAGGACAGATACATTCTGTCTTCTGTCCAGCTCCTGGATTTCACTGGTTCCGGGACTGCCTCTTTGCCTCAGCCTGCCAAACAAATGTCTCTTTGAATTGAAGAAGGCCATGCTGCATCTTTAGCCTCCAAGCTGAACGATCAGAGGTCAAGGTTTCCCAGCTTTTGATGTCCATTCCCAAGACCTTTAGATCCCTCTTGCAGATATCCTTATATTGCAGCCGTGGTCTCCCTCTAGGATGCTTTCCCTGCACTAATTCTCCACACAAGAGATATTTCAGAATCCGACCATCAGCCATCCTCACGGCATGCCCAAGCCAGCATAAAAACGTTGCTGTTTCAATAGTATATACATGCTAGAACTTCTAGCACATCCCAAGACTGTGCTATTTGGAACTTTGTCATGCCAGGTGATGCCAAGAATACGTCTCTCCTGCCATGCATAAAGGGTCCAAGGCTCGTTTTGACTATATTGAAAGCAGATGTAGGATACTTCTGGACTCAGAACTGTATCCATGTAACCTGTAAACACCCACTTTTGTGTGTGTGACCCCCAGAGCATCTAGTAGTAGAAACTGTTGTTATCATTTTTTCTGTTTCCTGAAGTGGGATATATCCACAGTAAGAGCTTGTTAAGTTCTTTGCAGATTGGGTGCTAAATTAGCTGAAAATACCTTTAGTATGCAAATGGATTGCATAATTTTGCCGGAGACTAACCTATTTCATTTACTGTTATAAAAGAAATTAATCATTCCCCATCCTTTAAAAATGTATTAAAAACATGAAAATCAGTGCAGTTGTATCAAGACTTATACTAATGGGACAAGATTTTTTTCACGATTTTTATTTTTATTTTATTTATTTGATTTGTCAATTGCTTACAAGATAATAAGTATAAGTGTATACATAGTTATGAATACATGAAATGGGTACATATAAGCAAAATAAAAGAAACAATAGGACAGGGACGGTAGGCACGTTGGTGAGCTTATGCACGCCCCCTACAGACCTCTTAGGAAAGGGGTGAGGTCAATAGAAGACAGTCTAAGGTTAAAGTTTTTGGGGTTTGGGGAAGAAACTACAGAGTCAGGTAGAGTATTCCAGACATTGACCACTCTGTTGCTGAAGCTGTATTTCCTGCAATCAAGTTTGGTGCGATTAACCTTGAGTTTGTATCTATTGTTTGTTCTTGTATTGTTATGGTTGAAGCTGAAGTATCCATTGACAGGTAGGATATTGCAGTGTATGATTTTATATACTGTACTTAGATCAGACCGAAGGCAGTGTAGTTCTAGGTTTTCTAGGTCTAGAATTTCAAGTCTGGTGGCATAAGGCATTCTGCAACAAGTAGAGGAGTAGAGAACTCTTCTTGTGAAATATTTCTGGACTTTCTCAACTGTGCTAATATCAGATACGTAATGTGGGTTCCAGACTGATGAGCTGTATTCGAGTATTGGTCTAGCAAATGTTTTGTATGGTCTAGTTAGTAGTGTGATATTACCAGAGAAAAAGCTACATAGGATTAGGTTAACAATTCTTAATGCCTTTTTGGCTATGTAGTTGCAGTGGGCTCTAGCACTTAGATCATTACAGATGAGTATTCCAAGGTCCTTTACAGAGCTTGGATCATCAACAAGGTCTTGACTATTCAGCTTGTATTTTATTTTCTGATTTTTTTTTGTCAATATGTAAGACAGAGCATTTATTTGTTGAGATTTGAAGTTGCCATTTGTTTGACCATTCTGATACATAGTCAAGATCTTTTTGAAGGGTAGCAGTATTGTCTGTGGTATTGAACAGCTTTACATCATCAGCAAAAAAAACACAGTTGCTCTTAATATGATCACAGAGGTCATTTATGTAGAGTATGAAGAGAGTTGATCCTAGAACACTGCTTTGGGGGACACCACTATTGACAGGTGCAGAAATTGATAGGACATTCCCAATTTTGACCATTTGCTGTCTGTTTGACAGGAATGCTTCTATCCAGTTATGCAGTTGTCCAGAAATACCATAAGATTTTATTTTTAGGAGTAGTTTGTCATGTACCACTGAATCAAAGGCTTTACAGAAGTCTGTGTAGATTCCTTTGCCCTGGTTGAGTTGTGTCGTCCATATGTTTTTGCAGTGTAAGAGTTGCAGATTACAGGATAGTTTTTTTCCTGAAACCAAATTGTTTATTGGAGAGTAGGTTGTTTGTCTCTAAGTGGAGGATAATGGATTGGTTAATAATTAATTCCATGACTTTACAGGTGACACAGCATAAGGAGATTGGTTTGTAATTTTCAACTAGGCTGGGGTCTTCCTCTTTGAAGATGGGGATGACCGTGGCTTGTGACCATAGGTTAGGCAAGGAGCTGGTCCTGAAAGATTTTTCAAAGATTATGCTTAGAGGTTTGGCTAGGGCAGTGGATAGCTTTTTTAAGAAGTAGGCACATATTCCATCCAGTCCAATAGATAGAGATGGTTTTAGATTGTGTAGTGCTTTTTCAACATTGTCTTCTGTAAAATCAATATGTATTAGATCATTGTAGTTATCTGTGGTTCGGCTAGCATATACTGGGCATGATCCACTGCTGTTTACAAATACTGAGCCAAAGAATGTGTTAAAGATGTTGGCTTTAATGGTGTCATCGTTGCAGTCTTTACCATTAGGTCCTATCAGGGGTGGGATGGACTTTGAATCTTTTAGTTTGTTGTTTACAAAATTGTAGAAAGCGCAGGTGGAATTGGTGCATAAAAGGTTTTCCTCTTGTTTAATGTGATAATTGGTGCATTCAGTCTTTATGTGGTGGCATAAATTTTGTATCGGCTTTTGAAATTGGCAAAGTGACCAGATTTGTTTTTCCACAGATACTCTAATAAACTGCAATTTCACCCCTCATTTTCTGACATGCACATCCGGGAAGATGGATAATTGCAGCACCTCTGCTTTTGTTACATAATCCATACGTTATTTATTTTTATTGTTCCACTAATCCTGGAAGAGAGATGCTGTTCAGAACCAAAAATGTTTCCTTTGATGTGAGAAGTAGTCCCTCAACTACCAAGCATACTAATTAATGCTGAATAATTGAACAAAGAATTATACTTTTTTTTACTTTAAACCCATTCCGTCACATTCTCTATATGACAGAATAGTATAATAAATAGTGTGTGATAAGCATACAGATATGTCAAATAAAATATATGCATACACTATGCTTCCAATAAAAGGGAATTATTAATACGATGAAATATAAAGTGAAATGTATCATAGACAACAGACAACTAACATTTTGTTTTCACATTTCATTGTCAATGACAAAAAAAAATTCCACTACAATCTTGTTTATTACACTTTTGAAAGCAAGACTATTTTCAGGAGCATTTTGAGAGCCAAAATACATGTGACACAGAAGATGTGTGAACCATCTTTTATTGATTCTTTTCCTCTCCTTTCTAATGAACAGATGCTGTGGAAGGTTGCCAATCTGATTGTAACATCTGCAAGAAGGTACAGTGACATCATTGCACAAATTATGCAAATTATATCATTTGCACAATGTGTCTGGTGATAATAAGGTTGACGTTATTTACACACACACACACACACACACACACACACACACACACAATGAATGTGACCATTATCACTTTCCTTTATATGGATAAAATTGTCTCCACCATTTTGGAAAGATAACATAAAATACTTCTATCCTGTTTAAAGTGATAAAACAACCTGAGGAAGATAATTCTGTTGGGATTTTTTAAAAAGGGGAAATAATGGTATTACTAAACACATTATCTGCAATGCTCATTAGTTCAAATTGGCAGCTTCCTATTACTGCTATTCATCTTCTAATAAATTGAGAAGATTCGACTCTCAATTCAGCTGTAAGCATTCTAGCAAAGCTCCTTTCCAATCAGTAACTCCCAGACAAGCATAATCTCAAAAGTACCTTTATTAGAATAACACCTAGCACATCTATGGAATCTCAAAATTAAAAGTTTCTTGGACTTTCCACAATGTCCCAAACTACAATCAATCCCCTCTTCACATCACATGGACCAATCACAATCTGTCCCAGTGTAAGATCCTTTTTCTCTGCTGCGCCACACTTAACCTTGAACTAAGAAAAGCATTTTATTTTGTCTACTTAGAACTGCTCAATTGAAATCATCCGCCTCCCACATGCTGGCTGGGGAATTCTGCAAGTTGAAGTTCATGCATTTAAAGTTGAGAAATACTGTCCTAGATCTCATAAGCCAATTTATCAATAAGAGGAATATATAATACACTGCAACCATAAATGTAAAAGCAAACATAATTTCATTGAAGCTAATTGCCACTGGATTTTCCCAGCATGTGGGAAAGAAAATCCACTAGATTTTCCCAGAAGTTTTCCCAGAAAACTTACCAGCTTCAGTAATAGCAATGAAAATACAGCATATTACAAATTAAATAAATAAGAATTGTTGAATTAATTGTATATATCAGCAAATTGTGATCACAAAGAAAACAAAAACTATTGGAGATCCAGTAAATATTCTGTAATATTTTTTGTTTTATTACTGGAAATATATTCTGTAATATATAGAGTTGATAATCAATAATGGTAATAGATTATAATTATTAATAATAAATGGCTATGAGAAAGAATTTATTAAAGGATAAATTTGCAATGGCAAATACCTAAAGTGAATATCATAGAAGAGATTCTTAAAGTTTTCTGTTCTCTGACGCCCTTAAATAGTAAATGAACTAGTATTGTGATAGAATATGTGGCTGGAGAAGGAGTTGGAAAATCTTGGCAAAATATGGTTTCCTAGAGAGGAAACAGCACATTCCTGAGATAAGCCCCAAATAAGAGACTGCAATCCTGAACTGGATGGGAGAAGGAGGAAAAGGTTCAGGGTAGTGACATCCTAGAATTTCCCAGGGTATAATCTGTTAGGTTAGAAGGTTATAGCTTTAATCTGGCAAGATTCTGACTATTAGGTGCAAGCAAATAAAGAATTGGACTCAATTGGGTATCTCTGTGTTGTCTTTGGGTTGGTCCTGACAATATGAACGTGCACAAATTTATCTAATAGTTGTATGAAAATTGGAGAAGAAATAGTCCTTTCCCTTTCTTTTCTTTTCATCATGTATTTATTTATTTATTCATTCATTCATTCATTTGTTCATTCATTCATTTCCTTCCCCTTTGAATTTTTAGTTTAGTTTGTATTAATTTGTTATTATTATAATTAAAATCTTCAGTCAACAGTATATAGAAAAGATAGATATATCCTGCAGGTCTTTCATTTGTATCAACCCAAAGGGAGGTCTTTTCTGTCTGATATAGAGTCCCTCTGCCAAAATATAAAGAATGCAGAAACTTTGTTACAACTTTGCTGCATCTGAAAATGCAACCCTCAGCATTTGAAAATTTATTACAGAGCTGTTCTACTAATTAAGATCACCATTACATTACTCTGTGTAACATTGTATTTATGTGTTCTTATTTAATTATATTTTAAATTCACTTTATTAAAATTACATTTTAAAAGTTATACATATTGCCTAGGGATTCTTTCATGACAGGTGATATATCACCATTCTAGATAATAAAGAAATAAATGGTGTTTATGCAGGAACAGAATCAAATGGAATTGAACAATTCATATAACTGATGGAGTTAACTGAATGTTGGTGTTCTTTTGCTCCTTTCCAAAATTACATTTGAGATTTAAACTGTTATAATCAATCTTGGTTCTAAAAACAGTTTGCCTCAATAAGAATGCATTCTTCATTCATTACATATATAGCCTTAAAATGTTATAATATTTACTTTCAGAAATCACAGCATCTTGTTAAAATTCATGGACTCCACTTATTTTTGTTAATACATCTTTTGAAATCCACATGGTTCATTTTATTTCAAAATTAACTTAATATGAAGTGGAAGTGTTCTGTATTTATATCCTATGCTTTTGTTTAACGTGGTATGTGAAAGTAAGATTGTTCACCATAGGCCATTTTTCTTTTCTGATTATTGGAAGCTGCTTTTTTCATGAAGGGCAATCTATGGACCTACAGTACTACAGATTTATTATTCAATGTCCTCAGTAGTTGCACCCTATAATTAGATAAAACCTCATAAGAACCATTGAGCAGGGGTATTAGGAAATTCAGGTCAAAAGAGAATGCCGTTCTTAGAATTGTCATGAAAAGAATGGGCATATTAGTAAAATTAGATATGTAGTTCCATTCCTAATCAAACAAAACTCACATTAACTTAGGGAAACATTCCAAGAAGATGATTGTCTCCAAGATTTCCTCTAAGAATGATTTAGTTTTAAGGAATCATTATAACCTCTGGCCACTGCTGGACAAATTATCTAATTTGTTTGTCAGATCTGTGTTTCTGCCATTCTTCGATGGAAGAAAAGGAAGGGGATTGGATTTGATACATTTAATTCTTTTCCTCTCTATGTATCCTAAGTATCCTATTTCTTACATTGTCTTTTGTATAAACTTTTACATGATTTTATAACCGTTGACTGGCACCCTGGATGCCTGGAAAATTCTCACCTATTGGGGAGATGTAAGGGGAGAAGGGGCCATGTGGATTGCAGCACCGGAAGATAGCTCTAGGAAACTTTCGTTATCTGCTTTCTCAGAAACGCTGGTATAATATCATCCTTACACCTGTGGATTAGTGGAATCCACATCGGACTGTTGGGAGGGGTTTCTATTTCCCTTTATTCTACTTGCATGCCCTGAGGGACCTCAGATCCTGCTTTGAAGTTTGATTTGCTTTTACCTCCCTTCAATAAAAATATTCCTTTTGAAATAGAACATTTTCAAGAGTCTATACTTATTTTTGAAGACTGGAAAGGCTGGTCCTTACACAAAGACCTGTGAGACCATGCACCCCCTGGCCACCCAAGATCAAACCCAACATTACTATAATCCCCACTCAACTCTCATCCATTCTAAACTCCCAAGTAGATGATTGGAGAGGTCATTCAAATCTTCTCCATTCAGGACATCCGGTTTGAGCTTCTTCGGTGACAGACCAAAACCTCGTCTCTCTGAGGCTTTGATCCGTGCTCGCCACTGGAGCGCCCCGAGCTGGCTGGTTTCGGGCTAAGCCACCCCGTAGAGGTGGTGAAGGGGGGGAGACTGCCTGCAGGGTTGAGGAGAGCCGCATCTCTCCTCCCCAGCTGGCCATTACTCCCTTTCCTGAACGCGGTTGTAGCGGTGGTCAGAAATGGCCACCACAAAGAAGAACTCAACTGGAAAAGAATGTGCAGGAGGAAGATAAGAAGAGAAAGTTTTGGTTGACCGGGTCAAACAGCAAAAACAACAAATAAGGTACCCTGGAATTTAAACTTAACAACATTATTCCCAAAGAAGATTTTGAAGCTGTGAAGGAAAGAGAGAAGGGAAAAGATTAGTTTTTTTTTTCTTCCCTTCCTTATACTGACAGCTAAGAGACATAAGCAAGAAACTGAAAAAAGAATCCACTTTGACATTAATAGGCATCTAAGCTGAAAATAAAAGTCAAGGGGATAATAAAGATTACTGGACATTTAAAAGTTTTTAAAAGCTGGAAAGGAGAAAAAAAAGAATAGAAGGGTAGGATCTGGAAAAATGGAGGAGACTGTCTGGAATTAAGGAATGGAACTGTAATTAAAAGGAACTTACAGTGAAATTTTAACAAGATTCCTCAAAGATACATTTTAATCGAAACTTGGTAACAAAATAATAGAACCCCAGGAAGAGAAAGTGGAAAAAAGAAGCAAGTAGAAACAGCCTTGGATTATTTGGATTACTTGGTGATTTTTGGTTTTTGCATCTAGATGACTAAAATTAACCGGGTGGTTGTTTAAAAGTTTTTAAAATGGTATCACTCTTAGAAGAACTGAAAACGGAACTTTAAAAATGGAAAGAAGACACACAAGAAGGGAGAAGTTCTTTTGGCTTCATGCTTCAATTCTTAGAAATGGAGATCTGGAACTATGAGAAGCAACAAGAAACGCTTGCAGAACAAGAAGATTGGGACAAAGAAGAAGCCATCTTTAATGATCAAATAATTTTAAGTGGGGGGGGAAAAAGAAAAGGGGGAAAGAGAGTGAAAGGTTTAAGATTAGAAAAATCAACCAAAAAGAAGAACAATTTGAAAGATAAATATAATATTAGAAATCAACAGAAGAGGGGATTACAGATGAGAGAGTTAGAAGTAGAGAGACGAGAGGGTAAAAAGGGGAGGGAGAAGAAGAGGGGGAAGAAGGCAAGGAAAAGAAGTTGTAAAAGACAGAAACAAGAAACGGAGAAACAGGGAAAAGATATAAGGATTGTAACCATAAGTTTTGTTTAGAGATAATGGGTGAAAATTTAATTGTAAAAGGGATTCTGCAAAGTTACATAAGATAACTTTGTTATATTACAAATAGAAAATATGATGATGGATAAAATATTTATTGTAATGCAGTGGGGTGTTTGTTAATAAATAAATCAATTAAAATGATTGAGAGAATTAAAAGGGAACATTTTTAAATATTAGTAATGATTTATAAAAATATAAGTGAGAAATATGGGGAAAAAAGAATTAACTATGGAAAGTTTATAAGTGTTCCCAAGGAAGTATGATATTTAATTGAAGAAATGTTCAAGATGTTAGAAAAGAAAGAAATGTTAAAGATGTTAAGATTTTAATGCTATTAATGATAGAATTGAAATGGAATGGAATGTGTTTTATTTACATATATATATATATTTTCTTTTTAAGAATATAGTGTTTATTTTAAAGCAGAATTCGATTGGAAGTTATGTATTATATTGAATGCTATAATCTTAAAGCTATACATTGAAGCTTAAATAAGAGCTTGAATGGATAAAATTAAAGGATATTAAGCTCTCCTAATGCCCCAACATTTAACTATTAGAGATGGGCTGTAAATGAGAGCACATAATTTTCTGTATTACTCTGCTGCTACCTGCTGCTAATCCAGCAATGGCATGGATTTCTGCAGGACAGATCAATTAAGTTGTTAGATCAGTTTTAAATTATACACTTTTAAATAAAAAAGAAAATGGGTCTGGAAATAAATTAATACAATTGCTACAATACACATCACTTTCAGTTAATCTAACAACCTTTGTGTGGACCATCTGAACTACTTAACAGTCTAAAAATAACAGTTTCTTATTCCTGAAAGTAGTCTGATATCTATCAAATTTCAATAATCTAAATGAGTTACTACTAAAAGTAGGCATTTGTAGCTGTTACTTAAGTGGATTAAAACATGATAGTTATTGGATCATCAGTAATTCTGCTGTTTCATTAGTAAAATCCAATCCAAATCTTTAGTCAGTCACAGATCAACAAGAAAAATATAGAAATTATAGTTAGTTAAAACAGACACAAGAGAATGTTTGTGTGTGTGTGTGTATGCATACATGTATACATATATACAAACAGGCATACACATGTGTAGAATATGTCTAAATATCTAAAAGGTGTTAGAATGAATCATATGGGATAAAGAGCAAATGACTAAGCTCTGGACAAGAGAGATGGAGTCAGACTGATCTGATAATAGCTTTTTAAGATAAAATAAATTAGAATGATCATGTTATTTTACAAGAAGTTTAAATAATAGCTTCAGGAAGGAAACAATAGAGTATATGCTTCAATTATTCCACCACCTCATGCACACAGTCTTTGTTTGAAGGAATGTTTTTGTATCTTCCTTCAGAAATGGTTGCTGGCAGGGCATTGAATCTGATTGAGGAAAGGTCCGCTCTGAATTTGGGGACCGTTATGTGACTGAGATATCTGGCTGGTTGGAGAGGGTATGCAGAGTGGCTCAAGAGGGTGTTTTGGGTAGGGCTGAGAAATCAGCTTGCAGTGCTATATCAATGGCCCCTGGGGTGGGCTTCAAAAACTATAGCAATCGGTTCTCTGCCTGGTTGCTAGGTGGGCATGTCTGTGGTAGGCGTGGCCTAGTCAGCCTCCTGCATCATGGCTGAGGAACCATTTTCACCCTCCCTGGGCTCCAGAGGCTTTCCTTGAGCCTCTGGGAGTGCAAAAATGGCCTCCCTGGGCTCCAGAGCCTAAACTTTTCAAAGGGCTCTGAGAGACTTGATGGGAGGACTGGATAAAGCCTAATTCAGTCTTCTGTTTTGTTTTTCTAGGCAAATTGATGGGGGTTTTTTCCCCTTCAATTTATGTTAGAATGCAAACTTCATTTTTCAAATTTGCAGGAAACCATGTCTCTGATTTTTGGTAACATGCTCGGCCATGTTGACAGTTGAAAGAAAAAGAGGTTGAAGGTTGCAGTTACTTAATGCTATCTAGAGCAGTGTTTTTCAACCTTGGAAATTTGAATTCCCTGTGGAGAATTCTGGGAACAGAATTCCACCCATCTTCAAACTGTGAGGTTGAGAAACACTGACTTAGACCATGCAGTTCCAACTTCATTCATCTTGACTGAAGAAAAACCCAGGAAGAAACAAAAAGATACTGATCTGTAAAAGCATAAAATGTTATGCCACTTTTACCTATTTTAATGTACCTCTGTTTTTTCCTAGATCACAAATCTTTGAGTGCCCTTATAATATGTTGATTGGAACATCTAATCACAGCAGCAATGTGTTATGTCCCTGGAACTTGCCAAAGTCCCCACCCAGGTCCGTTCA
>NW_020769308.1:40081727-40177516 GCF_900518735.1 Pseudonaja textilis
AGACCCGCTGTGGATCCCAGGAGTGATAGTAGCCATCACCGGCCCCCGGTCGTACCAAGTCCAGCTGGAAGACGGCCGCATCTGGAGAAGACACCTGGATCAGCTAAGGAAACGACAGGGTACCCTCGCCAGTGTCGGATCGTGGGCTCAGGTCGACCCCCAGGTGCCACACCAAGCTCCCATCGAAGACCATGCCAGAGCCACTGCACCACCTACACCCGGACCAGGAGAGTTGGCAGTAGACCGGGACTGCCAGATGGGTCCGCCACCGGCACCAGTAGATGGGACCACAACATCGCCAACCAGAAGCACCACACCGGCGCCAGTGCAAACCCCAGAGTGAGGCTGCACCCCATCACCAACCCTACCGGGTTCCTCGGACTCTGAGACACTTGGTAACTCACTGGAGTTACAACGCTCGGGGCGCCAGCACAGACCACCCGCTTATTTAAGTGACTATGCGTGTTCGCATCTGGGGGGAAGGGGTGTTATGTCCCTGGAACTTGCCAAAGTCCCCACCCAGGTCCGTTCATGCTGCGGGGGCGTTTGCTGCCCCTCATTGGCTGGCCTCCCTCGACACCCGGCTATAAAAGCCAGCTGCAGGGTCCGGCCAGCCGCTGATCGCTGGAAGCCTGCTCCAGGCAGGGCTAACACGTTCAGTCCTTTATTGTTCCAATAAAGTCTTGTTGCACCCAAGCCCTGGTCTAGCCTCTCATTGCTCAACTACAACACAATGTACCCTTTCTGTATCCTTCACTGGCATGACACACTCAACATCCTTTCCTCAAGCTAGCAATGGTAATGTACAAAATACAGACTTTCATAATCATGAGAATAATATATGTGTGGGTTTATCTTCACTTCATTCAGCTATGGTAGAAGTAATGCATTAAATGTTGCATATAGTTTCCACAGGGAGTTCGTTGGACTTTTGAGAAATTAATGAATTTGAGAATACATTATTATAATGTATTGTTTGTATTTAATGTATAATTGTATGTATAGTTCATATTTTATTTATAATTATATTATTTATAATTAGAGAAATTAATTGATTAAAATACTTTCCATAATTAAAAGTGATAAGCAAAGTTCCAAACACCTAGGAATTCAGCTAGCTAAGGTCCCTTTCTAGACAAAGAAAGAAAAAAAAGGCCTAGAAACTAATCAGAGAATTTCCATTACCTTTTCATAATTGGTGAAAGCCAAAAGATTCATGGGGACTGGACATTTTAAACAATTTTCTCTTTAACAGCTTCTACTTTACCCTCAAAACCTATAAGTCCAACCTTCCTTACTTTTCAGAAAGATATGAAGACTATACTATTGGATCTTGCCTTTAGTCAAAGTTATAGATGTTTAAATATTTGATTGAAATATGCTTCTATTATTTGTATAGTTTTATTTTAATTATTGTGTTCTACACTACCGGTTGCATGAGTATTGCAGGGGATTAGAAATATTGTTAAGTTTCACATACTAGCTATTATTCATTCAAAATGACAAAATAATGATATTCACAAGGCCAGAACTTATCATCCTTGTTGTCATGTTTTATAGAGGACTAGACTACTGATTTCTATGAAAGATAGTATGCTAAATCTACTCATGAAGGTTTAATTTTTCAGAAAAACTTTATTACCTTATATTTAGAATGTATGTATATACAGTGGTGTGATTCAACCGGTGTAACAACTGATTCGATGAGTGCATGCTTTGCTCTACATTTTAAAAAGCCCATTTTCAACTCAATTACTTACCTTTTACCATAGCCCCTGGGACTAAAACAGCTGAGGCTCAGCAAACAGCTCTGTTGTGCGAATCAGCTGTGCTAAAAAACCAGGAAGTAAAGCACAGGAAAGATCAGGGGCAGGTGGGGAGAGAAATACTCAACAGAACTACCGGTTCACTCAAACCAATCCAAACTGGTAGAATCCCACCCCTGTACATACATACATACATATGCAGAGAGAGAGAGAGAGAGAGAGACTAGGAGAGGGAGAGGGAGAAGGAAAGAGAGTGTGTTGTTTAAGGTTTTGCTTTGGTAGAGAAGTCAGATTGAAACTAAGGAACAAATAAATTGCAGAACTTCAGTTGTCAAAGCAAAATACATTAAAATAATGTATAATTATAAATAATTAAATAATCATAACAGTAACCTATCTTCTGTATATCTTCTATAGATAAGTTTTGAAATGTAAAATCTAATACAAATTCATGAACCTTTATTGAGTAAATATCTTATTTAAGCATGAACAAATATTTCAAAATATGCATATTTAAAATATAAAATATAAATGGAATATAAAATATGTATTTTTATTCCAGATCTGAATAAAAGTGTAGTATAGCATAGTAAATTTTCTAAATCACTAGTAAATAGTACAGATTTTGTACTATAGATTTTGCTTCATTGATTTAATAATGGAAGATAGAATGCTGAATCAAATGCAATTGAAACTTTGGATTATTTCCAAAGTTTAATTATTTCTCAGTTCATTTTATACTTGTTGGTTTATTGCAAAATTAAAGTTGGCAGAATATTCTTTTTTTTATTTTTGGACTGTTAATGTGCGAACAACAACAGTCTTTAGAGGCACAAAGAGTAATATAATTCAGCACAATTATATCTCAAATTGCTCTTCCAAGCTGCTCAACACTAGCTACATGTATGCCAGGCCAGAAATTAACAGTGAGCATCACTATAGAACATTTCAGCATTTTCTGTCTTCAGCAATAAATCTTATGGCATTTGTAAACAATTCTTGATAGCAGTTTGTAACTTTCAGCATATCTAGCAAATTCTTCAGTTTTTTAAAGGTGAATTGTCACTTCCATTTCAATGTTATTGTCTCAGTTTCCAAATACAGAAAATACAATATTTGCACACCATATCAATTCAGAAGTTCAAAGAATCTATAGGAAAAAGTTAATGAAGTCTAGAGATATTGTTTGTTTATCTGAAAACTCAGCTAACTTCATTTTTTTCTCCACAAATATTACTTGAGAAACAGATTAGGCTGAAAGAGAAGGTTAGCAAAAAGTGAATTTGCCTAGTGAGTTTTAGATTAGATAATGGGCTTTAACCTGGCTTTTTGCATTGTTAATGCCATTTTATTGCCAATAAAATTTGATGAATATATCCATTTAGTCATATAAAATCAGCATTAAACAGGAGGAAGTATTTTCCATTTAATATTAGATTATAAATTTATGATTGAATTATTCTATAATTCCACTGTATAATAATATTTCTAATTTCACATGGCATTTATCTCTAAATCAAACAAATTAATGGGGAGGATGATTGGCAAAAAAAAAACCCTTTATGGCTTCACTATACTACTTGATCTGTACAGAAACTCACATTCAGCAGATTCTATAGCAGTTCTTTCTGAATTTGTTTAATCTATTATTTCAGTAGCACTCTCATATTTACTACAGTGAATAACAGATGATAGATTTGTGGAACCTCATGCTGGCTGGAGAATTCTGGGAGTTGATTCTACACATTTTGAAGTTACCAAGTTTGGAAAAAAACTGATCCACAGTGTTGACAGAGGACTGGAAAAAGTGTAATTCTTTCAAGGTCTTGTATATTTTAGTATTATTTTGATTATAGTGATCCCTCTGCATTCAAGATTAGCATGTAGAAGAATCTGAATACTGTTCCCAACACCTTGGATTTTGTGGTTTGCTCTGGGCATTATACACTTAAGTACTTAATATTCTGATTAGCTATTGTCAGCATTAAGCAGCTAATTATCCATGACAGAATGAACAGTAGATTAACATTTTTACTGTTAAAAGAGTATCCAGTACTAATTGGATGATTAGTAATGAGAGAATTAAATAGTAATGTAGTATTAATTGTAAGTTGCTTACAAGGATTGTAAGTGTGAACTCAGCAAAATTTTGTGTATAATATTGTATCATCAGATGGATTTGTAACTGGCTGACAAATTGTACTCAACAAGTAGTCCTTAAACATACCACATCTACATGGAGGGAAGTAAGCAACGGGGTACCACAAGGTGCTGTCCTAGGCCCAGTATTCTTCAGTATCTTCATAAATGGCTTAGATGAGGGAATAGAAGGGGGACTTGCAAAATTTGCAGATGATATTAAGCTGGCAGGACCAGCCATTACTCAGATGATAGGCTCAAGATTCAGATGGATCTTGACAGACTTGAAAACTGGGCCCTATTTAATAAAATGAAATTCAATGTAAAGAAAAGTAAAGTCTTACACTTAGACGATGAAAACCAAAAGTACACATATAGACTGGGTGAAACCAGGCTTAATAGCAGTAACTGTGTGAGGGATCTTGGAATTTTAGTGGACAATCAATTACAGAAAGGCAATAGTGTGCAGCAGCAGCCAAAAAAGCCAGTGCAATCCTAAATTGTATTAACCGAGGGATACAATCAAGATCAAGTGAGGTACTAATACCACTCTATAAAGCCTTACTAAGACCACACCTAGAGTATTGCATCCAGTTTTAGTCACCACACTATAAAAAAGATGTTGAGGCTCTAGAAAAAGTGCAGAGAAGAGCAACCAGGATGATTAGGGGACTGGAGACTAAAACATATGAAGAACGGTTACAGGAACTGGGCATGGCTAGTCTAGTGAAGAGAAGGACCAGGGGAGACATGATAGCAGTGTTCCAATATTTGAGGGGCTGCCACAGAGAGGAAGGGGTCAATGATTTTCCAAAGCACCTGAAAACCAGACAAAGAATAATGCATGGAAACTGATCAAGGAGAGATTCAACCTGGAAATAAGGAGAAATTTTCTGACAGTGAGAACAATCAACCAATGCAACAGCTTACCTTCGGAAGTTGTGGGACCTTCATCACTGGAAGTTTTCAAGAAGAGACTGGACTGCTACCTGTCAGAAATGGTGCAGGATCTGCCTGGGTAAGGGGTTGGACTAGATGACCTACAAGGTCCCTTCTAACTCTGTTAATCTGTATAATCTGTATGTAGCCAACTCATTTCCGATATAAAAGCCAAATATAGCAATTAGACAGTTATAATATCTTTCAATAATGTATATTAGCTTGACCAACTAAATGCTTATGTAAAACTTTAGTTGTTAACAATTGATAAGAGGTTAAACTATTATATTTTAAAGCACTTTTGAATGAATAGAAAAACTAAAATTCCTTTTTTTTTTTGTAAAATCAGCTGTCTACCTAATTAAACATGTAAATAAACAAGAATACAGAGAGTCAAAGATGCTTTTTCAGAAGGCAAAATGAAGGCATTCAGAAGGCATTTTTCCTAAAATTTTGTACAAAAGCACCTTTGGGACAACCATGATATGAGAATCTCCATAGACAAAAATACAGGGACCAAACTGGGCATCACCACTGGGTTAAGCAAAATTGCTTGCAAAAGTGCACATTTTACCAAATCAGAAAAATATTTCTGGCCCAATTGAACATCAGCATGCATATCATTTTCAAGTGAGCTTGAGAAAAGAATGATTTTAAATGGCTGGAGAAATGGAATAAGACAAATGTAAACAGAAGGTGTGAGTAACTGAAAGATATTAAAATACAGAGATTTGTTCTGTTGAAGGACAGTTCATAACTTCTTTAGAGAGTTAAGCTAGTTCTACTTTCTCTGTCCTTCGTTCCGCCCTGGAGGTAGAGGTTACCTAATTGTTTAATGTCCACATAAGGGCAGTATACCATGGATAAGTCCTTGAAATTTTATTTAAATCCTTCTTAAAAGTAGCCTTTGATAAACCCAGGATATTCTGCTAGTATTTTGATTTGAACTATTTATGTCAAACTCATTTCAATTCAGTAGGACAGGCCCTAAAGAAGTGGGTCTTTTTGATTCTTTTTTACTGCAGTAGAAGGAGTTTATGCAGGGCAGTTCAAAGGATGATTAATTATCCCCAGAATGAAGACGCTGGGCTAGGCTTGCTAGCACATATTAATTAAGGCAATGAGATGGTACAACAACACTTGTCTTTGATAGAGGCCAAAGGCTACTTTGTCTTCTGGCAAAAATAGCTACATGCTATTTTCTCCACTTTCTGGCTATACCATTGCCTCTTGGAACTATTGTCACAATTCCAGCATCATAAATAGATTAAATGGCCAATCTGCTCCACAGGTTTTTATTTTAAAAAATCCTCCATTGTAAGAGTTTTATCAAAGCTAACAAAGAAAATCAGAAAGGAGATGTTCAATGGAAAAAGTCAGTAATGAGGCACACTATGAAAACGAGAGCAGTTTTGTTTGAGTTTCTAGTCTAATAAATCATATTAATTAAAAAAAGATGTTCAGTCTTTGGCTAATATCAAACCTACCTTTTTTTTTTTTTTACTACAAAGCTCTTTAGAAGCAGGGAAGATAAATTGAGAAGCTAAGCTAGGAAAAGCTAGGGAGAAATGGTGTAGGGCAAACTTAATAATTCAATAAATCATCTTATCTATTTTGACTTCTGTGGCATCATCTGCAGAAATACCAGCCTGATTTGCATGTGATTTGCACAAACATAGGGACAAAAAGAAAAAAAAACAATCACTATTCCTTGAACTCTAGTTCTGGAGAAGTAGTTGGGACTTTACTAGACCTGTTTACCTTGGCTGGAGGGTGGATTTCACCCTCCCTGAAACCTTGCTTCTTTAAATAAGGTCCTATTTTATTTAATTATTTATTTATGTTTATTTATTTAATAAAATATAATAGTTGTCTGATTCCACATGACTCTAGATAGCTTACAACTTTAACAACAGGAAGAAATAATATAGGAACAAGAATTGCATTTGTCTGTAAGGAAACAATGCATAATAAACAAATGGCAATACTTTAGGGGCTCATCACCCACCCAACCTCATGACTTAGCAGAATAGCTATATTTTCAGGGTGGGAGCTATATGGATATCTGGAAATTGCTGTTCCGGAGGATAGGCACTATAATAGAGAGGGAACATTTCCTTGGTCCTCAAATATGACAAAGTTGAATAAAGGATACCTGGAGCATACCTGCTTTGTTGGAATATATTGGATAGTCAGGGACATTTAGAGAAAACTAGTTCCTCAGATAATAACCAGCATCTTGAGTTGCAGGTATAACCCAATTGTTGTTGTTTTGCTTTTACAATTTTTACTTTTTTATTTCTACAAACAAATCATTGTGTGAACAGTGTGGTTTCAGAGTATTTTACATTTTAAAACAAGCATGACAATAATTTCATATTGATATTGTTAACCTTCTTATATAATTTAGTATTAATACAATTTATCATTCTTAATTATTCAATATTCCCATATGCTATTTTCATGCTAAACTCCATATCCTTAAGATCACTTCATTTTATAAATGTTATATTGCTAGTCATATTTGCCATGTTTAACCAATTATCTAATTCTAATAACCATTCATAAATATGTATTACTTTGCATTTTCCATTATTTATCCCCTTCTTAATTCTTAGTTGTGCCACTTTTATGTTTAAAACAAAATCCTTCCCATCATTGTAATACAAAGTCATATTCATCCTGTTTACATTTAACAAGTTGTCCGATTCTAGTAATAATATAATCACTTTTATCTAATACCATATTTCACTATGTTATTTTAATATCTATCAGACTCCACATGTCATTTCTTTTCCTCTAATACAATATTAATTTTAATGCTTATTACAGTTAACAATTGTATATCTTTGACATAACTCTGTAATAGAAATATTAATTTCATGTTTATTACAATTGATTTTCATTTTTATTGTCATTAGCAATTATCTATCTTTAATAATAATCCTATACTTATATATTAATTTCATGTTTATTACAACTAATAACTATGCATCTTGAATAATAATACACACATTCATGTGGAATCCTTATCAGTCATTGTCTCTTACTCTCATTAAAGCATTAATTGCTTCCTAGCTTGTCTCCCATTTTCTATCATTTTTTTCTGGGGTCATTTATTAGTATAACTCCTTCAATTCTTTCTTTCAATTCTTCTTAAATCATGTCTTTTCAAAACTTTTGGGATCTACAGTATTTATTTATTTTTGACAGGAGGTGGCACTCTTAAACCAGTTTCCACTTTCCACCTTTTTTCCACATCTCTTTAGTCTTTGTTATCAAATTTGCCAATATTTCAAGAAGTTAAATATGTATTGCTTTTTGCAAATCAATTACAGCATTTTAAATAATACTTATCCAAAGCCAAATCCTGTCCAATCACAAAATCCAATTTTCTGCCTTTTTTTTTTTTTTTTAGAAAAGTTTGCTTTATTCTTCCTTCCTTTTCCTTCCATCTTCAATTTTTAAGATTAATTTTTTTGGTATTTTACAGATTCAATTTCCCCCTCTGATAAATAGTGCTGTTACATTGTTTTCCTTTGATTTAAATAATTAAGGTTCCCTATAAGTCTTAATATGTTTTTTAAGGATAGAAAAAGAAGGCAATTTAAACAGTTTAAATGTTTAAAAAGTCAGAAAATAAAGACAAAAATCAGTTCCAAATTGATATGGCCTAATTCTCTTCTTATTTCCTTCAATTAGTTCAGTTAATCCAATCCAGTCCAGTCCAGTTAAAAATAATTGCAGAAAAAAAGGTTTGTTTTTTAACTCCGTGATTAATGGCTTCCTCTGCTATTTAGTGCCATAAACCACTCTCCTCACAGCTTTGTTGGGGGGGGGGATTTATTACCACCCACCTTTTTAAAAGTTAGCTTTCTTTTCACCCTTTTCTTTTCCAGGGGGCTCTTTTCTTTAGTTAATCATTAAATAGAAAATTCTCACCCAAATCGACCATGCTTTCACTTTCTCTCTTTCCACTGGTGTCTGTCCCAGCCTTGTAGTAGTTCACAACGACTGCTTTCCTTTTGAATCGGCTGGAGAGGCTATCTTTCAAACTATCAGGGATATTTGGTATCCCTTGGATCAGCAGAGTGTCCTCTCCTCAATCATTGTCTCTCCAAGACAATTTAGGTCCAAGGGACCACTTGCTTTCAGGATATCAACATCCTCTCTAGGAGCCCCTAAAGATTTTCATTGTGCTGCTGCGATGTCAGCTCTGCCCTCAAAGTTAGAATTTTCAAAAGGATAATAAAGTATCCAAATTCAGCTATTTAGAACTGAAAGTTTCAATAATACTTATACAAAATAGTCAGCAAGTGGCTCTATCAGTGTATGAAGAAAAAGTTGATATTCATAGGAGTTTGGAAAGAGTGTTCAGTTCTGCAAGTGCAGTGTTCTGTACATGACCATTGAAGAGTTGAAAGTACCACTAGGCAAGATCAGGGGTGGGATTCAAATTTCTTAGCAACTGGTGACTGGCTGGGCATGGCTTGGTGGTCATGTGACCAGCTGGGCATGGCCAACTCAACATCACTTCTTTGCCCTAATGACTTTTTTAAAATATAAAAAAAGATATACCAAAACAAAAGGTAATTTATTATTTCATATCTTTAATGCTTAAATAATAAAAAAGGTACACAAAACTAAATTTTGTTACAATGTTTTAAAATATCAATCAAAACTATTACATAACAAAACTTTACAAAAAAACAATAAAACTGTTATTTAAAGTACTGCCAAACTGCTTTTTTATTGGTGTCTTCAGTTGCAGTTTTCTTTTGTTTGACGTGAGCATAATCAGCTGTGTGATGTGCCCGTAACCATTTTTTTACTATAGGAATAGGGTCCCATTCTTGCAGTGGTAAGCCAATTAGACTGATAGTCAGAAGGTTTGTTACATTGGAAACCATTAGGTGACTTCTGCTCTCTGAAGATATTATGTTCATCTGTGAGAAACCCCTTTCCATTTCTGCTCATCTGACTGCAATAGTCCTGACAATATCTCTAGCCTTTAAATGCTGCCAGGAATTGTATATTTTTATGAACAAAACATATTAGACCCTGCTTTGACTATCACCTGGATATCTTCCTTTTCAATAAAGAATTCTTTTTGAAATACCCAGTTTTCAGAAGTTCATTCTTATCGTTTGAAGGGGAGTGAGTCTGGGCCTTACGGTTTGTCTATTATTTCGCATGGGATGCCTGGCTCGGTTTTGCCCTGGCCTCTCATGATTACTGCTACTGCCAATTGGTTTGACACAATGACTGTTTGGATGATTTTGGACCTTGCACTGTTGTATTGTGGTAATTGGGACAGGACTTCCACTAGGAAATCTTTTCCCCCAGGATATAGCACAAGATAAAGCAGTTGAAGTATTGTGCCCAGAGGGCTTGCTCAAGGGACAATTTCCATGAGGCTTGTAAAGCTTCCAAGTTCTTATGATCTGTCCAAACTTAAAATGGGTGTTTAGACCCTTCCAGGAAATTTTGCCAGGTCAGTAATGCCCATTGGACTGTGTAAGCCTCCTTTTCACCCCCGAGGGCAGTTGAACACTGTTTTTCACTCGTCCCCCTCATTAATCCTGGCAGGGTAATTGTCTTTTTATAAGTCTAGTTTTGCAGAAATTTTCCCTTTGACTCAGTGGACTAACATATCCTTCATGGGTGGCAGGGGGTACACATTTTCCACACAAACTACATTAAGCCCATAATAATCCACACACAAATGGAGGGAGCCACCTTTCTTTCTCAAAATAGAACTAGGATCTGGAATCTGAGGCCTAGTTGCCTGGATGAACCCACATTGTAGGTTTTTGTCTATGAATGTATGGAATTCACCCAGCTCTCAAGGGGATTATAGAATACTGGGGTTTGGCCCCGGAGAGTATTTTGGTAGTGCAATCTTTCCATAACCATGGGAGAGGGGGTATTTGGGAGGGGCAGAGTGCTGTAGATGTGAAAGAATGCTATGGGAAATTGGGGAATATGGACACTGACAGGAACCAGAGGTGCCACACTGAGCCATCTTCCTGCCTTCAAGGATATTGGCCCTAGGAAAGGAATTTATCACAGTGCTAGAGGCACCAGATTCCCAAAACATCAGAACAGGACCTAATTGGACCTAGGAGGAGGGTGTGGGACATTGGGGATTGCTTTCAATATATGATTTTCACAAGGTTTTGTTTTCAGAGCTTGCCTCGCTCATGCTACACTCAGCATTTCTAGTAAAAAGTACCTTTTGTCTAATACCTATGGAGTCAAGGGTCATTCTATGGCCAGTCTGACAGTAGGCAAGCTCTGTTGAAGCAGTCAGACCAATGTCTACCAAGGGGACCAAGCAAAAAATGACAAGCCACAAAAGTGGTTTGGAAGAAGCTGGAGCTCATGGAGGCCCCCTTGCCAAACTGCATTGCCCTAAAGAGGAGCTTGAATATCTGAGGGATGTGAGCATTGGCAAGGGAGCACAAAACCTGGTGGTTGCTCACCCTGGAGGGTAGAAAATGAAGTGGAGAAAGCCTTTGGTATAATGTACATGGGGGGGAACCATGGAGCCAGGGGACAGGAACAATATGGTGGTCGGAGTGAAGAAGAGCTAGACAAACAGGAAGACCTGTTGGAACAAACCCACAGGGTACTGAGAGATGCCTTCAGGAACCAGTGAGACAAAAACTTCTTGCCCAGATGGCTAAACCCAATTGGCTTGCCCAGGGCCAACAGAAAATGGTGCTGCAGCACAAGTGGCCACAGCTGGCGGGGGAAGGTGGCAATCTCATCTGGACATGCTCTGGCCCAAGCAGCCCTACCACCAGCTGCTCAAGCAGCACAAACCCTTCCACAAGGGGGAGGCATCCTCCTGAGACAGGGAATGCCAAAGCCACATGCCCTGGGTTTGAAGTGTGGGAGACACCCTAAGCAACTGGGATTTTTCCTCACTCAGATGTGGAACTATATGCAAGAATATGGAGAAGAGCTGGTTAGCAAAGCAGCCCAGGTCAGATGCATGACTATGGCCCTAGTAGGCACCACAGTGGAGTGCCTTTCAGGGCCTCCCTACACACTGGTAATGTGCCAGAGCTCTGAAACTTTGAATGGTTCATGATGGTTCTGTTCAAAGACCCACTCACACAAACTTGCATCAAAACCATCCATCAATCAGAGTTGCAGAGGGTTGGCAGCCTACAACCAAGAATTGTGTGAGCTGGCCTACTGACTCACCAATTGGCTGGAAGATATCCTGATAGAATGCTTCCAAGATGGGTTCAACAATAATGTATACAACATCTTGTGGGGAGCCCCCACACACAAACCCTGCATCAATGATATGTGTTAGCAAGGAGGTGGAAATTGACCTGACCAGATCCTGCAGCCACAATGCCTGCAGATGGAGCCATTCACCCTCCCTAGTGAAGAAGGACACTCCAAGAATGCCCAGATGCAACATCAGCCCCAAACAGCTCCCCTCACTTCTTGAAGCTTACCTGTACAACACAAAAAGAAAACAAAATAAGCACCTAAAGGATGCTTCAAGAGTGGAAAGGAAGGATATTGGCCCGCCGACTGCTGACTTGCCAAAGTAACCCCAAAGCCTGGCAGCACTGCAGGGGAGAAGGGGGAAAAGTCCACCCCAAGGCCTTCTGAAATGGTGCTAGAGGCAACTGAAGACATCTAGTTGTTGTCCCCCCTGCGCTATGAAGATCGGTGAACTCTAGCAACCCCAGAGAGGAGTATCCATGATGCTGATGATGACCTCCTGGTAATTCATCCTGTGAACCATCCCAGTCAAACTGAATCTGCCATCATCAGGCACCCAGGCAAAGGTGTTGGCTTTACTTCACTTGAGCTGCACCAGACACCTGGTAAGTCTTGAGGCAGTGAAGAAACTGGGACCAAGGCTCTGACAACTGAAGGTGCCCATAGCATTTTGCCAACTAGATGGTACTATGGTTGGGAGAGCCCCAGATATAATGGATCCACCTGGTGATGGGGTTGCCTGGGCCAGATCCAGATGAAATTGCCACCTTGATTCAGCACAGTTCAAGGTCCTGCTAACTGGGCAAGGAGTTCTTTGGTTTTCTGATTCTCAAAGGCATCTCTCAGTATCCTTTTGGCTTCTTCCACCAGGTCCTCCTACTTGTCTGGTTCCCCTTGGAGTTCTTCCTCACCCTGACTGCCATGCCATGCTACTCCTGTCTCCTGTCTCTACCGCTCCACGTCATGTACATTACACTGAGAGATTTCTCCTCTACTTCTTTGTCTTTCATCCCCAGGGTGAAAGACCACCATATCTGGGTATGACAGCAGATTTAATAACATTTTTAGTTCTCTGTGTTTCTTCATTGTCTCATGTATTCTGAGATAATTACTTACCTTGAGTTTGTAGTTCCCTAACTCATAAATAGTATAACTTGAGTTTTCGGTTCCCTTACCTATAAATAGTAAACTTGTTATGCCAGTAAATCATCCTTGCCAGAAAAATTAACAACTTGCCAGTTTCCTCTCCTTCTGTTCTCTCTCGATAAAAGCTTGTGATGGCAACAATTACAGAGCAGATGCAAAATTTTAAATATGCATTCAAATCCCTTACTTTTTACTATTGAAATGCAATTATGAAGTATGTTTCTTTTGCATTCAATTAGTAAGAGAACAGATGATGAAAGCTTAGTATACTGTAAACTGATGAGTCCATTAAAGTAATTTGTGCTCTGTGCAGAGAATAGGCCAAAGCCGATATGTTATCTGGTACCTGTGTAATTGTAGAGGTGTAACTCAGATGGAAGTCCTACATGTTGTGAATAGTCTATTAACATGTAAGTAGAAATTGTTTTGATTAGTTGATCTTCAGTTGCAAAAGGGGCAACGGATCTTTTAGCAAAGTGCTGAAATTAGCAGTAGAAAATATCATTTTTTGTAGAATGATACTGGTTGTCACCCAAATAGGCAGGGGGAGAAAAAGAGATAGTTACCTCCCCCTTACAGAATATTTAAACTTTATATTCTTTTTTTTAAGCAATGAAGGACATTTTATATACTATATTTCTTCCTAAGAGTATTATAGCCATAAATCTAAAAGATGTAAATTATTAAAACAGATGGAAACAGATACAATCATTATTAGCATAAGTGAAAAATAGTAATGAAAACAAGAATTTTGTGAGGAGTTCTGCTTATGCAAAAGATCTTCATACTGGAGATTCCTCTTCTAAAGAGTCTCCTTTACTTATATATCTGTGGTATATTGGATATACATGGTAAAAACCCAAGTGTTGACATAATTGTCCTTTGTAGATTGAAAAAAATTAAGTGTATTACTTACTACAATATATTATTACCATTACCATATATGCCTATGTTTTTAATAGTTCAGAATCATTTAAACTTACTTTGTTTTGTTTTGACATATTTCTCAACTATATTTCAACATTATATTAGGTTAACCAGTCCACTAGTATTGCACTTTAGATTATTTCAATTCTATGTATGCCCAGGTTATTATGTGATATAGCCCTGATATCTATACACGTATATGTATACATGTGTGTATGCTTTCAACTTTAATTCCTGGTGATTGACTGGACTAATCTCTGCAGCTTTCTTGGCAAGTTTTTAAAGAAGTAGTTTGCCTACTTCCTAGGGCTGAGAAATGCTGACTGCCCCAGGGTCACCCAGCTGGGTTTATACCTAAGACAAAGACTAGAGCTCACACTAGTTTCTAGCTTGGTACCTTAACCACTACACAGTAGTGGGATCCTACCTTAGTTGCTACCAGATCTAATGTGTACACCCCTTACAAACCAATCAGCTGGGAGGATGAAGAAATGATCCCCATGTGCTTTTCGGTCTTTTATCCTTTCAGCTGATTGTAGGAGGTTTTTTTCCTCCTTTCAGCTGATTGGAGGGTTTTTTTTTACTACCGGTTCAGTGAACTAGTCTGAACCAGTAGCATACCACCACCGCACTACACCAAACTGGCTCCCTACCCCATCCCTACCCCTGTATTCCTTTATCCCTGTATCTCTGTATCCTTATCAGACTAGGAGCTAATAGAATAGAAGGGGTGAATTTTAAGGAGAGATTTGGAAAGCTGAAAACATGAGTCAGTTGATCTAACAGTTACATGGCGTGAATAACGGTCAGTAATTGAAAGCTGGCATGCAATTACAGTTTGATAAATTGGCAACTGACATCCAATAGCAATCCAACTGCAAACAGCTGTGCTGTAAAAGTTATTTGTACTGTATTTATATTTAGTTAAGAATGGCAAATGGCCATTGTAAATTGTAAACAAACTAGCAAGTTTAAATGGAACTCAATTTTTCAATGTTCTCAGATTTAATTTTTAAAATATAATTTATTTCTAACAAATCGCTTTTTGAAAGATCTGTTTAGTTTGCCATGTTCCTGGAAGACACAACATATTTTAAGTATAAAGGAAATTATTATTGATTATAAGAAAGTAGTTTAACTGAGTGAAACACAGAACAACAGATGTTAGAAAGTTTCCTTTTTTAATGTGAAGTTTAATACACTGTAATTATAGCTGGTAATTATAGTTTATCACTGTGATCATTACTTTCACAGTATTCTATACTTTATAGTAGAATTATTTGGGTGAATTTAATGCATTTGAGATTATGTCAAGATAAGAAAATTGTACTTTAACATGATTATCTGAAGCAAGTGTATCACACTGCTACTTTTGTTTTTTAATTCAATTATAAAGTAACCTGGCTATGTTTCATTATCTGGAATAGCTCATAGTCGTGTATGTATATTTAATAAGAAACAGAAAAAATATGGAGGATTCTAAGGAGTAGATTTTCTGTTCTTAATGCCTTCAACTTTCATGAATTAATCTCACAGTAATTAGCCTAAAATGGGAGAGGATAATACATGTGATGATAATACAGGAGATGATAATACATACTCCTACATGCACCCCCATTCAAGTCATAAGTGTCTAGCCGCATCTCTGAATAAAAAAGATTGATTTATTAGGTGTTGACATGACAGTGTAACCTGGTTGCAGCTGACTATGAAACATCATTCATTTCACTCTTGATCCTGGTCTTCCCTCCACCTCCTGGATGTATATTCAATGAGACACATCCATAGCCACGCATCATCAATGATGTTCTCCAGTCATAATTTTGTGTGCCAGAAACTTCAGTTGCTAAAGCAATTATCTGCAGCCTTTAAGGAATTCACTGCTTCCCCCCTTCCCTTTTTGCTGACAACTAAAAAGACCAAAGAAGTATTTTTAGTTGACATTCAGCTCCCCTCACTTCTTGAAGCTTACCTGTACAACACAAAAAGAAAACAAATTTATTGCAGGTCTAGAATTGGTTTTTTGATTTCACTCCCCCACATCTGAACATTAAGATAATTCTTACTTGTGTTTGGCTGAACACAAGTATATATTCCCACATGATTGGAAACTTTTATTATTATGATCTCAGATTATTTAGAGGACATTAACCACAGTCATCCAAATGTGATTGTAGTTACTATTCAGATTTTATTCGGCAAGGGAAACTCTCACAGTAAACATGGTAAAAATGGATTAGGGATGAGGGAATAGAATAAGGAAATAGAAGATGAGAAGATAGAATAGATGAGGGAATAGAAGGGGAATTTACCAAATTTGCAGAAGATACTAAGCTGGCAGGAATAGCTAACGATAGGCTTAAAAGCTAGATGGATCTTGACAGACTTGAACACTGCCCTCTCTAACAAAATGAAATAAAATGTAGAGAAAAGTAAAGTCTTATACTCAGGTAAGAAAAACCAAAAGCACATATAGACTGGGTGAAACCAGGCTTAATAGCAGTAAATGTGAGAGGGATCTTGGAGTCTTAGTGGTCAACTAATTAAATATGAGCCAACAGTTTGCAACAGCCGCCAAAAAAGCCAATGCAATCCTGAGTTGCTTTAACAGAGAGTAACAATCAAGATCAAGTGAGGTACAAATACCACTCTATAAAACCTTAGTAAGACCACACCTAGAGTAGTGCATCCAATTTTGGTCACCACTATAAAAAAGATCTTGAGACTCTGGAAAGAGTGCAAAGAAGAGCAACCAAGATGATTAGAGGACTGGAGGCTAAAACCTATGATGAACAGTTGTAGGAACTGGGCATGGCTAGTCTAGTGAAGAGAAGGACCAGGGGAGACATGATAGCAATGTTCCAATAATAGGGGTAGCCAGAGAGAGGAGGGGCTCAAGCTATTTTCCAAAGGACCTGAAGCAGTGGTTGGATTCAAATTTTTTTCCTACTGGTTCTGTGGGCATGGCTTGGTGGGCATGGCAGGGAAAAAATACTGTAAATCTCCAGTCAGAGGTTGTACTTTCTGGTTCTCTGAACTATTCAAAATTTCTGCTACTGGTTCTCCAGAACTGGTCAGAACCTGCTGAATACCACCTCTGACCTGAAGTCCAGACAAGAAATGATGAACAGGAAGTGAACAGGAAGTTGTACAGGAAATTTTCTGACAGTGAGAGCAATTAATCAATGGAACAGCTTGCCTTCAGAGTTTGTGAGAGCTTCATTACTGGAAGCTTTTAAGAAGAGACTGGACTGCCAACTTCCAGTGGAACTTTTGTCGAGGACAGATGGAGACTGCGATTGTGCGCGGCTTCGATCCGTGCTTACCCTGTTGGAGGGGTCCTACAGGACCGGAACCATCAGACCCACCTCAGAGGGGTGGGGGAAGAGGGGGAGACTGCCAGCTGGGTTGAGGGGAGCTGCATCTCCCCTCCCTGGTTTGGTATACTCCCCTGGAAGACAGGGAGAAGTGGCAGCATTAATGGCTGCCCTGAAGATGGGAAGCTACCAGGACTTAAGGGTGTGCTGGAGAGGTGAAGTGGTGAGCAATGTGTATCCAGACAAGAGAAGCTGAACCTTTTGTTTTAACAACCCCGAAAAGCAGAAAAAAGATTCCTCCCTTGAGAGTACAACAGTGGCGAATAGAAAACAAGAGGACAATATATGTTAAATAAAAAAACTGGACTACAAAAGAGCTATAATGAAATTAAGGATGGAATTGAGAATAATACACAGAACCTGGCATTAATTAGGCATTGGATAAAATGCTGAACTTGCTTGGAATTGATTATACTTTAAAAAAGCCAATGGTTGAAATGTTTGAAAATTAACATTAATATAATTGAAAAACAGGAAAAAAAGGAACTTTGGAAAGTGGAAGTGATATAGAGCGCCACCTAATGGTACAAGGCATTTTCAGCAGAAATTCAAATCCACAAAATACACACAGATGACTGATTCAGCAGGATTCATTAACTTCTTTATATACATAATAATATATAAGTAAATGTACAGTATCAAAGTAGGTTATTCCAAATGCAGCAGAGAGTTACAATCAAAACACAAACAGCAGCTTCAGAGCTCAGATCAGAGACTAGTTTCAGTTTAGAGCTGAGAGCGCAGAAGTAAGCCATGTCCAGGCTACTTCTAGTTTCACTTTCCAATTCAGCTCCCATTAGCTGGTCTTTGTTACTAAGCTCTATTCCAGTTCATGAATATACTCTGACAAACAATACTTCAGATGTTATGTAAATTATCAGCAAGATAACTGGGCTGATTTACTACTGTTTACAGAGGTCGCTTATAATAATTCCATCCATAGTAGCACTGGGTTTACCCTGTTCAAAGTAGCCTCTGGTCAGAATTTTGTACCCATTCCAGAGCTTCCTCAGGAGAAGCCCCAACCCCCTTCACTGGCGGAATGGATTGAGCAACTTCAGTTTATCTGGCCTGTCACTCATCAAGCTCATCAAGCTCATAAGAAACAGGCAGACAAGAAAAGAGCTCTGCTGAAAAGCTACCAAGTTGGAGATAGAGTTTTCTTGTCCACTAAGTACTTACAGACCACACAGTGTGGTGGTCTGGCACTTGAAATGAGACGCAGGGAACCGTCTGAGCAAATGCCAGCCCTGAGAGAACCCAGGTACCAGCTTTTATTGAAAGAAATTGCAAGTACAAAATCAAAACAATGACCTCAACATTACCTCAGCAGGGCCTCAGCAGGGTGATAATATACTGCGGAAAGTCCCGTGAGAATATCTAAGCACGAAAGGTCCCATGGGAATGGCTCGGCTGGGTACTATGACCTTTCACCGATATACCTGGTCCGTCTAAGCTTCGCAGATCAAAACAGGACCAACACCCATCATAAAGGCAATACTGCCCCCATGAGGAGTGTTTGTAAATCCCCAGATCTTATGCAAAACTGTACGAAGGACTTTACAGAATATGATGAATTACCACATTCCCTCCTTTTTTATTTATTCAAAGATAGGGGGTGTTTTAGTGGCATAATACACAGTTCCCTCGCGACTTGGTCTCGTACGTTGAAAAGCTGAGGTACACATTTGAAATAGATTAGGAATACATTGAATACAGCAACATAACATAATAAGTATAATAACAATTATTACAACTAATTGAAGCAATAAACGTAACCATGAGCTGTCAGGAAGCCAATCCCATAGCAAAGCCCAAAGTGACTTATTGAAGCCATCTTTTCCTGCTTCGTGTTCAGCTATGCGGTCTTCCATATCATGAACAGTTCTTGTAATGTTAGGCTCATAATTATGTATAAAAACACAACAATGTGAATGAATTAAAGCACAAACTCCTCCTTTAGCAGCTAACATTATGTCTAAAGCATAACGATTTTGTAAAGTAACTTGGCGAATTTCAGACACTTCTTCATTTAACATCTTAATGCTCTTAACAGTATCATTAAACATAGCAACAGTAAAATTATTTAAAATATGAATATCTTCATAGTTCATAGCTATTCCCAAAGGTGGGATTGCTGCCCTAGAAATCTGAGTCCACAAATTAAGACGAATGGAAAGAGAGTCTGTATAAGGTAACTTAGGCAACTCCAATTGACACCAATATTGTCCATAGTCTGAAACAGAAACATTAAACAGGATCAAAGTTGTTGCACAGGCTGAAGATATAATATCCTTATCAGGTCCCGAGTAAAGAATGTCTTGATCCTTATGCCAGGACCAATATGCTGGAAAAATCAAAGGATGCCGCTGTTTGCAGATTAATTTAGTCCGATTCCCCAAAGGAACCTGCTGCATACAAGTTGGCAATCTCAGATAAGCAGTCATCTTTTCCCAGCCTTCCCAGCGCCGCGCCTGGACTGCCGGCATCAAGAGAATCAAGAACCACAGGTACGGAATCAGGAACCACAGGAACGCCATCCTGCTCCTCCGAAACTTCCTTCACTGGCACCTGCGAAGGCGCCTGCGAATGATCAGGCCGAACACATCGACCTGGAACCCAACGAATTTGACCAAGATGTTCTACTGCTGCATAACCACGTCCCCACGTAATCAGCTCAGCGGGAACCCATGCCGGATCCGGAAGGAACCGCACCAACACTCGAGGCCTCACTGCATCTGTAGAAGGAGAAGAAAAATGCCTGCTGGCCGCACTCGCAGGGGGGTTACCAGACAAATTTAAAAAATTTAAAGTATACAAAGCTAGATTTAAATGATCTTGAATTGCCGGAAGCCCCAGGAGCTTCCCTCCTTTTTTATTTAATTTAGCTAACATGTTCTTGAGCGTGCCATTATAACACTCCACAATAGCTTGTCCTGTGGAATTGTATGGAATCCCAAATTTATGTTCCACGGACCACTGTTTGCAAAACTGATCAAAGACTGTGCTCCGATAAGCCGCACCATTGTCTGTTTTTAAAGTTTGAGGCGTACCAGCAACTGAAAATGTCTTAATGCAATGATTGATGACATGTTTAACCGCTTCACCTCTTTGAGGAGTAGCCATTAGAAATCCTGAATAAGTATCCACAGTCACATGTATATACTTCCAGGGTGCAAATGATGGATATTGAGTAACATCCATTTGCCAAATCATTGAAGGTTTCAACCCCCTGGGGTTGACTCCCATAGGGATAGCCGTGCCCTGTTTTGAACAAGTTGGACATTGTTGAATTATGGCAGCAGCTTCTGCAGCAGTAAGCTTAAATTGATGTGCCAACGCTTTAGCATTTTGATGAAAATAACTATGGCTGTCCCATGGCTGGACAGTGAGAACTGAAGTTACAACACTGTCAGCTTTGGCATTGCCTTGTGATAAAATTCCAGGCAAATTACTATGACTACGAATATGGGCAACAAAACACACATTCACACGCTGCTCCAAACATCCTTGCAACAACAAAAGCAAACGTAGAATATTGGGTGATATTCCAGGAGACAAATAAGAACCTGCTACAAAGGGTAACAAATTATATACATACAAAGAATCCACTATTAGATTAAAATCCTGATTTTGAAAATTTTGAAAAGCCAAAACTACAGCAGCAAGTTCTGCCTGCTGGGCAGACTTCTGCTCTGATGTCACTTTTGTATGCTAAATTCCAGATTTATCTTTCCAAACACAAACACCAAAATTTTTTTTTTTCCTCCATCAGTAAAGACTGTAGGAGCATCTGATATACTGATTTAGGTCACACCCTGTCCCATTGATCTCTCATTTTGCTGACTTTGACCCCCTCCAGGAGCCCAACATTGCGCTTTAAAATGTCCAGGCTTCCCACAATTGAAACAAGTTCCTTTATTATTTCCTGCCTGCAGAGCCAGAGCTAAAGTCTCCATGTTAAAAGTCTGACTCCCTACCTTTCTACATGCATTAATTAAATCGGCGATTTCTCGCTCTCCACTCGCAATAAGTGGATTCAGGATCTTTTTGCAATCTGCATTAGCCTGTTCTACTGCTAACTTCAAAAGCAATTCATTCCGGGCGAATTGATTGTCAATTTGCCTTTCAATAGCCACTTTCAATCTGCTAATGAAATTTTCATAGGGTTCATTGTTCCCTTGTTTGATGTTAGTAAAAGTCTTCTCACCACCTTCGCCGTCAGGGAGAGCCCCCATGGCTTGTAAAATTAACTGTGGGAGAAGAACGAACCCCTCCTCAGGCATTCCATCTCTCTGTTGTTCTACTGTTGTAAAATTACCAGCTCCATAAAGCTGATCTGCAGTAACATTTGCTGTTCCCCTCTGAACTGCCAGCTGTCTCCATTTCTGATCTAACACCAAAAATTGAGCTGGAGTTAGAATCATATTTAACAGAGCTTTCCAGTCAGCTGGAATCATTTTATTTCCATAACCAACTGCTTCTAACAATGCCTGAGCATATGGCGATCTAACACCATATTCTTTGACTGCTTGCTTAATTTCCTTTAAAATCTTTAGAGGTAAAGGCTTCCACACGCGCTGCGGATTTAAAGCAACGTCCACACCAATTTCTACTGGATTAAGTTGAATCTCCACTCCAAATTCCACCAAATCATCTCCTGATAATTCCCCTCTATTTGTTGCTTCTTGAATAGCTGCAGTAACTGCATCTACTTGAACTCTTAAAGGCAAACTCTTATCTTCTGACAAAGTATTTTCAGTGCCTGACAGTCCTCTGGATTTATCTGGAGGTGCTGTCGGCGGCAATAAACGTACCGCATGGTAAGGCGGCAAACCTTCTTCGGGGGGGGTGCTAGGAGCGGTTGTTCATGAGTAGCTAACGCATCCATAACCACCCTCCAGGTTAACAAAATTGAAGAAGGGGCACGAGGTTCCTCGTGCAAAAATTTCCCTATCTTTTTCCAGGACTCTACTTTAATACTACCTCCCTCTGGATATGACTGAATATGTTTCCAAACATACTGTAATAAGTCCTCAATTTCTTTCTTTCCTACTTCATGTCCTCTACTATGAACTCCAAACTTAAACCTATTCCAAGTGATTCCTCTCAATTCCCTAATGTGCTCTTTCTGAGCCTTCGAGAAATCTCCCCCCATACTCACGAAAAGAATCTATCTCCGTCCAGCGAAGAAGATGAGGGCCCAGTCGACGTCCGTGACGATGAGTATAGGATGCAGGAAACGTATAGCCTTTCAAAGCTATCACGTCGGAACGTATAGCTCTTCCAAACTATCACATCAGGGTCACCACTTGTGGTGGTCTGGCACTTGAAATGAGACGCAGGGAACCGTCTGAGCAAATACCAGCCCTGAGAGAACCCAGGCACCAGCTTTTATTGAAAGAAATTGCAAGTACAAAATCAAAACAATGACCTCAACATTACCTCAGCAGGGCCTCAGCAGGGTGATAATATACTGCGGAAAGTCCCGTGAGAATATCTAAGCACGAAAGGTCCCATGGGAATGGCTCGGCTGGGTACTATGACCTTTCACCGATATACCTGGTCCGTCTAAGCTTCGCAGATCAAAACAGGACCAAACACCCATCATAAAGGCAATACTGCCCCCATGAGGAGTGTTTGTAAATCCCCAGATCTTATGCAAAACTGTACGAAGGACTTTACAGAATATGATGAATTACCACAACACAGAAGTCAAAGAAATTGGGACCTAAGTATGTAGGTCCTTTCCCCATTGTGAAGATCGTAAACCCTTTCACGGTACAGTTAGAACTGCCTAAAATCCTTAGAAGGATTCACCCTGTGTTTCATGTTGAAACCATAACACAACCTCTTCTCTTCAGCCAGACCAGCCTACCCCTCCTGTTCCCCTCCTTGTCAAAGGTGAGCAGCATTTTGAGGTCAAAGAGATCTTGAACTCCAGGAAATATAGGGGAAGAATTCAGTATTTGGTTGCCTGGAAACACTTTCCTCCTTCTCAGTCTGAATGGGTGAACGAGCGTGATGTCAGGGCTCCTAAACATGTGCAACTGTCTTGCTTTAAATACCTTGATATGCCTTAATGTATTATTGTAAATGATCTCATGTTTGCTTTGTTCCTGTTTTGCTTGTTTTCTACTATTTTTTTTTCTTTTTCAGGGCTAATACCTCTACTGCAGGAGGGCCGAATGTCAGTCTCCATGATGCTTTGATGATTGTTTGCTGCCAACTGCCATAGTAACGAGGAGGTGGGAAACAGATTGGCTTTTGGGTGTGGAAGCAAGCTGGAGAGATGATGGCTTATGTGTGAACCAAAAGGGAGAGATGCTGCTGCACAACTGCATGGACTTGTTTATGCCCAGTCAAGATCAACCGTCTCGGCATTCCACATGGGTGAAAACACCTGAAGATGCACCACACGTGGCACCATATGAAATGGGGATTGGCTATTCAGTGTGGGTCTCTCAGGGGGAGGGGATTGGGAAAACTTTCTATCTGTAACTTTCTGTCTCAGAAAGTTTTATTGCTTTATTGCTATATCTTTTATTTTATTGCTATCATTTCAAACTCAGTAAAAGTACCTCTTCTCTACCAAAATGGAGTCGGGTTTTTTCTTTCTTGGGTTTGGAATGGAGGCATGTCTGACAAAAGCACATAGTTTTACAAGGATTTAAAAAACTACCTAACATATTTATAATTTTATTTCTTAGTTTATCTATGTATTTATTTTAGCTCAAATGCTGCCAGTCTGACGCTTAGTGATTTACAGTAATAAATTAAAGCAAAGGCTATATAAAAGTCAAAGTCAATAAGAGACAATATAAATATAATTTAATAAAAATATTATCAAATTCAGCCATATCTGCTTTGTGCCACGGGGGTAGAAGATCTTAAATCCTTGAAATCCTATCAAATACCTAAAATTTCACTGCTGTGCAAAATGATGCCAAATGTATAATGTTATAGCAGGGATGGGAGAGCAGGAACAGCTGTGGGGAGCAATGGGTGAGCAAAATTGAGAGAGAGCACCCTGGATCCCCACTGACACAACTTCTTTGACACTGAACATAGAGTTTTCCCAGCTCACATGAGATCATTGGATAGCATGCATTTACTCAGAGAAGGTAACCTATCTGTGATGGGATTCAAAAATTTTTACTACCAGTTCTGTGGGCGTGGCTTTGTGGGCGTGGCAGGGGAAGGATACTGTAAAATCTCCAGTCAGAGGTGGTATTTGCTGGTTCTCTAAACTATTCAAAATTTCCACTATTGGTTCTCCAGAACTGGTCAGAACCTGTTGAATACCACCTCTGTAATCTATGCCTAGTTAAAAGGTTAAAACCATCCTGAATTTATTCAGATTCTATTGAAAGTACTTCAATATAGATTATAATAAGACTGAAGTGACTTCACTGACCAGCATACAGAGAGCTTAATTTTGCACTTGGATAGTTGTTCTCAAAGGTAGCCCTATGAATTGCACATTGCACCAGTTCCTTTTGCTGGTGCCAAAAATTTGCCGTTTCCTGTTATAAGTCTTCTCAGCTCAGATAGGATTCCAACTGGAATACCAGCTGAGGTAGGATGAAGGCCCTCCTGGCTATTGCCTTTAATTGCCCAGAATTTTTAAAGGCAGTCATGGGTCCAGGATATCATCAAAACTGAAAACCTGCTTCTGAGGAATGTGCTACAATATCTAAGGTTAAAGTGGAATAGAATCAGTTGGGATTTGGCCAAACATCATCCCAGAGCATTGCACAACGGGCCAAGATTTCCACAGCATCTTTGGCTCAACCTGCAATGGCAATTACTGATGTCTGCATACAAGAACAGCAAGATACATTGTGATTGATTGATAAAGGAATACAAATCTAAGCATCATCACCAAATAACAGATTGTCTTTCCCAGAGTTTGGGGGAGGGGAACAAATAAAACCTTGTGAAACTCCAGAAGGAAAACCCTGTTGAACAAATCTCACCTTCCTATTACAACCTCTTAGAATTGCCTTTTGGGAAGAAGTGAAGCTATTGTTAAATAACTAACTATTCATCTGTGAAAGGCAATGGATCCATGATTTCTTTCCAATTCATTGAGAGATAATTTGTTTCTCTAAGTCTCAGTAAAGCCCAGAAATCTAGTTTGTAGTCATTGGGTAATGAATGCATTAGTATAACATAGAGTAAGAAGGGGCTAAAAGAACAAAATAACACTTCTACTCAAGAATGAGCCATGCAGTTCTGATCTGCATCAATTAAGAAGCTAGTTGCATTAACTTCAAAAGGAAGACTTTACCACAAGAGGGCACTGATGCCTATTAAATATGTTTTGTCATACTACCAGGATTTTCTTTCAAGAAAATCTTACTTGCACACTTTTGCACACATAAATGCATGCATTTTCTATCATTTCTTGCTTTATCATACATTATTTCTTCTGATGATGATGAAGAATCATGTCTCATTCTCAGAGATTAATTGTATACTTCTCTGCAGTTTCCTTGCAAGGTTTTTCACTAGTGATTTGTCATTGCCTTCTTTCTAGGGCTGAGAGAAAACGACAAGAGAAAAGTCACCTAGTTGGCTTTTATCTAAGGCAGGACTAGAACTCACAGAATCTCAATTTCTACCCTAATGCTTTAACCACTACAGCAAACTGACTGTCAATTTTTTGTTTACATTACTCTAAAGTGTAAACAACATCATGCAAAACATAAGAAAAGGGGAATAATAAATAGTAATAAATAAGGTTATTAAATTATACCAACCCCATAGTCTAACCTTGCAAACCATTCTTGCTTTAATCACTACATCATATATTGCTCTTGCTTTTTAATTCTGTTTCTGAGGATCTTACCAACTCCATCCAACGTTTTTTCTTGGTCATTCCTTATTGTCCACCCATTTACTATTTCTCTATGTAATTGTTTTGCAACTGGTTCCACATTCATTCTCTCTTTATGACCATACTGCTTCAACATAATTCTTTTATGCAGTCTGTTCACTTTTGAATTCAGTCTTCCTGTTCATTTTTTATCAGTTCTTGCTTTAGCACACATTCTTTTTAAGTTAACCCATTTCCACTGCATTCATGGTACAATTTTAATATATCATGATGATTCCTTCTTTATAGCAAAATGGGCAAAAGCATGCTCTTATATGTGATTATTTTAATTTCTATTGATAAATATGCATTTTGTTCTACAGGCCACATTGTATCATTCCCCAACTTTAGTAGTAAACAGTCTATCAAAGTACACAAATTCAAGTCCTTGTCTTAATTTTTCCCATGTGCAATCATTCACTCTTGTTGCTAGACGTAACTATTTTAGCCTTTAATGTGTTCTATTTCAGATATGCATATATTTCTTATTACATTGTACAATGTATATAACAAGAAATTTGGTGGCACAGTGGTTAGAACGCAGTATTGCAGGCTAATTCTGCTGACTGTTGGCTACCTTTAGTTCAGCAGTTTGACTCTCACCAGCTCATGGTTGACTCAGCCTTCCCTTTTTCCAAGGTCAGTAAAATGAGAACCCAGATTGTTGCAGGCAATATGCAGACTTTGTAAACTGCTTAGAGAGGGTTATAAAACACTGTGAAGCGGTATATTGTGTTTCTCAGAAAATAAGATCTAGTCTTATTTTTTGTTTGGCTCCAAAAGATGCATTAGGCTTTATTTTGGGGGGAAAACAGTATCAGGGTGATCAGCCCAGCCGGGGACCTCACACCTCAGATGCAAATACAAGAGGTGGTGAGCAGCAGGGGCTGACAGTGCCTGGCAGCAGCTGCAGCCCTTCGGCCCCTTGGCTGGTGCACTCTGGGATCCCCCCAAACAGCAGGCAGAGGCAGAAGTGTGGGAGGAGGGTGGTATGTGATGTAGTCCACTGGACATTCCATGTAGCACCTTCCCCATTGCAGCAGTGGGTAAGCAAAGACAAACAGTGGAATGGAATGGGCTGGCGGTCATGGGAGGCTTGTCCTGCATGTTCAGCAGAGCTGGAGGATGACTTTGGACAGCAGAGGCCAAGCATGCAGAAGCCGTGGCTTGGAGTTATTCCCACCCCACTACCTGCCTTACCTTGGGGCACCAGCAGCAAGCAGAGATAGACGCATGGAGGGAGGCACGTGATCTAGCCCACCAGATGCGGTGCATGGCTTCTCATCCCATCACAGTTATAGGCAAGTAAGGAGGAAAGGCACTGTCAGGCATGACCACTCAGAGCTGGGTTTTCCTGCTCATATGTTGAATTGCAAGCACAGCCATGGGAAACATTACAGAGGTGACTTCATTTTACAGGCTGCCCCTCCCCCATTTCTCTCCCCCTTCCTCTGTATCTCTCTTTAGGAACGTAATCTCTGCCCTTCAATACAGGCAACAGGCTGATGTACAGGATATCCCTGCTTCTCCTCGGAGCAGTTCTGTTTCATTGTTAAAAATGCAAAGCCACCTGCTCCCTCCTCTTGCGCATGTCCACAGCCACCAGTCAGCTCAACCCCATCCAGCTGCTCTGTACACGCAGAATGAGTCTCCTCTAGCTGCCTGCCCACTCTGTTCCACCATCTGTCTTTGCTTGCCACAGTCACAACTGGGTAGATGGCTGTGCGGCACATCCAGCAGGCTGGATCATCTGCCTGGCTCTCCTTCTTCCTCTGCCTGCTCCTTGGAGGACTAGCCCAGTGGTCGCACCTGCACTGTGTGGGCTGTGGCTCTTGCCACCTCCTGTGCTGCTGACCTCCTCCCATGGCTGCCAATCTTAACCGAGGTATTAGTTAAATAGTATTAGCATTATAAATATTAGTATCAACTTTTACTGGTATCAAGTTGATCCTTGAGAGTCAACACTGACCACAAAACAGAATCATCAGAAGAGAAACCCTTGTTTTAGTGATTATCCAATCTCTTTTATATAATGTTCCATTCATAAATACATTAGAAATGAATATAATATAATGAATTTCCAAAAAATTGTAATAAATATGAGATATTTGATACAGAGTAATTAAACCATACACTTTTCTAAGTATCTTATCTCATTAGGTTCATACATTGTATTGGGAGTTCAGATCCAACCATCCTAACTCATCAGCATCTAATGATCTACAAGAGGGCTATAAGGTAGATAGAAACTTAACTATTTCCGAGTGGAAATCCGGTGGTGGTGTGTGGTTGAGCGGCACGAGGGAACAGTGCTCTGTTCTTCATTGCCAATCTTCAGCGTTGCAGGGGGCAACAGTGGTGAAATCATGCCCGGGGGGATTGGTGATGGAGAGGGGAACCTTCGGAGCTGAAGAGGGAAGGTGCAATCCCCAGCAGTGTGATTGGACGAGCCCTCGAAACCAGTGTCAGACTTTGGTGGCCAACCCAGATGACACATGAGATAGAAAAGGGAAGCAAAGAGAGAGTACGGTGTGAAGAAGCGGTGTGAGCAGTGAGACCGAAAGAGAGTGGAACTGTCAAAATGAACCCAGAAAGAGATGGTGAGAGGAAAGGCTCAAAGCAGCACCTGAACACTGAATACAATGAGGAGAGTGGATAAGGCAGAGGATGAAAGGGTGCTAGTAATAGTGAAAGACTGAATAAAGAAGATTAAGTTATAGACTATGTACGAACTAAGAGAAGAGGGGAAGTGAAAGTGGATAGTTTGAAACAGGAAGATTGAAACTTTTGTGTTCCTAAAAGAACAACATTATTGTAACAGAAGAAGAAACATAGTAGCAGTTAAACATGGGGAGGAAAAAAAAGTGACTCTGACAGTGCAGAAAATTGAAAGTCGGACATTTTGAAGAAGAGAGTGAAAGTTAACTCTTTAAATACACTGCATCTAACGTTACAGTAAGACTTAAGTGAACTGGTTGGAACACATAGAATAACCTTTGCAGAGAACTAAAGGAAAATTGTGATTATAAGAAATATTGCTTGTATATTTAAAAGTACTGTGACTAAGCTACATTTCTATTTGCTTCTCCTCTTTCCTTTTCTCTCCTTCTTTTTTCTCTTTTTCCTTAGTGATTATATTAGAAGTTATAATATTTAAATATTCGAATATATATTGAATGATTTATATGGCAAATAGAGTGTAAAGGAGAATATATTTAGAGAAAAGCTACTGTTTAAGTGCTATATACTATAATATAAGTTAAAGAACCTAAGATAGATATTTCCTAAGAAACTTACTGACTGAACTATCCTAGGAATTGTACTGTTTTCTGATTTTAGTAAATCCTTATTACTATCAAATGTATTGTAAAATAAGTATAGTGACTTTATAAATTTAAATTGACTATTAGTGATAAGAATCTATTTAAATAAGTTTAATTGTTAAGTAATCAATTGTTTAAACATTTTAATATTAAATGTATTAAAGTAATATAAAGTATTAAGGTAAAAACAAATAGAAATATATAAGAATACTAAGAAGTAATATAGTGGCAAGGAATTAGTATAAATAGCTTTGGATATTGGGATTGATTTGTAAAACTGTATAGATTAATTAATTTGTGAAAGTTCTTGATTCAATCAAGAGTTAATATAAGATATTGAGGAGTAGATTACAGGGAAGAATAAGAACTGTGATAGAATCTAGAGAAATAGTGAGCATTGAATGGTGTTGTGGGATAAGATAGAAAGAATATTAAGACAACAAACTAAATTAATTCAAGAAATGACAAGCATTACAACAACAGTAGTGAAGACAGGGAAGAAACCCACTCCAACAACAGCTGTAGGGATTCCATCTCCATCTACACAAAGATCCATTGAAGGAATGCTTACAATGAAGAAAACAACAGCTACAATGAACACACAGGCCATGCAAGCCACCCTGTTAACAATACAGGAGATGATGATGAAATTACAGGAAAACATGACTAAGAACCATGGAGAAATGAAAATAGAGATGGAAGATGTGAAAAGAGAAGTGAGAAAGGATATTCAGAAGTTGGATGAGAAAGTTGGCCAGATTCAAAAAGTTTTACAAAAGAACAAACAAAGACTCCAAACAATTGAAAAAAGAATGGAAAAAACAGAATGGAAATTAGAGTCAGTAGATCAAAGAATGCAAGAAAGAAACAAACAAGTAGAGAACTCACTGATCCAGTTGGAGATTGAGAGAGCCTCGTTCTACCTATGTTTTCAGAATGTGGTAGAGACAAAGGAGGAAGATCTAACAGAAATAATGGCAGAGACTATTGCAGAGGCATTCTAAAGAGAGAAGAGTGAGATAATCAATGAATGAGACGAAGTCTACCGAGTCTATATAAATTACGCCAGAAGATTTACCAAAAGAGGTTCATGTCTGTTTTGCTTGGAAAAAGGTGAGGGATATAATTTACAAGATTACTAGAGAGGAACCTATGACATATAAAGGTAAAGAGATGATAATGTCAAAACAAATTCTGAAAAGAGTTCGAGAACAAAGGAAAGAATATCATTTTCTGGCTGCCCGACTCAACAAAAACAATATACTGTTTAGGTGGATTACACCAGAGAGAATGTTGGTGTCATGGCAAGGGAAGAAAGTTAAGTTTGACACATTGGAGAAAGTGAAAGAATTCCATGCACAACTAATAGGCACAGAAGAACTTGGCCATAGCAGAGAAGAACTGGAATCGGCTAGTCAAGATGATCAACAACTGGAAAAGAATGGAAGAGAGCAGGAAGAGGAGGAAAGGAAAGAGGAAGAAAGACCACAAGAAGAAAACAGAGTAAGAACAAGAGTACACACAGAAGCAAGGAATAACAGGAACTAATTGGTAAAGGCAAAGAGAGAAAATGGATAATAATTTGAAGATATTATCAGTAAATATAAATAGACTTAACTCCCCATTGAAAGGGAATCAAACTCTGAAGAAATTGGCGAAACAAAAAATGGATATAGTATGTCTCCTGGAAGTACATGTTAGAGCCCAAGATAAGAGTTTTTTTACAATATAAAAAATTAGGAAAATTATATGCAGCACTAGTGGAGAAAAAAAAAGAGGAGTAGCAGTATATGTTAGAGAAGGAGTAGAAGCACTATACACAGATTCAGTGGGGAGAACATTTATATTAGAAGTAGTATGGGAACAGAAGAAAATTCTATTAGTTGTAATATATGCTCCCAACAAACAAAAAGAAATGTATTACAAAAAATACATGAAAAATTTTTTTAATTAGGCAAAGAAGAAATTATTACCAATAAAAAAAATCACACCATCTTAGTTGATTAGAAACATATATGTTTTATATGTTTATCTATTATGTATTTATATAGAGAGATTTTGTCTGCAATGTAAAGTTGTATTCTATGTATTGTACATAGTGTCCTTTTTAATCTTTAATAAAGTTTTCTTTTTAAATTCAAAAAAAGAAAAGAAAAAAAGAAACTTAATGATTTCCTCTGTATTCTTTCTTTGTTACTTTGCCTTCTCTTTATCTAACAGATTGCTAATCTGAGGATGTTTCTTATGACTTGTTCCTAAACACTCGGGCTTTCTCCTTGTAGCTGCAACATTTTGCCTGTGCATGTGATCTAATTCATTAAATAAATCTCCTTTTTGTTATAATTATGCAATCTTATTCACTAATTCTTGTTCAAGTTAAATTCTAGGAATCCTCATATGCACACATGAAATGCTTCAGTCTCTAACACACTGGGTTAAATCAAAACATGCTTTGATTTGGCTTGCTATGTGAATCCACCCTGATGCTCAGACCAGTTCTATAAAAGCAGAAAATAATTTAAGAGTGTTACTGAAAACCAGGGGTGGGCTGCTGGGGGTTCACAGGGGTTTGGGAGAGCCCCTAGCTAAGATTCTCTGCAGTTCGGAGAACCCCCAAATCCCACTCCTAGCTGGCCTGTTTTCACCCTCCTGGAGGCTCAAGGAAAGTCTTTGGAGCCTAGGGAGGGCAACCCACCCCCACCCCCGCTGTGGTGCAGGAGCCTGACTAGGCCATGCCCAACCTGGCCATACCCAGCCAGCAACTGGGCAGAGAACTCTTTGCTAAAAATTTTGAAGCCCACCCCTGCTGGAAACCATGGAGCAGCATACCTATCTCTCCAAAACTATTCCACCAGAAGTATTCTGAATTTTCAACTGCCACAATCAGTTAAAAATACATTCGGAAGACATCAGATTATGGAAGAGTGACATAGAGATATAGTAAAAAGAGTTATTGAATTAACATTTTATTACCCTGAACAGATATTCAAGGCTAACTTTGCTCAGCTATTCAGGGCATATGGTGAATAAACAAAGCTTTTCTATATTACAGTGCATGTAGTGAAGAAAAAGTGGAGGTGTTTTGCACACACTTCTAAAATCTATTCAACAAATTGGAATGAGCTGTCAGTTTGTTTAAAAGTATAAGTGGCATTTATTGTATTTGTTGCTTTTTTAGTGTAAGTTAGCAATGGGGAAGCTGATATAGATTGGGAACCTTTAGCCTCATATTTAAAATAGCATACCATATTTTTCGGACTATAAGACACTCTGAAATATAAGACACACCTAGCTTTGGGGGAGGAAAACAAGAAAAAAAAATCTGCCTCTGCCCCCCAGCAACTTGCCTCCTTGCAGCAAACAATAAACAGCCTGGTCAGCTTCAGCACAACCTGATTTAGCATGAGCAGCTGATTGTTGGTTGGATCTGCCTCCCAGAATACCGACGATCAACTGTTTCAGGTTGCAGGGATTGCCATTGCCTATCACCGTTTCCGCACACCCCATTTTCAGCCTGTTCCAGGTGATGGGGATTGGAACAGGCTGAAAATGGGGTGTGCAGAGGCAGCGATAGGCGATGGTGATCCATATAGAGATTAGCACAGTAATGCAGGAAACAGAAACTTAATATATAGATCATTCCTTCCTCCCACCAAAATGCCAGCATCCTTGTAGATATATGTGGGACCTGACATCAGTTCTACCATAAATGTGCATTATTATAGGACATAGAAACAAACCATAACACAAGTACAGAAAATTGGAAATGCCTATTGTTTGGTGCTCCTTAGTCGGTCTTGATTCCTGCCTTGACTCCAAACTTTTCTTGACAGTATTTTCAGAAATGAGTTGTTCTTGCCTGCTCCCCAAGACTGAGGAAGAAGCTCTAAGTCACCCAGCTGGTTTCATGGCTAAATTAAGGGCCTAGCCCTGTGCCTTAACCACTACCAAACTGGCTCTTTTGAGGACTTGATATGAATGTATAAAATTAAAGATTTATTTCAGCCCAGCACTAATCCCAAGTCTTAGATCATCTTCCTTATGTTTTGTTTCTTGTTGCTAAGCAATCTGCCCCAACCTTGAATTTGCAGATGGAGACACAGAAGCAGTACCTCCAACACTTCTTTTTTTAAAATAAACTTTATTGAATTTTATTACATTAAAAACATAAAAAAATAACAGCTGTTTGTGCTGCTTATTGTGTAACAATCATTTGTGCAATATTGACAAATATTAATTTGTGCATAATTATATTCTTATTTTTTCTATATTCTATATTTAATAATGACTTATCCTTAATCTGTCACCGATCTATTCTGCTATACCATTGTTCCCATACTTTATAAAATATTGAAGATTCCGTATCTTTTAAACTCAGCGTTAATTTATCCATTTCAGCACAATTCATAACTTTTTGTATAACCAGTTTCTCTATACAGGTGTATATGGCTGTTTCCAACACTGGCCTAAGGCAATCCTGGCAGCAGTCAGCATTTGTAATAATAAGTATTTTGTACTCTTTACATGTTGTTGTGTTTTTGAAGATCCCCAATAGGAAAAGTTCTGGTTCTAGGCCTAGTTGTTCATTGGTGATTTCCTGTAGCCAATTTTGAATTTTGAGCCAGTATTTTCGAGCCTCTGGGCAAGACCACCACATGATAATATGTTCTGTTATGTCTTTGGGACTGGTTGGTGTTCCCAACCAGGTCCGTTCTTTGAGCGGGAGCACCAGCAGCTCCCATTGGTTGGCTCCGTTTGACAGTCGGCTATAAAAGCCGGCTGTCGGGCTGAGCCAGTTGTTGTTCGCTGGCAAGTCTGCTTGTTAGCTAGCAGACGCGACAACCCTTTATTCTTTGAATAAAGCCTGTTACTTGTATGCTCTGGTCTAAGCCTCTCATTTCGCTCGATTCACAACACTGGCGACGAAGGTGGGATTGGCAGGCTAGCCAGAAGCACTCATTCAAAGAGCTGAGAATCACGCTACCAGAATCACCACGCTGAACCGCAGCCGTATCGCTCGCAGAGAGCTCGGCTCAGATCGCTGCTATCTGAGAGTGAAAGTCACGAGTGTTGTAGCCGCTCGAGTTAGAACGCTACAGCGCCGTTTGAATTCAACCACTCAAGTGAAGTTCAGCAATGTAGCCACAGTCGCCAACGCTCTCTAGGGAGCGCGAAAATTCGAATTGCTGTCAGTTACGGCACTATAGCCACAGTCGCCAACGCTCTCCAGGGAGCGCGAAATTCGAATTGCTGTCAGTTATGGCGCTGTAGCCACAGCCGCCAAACGCTCGCAGAGAGCGCGAAAATACAAACTGCCTTCACGAAGGCTGGAGTCACTGAGCGAGTTTAGGGCGCTGTAGCCACAGCCGCCAACGCTCATGGTTAGCGTTAAACCAGGGCCACGAACACCCAGAGAGACAGACCAGTCTGCTAAGAGACTGAGGGATCCAGAATGAATGTCAATCCGGCATTCCCACCATTCAAGCCCGATGAGGAAAAATGGGATTCGTATAAGAATCGCTTCAACCATTTTATCGATGCCATCGGTTTGGCTGATGCTGCAGAGCATAGGAAGAAATCCTACTTCCTCAGCTACTGTGGGGCTGCAGTCTTCGACACCGCCACAGCACTTTTCGCACCATGAGAGATCAGGAACATCCCGTGGACTGAGCTGCTGGAAACACTTTCCAACCACTACTCACCGAAACCGTCCCAGATCGCTAGACGTTTCACGTTTAGAATGAGGAAGCAAGCCGAGGGGGAATCCATCAACCAATACATGGCTGCCCTGAGGACAGCAGCTCTACATTGTGAGTTTAAGAACTATTTGGACGATATGCTGCTCGACCAACTCGTCTGTGGGGTAAGAGATCTAAGGCTCCAAAGACGTTTGCTGGCCAGAAAAGATTTAAATCTCTCCCAGGCCGTTGAGGAAGCCTTAGCTGCTGAACTCTCAGCCCAATCAGCAGCTGAGATCCAGGGCACCGCACCCACGCCTACCAACAAAACCGAGTTACAAGCCTTCCTGGGGTTATTGAATTTCTACGCTTCGTTCCTCCCACACAAAGCCTCAGTCGCTGAACCGCTGCACAGACTCTTAGATAAAAACACACCATGGCACTGGGGACCCAAAGAAAACCATGCATTTAAGGCAGTCAAATCTCTACTCACCTCTGAGGCTGTCTTAATCCAATTTGACCAACGCCTTCCCTTGGTCCTAGCCGCAGACGCATCCCCTTTTGGGATAGGAGCTGTCTTAAGCCACAGACTCCCCAATGGCTCCGAGGCACCAATTGCTTTCTTTTCAAGAACTTTCTCAGCGACTGAACGTAATTACAGCCAAATAGATAAAGAGGCCCTAGCTGCAGTAGCAGCAGTCAAAAAATTTCACGAATTCCTATTCGGGCACCATTTCGAACTCATTACCGATCACAAGCCGCTTCTAGGACTGTTATCAGGGGACAAGCAAACTCCACAGGTATTGTCACCCAGGATGACTAGATGGACCTTGTTCCTGGCGGCTTACTCGTACAAACTGGTCTATCGTCCCGGAAAGAATCTGAGCCACGCAGATGCCCTCAGCCGCTGTCCCTTGCCGGCCCCAGTCGAGGACCCAGCTCCTGTGCATGCTATTTTCGAGGTCAACGAACTCAAGCTGCCAGTGACTGCAGACGACATCGCGGCACATTCAAAAAAGGACAAAACAATCGCCCAGGTTCTGGACTGGGTAGGGAGGGGGTGGCCGGAAACTAACTATTCAGTTGATTTCACCCCATTTAAAACTCGCCAGCAGGAGCTTTCTAAGTTGCAAGGATGCCTGTTGTGGGGTACCAGAGTCGTCATCCCAACCACCCTTCGCATACCCATCCTGAAGGTGCTGCACGAGGGCCATCTGGGCATCGTACGGATGAAGGCGTTGGCTCGCAGTTACGTCTGGTGGCCCGGGATCAGATCGCCAAGTGGGTAAGCGCATGTCGACCCTGTCAGGAATCTAGGGCAGCCCCGCCAGCCACCACACCCACCAAGTGGGAAAGTGCCAACGCCCCATGGTCACGGCTTCACATCGACCTGGCCGGGCCAATGCATGGCAAGACTTTCTTGGTGGTCATGGACTCGTATTCTAAGTGGATAGATGTGGCCTTACTTCCCACGACCACCACCCAGGCAGTTGCTAAAGCCCTGACTCGTTTTTTCGTGACTCACGGACTTCCTGACACACTGGTCTCCGACAATGGCCCCCAGTTCACTTCGAGTGAATTTAGCAGGTATGTCACCAATCTGGGCATCAGACACGTCCTCACGGCCCCCTTTCACCCTGCTAGCAACGGGTTGGCAGAGAGAGCAGTCAGATCGGCTAAGGAGGCACTGGCCAGGTTCGGCCAAGAAGACTGGCATTCTAAACTGTCTCGTTTCCTCCTAAGCCAGCATACTACACCTTGCACAACTATGAACAAGTCCCCGGCCGAACTGTTAATGGGGAGACGCCTGAGGACTACCTTAGACAGGCTACACCCCCACTACTGCCCAGACACCCCTTTGGGGTCTGACAGTCTGGTCAGAGATTTTGCATTACAGGACCTAGTCTTTGCTAGGAACTACGCGGGGGATCCTCTGTGGGTGCCGGGGAAGGTCGTGGCTGTCACAGGTCCGAGATCCTATCGGGTCCAGCTGGAAGACGGTCACGTGTGGCGGAGGCACCTGGACCAACTGAGGAGGCGACGGAGCGGTCTGACCAGCTCAGAGCCATTTCCACCGGACAGTTTTCAAGTTCCCCACCGGAGTCCAGTCGAGAGTTTCCCAAGGGACCAGCCATTCCCAACAGAGCAGAGGGAGCCGGCAGTAGACCGGGACTGCCAGCTTGAGACTCCACCACTACCACCCAGCGAGGTCACCAGCCATTCGGGCAGAGACTGTTCTCCAAGCCAGCCCGAAGGCAGGGACTTTCCCCGGGTCCAAGATCCGGCGCCGAGTCAAGCTCGCTCCCCAACGTCCTCTGACCAGGGCTCCACGGACTCGTTGCCACCCAGTGGCTCTCCTGAGCTACGACGCTCCGGTCGCCAACACAGACCACCGGCGTATCTCAAGGACTATGCATGTTCCCATCTAGGGGGAAGGGGTGTTATGTCTTTGGGACTGGTTGGTGTTCCCAACCAGGTCCATTCTTTGAGCGGGAGCACCAGCAGCTCCCATTGGTTGGCTCCGTTTGACAGTCGGCTATAAAAGCCGGCTGTCGGGCTGAGCCAGTTGTTGTTCGCTGGCAAGTCTGCTTGTTAGCTAGCAGACGCGACAACCCTTTATTCTTTGAATAAAGCCTGTTACTTGTATGCTCTGGTCTAAGCCTCTCATTTCGCTCGATTCACAACATGTTCCCTCTTTTTTTTTACATTTCCAACATATGGAACTCATTTTAGAGTACATTTTCGTTAATCTCGAAGGGGGTAAGTGCCACCTATAGAACATTTTATATGAATTTTCTTTGTATGTTACTGATTTTGTTAATTTGAGGTTTCTATTCCATACAGTCTCCCACTCTGATAACTTTATGTTATGACCAATATTTTGACCCCATGAGATTAGGCATCCTTTCACTACTTCTTCTAATTCTACTTCTAGGAGATACTTGTAAATTTTGGTAATATTTTTTTTATCTGGGCCTAATAAAATTTTGTCTAATTGTTGAGGTTTCAAGTATATTCCATACTCCTTTACATCCTTTTTATATCGACTTTGTATTTGAAGATAAGCCCACCAGTCTACTTGTAGCCCTTGTTCTTGGAGCTCCTGTATTGTTTTTAAATTTTCATTTGTATCCAATAAGTCTTTATATTTTAACATTTTGTTCAGGTCTAATTATTTGGGTGGATCGTCACTTCCATTGTAGTTAGCCAAATTGGGATTTTTATATAGTGCTTCTTTTTAAGCTTGATCCAATTGTATATCAATGAATCTCTAATCAGATGTCTGTGGAAATATTTTTGCTTAGTAGGTCCTATGTCCCCCAAAAAAGGCATGCCATCCCCTTTGAAGGTCATGACCTTCTATAGCTAATATTCTTTTGTTCTTTAAATTAATCCAATCTTTTAGCCAAACTAATGTTGCTGCACTATAATATATTTCCCAATTTGGCAATCCAAAGCCTCCTCTGCTCTTCATATCTTGTAGTAATTTCATTTTTATTCTGGGCTTTTTACCCTGCCAGATAAATTTTGCTGTCATTCTATTAAGATTATCGAAAAAGGTCTTTTCTAATTTAACTGGAATAGTTTGAAATAAATAAAGAAATTTTGGTAATATAGACATTTTTGTGGCTGTTATTCTTCCTAATAATGACAGTGCACTTCACCATGAGCCAAACTCCTAAATACTTCACTTTTTTTGCTATCTGCATCCCTAGTTTATGTTCTAGTTCTTCATTTTAACTCTTGGTGAGGTTTTTGGCTATTATTTTCATCTTTTCCTTATTAATTCTAAGCCCTGCTACCATTCCAAATCCTTCTATTTTATGAATTAGTATACTACCTGTTTCAATTGGATCTTCTATAATAAATGCCATATTGTCTGTGAAGGCTTGCACTTTATATTTTTCTTTTTTAGTAATCAATCCTTTTATCTCCTGGTTCTGTCTGATTTGAGTCAACAGTACTTCTGCTGATAGTATATATAATAATGGGGTTAGTGGTACACAGCCTAGTTTCTAACAGGTCTTGGACCAGTACCAGTTTGCAGCTTACATGGGTGATTTACGCAGTAAATTATAGTTTAGCTATGCATTGATATGTTATACAAACTAGGATGGGCTTTGATGAAGCAGGATTGAAAGAATATTGATGATTTTGAAATTTGGTGTTGGAGAAAACTCCTAAGAATGCCAGACAACCAAGAACACAAAGAAATATTGTATCAACAAATCAACCTACAGTTCGTATTCAAGGCACAAATGACCAGACTCAAATTATCTTACTTTGGATATATTATGTGAACAACTAGTTCTCTGAATAAGCCTCTAGCACTGGGAAAAGTAGAAGGAAGGAGAAAAGGGTGATCAAAAGCTTGGTGGACTCAGTTATAAGGTGTTGAGTTCATTACTGGAAAAAAGGATGTAAAATTCATGTTGAGGACAGATCATCCTGGGGAAAATCTATTTGGCCACTAAGAGTGAACAGTGACCTGATGTTATATAATCAATCAATCAATAAATCAACGAACCTAAGAGAAGTGCTTTAATTTGTAAAGCTTCCTCATCATTTCAAGCTCTCTCACCAAGTGCAGTAATATTGTCAATATGATGTTTTCCCATACCAATCAAACTGTACATCAACAGTATGGTAATTCAAATGCAGACTTGTCAGTTTTATTTGGTCCTCACTGCTAGTTCAGACTGAGAATTGCCTGCCTTTAAGGGTCAAGGGGACAACTTCAAACATGTTAATAATGTTTATAATAATTTTTTTAATTTGGGAGGAGAATAATTTATAATGTAGTTGTATCAAGCCAATTTCAGTCTAATCAACCTAGTCTAATCAATTTAACATGCCAAGAGCAACTGAACTGTTGTAAAAATATGCATGAAAAGCAACAACAGCTGTGGAGTCAAAATCAGAATCCTTTATTTTATTTTTGACATATTTTGGTATAAACTCCTCTCAAGGGAAGTTATCTTTACAATTAATTCAATGCCTACACAAGATCCACTTCAAAAGTACTGGCTGGATGCCACTACAGACTACAACCTATCATCTCTCTACTGTCCCCAGAACAGTTAGTCAAGGAAATGATTTGAGAAATAGGAATAGAAATCTGCAACACCAAGGATTTTCCCCATAGTTACCAAAAATAAACCTTTGTACTCACTAAATCCAACTCTTAATGCAGCTATCATATGTCTCACTTATAGCTGTTCAAACTCTGCTTAAATGTAAATACCTTTATCAGAGAAGAATACAGGTAGTTCTCGACTTACAACAATTCATTTAGTGACCATTCAAAGTTACAACAGCACTGAAATATGTGACTTATGACTCTTTTTCACAGTTGCAATCTTTGCAGCATCCCCATGATCATGTGATCAAAATTCAGATGCTTGACAACTAGTTCATTCTTATGACCATTGCTGTGTCCTAAGGTCATGTGATCACCTTTTGCGACTTCACAAGCAAAGTCAGTGGGGAAGTCAGGCTCACTTAACAACTGCATTACTAACTTATCTACTTCAGTGATTCAATTAACATCTGTGGCAAGAAAAGTCATAAAATGGGCAAAACTCACTTAACAAATGTCTCACTTAACAACATAAATTTTGGGCTCAATGGTGGTCATAAACTGAGGACTAGGTACACCAAATCCTGCTTTATAACTGACTCCACTAGGATGTTGATCATATGTTCATTGAGATGGAAAAAATCATTTATCTCTATTTTTTTTCTTGTCAGAATATTTTCTTGTCTTAATGATATAGGCCATTCTTCCTAACTTTGTGCAATGGGATTGAGAGAAAAAAACTCATAAGTTACTTTTACAATGGAATTTTTATGTGGCTAGACTAGAAGATTTGTCTGCTCTTTCTGATGCTTTTCTGTTAGCGTCCTCTTTTTCTCTCTTTCTGCATAAAATCCCCACCCTATAACCTAAAAGGTGTTCAGTCACAAGTACGTGATTCATTGTTATAATCTTCTTGGAGAACGGGAAGATCTGCCTGGGCTAAGCAACAAGTAAGTAAGATAAAGGATATCCTCCCAAGGGAAAGCCCAGCAGCCAACAGCAAAACCAAGACACAGAAACACAGAAAACAATGTCATGCTTACCCTCAAGCTTGTAGTTTAGAATATAGAGAATAAGTGGGGAGGGCTTATTGTGTGGGGAGGGCTTCTTAGGTATGGAATGTTATGTGCAGGGGTATAAAATGTATTGTTTGAATATTCTTCTTGTACCCAACCCACTTTGGAAGGGACTTGAAGGCCCGTTTGCAAATGCTTATTTTCTTTAATAAACCTTTGAATTGTGAACCAGACCTGTTTGTGTTGTGAGTATTGAATAATTCGGGTGTTACATCTCACAGGTTCTATTTAAATAAATTGCTAGGAAATCCTTTTTTGTATTTCTTATTATAGGTATACTTGACTCCATTTCTTGGGGCACTCATCATAATTGCATTAATGTTTCTTCAGTCCTATTTTGAGAGTATTACTGAGCCTCAGATGGACTTTGTCATCACTGATTAGTGCTAAGAATCACTATCATTTTACTTTCTCTGCAGTGTTCCAGTCTGACAACAGCACTGCTTTGGATCATTATGGGAGATATAAAATATGACTATATCCACCTACCACAGAGGCACAGAGGCACTGACTACACCAGTGAACTTTGCCAGGAGAAATAATACCACAAGACACATTGTGTATATTAAGTAAATGTGACAATCCCGGCCAAAGAGTTTAATAATTTTCCAATTAATTGGCAGATTTTCACAAACAGAAAAAAGTCCAATTTGGAAGGATGATTATTAAAAGGATCTGAAGTGAACAGTGTTTTTAATCCCTCCCTTTCTTTCTGTGTGCTTTTAAAAAGCAATGCTTTCTGACACTTGTACTTTCAGACTACTTTCCATTTCTGAAGAAAACAAGGAAACTGAAAATTAATTTGTTGCCTATCAAGCCATTTGTCTCAGATCTTTGAGACAAATGTTGACAATTAGGCTATGTAAATCTTTAAAGGAGTATTTTACTTCAATGAAGATTTTATTAAAGCATACCCTCAAAGCTGGTCTACAAAAAGATATGGCCTTGCTTCTAAGAACAAAGTTATGGCACCACTTAATTTTAACTGGACCCTAAACAAATGTAAAACTGAACCCATACATGCAACCTTCTACAATGCTGTAACAAACCTGGGACTGGAACAACTAGTAACCAACAATACTAGGCTTAACAACTGCCTCGATCTCATCTTCTGCAATAGTTTGAATTCAATTTACAGAATACAAATTAAAGAACCCTTTTCTAACAGTGACCACAATATGATTTACTTTTGTCTCAACATACGCCCACACAAAAATCATCACAATGATGTAATCCCCAATTATAACTTCAAAAAAAGGCAACTATGATCTTATAGACAACAATCTCTCATCTCTTGATTGGCAATCTCTATTCACTGGATGCAATACTGTTGAAGACCATTACAACATACTTTTACTTGAAGTCAAAAGAGTCTTCAAACTATATGTACTAATAACAACTCCCAAAACCATAAAAAATAAATTACCCATAACAATAAGGAAGCTTCAATCCAAAAAGAAATCACTTTAGTGGAAAAACAAATCTGGTCACATTGCCAACTTCACATTAAACAAGAGGAAAACCTTCTAGGCACCAATTCCACCCACGCTTTCTACAATTTTGTAAACAACAAACTAAAAGACTCAAGGTCCATCCCACCCCTGAAAGAACCTAATGGTAAAGACTGCAACGATGACACCATTAAAGCCAACCTCTTTAACACAGTCTTTGGCTCAGTATTTGTAAACAGCAATGGATCATGCCCAGTATTTCCTAGTCAAACCACAGACAACTACAATGATCTAATACATATCGATTTTACAGAAGACAATGTTGAAAAGCACTATGCAATCTAAAGCCATCTTTATCTATTGGACCAGACAGAATATATGCCTACTTCTCAAAAAAGCTATCCACTGCCATAGCTGAACCTCTAAGCGTAATCTTTGAAAAATCTTTCACGACCAGTTCCTTGCCAAAACTATAGTCACAAGCCACAGTCATCCCCATCTTCAAAAAGGGAGACCCCAGCCTAGTTGAAAATTACAGACCAATCCCTTTATGCTGTGTCACCTCTAAAGTCATGGAATCAATTATTAACCAATCCATCATCCTCCACTTAGAGACAAACAACCTACTCTCTAATAAACAATTTGGTTTCAGAAAAAAACTGTCCTGTAATCTGCAACTCTTAAACTGCAAAAACATATGGACTACACAACTCGATCAGGGCAAAGCAATAGACGCAATCTAGATAGACTTCTGTAAAGCCTTTGATTCAGTGGTACACAACAAACTACTCCTAAAACTAAAATCTTACGGTATCTCTGGACACCTGCATAACTGGATAGAAGCATTCCTGTCAAACAGACAACAAATGGTCAAAATTGGGAGCGTCCTATCAAATTCTGTACCTGTCAACAGTGGTGTTCCCAGGCAGTGTTCTAGGACCAACTCTCTTCATACTCTACATAAATGACTTCTGTGATCATATTAAGAGCAACTGCCTTCTCTTCGCTGATGATGTAAAGCTCTTCAATACTACAGACAATACTGCTACCTTTCAAAAAGACCCCGACTATGTATCAGAATGGTCAAACAAATGGCAACTTAAAATCTCAACAAATAAATGCTCTGTCTTACATATTGGCAAAAAAAAAAATCAGAAAATAAAATACAGGCTGAATAGTGAAGACTTTGTTGATGATCCAAACTCTGTCAAGGATCTTGGAGTACTCATCTCTAATGATCTAAGTGCTAGAGCCCACTGTAACTACATAGACACAAAAGCATTAAGAGTTGTTAACCTAATCTTTCGTAGCTTTTTCTCTGGAAATATTACACTACTAACATATTTCTACTTATAATGATGGGCTGCAGAACATTTAAAGGTAATGAATTATTGATCCATATAAATTAATAAAATGTATTAGCCACGCTGGGGTGCTTCAGGTTGGGAGCAACTGGTCTTTGGTACCAGGAGTGGGATTCAAATTTTTTAACAACTGGTTCTGTGGGCGTGGTTTAGTTTATGGGCATGGCTTGGTGGTCATGTTACTGGGTGGGCGTGGACAACTCGACATCACTCACATCAAGGGCCATTTCTCTTCACCTGGCCTCTCATGACAGTGAGGATGCTGCAATGGTTGTAAGTGTGAAAAACAGTCATAAGTCACTTTTTTCAGTGCCATAGTAACTTTGAATGATCACTAAATGAACTGTTGTAAGTCAAGGATTACCTTACAAAAATACAAAAAGCTTTTTTGCTTGCAAAAAGCTGTCCTAAATACCAATCATTAGATTAAAAAGACCTGGAAGCCAGAGTTACAAATCAGACAGGGTGCCAGACCACCTTGAGGAATTAAAATAGTTAAAATGCAAAGATAACTATCAGCAGCCAACTCTTGCTCATAAAGTGAAACTCTTTAGCAGAGAGGGCATTTAAGCTCTCCAGAAAGAGCACACTTAGGAGAAGCAATCCTTAGATCCATTTAAAGATACCAACTGGTCTCACTCACCTCACAAGATATCCTAAGGAAATCATCCAGATTTAAGGAAAGATAACATGCCCTCCAGAAAGGCAGTAAAAAAATCAGTGCCAAGCTTGCATCCTGCCTCTTGGAAGTACACCCCAAAAGGACAGTGCCAGATACCACTAAAGCAGTGAAGGAAGACCCCTTCCCCAGATAGAAAAAGTAACCATGAGGCAGGAAAAAAATCAAACACAATACAAATAATTAAATCACAACAGTAGCTGTTGCTTGTTAAACCAATTACCAGAACAAATAGACACAGGAAATAGCCAGATTTCTGGACCCTGCCTCTTTTCAGGAGCAGAGATTAACCTTTTTCCTTCCAAACAAAGCTGAATAGGGAAACTTATCCCATCAATAAACACAGGATTAAACATCACCAAGGACAGAATTAAATTTCACCAAAAACCATTTTTAGACCAAAACTCAGAAAAGTATGTAAACTCATGTTTGAATGTCAATCTTTCTAGCTAGCCAAGAAGCCTTGCTGAATGTCACTCAACTTGGTTCCTTGTCATTAAAAAGCTTTTGTCTGCAGCTGTGCTTCGTTATTCAATTACTTCTTCAAAGTGCTGATCATTGCGTGCTGGCTGGAAGTATTTCCAGGGGAGTATTTCATCCCAACAGCAGTGTAAAAAGCTTAAAACAACCATTCCCCTTTAAGAAAGTCCCAGGAAGGAAAGAAAAAACCTCCTACGGAGACAATAAATTTAGGCATACTGTCAAGAATGTAATAAGAGTGGAAAAAAACAAAAGAAGATTTCTTCTAATAACCAGTTCTCTGAACTGCTTCAAAAGTTAACAAGGGGTTCTATAGGACCAGTCAGAACCGGTAGAAAATTTTTTCTCTTAATTGATAAATTTGTTTGCCCTATTCTGGGATTAATAGGGTAGTTATCCCTTTGGATTGTGAAACAATCCTCCCCTAGCTTAGGGAATTTCCTGGGGGTTCCCTTGGAAGGCACTGGTCTTGTCAGTCCTGAGACAGAATAGTTCTTCACATCCTGGCTAGGTGGTCTCTTCTGCCACAGCACTGACAGTCTGCGGTTTTAAACCTGTATGCTGCTTGCAGATGGTTACCTCTGCAGCCAATGCATGTTTGTGACTGAGGGGTTTTGTTCATTGGCCATTTATTACCTGACACTGTCTTAAGCTGGTGGATGTTGTCATCACCTGTCAATTCGACGTCCTCATCAATGGCTTCTTCTTAATGAACAGCTAAGATTTTTCTTCCTGTGGCAGGGCTGCTGGCACCATGGATTTCAGCTGTAGATTTATTTGATAGCTCGGCTGTGCATGCTTCATCTAGGGCTGATTGAGGCATCAAGTCTGGTTTGGCTAGTAGTCTGCGCTGCTTGCGAAGGTCTTTAAGCCCACATACCAGCCGGTCTAGTAGGATGTCATCCAGCTTCTTAAATTCACAGTGCAGGGCAGCAGTTCGCAGTCTTTCCACATATTGGTTGACTGACTCTCCTTCAGCTTGATCAAGTCACTGAAATGCATGTGTTCAGGCAATTTGGGATGGCGTTGGGCCATAATAGTTCTTTAGCTTAGCCATTCACTCATCCAAAGAAACTGTGGAAAGAAGTTGAGGGGCTAAAAGAGCTCTGGCAGTGTCAAGCATTTGTTTGCCACAAAAATTTAGGAATAGCACTCTCTATGAGTTAGTCAGTTCTATCAGATCGTTCGCCTCAAGGAAATAGTTAAATCTCTCTATGTATGACTCCCAGGTTTCCATGGCTGCACCAAATGGCTCGAATGAATTTAACGCTGCCATTATTATTGATGGCTCCACAGAATCTCTGATTCCTTGAGTCTAGATGGCAGATAGAACTGAGCTCTTAAGCACCTCAGAGTGACTTGCTCTTAATGTGCCTCGATTTGAAGGTTTTTTAACTTGCTTTTTCTGCCTCCAGTGACTAGCTTTTCAAGCTTGTCTCTCTGCCTCTGGGGTGGGAAGTCATCCCACCTTTGTCACCAGTGTTTTGTTCTTGGAAACAAATATACTCACAAAATGAGGCGAGGCGGCTTGCTTGGTTGCTCAGGCTTTATTTAAGCTTTGAGCACTAACAACACTGGTTCAGCTCAGCCATGAGGCAACAGCTGTTGGCCTATTTGACAGCTCCTTTTATACTGAGCTGTCAAACTGGGGACCAATCAGGTTGTGGCTGGGTGCCCCCTGCTGGATCGGACCAGGGGGAGAACTGAAGACGTAGCACTCCCCACTGAGAGAGCAGTACAATCAGGCCTCGTTCTGATGTTTTGGGAACTCGGTGTCTTAGGTACCACTATAAATTCCTTCTCCAGGTCTTGTGTCCTTGAAGCTTGGCTGATGGCTCACTTTGGCACTCTGGTTTCTGTTAATGTCCACACACCCCAATTTCCCATAGCATTCTTTCACAACTCCAACAGCCTTCCCTTCTCAGATGCCTACCCCTGCCCCAGTTATGATAGTTGCAAATGAGCTTCAAAGAACACGAAGATGAACAGCTGACATTAACATACAAGCAACCCAGAAAAAAATCACATTAGCAATATAGCATTCTGCATATTTATTTGTCAGGAAGGATATGTAGATTTTTGTAATAATTGCCATTCAAAATGATAAAATGAAAAAGTATAACTGTAGTATATGAATCATCCTATTTTACTAGATGATACCAGTAGTTTCCTCCAACTCTTTTTTTCGAATAACTATTAGTTGGTATCCTAATTCTTTCTTAGAAATTCTCTTCTGCAGTTTTACAATGTGTTCATAGGATCATTCACTTCTTTTATTAATTATGAATTGGTTCAATTCATCTCCAAATTCTACCTTCTTTCTTCAGTAGAATGACTTGTTATGGATGATCTGTTTAGCTCTAGCTTGGATTGTGTGCTAAAGCACCTGCTCCAATATAAATGGTCAATTTGCTTTGTTCCTTAACCCTAGCCCTATTTAAAAAAATAACCACTGATATGATTCAAAGAACAACAAAAATAGTCCTCAGACCCTAAAATGACTCAACAATTCAAATATTCAGAAATCAAACCAATTTACCATATAAAAAATCACTTTACAGTATGCTCAAATACATACTGTACATATGCTTACATGTGATCAAAAAATATCTAAGGATTCATGGAAGAACATGGCTCTCTTTTGTGAATACCAAGCATATATCCTGTTGTAGTTGAGCAATGAGAGGCTAGACCAGGGCTTGGGTGCAACAAGACTTTATTTGAGCAATAAAGGACTGAACGTGTTAGCCCTGCCTGGAGCAGGCTCACAACGATCAGCGGCTGGCCGGACCCTGCAGCTGGCTTTTATAGCCGGCTGTCGAGGGAGGCCAGCCAATGAGGGGCAGCAAACGCCCCCGCAGCATGAACGGACCTGGGTGGGGACTTTGGCAAGTTCCAGGGACATAACACCCCTTCCCCCCAGATGCGAACACGCATAGTCACTTAAATAAGCGGGCGGTCTGTGCTGGCGCCCCGAGCGTCGTAACTCCAGTGAGTTACCAAGTGTCTCAGAGTTCAAGGAACCCGGTGGGGTTGGTGATGGGGTGCAGCCTCGCTCTGGGGTTTGCACTGGCACCGGTGTGGTGCTTCTGGTTGGCGATGTTGTGGCCCCGTCTACTGGTGCCGGTGGCGGACCCATCAGGCAGTCCCGGTCTACTGCCAACTCTCCTGGTCCGGGTGGAGGTGGTGCAGAGGCTCTGGCATGGTCTTCGATGGGAGCTTGGTGTGGCACCTGGGGGTCGACCTGAGCCCACGATCCAACACTGGCGAAGGAACCCTGTCACTTCCTTAGCTGGTCCAGGTGTCTTCTCCAGATGCGGCCGTCTTCCAGCTGGACTCGATACGACTGGGGGCCGGTGATGGCTACTATCACTCCTGGGATCCACAGCGGGTCTCCGGCATAGTTCCTCGCAAATACGAGTTCCTGCAAGACAAAATCTCTGACCCCCGTCATTGAAGCGAGAGGGGTGTCAGGACAATAGTGAGGGTGGAGCCTATCCAACACAGTTCTTAGGCGCCTACCCATTAGAAGTTCTGCAGGGGACTTGTTGGTGACCATGCAAGGGGTCGAGTGTTGGCTCAGCAAGAAACGGGAGAGCCTGTGATGCCAATCTTCTTTGCTGAATCTGGCTAATGCTTCTTTTGTGGATCTAACGGCTCGTTCTGCCAATCCGTTGCTGGCAGGATGGAAGGGGGCCGTGAAGATATGTCGGATGCCAAGATTTGTGGCAAAACGGCTAAATTCTGTTGAGGCAAACTGGGGGCCGTTATCTGAAACAATGGTGTCTGGTAACCCGTGTGTTACGAATAGGCGAGTTAGAGCCTTGGTAACTGCTAGCGTGGTGGTTGTGGATAGTTGGGCCACATCGATCCATTTTGAGTATGAATCTACGACCACCAAGAAGGTCTTGCCGTGAATCGGACCCGCTAAGTCAATGTGTAGCCTTGACCAAGGTGCGTTGGCGCTCTCCCACTTTGTGGGGGTGGTGACTGGAGGGGATGGTCTGGATTCCTGGCAGGGTTGGCATGAGCTTACCCACTTGACGATGTCGTCGTCCAGGCCCGGCCACCAGATGTAGCTTCATGCCAACGCCTTCATCCGGACGATGCCCGGGTGGCTCTCGTGTAGTGCCTCTAAGACTGGTGTGCGGAGTGAGGCCAGAATAACCACCCGGATGCCCCACAGCAGGCAGCCCTGTATGCTAGACAGCTCCTGTTGACGGGTCTTAAAAGGTGTGAATTCGGCTGAGAGGTTTGAGCCCGGCCACCCCCTCCTCACCCAGTCCAGTACCTGGGCGATGGTTTTGTCCGTCTTGGATTTGGTGGCGATGTCGAGAGCGGTGACAGGGAGGTTGAGCTCGGTGACATCGAAGATGGCGTGGACCGGGGCCGGGTCTTCTGCTGGAGCTGGCAGGGGGCAGCGGCTGAGGGCGTCTGCGTGACTTAATGTTTTTCCTGGGCGGTGGATGAGCTTGTACGAATAGGCCGCCAGGAACAAAGTCCACCTCGTCATTATGGGAGACAACACTTGGGGAGTCTGCTTGTCCCCGGAAAGAAGATCCAGGAGAGGCTTGTGGTCCGTGATTAGCTCAAAGTTGTGGCCAAACAGGAATTCATGAAATTTCTTAACCGCGGCCACTGCGGCTAAAGCCTCCTTGTCGATCTGACTATAGTTACGCTCTGTTGCTGAGAGCATTCTGGAAAAGAAGGCAATCGGTGCCTCAGAGCCATTGGGTAGTCTATGGCTTAATACGGCGCCAATCCCAAAAGGGGAAGCATCCGCGGCTAGTACCAGTGGAAGGTGTGGGTCAAATTGAATGAGGACCGCGTCAGATGTGAGCAGTGATTTGACTGCGCGAAAAGCGGTGTCTTCCTTGTGTCCCCAGTGCCAAGGTGCTTTTTTATCTAAGAGCCTGTGTAGAGGCTCTGCTACTGATGCTTTGTGAGGTAGAAATGATGCATAAAAGTTCAATAATCCCAAAAAGGCTTGTAGCTCGGCTTTAGTGGTTGGTGTGGGTGCCTCATGAATTGCCTTGACCTTGGACTCTAGGGGGTGGATGCCTGAGGCGTCAATCTTATAGCCCAGAAAGTCCACCTGTCTAGTGGCAATGGCACATTTTTCCTTTTTTAATTTGAGGCCATGCTGTCTGAACCTGTCTAACACTGCTCTGACTCTCTGGAAGAGTTGGGGTCTGTCCCTGGCCGAGACCAATATGTCGTCGAAGTAGGCTACTACGCCAGGGAGGCCCTGTAGTATCTGCTCCATGAGGGATTGGAAAATGCCCGGGGCAACACTTACGCCAAACTGGAGACACTTGCACCGGAAGGCACCCCTGTGGGTCACAATGGTCTGCAGTTCGGCTGTTTGGTTGTCAACGGGGAACTGCTGATACGCTTGTGACATGTCCAATTTGGCAAAAATGTTGCCAGGCTCAAAGGTATGCAATAAATGTTGAATGACTGGGACTGGGTACGCACTAACTTGTAGAAAACGGTTGATTGTTGTTTTGTAATCTGAACAAATTCTCAGGCTGCCATCCTTTTTAAGGGGTGTGACAATTGGCGTCTCCCATTTGGTGAAGTCTGTCGGCTCAATGACCCCTTGCTTTAATAATTTATCGAGCTCTGCATCCAGTTTAGGCCGAATGGCGAATGGGACTCTATGCGGTTTCAGCCGGACTGGAACCGCTTGGGGGTCAACTGCAAATGAGATGGGGGTACCATTATAACACCCTAACTCATTGCTGAATACGTCTGAGTAGTCAGTGAATAAGGAGTCAGTGTCAGAAGCTGAGACAGCATGGACTCCTGTTAACCCTAGGCCGAGGTAGGGGAACCAATCAAGCCCCAGAAGACTGGGGAGGTTGCCGTTAACTACCACTAGAGGCAGGTGGCCTTTAAAAGCTTTAAAATTAACAAGGAACTTGCCTTTGCTGAGCACTGGAATGTCTTTTCCCTGGTAATCCCTCAAGGAGATCTGGCACTTCTGGAGCTGGTTTCTGGATAGTCTGGGCTGGATTTTCTTGAGGGTGCTCCAAGAGATGATTGAGAGCGCTGATCCCGTGTCAACCTCCATATGACAAGGTTTACCTTCTAATAGAATGGAAAGTGTTATTTTACTAATAGAGTGACAGGTGTGGTTAGCATGGTAGCAAGTGTGACAATTGAGTACTTGCCTTTGAGGCCCAGAATGGGAAAAGGGAGGAACCTTTTGTGCTGAGTTGTGCGCGGCCTGGCAGACTCTAGCGATGTGGCCTTTTTTGTGGCAATGGTTACAGATGGCACCCTTGAATTTGCACGTAGCTCTCGAGTGAGGTCCGCCACAGGATAGGCACAGGATGATGTGTTTGGGTGCGCTGTTGGTTTCTTGCCTGGCTCCTGCCTGTGGTTGTTTGGCATGGGTGAGGCGGTGGATGTCTGTTTGATCGTTAGGGTCGTCTTCGTTGACTACCTCTTCTGAATGAACGGTGGCGCAGCTTTGTTTGGGAACGGTACCTTGAATTTCGGTGGCTGACTGGGTTGCCAGCTCTGCTGCCAAGGCTTCCTCGATGGCCTGGGAGAGGTTGAGGTCCTTCCTGGCGAGTAGTCGCCTTTGGAGGTGAAGGTCTTTGACCCCGCAGACGAGCTGGTCGAGGAGCATGTCATCAAGATAGTTCCCGAACCCGCAGTGGAGGGCTGCAGTCCTCAAGGCGGCCATATATTGGTTGATGGTTTCTTTTTCTGCTTGCTTCCTCATCCAGAAGGTGAAACGCCTCGCGATTTGTGATGGTCTGGGGGAGTAATGATTGGTGAGAATCTCTAGCAATTCTGTCCAGGGAACATTCTTTAACTCATGTGGAGCGACGAGTGCTGTGGCTGTGTCAAAAACGATGGCTCCGCAATAACTGAGGAAGAATGACTTTTTTCTGTGCTCCCCAGCATCAGCCAGACCGATAGCGTCGATGTAGTGGTTAAAACGATTCTTGTATGACTCCCATTTTTCTTCTTCCGGCTTGAACGGTGGGAAGGCTGGGTTGGAGTTCATGATGAGGACTCCTGCGTGTTATGCTGTTGAGAAATCTCTCTGGGACAACAAAATGGCACTTGTGCTCTTGTCAGGCTAGTGACTACAGCTCTGGAGAGGCTCCACAGACCCTCTCTGTTCTCTCTCTGGGCTGCAATTGTGGCTAAGCTGCAACGGCTGTTGGCAGCGTTTTGAATTTTGCGCTCCTGGAGAGCGTAGGCAGTGATGGCTTACCGCCTCTGATAGCGCTTTGAATTTCGCGCCTGCGTAAGTGTCAGTGACTCGGAATAACAGCACCGCGCTGTATTCCGGCTTGAAATCCAAACGACAGCCGTTTGAATTTCGCGCTCTTTTGTATTGAGCGGCTGCGGCTCGCAGCGCTTCACTTTCCTCTGTAGCTTGCTAACAAGCGGCTACAGACGCTTATTACTTTCGCTCTCGCTGACCGAGCTCTCCGGCGGCGCGGCTGCGGCTCAGCGGTTTTAGTGATTTCAGTTGTTGCGAATTGCCTCTGGTAGCCATCCCATCCTCGTCGCCAGTGTTGTAGTTGAGCAATGAGAGGCTAGACCAGGGCTTGGGTGCAACAAGACTTTATTTGAGCAATAAAGGACTGAACGTGCTAGCCCTGCCTGGAGCAGGCTCACAACGATCAGCGGCTGGCCGGACCCTGCAGCTGGCTTTTATAGCCGGCTGTCGAGGGAGGCCAGCCAATGAGGGGCAGCAAACGCCCCCGCAGCATGAACGGACCTGGGTGGGGACTTTGGCAAGTTCCAGGGACATAACATATCCACTAGCTGTGCTTAAGGCAATTGCTTCAAGGGGCTTCATAAAGGCATCAGTGTTCAAAGACCAAACAGATTTCTTTTTCTGTTGGCGTTAACATACGAGTATACCATATGTCACCATGTATATGTTGTTTTTGTATGGACTTAAAGCATAGGTGAGCATAAATCTGTTGATAATAGGTCTAGACAAAAATCTGTATGCTATTTTTGTTTTGTTTCCTAATAGATTGTGGGAGACATATTATAAAAGGGGCTGAATTGAGACAAACTAGCTATGATGCAACTCTAGCAAGACAGAGTGGTTGTGGGGGTTTTGCCATCCAGAAACAAGAGAAATGACACCTCTGACTTTGGATAGTGTAATCCTCTCCTAGACAAAACTGGTGTCTAATTTGCAGATCCTCCTAAACTCTTGGTTCCTACTAGAAGTTCAGGTAACAACCATGGTCAGGGGGACCTTTTGCTCAAGTCCATCTTATGCACCATCTTGTTTGCTTTTTTATGTACTGCCCTTATTATTTTTATAAATATGTCAAGGAGGAGAACATCCCTATTATGCACATTGTCTAATGATGGATTCCTGGCTTGGTAATAATAGCAACCTCCTGTTGGTATCTCTGTGGTTGGCTAGAAACTGAATATGAATCAACAGTGCAAGATGGGTCAAACAGGCAAGTACAACATTAGGCTCTAACAGTACTTTTTAAATAATGGGAAATAATATACTTTTTTCTATTGGTTAAGACTCCAGCTATAGTAATATATATGTCCAGCCTTAGACTTCCCATTATAAGGATTAATAAAAACTGATTCAGAGAAGGGCAACAAGATGAAAATATACTAAAAACTAAACCTATGCATATAAATGGCAAAGGAATTGGCAAAGTTGAGCATGAGGCAATTAAAAGCTATGGCAGAATTTTCAAATGATGTGATGTTCTTTACATAATTTTATATTGTTCAGTTATAGGAAAGCAAATTTTTATTGTATATTCACAAGATCTTCCTAACAGCATGTCAGCAGTGGAACTCATTATCAAATGGGTAGGTCCTCTTCACTGAATGTAATTAAGTGTAAACTAAGCCAGTGGTCACCAACCACTGGGCCCAGCCCACTGGTGGTCTGTGAGAAAATTTTGGTGGGCAGCAGAGAAATGTTACCCCAGAGCACCCCCCAAAGCAATTAATCCAGGCTGCGTGGGAACACAAGGCTGTGCAACCCACATGGCCTGCGGGAACCCTTACCTGGCAAACTTGCCTACTAAGTTGCTATTTTTCCTTCCACCCCCAACCATCAGCGGTTCTGCTATGCTGAGAGATTTAGATTAGCTAGAAAGCAGGAAATTGTTGGATTTCTTACTTTCTAGCTAATCTTTAGATCTTCGGCTCTGCTTTTAAGCAGAGCCGAACTTCCTTTAGGACTGAAGGTTCTATTTATTCAGCTGCAGACTCAGATAGCTGATGGCAGAAACACAGATCTCTAAGTGAATCTGTGATTCTGTGAGCAACTCAATCTGCCTGCCTGCTTTGCCTGATTTTGAGTAAGAGTTGCTCTTTTTTTATTAAAAAAAATCAATATTTACATCAATATTTATAATATTTACATACAAGCCACGCCCAGCCAGTCACATGACCACCAAGCCACACCCACAAAAGCCACACAGAAGAACCGTTTGTTAAGAAATTTGAATCCCACCCCTATGTTTGTTTTTGTGTATGTATGTGTATGTGTATGAAAGAGGGAGGGAGGGAGGGAGGGAGAGGGAGAAAGAGAGGTTAGATTAGATCTCTTTCTCTCTATCCCACCAACGTCAGCAAGCCACCGTCAGTGAAAATTCATATTAGTGGTCCCCAGGATTTAAAATTATGAGTTTGGTGGTCCCTGAGGTCCAGAAGGCTGGAGAACCCTGAACTAAGCAACCACTTCTTTAGGATGATTTAACCAGGATTCTTCCATAAAGTAATATATTTGATGTACTAAATGATCTGATTAATTCCTATGAGTGTATGAATTGGGAGCTATAAATAGTAAGCACATAGATAGCCATTCAATTTACCAGCAAGAATCTGAGGCATATTGTATCTCATATGGGACAGGGAAGAAGGCAAATAATGAAATATGTCATGTCATTAGAATGCAAACTCAGGATTTATGTACTTGTATATACATTAGGCAAAAGAATATAAAGAAAAGTTTGTGTCATGATATCACTGTGTACATGTCATAGTTTGACATAGTCTGAATATACTGCAGATATCTATGGTTATATTCTTTATGGAACATGATTTGCTGCACAAGTATGCAAATTTGAATTGTCCGTGAAACTTGTTTGTGCCTCTGTCTTAAATGCTAATTTTCCATCTATGTATAATGGCAATAGCACTTAGACTTACATACCGTTTCATAGTGTTTTATAGCCCTCTCTAAGCAGTTCACAGAGTCAGCATATGGCCCCCACAATCTGGGTCTCATTTGAGCCAGTCAGGATTGAACTCTTGGCAATGGGCAGAATCAACCTGCAATACTGCATTCTAATCACTGTGCCACCATGGGTTTATTGGAAATATAACTTATCTAAGATACTGTTGTACCTTGGGAAACATATAAAACTTTATTTACTGAAATAGGCTTCCCCTCCCAGTTTGTTTTTTAAAGGATGCTATTTTTGTATGTAATTCAAAATGGTCCAGTGCCTAGATTGGAATCAAATCACAGACTGTCTCATTTAGGAAGTATTCATCACAATAATTAATGGTAATCATTGAGGAATCAGAATTTGATATTTCAACATTTTCCCTGAAACTTTAAGTCATGTTGTACATTAACGTGTACAATAGCTGAATTATGTGGCCTTTACAAAAGGCTTTAACCTTGGTCAGAAGCAAATTTCATTTAGTCACTAAACTATTGCGTCGCACAAAGTAACGATTTTCATTAAAGAAAATTCAGCCAGAGGCCTGAAATTAGATGCCTGCAAGTTTATATGAACAAAGCATAGTTTGCCTGAACATTTATGAAACTCAAGGATAAAAGGCTGCAAATAAGGATAAATTAGAATGTGATTAAGAACCTATAAATGTGTTCATTAATCTGTCACACTTTAATCACTTAACTATATTTAGCAATATGCTGGCAGCTTACTAATGAAAATGAAATGGCTTGTCTGACAATTTACAAAGTAGCATGCTGGTTTTTTTCCCCTTGTTAGTTCATGAAAATACTTACTTCTTCTCTGATGAACTCTGTTCCAAGATTTGCAGTCTCATCAGCATTACTTGTTCATCCCTCTGTTGTCAAATTAGCATAAAATGATTATTATTCAGTTTGACTGCAGTACTGCTCAGATGTATTCATTTGGCTGGGAAGATAAAAATGGTTGGAAGATAAAACCATCAAGCCAGACATTAACACTTGAACTTCTCTTTTCCATTTCCCTCTTCCTCGAACAGCTTCCATTAGATAGATTAGGAAAAAATCTGGTTATAGTCCATAGGAAAAGGCTTAGGCCTGATGTTTTGAGTTTACTTACTTTCTTCAATAAAATATCTGAGTCTTGAATTTCAGTCTTGAATTACACAGATATTTATGTACACCAACCCAAATTACTTTGAAAAACAAAAGAATTTACCAGGAATAAGAATCTTGATAACTCTTAATTACTTTATGAAATATCTTCTACCATCCTTTGCCACTGGTGTTTCTGAGTAGGCTTATTGGGGTAGCCAAAATTCCAGAGTAAATCAAGTTACTGACAAGCCCAAAATTGACAGAAGTGTAGCCATTTTAGTTTATCTTAGGATATATTCCTTTTCTTATTTTCTCTATGGTAGTAATGGGGGGAAGGGTTTTTGGGCTTGACACATTCTTAAGTGGGGAGATAAAGAGAGTGTTATGACTAGGTGATCTTCTTTCCTATGGGAAATGAGCTGTCTGGGCTTGGGCCCTTGGAGGTGGAGATTTATGACATCAAGCAACGTTGAATTACTCCTATTGGAGAATGAGACTTTTGGGGGTTATTTCTAACTTCTAATATTGTGAGGTAATTCTAGGTTGGGTCAGATCTGGAATTACCATGGACTTTGCTAATTTGATGCTTTCCTAAATAAAAGAAATCTTTTTGAAGATGGACTTTGTTATTTTTCTTTTAAAATGGGGTTCATTACTTGGAAACCTGACAGTTACCTGTTCATAAAGTTGAGATATAGATATATAGGTATAATTAACAGTTGGGTGAGTAGACTGTAGGATTCAAATTGTATTTTTAATAAAATCAGGGATAATAGCACGCTCCAGAACCACTGCTACAATTACTTAGAATAATACATTAGCCTTAAGGAGCAAGTATTATGTTGCAGGGAGCAGTGCTAAAATATTGAAATTTTAAAATGACACACCCTGATTACCTTTTATTAGTTTATTGCTCCTTACAGTTGCAAAGGAAGATGCATTCCTTTTATTAATATTGAAGAAAGTTGAGACAACAGCCAGTCTAGTTTCTTTTTCTACGTGGAACTCAAGGAGAGTAAACATTTCTTGGGTCAAGCATGAATGGATGTTTAGGTTCCTGCTGGGTTATCTTTGAACTCATCTGAACTGATGTGTTCTCCCTCTTAGGGGTTATTAGGGATTTGGTGATATTTTAAAGGACAAATGAATTTCAGAAATCATGCAAGTCCTCTTAAGAATCTCTTAAAGTCCTGCAAATTCAAAAGTGTTTAACTTGGCTTTTTAAAAGGAAAAATAGAAGGGGTAAAGTAGGTGCCTTAAACTTCCTTTTAATGTATTTACTATGTTGCAGATTCCTTCCTCAGAAACCAAAACGTTTGAAAATATCAGCCTTTCCTATGCTGATGGTATGGTTCTGATGATCCACCAGTGGTCATGAGAGATCAAACTAAAAATGCAGTTCACAAGGGGAAAAAATGTATTTTTTCCCCTTTGGAGTAAAAAAAGAGGGCTATGGCTTCCTGGTAGTAAATAAAATTAAAAACTATAAAAATAAAGATGAGATAGTAAAAAATGAAAAGAAGAAAAGGCAGATGGAAAGAAATACACAGAAAGGAGGAATTAGTGCCATACATCTAGTTTTCAGCCTTGAAGTGCATCTTTAGCTATACCATTAGGCAAAAATGTACATTGTGGAGTTTTGAGGATTTTTTTCAAGTTTAAAAAAAAGGGGTAGACCTTTGTGCATGGCCACCAGAAAAGTAGCAGCATAATCTTCTGTTAATTGTGATGGAATACCATTATGTTTTGAAGATTTAGGTTTGAACCGCAGCTCAAGATCTCTCTTTTCTGATTTTATATACTCAAATTTAATAATTTTCTTCTAGAAATGCCACTGATGGAAATATGCAATTTTGAATCTTGTATTTATGCAACAATGGTTTTCCTATGCTAATATCTTCATCACATCAATGTTTTTACTTTTTTATCTTATTTTATTAAATTGAAAGCCTTAAGTTATATTTTATATGTGGATTGTAATACAGATCTTTATGTTTATATGCCTTACACTACCTTGAAGAAAATATTTGGTGTTTGCTTCCATAAGTTTATTTCTTAACATCTGGAAGCTGCTGCCACTGTTTTTCCCTCTAGGTGAAGGCATTTCCGTTCTGTGCTATTTCTGGCTTCTGGTGAATATAACTGTCATTTTATATGGAACTCATGCCTGCAATTAACCGACTGCACAAACAGTTTTGCTTTTCAATATAAATACAAAGGTAGTTTTCAGGAAATAATTGAGCCCTTCCTTCTACATTGCCACAAGGACACCTTGTAGCAAGAATCTTCTCCTTTGATATTGGAGTATAACCTGATGTGTTTTTGTCCTTCTCAACAAGAGAAGGAACTGTAATGTCAGCTCTTGCGATGGACTTAAATACAAGGAACCCAACCGTTGTCTGTAGACAAATAATTTATTTTCAGCTTTCATTTTCATTGTTTTTCAGATGAGACATGTACCACCACATTCAGAGAAATAGGCATACTGAAAGGTAAATATATTCTGGTTTTCACAATTGAGTAAGAATTTGATTGAGACTAAACAAAATTCTTTGGCATCCCTGTGCTTGGCCTGTACTCTTGGCCTCTAGGTCAACATATATTGATTACAGCTATCCATAAATATAGTATCTAGTAATGGGTCAACTATTCATTTTTATATTTCAGCATTCTAGCTTCAATATCAAAGTTTTTAAAAAGTCAACTCTTGTTTTCATATCTAAATAGCTTACTCAGATCCAAGGACTGCAAGCTTCAACTAAGCAGTTCTTCAAATGACACAGTGCCATTCTTTTTTATACATGGAGATGCTAGACAAGTCTGATTTGCCAAGACCACACACTGTCATTCGAAGAGCACAGTGAAAACTTGATCATTCCTTGATCCAAGGACAATCTACTAAAGACAGACTGCCTGTCTACAGCACTTTGTGAAACTTCAGAATTTGTTTCATGGATCTATGACTGTGAAAAATTATATTCTGCAAATATTTTTGATATAATTCCAAAAGGAAATGTTGTTATTCCATATCTGCCAAGATATACAAACATTTTTAAATGGCAAAAAATAGTAACATTCAATCCATTATAAGAATGAGGAAAAAATCTGAGCAAAGATTTAATTCAAATGCTTTTAAAAAAAATAAAAATCATCCTGAGCAGGATCAGAAATTGGAAACAAGGACTATGCCACACACCACTTTGTGCATATTTGCAAATGCAAAAGTTAATTGTTGGCATAAACTCTGTTTTTTATTTATAATCCTATGGTTTTGAAATGCTCACATGAATTAAATTCAAGAAATCTCTCACATTCTTCAGGACCTGAAATCAAAGCTGTAGGTTATAAAAAAAAGAGATACAATGAAATCACTGGTAAAATGTTCTAGAAAAATATGTATATTATATTAGTACTAAACAATTTCATATACACATGCACATGCATATATACCAGCAATGGAATTGCTCGCCTTGCTCTATGACCCACTGTGTGCGTACGCATGTGTGTAATAGAATTGCTTAGGTTGTTCTATGAGTCTCTATATCAGTATTGCAACCACAAGAAACAAATTGCAAGAAAGAGCTACAAGTGTGATCTCTGCAGATTACAACACATCCTTTTCATGTAGTGGATGCTCATTGTGAGTAAGCACTGAAAGAAGACAAAAGATTAACAAGGAAGTTGAGTGGGGACTTTTTAAACAAATCCTTTTTCTTTCAATTTTTTTCTAGTCCTAACCTAAAAACACATTTCCTGGGTACTACAAACAGACAAGTAAGTTTTGTATGGAAATTTGGCAATATCAGTCAGCAATAGAAGCTCCAAGCAATGGGGACAGTATAGAAAGCTTTGTTGTGATCTGCAAGGAGTGGGCAATGCTGATTTTATTGCTTTAGTTTCCTAGAGCTGTAATGGCGAACCTAAGGCAACCGTGCCACAGATGGCATGCAGAGCCCTCCCTGCGGGCACACGAGCCTTTGCCCCAGCTTAGCTCCACTATGCATGCATGCATTCCTCCTGCCAACCAGCTGATTTGGGGGTCTGCCATGCATGCGTGGGGGTTGGGCACATGTGGGAGATGCATGTGCATGTGCCGGGGGAGCTTGGGGTTGCGGTGCGCAACCTGCCTGTGCTCCTCCCACAGCCTGTTTTTGCTCCCAGGAGGCTGCTCTTCAGAAGGGCTTTAAACTAAAATTGAGGGAGGAGGGGAAGCAATCTTCAAGACCTTTAGAACCTAATTCCAAGCAAAAGCCACTAGATAAACCAATAAAATCAGGAGATGGGGAATAAAGAGAAAAAAGAAATAAAAAAATAAGGAAAGGAAAAACATAATGAAGTAGAGAGTGATGGAAAGGATGGAAAACCCAGTTACAAAGTAAGAGATATAGGAAACATACCCAAGATCCATAAAATACTCAAAAACTTATACAGGATGTCAAACTTTAGGGAACAATCAGGGTGAACTTGAAACATTAGTACATGACAGTAAATATGATATAGTTGCCATTACATGGTGAGATGAAACTCATGATAGAAATGTACTGATGGAAGGATACAAACTATTTTAAAAAGAAGACTTAACAAAAGAGGAGTTGTATTACATATAAAAGATCACTACATCTCTCCACAAATACCACAAACCAAGGATGAAAACCTAGAATCCATATGAGTCAATATAAAAGGAAAAAAGAATGACATTGCTATAGGTGCAGGGGTGGGTTTCTATTGGTTCTGTCCACCTCTGTAGAACTGGTAGCTCTGAAGACCAGCAGACATAGAACTATGTCTGCTGATGTTTTTGCCCATCCTCCCACCCGGGTTCTTACCTGATCGTTATTTCCTGATTTTTCAACTCCAGCTGCCATGCGAGGCACAGCTGCAGTTAAAAAAGCAGGAAAAGAAGGCTGTTTCAAAGCTGCTTCTCTGCAGGCAGCGTGCTGATGATGATTTACAGGTGTGCGCTCGCAGCATGCAGGGAAGCATATCATAAATCACTGAACCTCTGTCATATCCCACCCCTGTATAGGTGTATATTATAGGCCACCCAACCAAGCAGAAGAAATAGACAAACTTTTTACTAAATAGCTAACAAATGTGTGTAGGAAATATACCATAGTAGTAATGGGAGACAAACTCTGAAGCAAGTGGGAGATCAAATAGATTCCTAGAAGACTTCCTTTAGCATTTGGAGGACGCAGAAGCACAAGGAAGAATTCAGCTTAATCTGTGGCACATGTTCATCCAAGGACAAACCTCACACATACAGCATTGATGGTGAGATTTAGATTACTTGTATTTATTAATCATTATATTTAGCAGAAACTCAATATTGCCTGTCTTATATTTGGTTCTCATTGTATGTTTTCCTATTTTCCCCAGTTTCACCTGTTCTTTAATAAAGCATCCAGATCTATAAACATGGTCTGTTTTATTGGAGGATATGTGGGCTTAGCTGCATGTTGAGCTGCACATAGAGTAACATGTAGTGAGGAGAGAACACCCAGAAACTACAGATCAATCAACCTAACATTGACATCTGGAAAAATACTGGAAAACATAATCAAAAAACAGATCTGTGAACATCTAGAAACGAATAAAGTTATAACTATAAGCCAGCATGGCTTTGATCATGCCAAAACAATCTTATTTCATTCTTTGACAAAGTGACTAAATTAGTAGACTAGAGAAATACTGTAGACATAGTATATTTAGACTTCAACAAGGCATTTAAACATAAACATGATTATTAATACATGAAATACAGATAAAAGGGAACATTAAGACAGGGATGGTAGGCCCATGATGCGCTTATGCACGCCCCTTACAGACCTCTCAGGAACGGGGTGAGGTCAACAGTAGACAGTCTAAGTTTTCCATATTGATTCTGCTCAGTACATTCTAAATACTACATTTTAAAATAATAAAAAAGAAAAAAAAGAAATTATGCTCATAATACTGTGCTCGTGACATTGAGTTGGTCATGCTCAGCCAGTCATGTGACCACCAAGCCACACCCAGCCAATCGCATTACCACCAAAGCACACCCACAAATTAAGCCACTTCTATAGAACCGGTTCTAAGAAATTTTAATCCCACCCCTGTCCCAGAAGACTTCCCTGGGGCTCAGGAAGGAAATAAGCATCGGGAGAGCACACAGCCCTTTCCTTGAAAGTGAAAGTGTTTGAGGAGAAAGTTTCCATACTGCAATGCCTTGGGGAAGATAAACAGTTACTGGACAGGTCAGCTTTATGAGAAGCAGAGAATGAAAATAACATGACAAGCCAGGAAAAAAAAATGGTGGAAATAATAATAGAACTGAATTATTTAAAAAATTAGAATATTCAGTCCCTGAGGAGGTCAGAAACAGATACCACGTTCTCTTTCTAAAGAATAATGAACATCAACCCAAGTAAATTTCCCCATGGAATATTGTAGAAGACACTTTGGCTCCTAATGGACTGAAGAGTGACTTTTTTTTTTTTTAACAAAAATGACATAATGAAGGCACAGTTGCAAACAATTCCTTCAAATAGGAATAATGAGATGATTTTCAAGAGGCAAGTGTAAATGTCTAAAATCCTGAAGAGAAAATGACCATGCAAAGTAAAGAGGATCATATAACCAAAGAAGTCTACAAGCTAGTCTATTGTAATTATGTCAGGAATGAGATAAAGCTTGCAATTAGTACTATTCCTCCAGAAAGCAACTTTCAGATATTTATGAAGCAAAAGGAAAGCCAAAGATTATGTAGGTCCATTGTGAGGAGAAAGTAATGAAGTGCTAATGAATGATGAGAAACAAAATTTCTTAACACTAATTTTATATCTGCCTTGCTTCAAAAAGGAAATAGAGCTCTAAATGGCTAAAATATGGTATCGGTGAAACTCTTACTAGAGTGCCTTACAGTCAGCTTAATGTTTGCCTCAAAAAAAGTGCTCATTAAGGACTTTACTTCAGTTTTGATGGGCCATTGTTTTGGATTTGTTAATTCTAAAGGCCTAACTATCTGAGGCAATATCTTTCTCATTCTGAAACTCTCTAGATTCTAATCTGCAAGTCAGGCCTTATTTTTGCAAATATTTTTATTGTACTTTTCCCTTGTTATACATCACATAATAATACTTTTTAATTGTACAATTTTCTTCATTATATATAGGATTTCATTATTCACAGTAACAGTATACCATCTGGGTGTAATCTCTATATTCTTAATTACATACCAATAATAAATCTTATACATGCAAAAGTTATAACGCTTATTCTCAATATCTATTCATCTTCACTTATCCTTGCTATGAATTTTACATTGTACGTTTAGGCCCTCTATTCATTTTTATCTGTAGTCCATTAATACTATCAAACAGCTATAAATATTTAGTTGGCATCACAATTGTAGCCAATTAACTGCCAAATAATCCTAATGTTTACTTATCTTAGTTATTCTCTATTCATTAGGCATCTATGTTTACATATCCAGATTTCTATCTTCTGCCATTTATTTCTACTATAGAATAGTTCCCGAATCAAAAAGGAGATCTCCCATTTCTAATTTCTATCTTAGTACTAATTCTTGACGGTATAGCTTCTGTGTTAAACAACATTCTGCATTTATTCCTCATCTCTTGTCTGTTTTCATATTTCAACTTTTGCAAGTCAGGCCTTTTTTGAAGATACTACTGCTCTCGATTGCTTGATGACTGCATGGGTCTTCTCTTCTGTCTCTTTGATGATGAGAGACAGTCACTTGGTCTTCATTCTCTTTCCTATTGAGCATTAACTTCCAATTTCTTTCTTTGTTTACACTCTAAATCTTGTTCAGGACAATTTGAATCATTAGTTTCAGATGGCATGACTATTTGTAAATATTTACTGGAAGAAATAATACTGATGCCAGGCATCAATATTATTTCTTCCAGTAAATATTTACAAATAATCATGCCATCTGAAACTAATGATTCAAATTGTCCTGAACAAGATTTATGACATTCTAATGACATTTTTTTTAGCTCTCCCCAATTGGAACTATTGAAAGGTGTCAAAATGCCTTTCTTTTGAGGATTTGATTTTCCCGCTGGGAAAGCTCTGGCGCAAGGATAACTGCTTGAAAGCTGGATCTTTTTATTTTTCAGGAAGGCAGAGAACAGCGAGCAGTCTGCGTTCCTGGGCTAGCTAGCTTCTTATGGTAAGTCCCTGGTTTTTTATACCCTTTTCTCCCTTTGTAAGTTGATTTTGTGTGAGTGTTTGTATTTGTGCCTAATGTTTCAAATTCTGTTTGAGTTTGTCTTTATTTCCACCAGAGGGCGAACTCCGCAGGGTGCGAAAGGCAAATTCCGTGGGGTAGCCAGATTGTATTATTGGTTTTCTGTAATCTCTTTTAGCTTTAAGATAGTTTTTCATATTTGTTCTGTGGCAATCTCCTGTCTGTCCCTTTTGCAATTTATATTTTGTGTCTTTTGTCTGTTTGTTTTGCTTATTTGGTATTTCCTGTGTTTGTAAGGGTTTTCTAAATTATCTTTTGTTTCCTTTTCCTATTTGTCTAGTTTTCTTAATTAGTTAGGCTTTTGTCTATAGGGATTCTTTAATACTTTTTATTTGATTCCTTTTCCTATGTAAGTTTGTTTTCTGGCTGACCTGATGTTCCCCTTGGGCTTTTCCTGGTTTTTTTTTTCTGACACTACTGCCTTCGTGAAATTCCCTTTCCACAGAACAAATAAGATTCACCCATTTGATCAACCACACACAGTAACTGTTCTTTTTTTTCCAATATTTTTTATTTTTTGTTACAACAAAACTGTTCTGACCAGTCTGGAATAGTTGTCTGTTATGGTGTCTAGATATTATAGTCAAAAAGAAAGATCCTCAGAAAAAATGTTCTAACTTTGTGAAGCTCATTTGTCAAGCACACACAAGAAGGCCCTCTGTTCTGACTTCCTTAAGCTTATGGAGTTCACTATGTCAGGAGGTGCACTGAGATGCTTTCTTTTAATGTAAAGCATATTTTTTTCAGTCATGCTTCTTCAGCTTGTATTAATTTTACTTTAATAATGCTTATAATTGTGTTTATTAAATATTATTTCAAGTGCTTATGTTTTACAGTTTATTATTACCTGTTTTGACAAATCTGTGTATATAGTAGTTCAAGGAATTATATAAATAAAAATAAATGGGTAGGTAAAACCACTGTTCTTCTTGCAATGCTGCATCCAGAAACTAACTGATAGTATTTTATTTCCTTATATATTTATTAGCAACAAATCTTGTTTTTCTTCCTAGATCTTAAATGTATAGCACTTTGTCCTCTGATTTTTTTCTACACCAGAAAAAAGTGGCTTCTGTTGAGAGTTACTTAGTGCCCAAAGTCATCCACTTGGAATTCCTACTGCTTGTGCACTTTATGTGCTACAACTCACTGTTTAGCATGTTGTATGAACCCAATGTAGTGTGAACTCATGAGGTTAATTTATGGTTCAGGACATGGTGCCAACTTAGAAAACAGAGGTTAATTAAATAAACATTAATGGTGTTGTGCAACCCAGGCTGATAAATTCTTTTTCCAAAATATTCAGACATCTGCAGATTTGAAGCATGGCCTGCCATAGTCAATCCTATCTGAAACCGTATTTTTTTATTATTGTAACCTGCAAGATTTTATCCAATGCAGTATTTTCAGAAAAAGATTATCTCATCATTTGTTTCATAAAAAGACATAGGATGGTTAGCTGGAACACAAACTGCATTCAGAAGCATTCAGTGAGTCAACATTTCACTTAATTGATCTTCCTCGTCTCCATACTTAGCAGTGCACATTTATATGCAAAGTAGATTTTTCAAAAAGGTTACAACATCAGAATCAAAAACTGATGTGACCTACATAAAAGAAGTGGTCTGATTTTCTAATTAAAGCAAGCTGTGGCTGCACGCTTGGCTAAGAGTCACCAAAGGAATTGTGTAATAAATCTTCTCATTGTCCTCTAGGAATGTGGAGAGGAGATGGTGGTAAGGAGGACAGCAACCAGGAAAAGAGTTGGGGGAAAGAACAACCATGTCCCTACTCATAATATAAACACCTAAGATGATTCTACAGAACATCTTGTAAGAGTGTGTATCTAGTGCACAAACACACATACACACACACACACAAATACAGACTGAATGTTTTAACAGCTGTTTTTTAAAACATTTTTTAAATATGTTTTCCTAAGGATCCTATTTCTTTCTGAAAGGGTGGGCTTAGTGCATGCCAAGATGTTAGCAGGGAATGTTTGTTCTGAGAAACCTAGGGATGTTTCCCCTCTCTCCTCAACTGATTTGCTTTTTAGGAAAGGGAGCAAAAACTTATTTCAATGTTCCTTTACTCAAGCCTTTGGAAAATGTGTTAATTTGGGAGATCGGGGGATCTCCAGATACTGCTGAACCACATCTCCTAGTCAATGATTTATCAAGAGTGATGGTAGACTCTAGCTCTATGATTTACACCACCCACAAATTAAAATAAAAAAAATACACCTCATTATTTATCACTTTTCGAACTCTGAGTGTCTCAGTTTTAAGATGAAGACAGTATATAGAGGTAGAATTTTTATCCTTAGCAATCATATTAGCAATTAGCTGCAACCCATTATGGAGTGATGAAGAATAAAGAAGGGGTATATGGTTTATTTCTCTATTCATAAGTTTCATTGGTTTTATTTTCCAGTAATTTAAACCATGCTAATTTTATTTTTAAAGTTTAGCTTTAGTTTTTCCATTGTTGCCAATGGAAATTTAGTAGATCTTCTGCTGCCATTTAACTTCTGTATTTTCTATTCCAATAGCATAATTTTCCAGGCATATTATTACTCTTTTCTAAAAGATCAAACTGTACATTTTGGTTTTAATTAATACTGTGACTAAATTTTCCACTCATTGGAAAGTTTATTTCTCTTTAAAAAGTGTTTTATTGGAGTATGATTATGTCATGATGACTTTCATTGGGAAAGAATCAGGAAGCTTGCAGAGCCCTGAAGTGGTTTCCTCTTTTCCCTTGCTCTTTCATTGTAACCAGAAGAAGAAGGAGAAATACAATAAGAAATATAGTGTGTTGTTGTGGTTAATTACTGAACTAAGACCTAGGAGATTCATGTTGAAACCCATTATTGATGGAAGTTGATACTTTACTTTTATGCAATAGAATTGAATGTGTTATCCATAAAGACTTGAACAAACATTACCTTTGTTTCATCCCTAGCCCACAAATTTGACAATTATTCACAGTTTTAAAACTGTGATTTCCACATCTTGTGACACAATGTTTGCACACTTCATTGAAATATGAACATTGATTTGGTCAGGGATGGGATCTGACCAACTCCAATTGATCAATTTAAGAGAAGTAGTCCCAACTGTGTTAAATAGAATAGATGACTGATTTAACTGAGAAAGAAAGCCAAATTCTTATAGAGTTGGCTTTGTCACTATTTGGGTGCATTATAGGTTTTGTTCTACTGACACCAACAAGGGATTCATATGATCATACTTTTTTTTTTTGTAAATTTTATTTGAGTTTTCACAAAGAGAAAAAAAAATACAAAATAAACATCTTTTTTGAAAGCAGCATAATCCCAGGTTACTTTTCTTCGTACAGACACAAATTCAGGTTCATGCTCATTTTTATATTCTATTCCATATCTTATTACTATTTTACATTTTCTGCATAGCTTCTCCCCTCTTTTAATTTTCTCAGTTTTATTTTAATTATCTCATCTCAATTCAAATCATTATATTTATATTTTTTTGTCTGTCCTGTTTCAATTATCTATTATCTTTTCTCATTAAACAAAATTTCTCCTGTAGTTACTGATTGGAGTATGACGCCTTTATATCTTTTCCCTAAAATTGTAACATTCAATATAATACATAACTTCCATTTGGATTCTGCTTGGTACATTCTTAAAATACACACTGTATTCTTAAAAAAAGAAAAAAATTATAAATGTATATAATTAAAACAACATTCCATTCCAATTCAATTCTATCATTAATATTAATATTCATTAAAGTCTTAACATCTTTAACATTACTTTTCAATTAAGTATCATACTTCTATGGGAACAATTATAAGCTTTCCATAGTTAATCCCCTCCCTTCACTTATGTTTTATAAAACATTAACTAATTAAAATGTTCCCATTCCTTTCTAATTCAATTTTCTCATTTATTTTATTTCACTTATTTTATTCACAAACATTTCACTAAATTACACTAACTATTTTATCCCTCATTTTAATCATAGGTTGTTTCCAATTTTCTAAAGTTATTTCTATTACTAATATAACAATACAATCTTATGTACCTTTACAGAATCCCTTTCCAGGGTACCTTGGTTGATGCTTTTACAATTTAACCCAGTCAGCCAAAACTTTCACTTCTTATCTTCCTCCTGCACATATTTTTCCAGTCGAGTTCTTCTTTGTGGTGGCCATTTCTGACTACCGCTGCAACTGCCTTCAGGAAAGGGAGTAATGGCCAGCTGAGAAGGAGAGATGCGGCTCTGCTCGACCCTGCTGGTGGTCTCCCCCCTCTTCACCACCTCTACGGGGTGGCTTAGCCCCAAAACCAGCTGGCCTGGGGCGCTCCAGCGGTGAGCCCAGACAGAAACCGCACACAATCATCATTTCTGTCTGTTGCCGAAGCCCTCATGATCATACTTTTCTATGTTTTTACTAGTTTGGGTGCATAACCCCATTTACCCCATTAATTAAGGTTTCATAGGCATCTAAAGGCTAATAGTAACTGAGGAATGGATTCTGCATTAGTACTACCAATCACTTATAGTACTTGCTGCTGCTGATGTTTAATTGCTTTTCCTTGCACCCATCCTGCATTACACTTTGGCTACACCCACACTGGTTTAGCAAAATGGAAAAAAGTCCCGATACATCACATGACATCGCTGTGACAACATAAGTTTGTCACCCCTATGTTAGGTGGACAACTTCACAAGTAGATAAACAAGCCATTGCAGGCATCCACTACATTTGCTCAAACCTGCCCCTCTCTAGTAATTCTTCTAATAGTAGAAGAATTGATTTCCTGACAGTAATTAATATTTGCTGAGAATAGAAATGAAGTCAATAGAATCTATCAACTACTTTCCTTAATGCTAGGGAAAGAACTGATCCCATTACTATTATAGTAACTTTCATACTAGAATATTTTTTTCCTGTGGTTCAAGAACTAGATAGTAACTTAACCTGGTCATTTGGTTATGTGGAATAATCAGAATAACTTCAATTAATTAATTAATTGAAATATATTTAATTAAATCTATTTTTATTCCAATACTAAATAGTTGTTTAGCCAGGTTCAATCAACTCTGGAATTACACTCAGGTGTCATCATCGTCCCCCACTCCATGATATGGTTGTGTCATGCTACTTCTAAACCAGCCAATACATTTATTTGGTAACATTCTTATGGAGTTTTTTTTATCATGTCTTCAGATCTTAATGCTCTTCTTTCAGTATGCTTTCTGCTGTGAACTCAAGAAGCAGTTCACGCTTTTTACTTTTTCCAGTTTGCAACTATTTTGAGATAAAATTGGAAAAGGCTGTGGAGTGGCTAAAAAAAGTCTGCCATCCCTCTTATCTTGTCCTGATAAAGCAGAGTTTTTCAACCTTGGCAATTTTAAAATGGGTGTACTTCAGCTCCCAGAATTCCCCAGCCAACATGGCGGGAAACTGAAGTCCATACAATTCTGAAAGTTGAAAACTCAACTTCTTAAAGTTGCCAAGTATGGAATTTATTTATTTATTTGCTTGCTTGCTTGCTTGCCTCATGAACTCTTATCTGGATTACTGCAACACACTATACACACTGCCTTTGACAAGTATTTGAAAGCATCAACTAATGCAGAATGTGGTTGTGTGGGTAATAATAGTGTCAGATAGTCAACACATTTAAAACCATTGCTACATGATCTGTCTTGGCTGCCAGCATACTTCTGGGTGTAAATAAGATTCAGGTTGTCACCCGTAAAGCCCTTCATTGCTAAGGACTGGGTTATCTATGCCCTCCCAGTCATTCCACTCATCTAATGTCAGCCATTAGATGGCTGGGGACTAGGCCTCTGGAATATTTTCCCTTCAGAGATTAACATGATTTTGACCCTGACCCTGTTGGCCTTTCATAAGACTATGAAGTTCTAGTTATGTGCCCAGACCTGGGGCACCAAATGTGTTAAGAGCCCGGTTTCTTGATTATATTAAATACTAAGGCAATAGTTTTATTGGCAACCAAATATATTTATGTTGTATTGTTTTAATTGTTTTATAATTTTATGATTTACACTGCCCAGAATCACTTTTGAGATGGATGGCTATAGAAATCAAATCAAATAATTAATGTGTTTTTATACTACTTCAGTTTAACAAGAAAGCCAGCCCAACTTGGCTGTCCTTTATATTGGGAAGGCTTTGCAGAAAAGAAGAATGCTGGAGGAAAAAAGGAGGAAAAAGAAAGGAAAAAGGGAATGATTTACATTAAAGAGACATCACCAACAAGGAGAGACAAGTATGCTGCTTACCATATGAGGGTCTAGGACATTGACATCTTCAGGAAGTAGGCCAAGCTCTTTACAGCTCCAGAATGAAGTACCAATACTCAACAATTCTTCTAGAAGCCAGTCAACTATAGTAAGTTATGCACGTGACAATGGGACAGAACGGATTCAGGGGTCTAGGGCTAGGGTAAAGTTTGGTGTAGTGGTTAAGATGCTGGCCTAGAAATCAGGAGACTATGAGTTCTAGTCTGTTGTAGGCATGAAATTGGCTTAGTGACCTTGGCCAGTCATTCTCTCACAGCTCAGCCCAACTCATAGGGTTGCTCTTATGAAGAAAATAGGAGCAGGGAGTATTAAGTGTGTTTGCCATCTTATCTATAAAATAATAAAAGCAGAATAAAAATCTAATAAATAAATAAAGTCTGTCAGATCTTGAGATAAAAAGGGATACAGAGTGATACAATACAGAAATCTACTTTGTGAATAGGGGAACTATTCTTCTATCTATCTCTGGGTGCCTCTTTTTTCCATTTAGTAGTACTTCTTATTTCCCATATTTTCATTGTATTACTTCTTCTATCTTGTAACTTTCCTCATTCACTAAGTTTCAAAATATCCTTATTTAAGTTGTCATCTTCTCTTCTTCTTTTAAGACTTTTTGAAGATTTGGCTTTGTTCCCATTCATGGAATATCTCAGTACAAATCTGTTATAATTTAAAGTAAGATTTATTGGCTGGTTGATGATCTTAAGTATAATTTTGCACTGTAAGAATCAAGCAGTACAGCTACATGATGGTGTGTGGTCTTTGGTTTGAGGGATATGTTCAAACTCTTGAGTTCTGGAAAACAGCTGTACAGTGTATGTTTTGGAACAGACAGTATCTTCTGTGCTTCGTGGAGAAAAGGGAAAAATCATAATATAAATTTGAGCTTTGAATTTTCAGCTTTCCAGCCCATCCTTTTTCAGCTGTACATGCACAAGAATTGTACACAAATGCATACACTGGCTTACATAAATATTCTGTGCAAAATTTACCTCTTCTGTTATGGAGTACCAATTTTTATTCCATATTTGTTTAACAGCCAGACTGAAGAGTAGATTTGGAAACCCACATTTGGCTAACATGTTTTTAGAACATTCCAAAGATATCAGGTTTATTAACATTAAATGAATAGTAGACAGAAATCTTTCATCAACAGACTTCCAGCCTATATTTAGGCATGCAACATATCTTTGCATTCTTAGAATATAATCTTTCTTCTTACAAAAATATTAATAGTTTTTGTTAACAGTTTTGTCATCTAATATTGATTAATGCAAATTAATAACCTAATAAATGAAAGAGAGCAATTTGGTATCATGGTTATGGCATTGAGCTAAAAACTGTGAGTTTATGAGTTCTGCTCCTGCCTTAGGCACAAAGCCAGATGAGTAACCTGGAGCCAGTCACTTTTTCTCAGCCCTAGGAAAGAGGCAATGGCAAACCACTTCTGAAAAATCTTGTCAAGAAAACTGCAGGGACTTGTCCAGACAGTCTCCTAAAATTGGACAAGATTGAACAGAAGAAGAAAAATTACAAGAACCATTGATCAATAATACCTCAAGGATTTTACAGTCTGACATGTATACTAAGTATTCAAGATACAGATACGACCTATGCTGACTATCCTGCCAAATTTGACTTCCGAGGAGTCTTTCCACTCAAATTGTCTTTTATTTTTTATTGTTAAGTATTTTCCTAAAAAGCAGATGCCACTATTTTCCTGAATTTCCTGACGCATCCTACTTTGTTCATCTAAATATTTTAAGATTTTTTTTGTCAAGAATCCTTTACTCAATCCTTTACTACCCAGCTTTTAGAAAAATAAAAAGGACTTCACTTCAGAAAATGAAGACACCATTTTAATGGAATCCAAGATCAGTGAAAGCCAACCTCCTCAGAGAAACTTCCTGTTATAGTATGCAATGGCAAACTGCTCCATTTATGATGACAATGGCTTAACAAGAAATAATAAATATTGATCATTTGTTAAAATAATGTGCATTAGATAATTCAGATTTATCTCCCTAGGCAAAATAAAAGCCTTCCAAGTGTAGGGGAAAACAATATTCTAAAATATATCCTTACCCTTATGACCTATCATGACTTTGAGGGGAAAGTCAGTGACATGGTGAAAAATCCCATTCTTTGTCTGCAGAGAATGATGGTAGAATTTTAATCTTCTGAATCCAGTTCATTTGTTTGAAGAGCATTTGTGCTGTCCCAACCAGTCTATGGGAATTGGATAGTTACTTAGGAATTATGAGCTGTCCCCTTAAGGGAATGCATCATGGTAAATGTAGTTAAAGGTATCTTGGGAAATTTTTTGTTTCTCTTCCTTTAATAGTAGAATTTACAATTTCAGGTGGGGAGTGTGCTGTCCCAGCCTGTCTATGGGAATTGGATAGTTACTTAGGAATTATGAGCTGTCCCCTTAAGGGATGTATCATGGTAAATGTAGTTAAAGGTATCCTGGGAAATGTAGTTCATGTCACGTGGCCACATCTGTATTCCTGATTGACCACTAAATTGGCCCTTGGGGGTTTGGGGGAGTTTTCTTCATTCTTGTCTGAACTCACAAACTCAAGGCAGCTTCTTTCTATCGCTACGAGATGAGTTAGGAGATAACCATCTTTTACTACAAGGCAGATATACAAAGGATTGGTCATTAAAGAAGAACTTCATCACAAATGTGAGTTATGAGGATACCTGATGAACCAATAAGTGTAATTTGTTATGCATGTCTTATTGAGTTATCTATCTGCATCTGTACAGCTTCAAATCCACCTCTGTGCAGAAGGAAGAAAAGCATTAGATATAAAGAGAATGTTGTAATTGCTTGAAACAATAAAAGGCAGAGTGATAAACTAAAGTTAAAAACATTAAAGTTAGAAGTGAGATAAAATTTCTGCACAGTTATAGCAATTTGGCATATTAATAACAACCAAGGGAAGGATACAATCCTTTATTTGTAAAATGAGTTCAGGATTAGAAACAAACCATGAAGGAATGTCATTTTATATAATCCATTTGTTTCAAAGATTGTCTATCTCTTTACTATATATATGGCCATTGAACTAAACAAATACATTATGATGCACAAGCAATTAATACAACATTAAAAAATAATAATACAATTATCATTTACCCTGGGCCTAGATGGATTATTATGCCAGCTGCAAACCATGTATACAGCTAGGGGATGACAGCAAGCTGAGTTCTTAGTCCAGCTTCAAAATGAGTTCTGAGTCCAGCGTTCTTCAGTGCAGCTGCAAAATGTAATAGTTCTCACTATTTTTTTTTAAAAAAAAACTTTTTGCCCTCCCAGCCATGTTTCTCTTTGTTTGACTGAAAGTTTCTGCTTAATTTTACATTGTAAATTTTGGGGGAGAGGGTTATAGTGGGGGAAGGATATAGAAATAAATCTGAAATTTGCATAACCAGAAAACAAACCAAATTAAAATCTATTTAATTTTTTCAATAATAGTTTTGAAATACTTTAAAGGAAAAACAAGGGGAAAATGTAATCACCAGACACAGAGTTACTTTCTGGCAGAGCTGCAGAGCTGGTGGTCTGTCAACACTGACAACACCAAGCAAGAACATACAGTCCATATGATTAATATAGACAGTATTTACGTGCCCGAGGTAGTTATGACTGTGGTAGTATATGAGACAATGTCACTATGATTAAAGGTTCTCACCACCTGTAATAAAGTATTGTAGACATAGCACTGGCATCATATATTTATTAATGATCACCAAGTAGTGAGCAAGCTTTCAAGTTCACTCGGATTCTTTTTTGTCCTGGATAAATTACTGTTTAGGGCTATGCAAAGCTTTTAGCTGCTCCACATATTGTAAAATTGACAAGGCTGCTTTAAACATTGGAAAAGAAGCACTCTGTGTTTGTGCACATTCAAATTGCCTCCTTTAAATGAGTTGCAAATCCTTGTTACTATTGGTCATAAAGTATTATCATTATGGAAATGTATTCACCAATAGTGCCTAGGATAATAATTAACTTATTAATGTATGCCAGCTGGAGTTATAATTTCACTAACTTAAGCTTACTTAGGAGCCCAAAGTATAATGAAAATCTGTACAAATCAGTATCTAGATCCACAATAGATCCACAAACATCACATAGAATATCTCCCATGGTCTTTAGATCTCTCTCTACATTACAGCAACATTTACACTGCAGACACTGATTCATTTTCATCAACCTAGATATTTTCTAGATGTATAGCTTTAAATTCCCAGAATTTTCCCACAAAAACATTTATTACTGAGATTTCTGGGAGTTGATACCTGCAGTTTGGGAAGATGCCAAGTTTGGGCAATGCTGATCACATCTTCTTCTGTGTTGATAATTGACAATAATAGCCTTCCAAGTCTCCTCAGCATATTAAAATAGCTGCTTCAACATCTATATATACATCTTCTTGAATATTATTAAAAATAAGATAAAATTAAAAGACTTCTTGATTTATCCATATCTTCTACATAGTACAAGAATAAGACCAGAGTTTGGCTTTTTTAAGTATAGGAGACAAATAACTTATGTCCATCCGGGATGATATATCACCTGAGGTATCATCCATGGCTTTCTTGGCAGTGCCATATGATTTAGCTTTAATCAAATTAAGTTTCATGCACATGAAAGGCCACAATTTCAGAGTGGCATTCAAGAAGTAGGGTGAAGCTTTTTTCACTATATATAATAAAACCAGTTTGGTCTAGTGGTTTAGTACCTGGCTAGAAACAGGGAGATCATGAGTTCAGGTCCTGCCTTAGTCATGAAAGCCAGCTGGGTGACCTTGAGCAAGTTACTCTCTCTAAGTCCAACCCACATCACAAAATTATTGTTGTAGGAGAAATAGGAGGAGCAAGGTATGCTTGGATATCTTCGCCATCTTGACTTTTTTTTGTAACAATAATAAAGGCAGGATACAAATAAATGAATAAATTAAAATAAGAGATTCTAGGAGAGCAAAAGAGAATAAGCACAGATCATATTGAGAAATAGCAAATTTACCATCCCCTTACAGAGGAAACCTAGAGCAAAAAGCCCTACATAGCTAGGCAAGTGGAATCATGGTGTTGTGACTTTTAAGGTGCCAGGTAAGATTTTTGCTTATATGTACTAGGAAAGATGTTGCTTGGAGTTTTAAATGTCTATGGAAATTCTCAGTCATACAGGTCAGGGTTGTACCAAAGGTGTACTGAACTGGATGTTTTGTCCAGTGCGGTGGCCTAAAGGTGGAACTCTCGCCTCATAATCGGGAGGCTGTGAGTTCGATCCTAAGTGGAGGCTAATAATCTCCTGCTCGAGCAGGGGGTTGAACTAGATGACCTCCAAGGTGCCTTCCAACTCTATTATTCTATGTCTGTGCTTCTCATTCAAGAAGCTTCTTCAGCTCTGACTGGATGGTGGGGAAGTTATATATCCATAATAGAATTTATATATCGAATACACTGTAAACATAAAATTAATGTTACCTTTTTAACAGTAGAGATAGGTCTTTTCCTACAGTCCTTTGAACACTGAAAGATATGATTTAGGATTTTTGCAGCCATTATTTTGATTACCATAAAACAAAACATGGTTTTCATTACTGCAAAAGCAGTACCAAAAATAGGTTAGCTGAATCCAGCATGATGAATAATGACTTAGCTTTTCCTATTACTAGGGAAGATCAATGACCCAACATATTAAGGATTCTAGAAATTAAGAGAAATGGGACTCTTAATATGCTACTGGCACTTTATTAAAATGTGTTCTGAAACATTAAGAACAGACCAGTACCAAAAATAGGTTAGCTGAATCCAGCATGATGAATAATGACTTAGCTTTTCCTATCACTAGGGAAGATCAATGTCCCAACATATAAAGGAGGATTATAAAATTAAGAGAAATGGGACTCTTAATATGCTACTGGCACTTTATTAAAATGTGCTCTGAAACATTAAGAACAGACCATTGTGTTTCCCACATTTGTCCCATTAAATAAATAACTACTGGTAGTCATCAACTTAAGACTTCAATTGAGCCCAAAATTTCTGTTGTGAGACATTTGTTAAGTGTGTTTTGCCCCACAACCTTTCTAGTTGTTAAGCGAATCACTGCTGTTTTAAGTTACTAACATGGTTGTTAAGTGAATCTGGCTTCCCCATTGACTTTGCTTGTTCAGAGGTGGCAAAAGGTGATTACATGACTGCTGGACATTGCAACTGTGCTCAATATAACTCAGTTGCCAAGTGTCTGGATTTTGATCACATGACCATGGGGATGCTGCAATGGTTGTAAATGTGAAAAACGGGCATAAGTCACCTTTCTCAATGCCATTGTAAGTTTGAATAGTCACTAAACAAACTGTTGTGAGGTTAAGGACTGCCTGTACTTGCAATTGGGTTTAGAAAAAAATACATTGCTTTTTAAATTACTAAAGTTGTATATGTTTCTAGAACAAAAAATTATTACAAGTCTTGTTTGTAAACATGATTGTACATGTACATTTGTATGCAGATGATTCTGTTTGGGTTTATTTATTTATTTATTTGGGTTGTCAATTGCTTACAAGGTAATAGGTATAAGTAAAAACATAGTTATGAATACATGGATACATATAAGAAAAATAAAAGGAACAATAGGAACAGGGACAGTAGGCACGTTGGTGCCTACAGACCTCTTAGGAAAGGGGTGAGGTCAATCGTAGACAGTCTAAGGTTAAAGTTTTTGGGGTTTGAGGAAGAAACCACAGAGTCAGGTAGAGTATTCCAAACATTGACCACTCTGTTGCTAAAGTTGTATTTCCTGCTATCAAATTTGGTGCAATTAACGTTGAGTTTGTATCTATTGTTTGCTCTTGTATTGTTATGGTTGAAGCTGAAGTATTAATTGACAGGTAGGACATTGCAATGTATGATTTTATATATCATACTTAGATCGGACCGAAGGCAGCGTAGTTCTAGGTTTTCTAGGTCTAGAATTTCAAGTCTGGTGGCCTAAGGTATTCTGCAATGAGTAGAGGAGTGGAGAACTCTTCTTGTGAAATATTTCTGGACTTTCTCAACTGTGTTAATATCAGATACGTAATGTGGGTTCCAGGCTGATGAGCTGTATTTGAGTATTGGTCTAGCAAATGTTTTGTATGCTCTAGTTATTAATGTAATATTACCAGAGGAAAAGCCACGTAGGATTAGGTTAAAAACTCTTAATGCCTTTTTGGCTATGTAGTTACAGTGGGCTCTAGCACTCTAGCACTCATCATTAGAGATGAGTACTCCAAGGTCCTTGACAGAGTTTGGATCATCAACAAGGTCTTGACTATTCAGGTTGTATTTTATTTTCTGACTTTTTTTGCCAATATGTAAGACAGAGCATTTATTTGTTGAAATTTGAAGTTGCCATTTGTTTGACCATTCTGATACATAGTCAAGGTCTTTTTGAAGGGTAGCAGTATTGTTGGTGGTGTTGAATAGCTTTACATCATCAGTGAAGAGAACGCAGTTGCTCTTAATATGATAATAGAGATCATTTATGTAGAGTATGAAGAGAGTTGGTCCCAGAACACTGCCTTGGGGGACACCACTGTTGACAGGTACAGAATTTGATAGGACGCTCCCAATTTTGACCATTTGTTGTCTGTTTGAAAGGAATGCTTTTATCCAGTTATGCAGATGTTAAGAGATACTGTAAGATTTTAGTTTTAGGAGTAGTTTGTCATGTACTACTGAATCAAAGGCTTTACAGAAGTCTATGTAGATTGCGTCTATTGCTTTGCCCTGATCGAGTTGTATAGTCCATATGTTTTTGCAGTGTAAGAGTTGCAGATTACAGGAGAGTTTTTTTTCTGAAACCAAATTGTTTATTAGAGAGTAGGATGTTTGTCTCTAAGTGGAGGATGATGGATTGGTTAATAATTGATTTCATGACTTTGCAGGTGACGCAGCATAAAGAGATTGGTCTGTAATTTTCAACTAGGCTGGGGTCTCATTTTTTGAAGATGGGGATGACCGTGGCTTGTGACCATAGTTTTGGCAAGGAGCTGGTCCTGAAAATTTTTCAAAGATTATGCTTAGAGGTTCGGCTATGGCAGTGGATGGCTTTTTAAGAAGTAGGCACATATTCCGTCAGTCCAATAGATAGGGATGGTTTTAGATTGCGTAGTGCTTTTTCAACATTGTCTTCTGTAAAATCAATATGTATTAGATCATTGTAGTTGTCTGTGGTTCGACTAGGAAATACTGGGCATGATCTATTGCTGTTTACAAATACTGAGCCAAATAATGTGTTAAAAAGGTTGACTTTAATGGTGTCGCCTTTTAGTTTGTTGTAGAAAGCATGGTGGAATTGGTGTGTAGAAGGTTTTCCTCTTGTTTAATGTGATAATTGGTGAATTCAGTCTTTATCTGGTAGTATAAATTTTTGTATCGGCTTTTGAAGTTCACCCATTCTTGCTTCCTAATTAATATTTAATCATTTTCTAATGTTTTGTTTATTCTCATGTTTGCTTTACTTCCACTATAAATCACTCTATCATTTTTAGCATTCATTACCTCCATACTCACACAAAATATTTCATAATTCTAACCTCTTTGTTTTATCATATGCTTTCTCCAACAAAGAATAAAGTTTTTCATTTATTCACATACTTTTCAGTGCCAGATTGAAAAACAAGTGTTTTCCTAATGTGTTCCTTATCACTTGCCTTATCTTTTCAACCAGAATTCTACCAGAGGTTTTCTTGGGTACCTCTAATCCATTAATTCCCTTATAATTTTTGCCTACATTTCATGCTACATTTTCCTTTCTATGGGAAACAATAACATTTTTCCAGTGTCAGACACAGATGCAGCCTTGTTACATGTTAAACTGTTTACACAGTCATTTAATAAGTGAACCACATTTGTATGTTAATAGTTCTGGAATTGCACTATCTATACCTGCAGCCATGCCACTTTTCAATAATTAGTAGTGCCAATAATTGACTATTTAACTGTTATCCAAGAAAATAAAATCACTACCAAAGCAATTAGCTTCACTGTCACATAGTTCTTCTGTTTTGAATGTTTATTCTAATGTTAGAAGTTACAACCTCATTCTATATGTTCATATTTCCATTGCCTACACTTGCTAGCTTTAAAACTATAAGAATATATTTTTTAGATTCTACTGTGTGAAATCTAGAATATATTTTATTTTATTATTGATGGAACAAAAAATAATCCATAAGGTAATATTTAACTTTGAACAATGAACGTTCATTGTTTACCTTAAGGAATGTTTTCCATTACAAACTGCACTGTATATGAGACAAGCAGTGATAAAGCTACTAGAGATCTATTTTTCTAGAAACAATGCTTAAAAGCAGTTTAATTATTTTGTTCTTTAAATCTCTTTGCCAAGAGTCCTTTCTGGATTATGTATTCAACACCAAGGGATTAAAGATGTATATCCTTATAGCTACTACTGAACATTTCACCACATAATCACTGGGATTATCTTTCTAACAAAGTAGATCGAAGTTGTATTTTCTTGTGGGTATCAGATAATAAAGGCCAAACTAAACCAAACTCTCATCACTTTTACATCACAAAACTAATGTGCTTTAAAAAGCTAGTGGCAAATTCTTAATTCCTGTACAATTTCTTTATGCAGCAGACCAATTTAAGGAGTCTGTAGGAGGAATGACAGTTGCAAGAAAATATTTCAGAGGATATAAAGAAAATCAATTAATAGTTTGCAAATGTCTAACAGGAAAAATATAAATAATGTAAAGCAACCTATACTGTTTATAACTTGCTATGGTAGATTATTTTATTTGCATTTATTGGAATTTATTTCAAATAATGCATTAAAAATTCAAAAATATTATTTTGGAGAATACAGAGAACATCTGCATATTCAATAATTAACTAAATTTTCAATTTCACAAGATAACAATGCCTTCAAAGGCCAAGAAGAGGGTCAAGATAGGGTCAAGGGGTTATTTGAATTGAGAGGTGGGAAATGGAAAATCTCTTTAGTTTTTGGCCTATTATGTATTCGTCTGTCTTTAGGAGAATCCCAAGCTTTTTCTGTGAAGAGTTTGGACAATTTTAGTATTAACATTTTCTCTGTTGTCATTTAGGAAAATTGCTTGCCTTTTTTCCACAACACCTATTTTAATCACACCTATTTAAAAATGTATGTGTTTGAGCTGACAAGGTCACAGCCTTTGGTCCCAATCCAGTTAAAACTTGTTAGTGCTATTTAAATGTGTTCTACATATGGCAATTCTTAAAAGGGCCTCAAATTATTGCAATTTATAAGCAATGTGGCAGTTCTGTGGTGCAAGATACAGGAATCATATAAGACCTGTCCTGAAAAATCTGCATTGGTGACCATTTGCTTTCTAAACAACATTTTGGGAGCTATGTTAAACTTTAAAACTATAAATAATTAACTTTTGGGGGACCAATGTTATTATTATGAACCTATACAGATCCTAAGATCTGTATAGGCTCATAATAATAAATAATGTAAAGAATTTTCTCTTTACAGTCATATTTTCTAAAATTATTTCTATTTATAATATAACAATGCTATCTTATGTACCTTTGCAGAATCCCTTTTACAATTAAATTTTCACCCATTATCTCTAAACAGGCTTATGGCTTCAATCCTTATATTTTTTCCCTGTTTCTCTATATCTTGTTTCTGTCTTTTACAACTTCTTTTCCCTCCCCCTTTTACCCCCTCATCTCTCTACTTCTAATTCTCTCATCTGTAATATCTCTTCTGTTGCTTTCTAATATTATACTTACCTTTCAAACTCTTCTTCTTCTTTTTGGTTGTTTTTTCTAGTCTTAAACCTTCCACTCTCTTTCCCCCCTTTCCTTTTTTTCCCCCACTTAAAATTATTTGGTCATTAAAGATGGCTTCTTCTTTGTCCTGATCTTCTTGTTCTGCATTTCTTGTTGTTTCTCATAGTTCCAGATCTCCATGTCTAAGAATTGAAATACGAAGCCAAAAGAACCTCTCCCTTCTTGTGCATCTTCTTTCCATTTTTAAAGTTCCATTTTCAGTTCTTCTAAGAGTGATACCATTTTAAACAACCACCCGATTAATTTTAGTCATTTAGACGCAAAAACCAAAAATCACCAAGTAATCCAAATAATCCAAGGCTGTTTCTTCTTGCTTCTTTTTTCTACTTTCTCTTCCTGGGGTTCTATTATTTTGTTGCCAAGTTTCAGTTAGGATGTATCTTTGGGGAATCTTGTTAAAGTTTCGCTGTAAGTTCCTTTTAGTTACAGTTCCATTCCTTAGTTCTAGGCAGTCTCCTCCATTTTTCCAGATCCTACCCTTTTATTCTTTTTTTTCTCCTTTCCTGCTTTTAAAAACTTTTAAATATCCAGAAATCTGTATTATCCCTTTGACTTTTATTTTCAGCTTAAATGCCTATTAATGTCAAAGTGGATTTTTTTTTTCAATTACTTGCTTAAGTCTCTTAGCTGTCAGTATATGAAAGGGAAGAAAAAAACCCCAATCCTTTCCCTTTTTTCTCTCCTTCGCTGCTTCAAAATCTTCTTTGGAAACAATGGTATTTAGTTAAAATTCTAGGGTACCTTATGGTGTTGCTTTTTCAGTTTAACATGGTCAACCAAAACTTTATCTTCTTATCTTCCTCCTGCACATTCTTTTCTGGTTCAGTTCTTCTTTGAGGTGGCCATTTCTGACCACCGCTGCAACTGCCTTCGGGAAAGGGAATAATGGCCAGCTGGGGAAGAGATATGCGGCTCTACTTGACCCTGCTGACAATCTCCCCCCTCTTCACCACCTCTAATGGGTGGCTTAGCCCCAAAACCAGCTGGCTCGGGGCGCTCCGGCGGCGAGCACAGATCGAAACCACGCACGATCGCGGATTTCGGTCTGCTGCTGAAGAGACTCAAACTGGAAGCCCCCTGAATGCTCTTCAAGGGTATCCCCATGTAGAGTGCATTGCAGTAGTCCAGTCATGAGATGAATAGGGCGTGAATGACTGAATGCAGGGATACCCAATCCAGGAAAAGCCACAACTGGCATACAATCTGAAATTGTGCAAATGCTATTCTATCCTAAATATTAACTTTAACATATATGTATTTCAAAAAAAATCTTTGTGCAAATGCTATTCTATCCTAAATATTAACTTTAACATATATGTATTTCAAAAAAAATCTGTTTTATATTCTTTATTCTAATTGCTGTTAGTTTCCTTGACTACTCAATTGAGTATAATTATAGGATAGAAATATTTAAATAATAATTGTCTTTTGTTTGTACAGACCTGCCACACATAGGTAACTATATAGATATCAGTTTAGCTAACCTTCCATCTTATGAGCAAGCACAATCTGTCCTTTTGCTTATACTGACAAAATAAGTGCGTAGGCTGTATCATTTAAAAACAGCATCTTTTTGAATGACCAGGATCTGAGAAAGATGGGCCATTGTTTTTCCTATTTGTGATGTGTTTCTTCAATATTGAAAGCAAAGTATTTAGGAGGAACAGCTCTATGTTGTTTCAGGACTTCAGTGACAGGTGACATGGAAGAAACTCTCAGGAACCAACTGAAATGTACAACAAAAATTTAGGAACTGAAGATATTCCACTAAGAGTTCAAAATTTATCCTAAATATAACCACTTGCCAAGAGAACTCAGACTGCTTATTAGGTGGCTCAACTTTTAGCTGTTTGTAACAACATTCCTTATTCATTTGCATTAAACTTCACAAGCTTGCCTTATGAAACAATATTGAAAAGATAGCAAAATATTAGATTCTCTATAATTGTGATACTACAGATATGGTGTAATCATGTTGGAGTAACTTTGCTGATGTAGCAAGTCATATAATGAAGGTATTGAACAAGCTTTCTACATTAAACATTTTGCAACTCAGCACAAATCTTAATGTTAAGCAATAACTAACTGTAATAAAACATTGTTATACTTTAATAATTGCATTTATTGTTCACCTGTTTCAGATGGTTTATCTACGACAATCCTGAATTTAAAAAAAATTCAAGTTTTTTTAATATACTTTTTTCCTGAACTGCCTGAAAGTCTAAACATTTTTATTTGCAAAATGTAACCTGTGCAAATAAAATTATCTGTGACATTATATAAAATGCTTGTATGAATATATATACGAAAGGTGGATGATTCACTGCCATGAAATATATACTGTTCTCTTCAGAAACTAGGGTTGTAAAAATAATAATTTGACTTGACTAAAAAGACAATGGAGTTCTTTCAGTACATGATGTTAATGTACAAAAACAATGCTTCTTTTTTAAAAAAATAACATATATTTCTTAACATATTTTTCACTAATAAACATTGTGTACAAAATAAATTCAATAATTTGTTTCACTTTCATGCCCAATAATTGTATTTTAACTTCTGCCATACAAAGAATTTAATTTAAAAATGGTTTATCTTTGTTCTATCTTTCTATATAGAAAACCAATTTGCTGCATTATTATTGATTGGAACACATTTTCTCCTGCAGCAGCCAGGTTTTTCTTCAGGGTGTGTGGAAGGAGGGAGGGAAGAAATTGGAGAGAAAATAAAGACCACAAAATGAACCTACACACAGATAAATTTGCCCAGGCTTAGATGAATGACCTCTTGTATTAACCTTTCGGTTTGCAGCCATTGAAAATATTATATGCACATTACCACTTTGTTTAAGTGGTCTTTGCAGTTGCAGGAATTAGTTCTTTCAATCATTTTGGTCTTTAACAACAGCATGCAACCTTGTGGAATTTGTGGGCACTTCAGAATTTGAATATGATGTCATGAGGTCTTCTTCCAAAATGAATGTTAAATTGGCTTCTCTTTACAAAATAGCTGTGATGGGTGCATTGCCAATCAAAAAACAAAATTGTCATTTTGATACCACCCCTCTCTATTCCACCATTTTTTGTGTTGTTGTTTTCTGTCCAGTTGGGGACATTTAAATTCTTCTAAGAATGCCGGTGGAGTTTTTATGAGTCTCAAGTGCATTCTAGGAAGTAAAGATGATGGATTTGAAATGTTGTTTTGCTAAAAACCAGGTTCTCATTCAATTTGTTTTTGGTTGAGACAAGCTTGACACACAAAAGTCATACAGGGCACAGAGCCTGGTGGGCACCAAAGAATATATTGCTTGAGACTTGCAAGCATTTCACTACATATCCCTTTTTAGCAAATAGTAAAGTAGGTTAAAATGTTTATCAATTATTGTCAGAACAAATAATACAAGTTATAATCAAGTAGAAATTAATCAGGCACTGAGTTATGAGAGCTTCATATCTTCCTTCTTGAAAAAAAGATTGTTTAGACCAGAGAAGCTTTAAAGGCATAGATCAGACTGTTACTTGGCTTAATCCAGGTTTTCAAAAGTTTTGCTTCTGATATTGAAGATAAAGCTTTGAAGAAATGGTATGGAGCAGTCAATCTGTTTTCAAAGGCATCTCTTTGTCCTTTAAGCTTCTTTTGCCACATCTCGTGGCATATTTAGCCAATAGGATACATGATTTTTTAGGATGTGGAGGGAGGCAATTGCATGAAAAAGCCTTTGTGTAATGGTCACTAGGAATTAAATTGACAATGGAATAGTATATTGAATTTAATCTTTAATAAAAAGCTTATTCCTTTTGAGATATTTTTTAATTCAGTGTTTTTCACTTTTACAAAAGTTGATCTCTATCACTTGAACACCAGTATTCTAGCTTGGGAATCAGAAATGAAAAAAAAAAAAGTTCCTGGGATTTTTTTTTAGTAACTTCCACTAAAGCAGCACCAGCAAAGGTACAACCAAGCAATTGTGTCAGAATTTATTCACATTAAGTCAAAACTCTGTTTTACTTTCTGTAATTTAAATTCTGGAGAAGACACTAAAAAAGAACATTAGTATAACACATGAGCAGAGCAGAGACACAAAGGGTAAAAACATTGTTCAATCATGTCCCTTGTCATTCTTCAGATTTAAGATAATACATTTATTCTTATGGTGTATACATATATTGCTATATGTTCATAAAAGTAACAAAACTGGATTTTCTTTTTCTGATTGCAGAATTTTGGATTTGTTGTGGCCTGCCTTTCATACTGTATGAATAAGCTTGTCAGACTGGCCACAGCTGGTTCCCTAGGAAAGAAATACCTTTGATTCCATAGAGAAAAGGTACTTTTTCTGGAGATGTTGAGTGCAGTGTGAGTGAGGCAAACTCTGAAGAAAAACTGCATGAAAATCATATATTGAAAGCAATCCCCAATGTCCAAACTCTGCCCCCTGTGAGAATAGTCCAATCAGGTCCTGTTCTGATGTTTTGGGAACCTGGTGCCTCTGGCACTGTGGTAAATTCTTTTTCCATACAGAACCTGACTGCCTAAAATTACTTTTATATTAATTTTATAAGGAAGAATGTTCTGGGGTATTTAATTAGATGCATGTGGTATAAAACTAAATGGAAGATTTCAGGAAATAAGAATTTCCATGCATGTAGCCTGAACAAAATTGAATGGTTTTCTAAAGTGACCCTTATCTCCTTTGCCTGCATTGTCTTTATAGTAACCCATTCAGACTCAAAATTAAATTTATCATCTTTCACTGATCTTCTTAACAACACTCACTATACTGTGTAGTTATTCTCTATGAATTCATAGTGTACTAACATTTGTCTGACCTAGAAGATTAATCATGTAAAAAGACACAGAATTTTGCATCAGTAAAGGGAGCAGTCTAATGTAGTGATAAGCTACTTGGCTAAAAACTAGGGTACTGTGAGTTCTATTCATGCCTTAGGCACAACACCAACTAGGTGACCTTGGGCCAATCAATCTTTTCAGGCAGCAGGAAATGGCAAATCTCTTCCAAAAACATTACCAAAAAAACTGCAAGGAATAGTCAACCCAGTTGACAAGAGTCAACATTGATTATAGAGGGGAAAGAATGGGGGACAAAATGAATGCAATACTTAGTCCCTTTGCATCATTTTATCAAGATTGTCAATTATAGTATACCAATATTTCAGTCTTCAGTATGATATAATTTAACAAATCTAGAAGTTCTTATATCATTGTAAAATCTACTTAGGACTGTCCACACCAGACCTATCCTGACTTGGTACTTTCCCATCATCTGTGTGTTCAGTTACATTTCCTAAGATTCTAAACCAGCAGAGGATTTGTCTCTGTTGACTAGAATTTATAAGAGTTAACTAATATTATGTCACAAAGATTCCAGGCTGAACGAAAAACCTTTATTCAAGATACTAATTTCCTGGAAATTTATAATCTGAGTTGTTGCCAGATTCAATGATCTTCCAGAACACACTACTGATTTAGTTGCCAGGAGGTTAAGGAGCTTAGGTCTCCTTTTCCTAAATGCAAACTTTAACCACTACATCACACTACTGGTAGAAGCACTTTAAATATTTATTATTTCCACATTCTGTCTAAAAATTTGGAGGTAATTGATTGGTAGGAAACTTTAAGGTTTATCACAGAATTGTTTTGATGTTAATGATTGATCAATCAATTGATCAATTGATAATATGCAATCACTCTTAGTGATTATATTAGATCATTTTTCCATGACAGTCTCTTCCTAACTGTTAGACTGCGAGTAATGAGACGCAGATGGACTCCAGCTCTATAAACATTCCTTTATTTTCTCTTACAGGACTGACTTCGGCAGCCGCAGCTGCAGCCAGTGATGGCTGTTCAATTTCCTCCCACCACGGACCAACCAATCACACGTGAGTATGTTAATACCTAATACTCACCTTGTCCTACAGATCTTCCATCTATTGCCATTGTCATTGAACATCTACTTGTTCATCATCATCCTCTTTTTCCTTCCTTCTTTCCCAGCATTAGAGCCTTATCCAGATATCTAGGTCTTCATATAATGTATCTAAAATAGGATAATTTGGGGCTAGTTCTGTGTACCTTGAGTGAGAATTCTGATTTGATTTATTTGATGATCTATTTGCTTGCTTTCTTGGCTGTCCATGGTATGATCAGGAGTTTTCTCAGTACTAACATTCAAAAGTGTCAAGATTATTTCTATCCTGTTCTACAAATCCCAAATTTTGTTTCCATATGATGTCACAGGGAATGCTATGACTTGTACTTTTTTACTCTTTGTGGGCATAGACACATTATGGTATCCAAATATTTTTTTCAAAGTCTTCATAGCTGACCTACTAACCTGCAGTATATTTCTTGACTGCTTGTTCTTTCATTGTTGATGATTGATTTTAAAAGGCAGAAGCTATCTACCAGTTCAGTATCTTCACTGTAGTTCTGAGACTGGTTGTTGTCATTAGCTTGGTTTCCTATATTTAATTTTAGTCACATTTTCCTAGTTTTTTTTACTATGTTTCTTGAGTTTTATTACAAGAGCTTGCAGATCATGTGAATTTTTGGTGTAGTGTTATTAGCCTAGTGCAGGTTATTGATATTTCTTCCTCCAATTTTAATATCATGCTAATTTTTCCAGGTTCCTTTAATATGTGTTCAGCATATACTTGAATAAATAAGGGAAGAGCCTATAGCCTGGACTCAGGCCTTTGACAACCTGGAACCAGTATATATTTTGCCATGTTCTGTCCATATTTCAACTTCTAATCTGCAAATAGTTTTTGCATGAGGACAATGAGATGTTTTTGGGTTTCCATTTTTCCAGCTTGACATGATTGCCATAATCAAAAGCTTTTCTATAATCAATGAAGCACATATTCATTTCTTTTTTATATTCTTTCTCAATGAGCCAACATGCATTACTAAAAATGTCTTATATCCCTGGACTTTTCTAAATCCAGGTTGTGGATCATGAAATTATAGTCCAAAACATATGAAATAAAAATATATGTTTGGCATAACTACAAACTCCTAGAAAAGTATGATAAATTTGCACATTCTTATACTATGGAGAAAAGTTCAAGACCATTTAGAAAATGCCCAGACACCATTAAAAAAATGCAAAAAATTCTTGGCAGGAAACAGGCAATCACTACCTATTTCACTCAGCATAATGCTTGGCTTACATTACTGCCACGCACTGCTGAAGCCAACAGATCTCTGCAGATTGTAACTGTTTAAATATTATTGAAGCTAGCCTGGATGGGAAAGCCCATTTCAGGAAGAAACCAGCTCAGTATATTTCAGCTTCAGCTTGCAACCACTCTATTCAATAGATTATTTATACATCTTCAGTACTCCATCAGAGAGTTTAGAAAGTTTAGTCATGAACAGGAAGTAATGGAGAAAAAGCAGGATTTCTTAGAAGAAATCATATATCTTGAAATTAATCATGTAAGATAGTTAGACTGCTTTCCTGCAAATACACCTTTCTTGGAATTTTATTTTTAGCTGATTGTAAATTAACAAGACAGATAGATGTTAATCCAGAAGGTTCTTTTCTGACAATTGAGATGTTCATGATCAAATGGAGACTAAGATATAAACAAGTTCTTCCCTTGGCCATTTATCTTTTTACAGTTTCACTGACACGGATCTTTAAAATGCCAAATCTGTGACTCCCTTATTTGTAAGGTCACATCTGTTGCTGGAGGGAAAATTAATAAACTGCAACTGACTCCAGACTTTACAGTTATAGTACCCAATTCATAACAAGATCTTGATAGCAGTGTGACTGGATAAGAAGACTGAATCTAGTAAATGAACTTCAAGCTTCAGAAATAAAACAGCTTATATGGAACTCAATATCAGCAAATTAGATTAGGATAGTCTTAAAAACACACCATATACTGTGTTTGCAGGGCATGGACAACCAGCCAGCTTCTACCATGAGAAAAATATTCACATCTGAGCAGAACCCTCATGAAATGATAATCCTGTATAAACAGGAAGTGAAGGCATTCTCTTTCATCTTAAAAATATGGAAAAAGAAAGAAATATTTAGAGTGATGTTTACAGTATTATTTAACTCAATATCACTGAAAGAAAGTTGCAGAAAGCTTATTCAGTTCTACTTTTCTGCTTTTGTTTCTATGTGTGGCAATGCTGATAATGCTGAAAAACAAATAGGAGAAAGAGAAAGATTATTACAACAGTTCTATTTTTATAGCAGGTAGAAATTAAGAGTTGCTGGACAGGGAAGTAGTGGGGTATAAATTTAATTAATAAATATATAGCATTCTTTTTCTTCTTTCAACTAACTAGCGTAGTTTACTTCCAAATAACCCCAGAGCATTTTTATAGGTTTAAGAATCTTCAGCCATATTACTGTTTGGATTTAGTTGTTGAAACAATATGGCAACTTACCTTGATCCTAGTAAGTATACCATAAGTACAACAGAGACTAGGAACAAGCCTTTCCCCAGCTTAGTTGCTGAAAACTTCATTTATTTATTTATTTAGTATCTGTTTTGTTTTTATGGTTAATAAAAACCAAAACAGATACTAAAAATAAATAAATACATAAATAAAAAAGCAACTTACCAAAAATGAGGCAGGCAACTTCTTGTTACATTGCTGTTGTTATACATTATCTGTTTCTGCTTAAATAAATATATAGCAACAGCGATGTAACAAAAACCTGCATGCATACATAATTGGAATCTTTTTTAAAATAAAAGTTTTTTATTGTTTTTTAAACACAAACAAACAAAACAAACATAAAACATAAACCATCTTCAATTACATACAGTGTGTCGGTTGGTACAAATCACTTGTGCACAATCTTTGCAGTGTTTCCCTTCCAATTTGCATTAATCCTTATATCATAAGTCCACTATATATATTTATATTATTACTATTATTAATTACTTACTAGACTTTACTAATATTACATCATTTTATGCAAGCAAATCAACATTTTTTACTTAATCTACTTTATAATGTTCATTTCATCAGCACCAATCTATTCTATAACAATATATCCTTACTTTACCTTACCTCTGTAATTCTATTATATTTATGTTATATGATAAAGTATTATAAAATATTTCATAAATGAAAATTGTTTTGTGACAGTGCTGTTACATATTGATACTTATGTTTCTGCTTTGCTTTTTCCTAATAGGGAGAAGTATCTGGAATTTATCCGAATTGAACTTAATGTCTTTTTAAATTGTGAAATTGTAATAGTTCAGCCCATATTTGTACCTGAAAGCATAGCAAATGTAGAAAAAAGAATGCTAGCACAGGAATCCACCATTCAGTTATAGAGTTTTGAAGGAATGAAATCTCCCCAGCAGCTTTACCATATTTCAGTTTAGCAATAAGTCGGGAAGTTTCTAAGGGACCCAATAGAGAGACAATAAAAATTTTCATCCAAAGGAAAAATTCACAAGCTACTGTATTAAGCTTCTGGCAGGATCAAATCCCCAGTCACAAAATAGATTTGAAAACTGATTTGGCAACAATATCCCAGAAGAAAGTAGGTTTCTTCTGAGATTTTCATATTAACTTTTCCCTAGCTGGCTATTTGCCATGAGTGTTTCTACTTTTTCATAAGAAACCTTCTATATGTTTTTTGGGGCGGGGGGAGTTGCCCAGAGGCATGTTCACCCTTGCACCTGACAGCTCTGCATGCAACAACTAATTCAGCTTTCAAATTTATTGTTTTTCAAAGCATGGCTTGGAAAACTGTGAGTTTCTCTCACTTCTGTAAGTGAGATTAGATTTTAGGACCTCTTGGTTGAGATTGATGCCATGTTGCCAAATGTTAAGAGCTTCAAAACATTTTTCACATCTCCCATAGATTGTTTAAGATTATATTCTTAAAGCTTGGGATATATTACAAAGTTTTTAGGTTGCTCATGTGAGTTTGAGGGTTCTGTTTTCTGACAGCCTCCTCCAAGCCTTTCTGATGCTACCTGCAGATAACAGTGCTAAGAGGAAAACTCCCGATAACTGTTAATGATTACTGCTAGGGTAGAACTTTAAAATCAGTACCCTTGGTTGACAATTTATCAGTTTTGCAATCAATCATGCTGGCATTCATTACTCCCTAGAAAGTGAACTCTTTGTTCAAACTGATAGTAACCAAGCTATTTATATTTAATACATTCAATTTAATAGTCAAATGTGCTAACATCCATCCTCCCTTTATTTGTTCTTAGAACCACAGAAACCAAAGTATAGTAGCCCACCAGAATTAAACATGCAAAATGGGAGGGCAGGAGCATATTGCCAGGATTCAGGCTAGCATTAAAAGCTGCTAAAAATGGTTTTGAACTTGGAAATTGGGAATTTATTCAAATATAGTTTGATAACTAACATAAAAAAAGCTTTTGTTTGGAATACAAACAAAAATCACATGCAGTTGTCTGCATGTGATTTTTGTTTGTATCCCAAACAAAAGCTGTCTGCAGTTGTCTGCATTCAATTACAACAGAGTTGGAATGCATCTTCCATGGGACCTTCCAATCCAACCCTCTGTTCAAGTAGGACACCTTATACCATTTCAGATAAGTGGCTGTCCAGTCTTTTCTTAAAAACCTCCCTTGATGAAGCAGTTACTAGTTCTGAAGACAAGCTGTTCCACCAGTTAATTGTTCTCACTGTTAGGAAGTTTCTCCTTAATTCCACATTGCTTTTCTCCTTGGTTAGTTTCCATCCATTGTTTCCTGTCTTGCCTTCTGGTGCTTTGGAAAATAAGTTGACAGCCTCTTCTTTGTGGCACTTTTCAAATACCGGAATACTGCTATCATGTCACCACTAGTTCTTCTTTTCTCTTGACTAGCCATACTCAATTCCTGTAATCATTCTTCATATGTTTTTGTCTCCAAGCCTTTAATCATCTTAATTGCTCTTCTGTGCACTTTCCAAAGTCTCAACATCTTTTTTGTAATGCGGTGACCAAAACTGGATGCAGTATTCCAGGTGTGGTCTTATCAAGGCTTTATAAAGTGGTACTAATTTTTGCCTGGCAAAAGAGAGACTAAGAGGTCACCCATCTGCATTCTGGACTGCTGCTTCTCATGAGGAGAACATGGAATAGAAGTCTTGTTGTTTTCTGATTAGTAGAGTGCATAGCAGAGTCAACAGAGAAAGAGCCTGAACACGGGACATGTAAATAAAATGACTTTCAAATACTAGGAGTTTTGATTGAACCTTATAGAGTGGACTTGAGACATTTGGAAATCTTCTTGAATTACCTAAAATAACTAATTGACTAACTATGGAACATAAAGAATTATAATTACTGTATTTCCTGAGGAACAACATCAAGACTGAGTAAATGGTTTACAGATCAACTTTCTGAGGTCAAAGATAATTGAGACTCTGGGGCGGTGATAGACCATTGATAAACTACAGAACAATATTTGGACTTACCAAAAGAAGACAAGATGTTTCAGCAGGGGGATATAAGTGGGTTGCAAAAAGAAATGGTGTTGATGTTTCAAAGCATTTATAATATTATGATAAGGAATCACAGGGAGATAAAGGATCTAATAAATAAGATAGATAGGAAACTAGAAAGTGTTCCGCAAGGAATAATGAACAATGATAAAAAAGCCCAGGAATTATAGGAGATAATAGAAAGACCAGAGAAAAAGATAGAACAGACAAATCAACAAATAAAACAAGAAGATAAGAAGGAGAAGGCAATAAAGTATTATGAAACAATTCAAGCAAAATACATACTAAAAGACAAAAAAATGGTACTGGATAAACAGAAAGATATTCTTGAAAAGAAGATAGAGACCTCTGGAGGCTTAACAGCAAAAGACAGTAGAGATGGAAGAAATACTTAGGTTAAATAGGAAAGATGTAGATAGAGATAAAGACCCAAGGAGGAGTTTGGGTGGCAATCAAAAAACAAATAAGAATTAAAATAGCAAGAGATGATGGATGGAAGAAATGTTTTGTAACACAAGATTGGCTTTCCTAGGAGCTAGTAAAGTACCAGGTGGTAGGGATCAGAATGGGCCAAAAATAGGATCCAGAGGCCAGAAATGGGATACGTGGAGGTGGCAATAGGCGATGGTGATCCTTGAACCTGAAACAGCTGATTGTCGGGAGGCCAATCCAACCAACAATCAGCTACTTGTGCTAATGAGGCTATGCTGAAACTGAGCCGGCTGTTTGCTGCAAGGTGGCAAATTGTTGGAAAGCAGAGGCTGAAGAATGGGGGCCGGTGGGTGGGCGGGGCTTTGGCAACATTCACTGTATAAGATGCACAGACATTTCCACCACAAAATACAGTACATTGACAATTTGTTGCTTAAGACAGTGGCTGACCTTGAAAAAAAGATTAGGGAAGCACTTTAACTAACAGTTTTTACACATGGTGTTTTCTCAGCTTGCTTGTGTTTTTTTTTTTTTTTTTGCAGATGTTTCATTACTCTAACTAGATAACTTCATCAGTGCTGTTTGTGGTCAATTTACATTCTAGTGACTTGTCTGTGTGGGTGAGGGCGGTCTTAAAGATTCTTTGGTTGGGCTCTTTACTGATGGCTGTTTGGCAGTTTCTTAGTTGAGTCCTATTTTTTTTCTTCTGGGGTTGCTGGGTCTTTTAGTTTGCTTAGGACGTTTTGAAGGGCTTTAGTTGGCTTGTGTGCTATGCTGATTCCATGTGGTTATAGAAGTCTGTTGGTGGTTTCTTATATATTTTTGATGTATGGCAATGTAATTCTTTTTAGGGTTTGTGTTGGTTGTACTGTATTGGGTTGAGTGGCCAGGAACATTTTCATAAAGTTATGTGGGTATCCATTTTGTGGGAATGTGTTGTTTAAATGCTCAATTTCCTTGTTCTGCTATTCTGGATTGCTGCAGTGTGTTTGAACTCATTTAAATGAAGTCCTTATGCAGCTTCTCTTGTGGGAGGTTGGGTTGAGCACTCGGTTAGTATGGGTGATTTTTACACATCTAGATAGCCAATGTTACTCTCCCTGATAGGTTTCTACACTGCTTAAACAAGATATAAAGCTTTGGATATATTAATATTTTGAGTAAGAGATAGAAAGTATAATAAGTATTGTGGATAGGGAAGAATAGTCTATGACCATTTTTCTCAAATTGTCGTCCCAAACAATGTTTATCCATCACCAGTCTTTAGGATTATAAAAATGGTGCACACATCTGCAGCCACTGGACTGAAGAAAGCTGCTGTACAATATGTTGTAGTCACTAAACAGAGAATTCCACACTGCACTAAAGGCAATGTAGAGCAAACTCTACATCCATGCTAAATTTCTGTCAGGAAAATTTGTAGGAGTGTCACTGCAAGAAGGTTATTGTTTTGCATGTACACTGAGAGCTTATTCACTGGAGGCAAATACTTTGTGTGTCTAATCACACTTAGCCAATAAATATTCTATTCTATTCTATTCTATTCTATTCTATTCTATTCTATTCTA
>NW_020769308.1:40185486-40225315 GCF_900518735.1 Pseudonaja textilis
GGGGAGAGAGAGAAAGATAGGGAGAAAGGAAGGAAGAGAGAGAGGGAGAGAGAGAGACAAGACACACAGAGAGAGGGGAAAAGGAAGAGGGGGAGAGGGAAAGACAGAGAAGACTCAGAGAGAGAGGGAGAATGGGAGAGAGAGAAGGCAGAGAGAGAAAGACGGAGAAAGTGAGAAAGAGAGGGGAGACGGAAAGAGAAAGAGAAGACACAAAGAGAGAGGGAGAAAAGGAGAGAGAAAGAACGAGAATGGCTCTAACACATTTTTTTTGAGAATTCAGTGACAGCAACAGTGAAAACAAATGAGATGATGGTTATGGAAAGACATTTGACAGCTAGATAGGAACTTTAAACCGTTAGTCATGGGGCTTTTTCCAAGTAATTCCATAGTTTTCAGTAATACCTCTGAATATTTGTTTTTCCTTTCTTTTATTAGTTAGACAGCATCAATTTTCAGTTTCAGTAAGATTTCTTAGCCAATTTTATTTACAGCTGGATCTGCAAGCACCCTCTCTTCTGGTTTCTCTTGCCTGTTTTTACTAATAACCATCAGGAAAGGAATAAACTATGGTTTGAAATTTACATTGTAAAGAGAACTGTTTTTCACTATTGAACATTATGAAATCTCCATGTTTCCTAATGAACAAAAGACTTCTTGCATTCCAGGGAAAATCCATTCCTGTCAGTAACTCCAAGAAACACATCATCTCAAAGTACTTTTATTAGAGTAGCACCTGGCACATTCTGTGGAATTCCGAAACTAAAAGTTTCCTGGCTTCCCCACAATGTCCCAACCTACAAACCATCCCCTTTTCGCTCATCATCACATCAATCAATCCCAAAGTAAGTTCTAATTCATTCTGCACCACACTCTTTAACCTTGAACAATCAAAAGAATTATATTTTGTCTACTAAGAGCTACTCAATTTACATCACCCCCCCTCCCACTTTCTCCAGTTATATGGCAGCGATGAATTCTATAGCTGACAAAGACACCGGCCAACATTTTCTCTCTCTGACTGCCCTTATCTCCATCCCATCCAGGGATAGGATTCAGGCAGTTCGGGCTGGTTTGGGAGAACCGGATGTTATATTTACACCTGGTTTGCCGCACTGGTAGTTGAAGTGACCGGTTGGCCCTGCCCACCCCACCCTGCCCCTCCCAGGAGTCTCCACGCAGCCCATTTTGGATGCAGGTAAGTCCAAGGTCCACGCAGAAGCTCTAGGAGGGTGAAAAACAGCCCTCCTGGAAGTTCTGGAATAGAACATGGCCTGTTTCTGGCTTCCAGAGAGCCTCCGGAGCCCGGGGGAAGACACACTCAGACTCAAAATATCTTAATTCTGTTAACCATTATTTAGGCCTACAACTGAATTGGCATTTTCTCTGTTATGAGCAAAGAAAGTAATATACAAAAATATTTTTGTATATTACTTTATTTCAAATTACTTCTTGAAGTGTTTAATGACCGTTAGTGCTGAACACTGAAAGAGAACCAAGTTCTCTCTTCCCCCAGTTAATAACAACATTTTTGCTTTCTATCATAGGACAAATATGGGTGTCTTTGCACCTGGCTAGAATGTGTATAGATATATGCAAAAGGCAACTCTATAGCTCTGGGCAAGTTTGAATGAATTTTCATTTGAACACAAACCACATCTGAATCATTCATTTTGCAGAAATCAGCACAACCCAATGAAACTATTTTGCAGAAATATACAGAAGATCAAATTAAGGAGGCTGGGGCTGGCAGAAATAGCAAAACAATGGCTATGGCTAGGATTAAAAGGAAAATAGAAGGGGGAGTGAGGTTTTTCCCCCCTGATTTCGTGTACTGACAAACCTTCAGAATCTTTCTTTTCCAGGTAATTCCAGAGTTTTCAAACAGCAACTCTATTGATTTTGAGTCATGAGTCATATGTGGCCCTGGAAATGGGAGAATGAAGCTTTTAAAATGCAATCACCAAAGCCAAATGGCTTTGTTTCACAACAACTTTGAGCTTCACTTTAAAACAAACATAGCTTGCAATGGCGATTGATGTTTTTCATCAAAACCCAATTATCATTCTAGCCCACACAGAACAATAATGCCACACTAACTGAGCCAAGGCAAACACATTGCAAACATCTGAAAAATTTAGATCTGTGTTTTGGGAATGTAACCTGTTATAGTTCTCCAAGGCGTGCTTGATCTTGCCCATGAAGTAAGCAAACATAAAGGAAAGCACTTCTTTTAATCAAGCATTTGCAGAAGTTAACTTTCACTAACTTTGGAAAATGGGAGGAAAGACTGGCGAAGTCTTTGAGAAAATGGTTAAAGACGGGATTTAAAAACAAAACCAGCTTAAGCAAACTGTGACCCATCCAGTCAAATACAGCACACCAGTCACATACCATGGCCTCCTGAATACTTAGCCAACTTTCTTGTTTTTTTTCCTGTCAGTTAGAAGAAACAGGTTGCACCTGATGAACCAGAACAAGGGGATTGCAAAAATTGTGCAATTTATTTTAAACGAAAAATATTGCCCCTTGGAGGTTCTGATATATAACTACTGGTAATCTGTTGGTTTTAGTTTTGGCTGGCACTAAGTATTGCCCTCTGATAGACCTTAAGTATTACAGGAACATGCCATTCTCCTGCTAGATAGAACAGTAGAAAGAAGTAGATAGGAGTTTTCTTATTTGTCTCAGCTACTCTTTGGCACAAATGCAGGGATGCTTCAGTATTTCATAACACAAAAGCTTATTGTTTATTCCTTCCTCTGCAAGGAGTCCGAGATAATAGCTAAGCAAACAAAATAAAGTTGGATCTAACCTGAGTTTCCTGGGACTCGATATTTATAATGATTTCCCCTCATTACCCCTGATTACCCTTATTACCCATGATTACCATTTTTAACGATAATTATTCATATGAACTCAATCACGTGAATCGTGGTTAATGCATGGAGTTTCACCTCACAGCATTTTACATAGACCGCGCATATAATTATGATACAGAGTTTATTCTGATGAAGAGGAATGCCATCCTTCAGGTCGCTATGGCTTCTATGCAAACATGTGTGTTGTGTAGTCGTGACAATTTGCCACTATTTTATTTTAATATTATCAATATAACTGTAGCCCAGGCACAGCTTACAAGCACACTGAAGCAAAATGGCATATCTCTGATGCAATGCTGAGATGTAAAGAAGATTGGAGGATCAAAAGATTGGATGGAGGATCAATTACACCTAAGGGTGAAACATCTATGAAAGGAATATGCTGTTCTCAGCAATTACCATATTAAATCAATTTATATGCTTGATGGAAACACCCTTTTCCACATACCAAGTGGACTAAAAAACACATCTATTGCTGGTAATGATAATTCCATCAGATTGTTCTACCTACAGGTAGATCTTGATCAACATCTGCCTTACAAAACCTGCTTAATAAACAACTGCAATTATGAAATATTTTATCTAATTTCCAAACTTAGCTCTCAGTCTCTCTTTACCAAGCTTTCATTTTTTTCTGAGGAACACTGAAAGAAAAATGCTCAATTTCCATGAAATAAATAGATCGTAGGTTAGTTTCCTAAGATTTACTTCTAAAGGGATGTATAAAATTGTGCACTAATTTAAGTTGCTATGCAACTTAAGACTTTAGTCCATAAAAACAAGCAGAAGCCAGAAGCCTGATCCTTTTGGTCTGTTGTAAGCCATTGTTGTTCCCTCAAGCATTGAGCCAGGAAATTGGACAGTGTGACATTAGTGGATTTGTCTGCTGTGATACATTGAAATTGATTTATTTTTAGATTTCAGACATATTAGTAATTTGGATTAGTTGCTTCTTTTTCAATTTGTATTGCTGGATTAAGGATAGTGGTATGCTTTTACTTTAAACACTGTGTGCCATTCAGAATCCCTGTTGTATGATAGATAGATGGCTATAATTTTTCCTCTCTCTTTTTAAAGTCATTACATGTTCAGAAGGAAGCCGAATCCAGTAGGCCCCTTGAAATTAACAGGGTTAACTTCTGCATATACAGGTAGTTCTCAATTTACAACAGTTCATTTAGTGACCATTCAAAGTTACAATGGCACTGAAATGACTGCTTTTCAACTTACAGTCATTGCAGCATCCACATGGTCACATGATCAAAATTCAGATGGTTATCAATTGGTTTATATTTATGACAGTTGTCCCAGGATCATGTGATCAACTTTTGCAACCTGTAAACAATCACTATCAATTTACTGTAAAAATTCATTGCATTATCTAAAGCAATGGATATTTAAAAGGACTAGCTATAAATCTGAACTAAGACTGTGGATCTTTTTAAAAAACAAGGGTTTGTTTAAAAATAACCTTCATAATATATCAATATTAAAAGCGTTAATATTCAATTATCATACTATGCTGCCATTTGATTATCATCAAATGACTGGGGAATGAAAAAAGGAAAATAAAATCTTTTTGGTGGAACATCTATTTTAAAACACAATGAAGTCAACCCACCTGTCATTGCATTATTTAAAAAAATATTATATATATAAAATTTATGTCTGGATAGTAACCTTTCTTAGGGAAAACAAGCTAACAGAAAAATTGTGAAGGTTTTGAATTCTCCACAGCTGTTCATTAGGTAAGCTATTGCAAAAAACAGGAATAAAGAGCAAACAATATGCTACAGCATACCAGTGGTGGGATTCAAAATTTTTTACTACCGGTTCTGTGGGTATAGCTTGGTGAATATGGCAGGGTAAAATCTCCAGTCACAGGTGGTATTTGCTGGTTCTCCGAACTCCTCTAAATTTCCAGTACCAGTTCTCCAGAACTGGTCAGAACCTGCTGAATACCACCTCTGCAGCATACTATGATTTTGGTATAGTGAGTTTTGTAAACTGAAGTCTATAGCTTGGCCACTGAAGCTCATTTTAATACCATTATGCCATGACAAGTGAGTCCAGATAATCATAGTCAATAATATGGGGCTCAACAAGATTTCATTGTCCTGTTCACAACAAATTACAAGAGTGAATTGTATTGCAGTATGACTGAGCTGGAACCTTTTCTACAGCAAACTTTGCTTGGGGCAACTGGCAGTTTTAGACTTAACAGTTTAACATATCTTCTTGCTGGAAAAATGAATCATCCCAGTACTATCTGCATTTGTTTACAGAATACATAGGATGGGAAATTTTTATCAAGTAGTTGCATGTTGATCTGATTCTTGGCAAGATTTATCTTGTGAAAATTTGCTGACAGCAGTACTGGTTAAGGGAAATATTCTCTAAGTGGAAAACATTCTGAAGTTAACTTTTATTCAATTCTAAGAACAACATGGTATTAACTGTTATTTAAGAAGGGAAGGGAATCAGTCCATTGAAAAACAAATAGTTACAGCTTCTGCTATGGAAATTTTGCCTCAGCTGCAATGCTGGTTCAAATTGTCCCACAGTGCAATACATACCTAACCAGATGTTTCTCAGGGTTTCCCAGCCAGGTGGAGGAAGATCATCATGCAAATCAATCACTCTTCCCTACAAAGTAAATATTACAATACTTTCATTTTGCAATCTTTTTGCTGGTTCACAAAGAAGTCCTGAAAAAATATTAGCCTCCAAAGGAGCCAAGCAGTACACATACCACCAAAGATATTTGAGAAAACTGGCTTTTTAAATTCTTATATGGCTTTTGCCCTTTCAAAACAAAGATTTTCTAAAACAGTAATAACAGTAATAACAACACTACATTATGTTAGTTGGCTTCTTCCTTCCTGCCAAATGGCAATCGTACTCCCAAAATCTGCACACTCAAAATGCCTCCTAAAGGGATCTTCTTAGTTTCTGAATGATTATCAGTATAATATATATGATCAGAAACTTCAGAAGTTGCAGGGGACATTAGATCAACGATACATAATGTCATCTATGTTTCTTCCCAATACCAAAAGATTAATCTCTTAGCAATAAGAAAGACATGGAAAATCCATTTACATTATTCAACCAATTTACAATAGGTATATAATTCAAAAGAGGCAAATTAAATTATGTAATTACTGTTCCCAGAATGTAACAACTTTAGGATATCACAAAGAATTAATGAACTAATGAAGTATTTCTATTGATTCTAAACAAAGATGATGTACTTGTTTCTTTTCTATACAAATACAATGAAATCCAATATGTCTGAACTATTACATAAGCCATGCGTCACCATGTATTGAAATTTTTGATGCAAACATAAAGATACAGTAGTTCCCCATTGTTTAAGCAAAGTGAGAATCTTCATTTTCTTGTTCCATTTAGCTTTTAAAATTTGTACATCGATTTCTCAATAAGAATTAAGACTCTTGCAGTTGCCAAGATTGGCAGATGTTTTTTCTATTAGTTGCAGTGAGTAAAAGGGGAAGGATATAAAAGCCAGTCACATCAGCCAGGTGATTTGCTTATCAGGTGCTGCACAAAACTTGTGGCACTGAAGCAGAGCAAAAGTAATGGAAGCAGGACAAGGAATGGCAACCAAGAGAAGCAAATTGCAAGTCTACAGTTTTCTACCAAATCAACAAAAAGCAAAGAAAGACAGAGTTAAGGTCTTGCTGCAGCACTTTCAGTGAATCCTTGGTGTAATTTGGGTAGGACTCTAAATTCCAGCATCTATGAGAAATATAAGTTACAATGAATCCAATCATCCATTATTCTGTATGTTTTGATGGGAAAGGAAGATCACTAATTGTAGGGGTAATACTTATTATTCCTTTAAATATGAATCTAATCTAAATGATCATGTGGAATATTAACACATGCATATAAAAGTACATGCATGCATACATGCATGCATACATACGAAGCAGTTGTCTTCCCTCTCTCTTTTTGCCTTTCCCCTATGGTGCATTTAATGAAATTACATGTGAGTCTCATTTATTTTAAGTACAGAGTCAACATCTCAGCAAGATTTAGTCCATGTCCAAAGCTTACCTTCTACTTGTTAAAGACTTAAAAGTAATTCTCAGCTTGAATAACTTGGAGATGAGTTGTTTACTGTTTTAATAAGAGTTTATAAAACTCCATTCCTAACCATTATTTCATTGATAGCTGTTCATTTTCCTGCATTCCTCCTCTGTTCCTCTATTCTAAGCAAGCAGAATTTTGGATATAAAATAATATTTTCAAAGAAAACACTTTTTTTAAAATTTAAGAAGATTGCAAGTTGGTAAAACTGGATTTGGAATGTTATAGATCATGGGTGTCAAACTCAAAGCCCCAGGCCCGAATCCGGCCCACGGGGTGCTTAGAACTGGCCTGTGGAGCCGCCCTGCAAATCATGAAGGACCGGCCCGCAGTGCCTCTGCCAGTGAAAATGGGGCTCAGGAGGTCTGTGTGTGCCCCTCCGGACATTTTTGCTGGGAGAGGGTTGCAGGAGGCCATCACAGGTGCCCCGATATAAATGATGTCAAGCTGGCTACACTCGCCCTGGTCACACCCACCCCAGCCCCACTGAGGTCAAACACAACACTGATGTGTCCCTCAGTGAAATCAAGTTTGACATCCCTGCTATAGGCATTTAGGATTAAACATTAACTCTACTAAATCAAAATATGTTGTAAATTGCTAAAGAATATTTGATCCAAAAAAGGAGAAGAAAGGTTGGATAAGTTACCTATAGCAGCTTTAAAATTAAACTATTTAGATTCATTCCTCCTAATTCACAAGAAATTTTCAGTATGTTGAAATGAAAGAATATAGGAATCAAAGACAAATATTTTCCTTAATATGGGCTTTCCTGTGTTACTTAAACTTTAATAGAAATATTTTGGGACTTTGCTTCTTCATTCCATTCCAGTGGTTTGCATTAAACTTGATTTTGGAGTCCAAAAAAAGAAGTCACATCTAAGGAAAATATATTTAAAGCTTTCCTAAGGCAATAAGCAATTTGAAACTCGTTAACTAATTTCTAATTTATCTAGTCATAACATATCCTTGATTGCTGCTTTCATGAAAATATGCTGAAGCCAAAGGAGTGTAAATGTCGTAGCACTGAGAAACTACTTTTAATGTATTAAATTGCAATAGTAAACAAACTCAGACATTATCAGAAGATTGAATACATTTGGAATATTCAAAAATATTAGAATACAGTATTATGCTGATTAATCAGCTTTTAAATGAAAGAAACCTGGGCACAGATTTCTTCAAGTTAATAAACATTTTAAAAATACATTAAATTGTTACATATTTTTAAAGTTAAAACCCATCTAAACTAAAATAACATCAAGGGTACAAAGAGACAGGAAGGGGAGGACAAGAAGAAATCACTTCCATTGAGTAATGATTAAAAAAACCAGGTGGAGACAAATAGTAATGTAGAGATAGGAGCATAGGAAACTCCCTTCTATTAAGGTAAAGTATTTGTTTATTTAGCTCAAGATAGTTTATTTGTTTTATTAGGCTTACATTTTACTCCAATCACAACTGAGTTCAAGTTTGTTAGTAGTAGTGGTTTGAAAGAAGATTTTCCATCCACACTGGAGATCCTGAAGTAATTGGGGGTTGAACCTGGGACCTTCAGCACAAAAGCCATTAAGTTCCGCTTTGCCATCAAGGTATGATGGAGTTTGGATCAGCAAAATGAGTGAGCAATTGTCAGTTCTAGCTAGACACCAAAGTGTTGTTTTGGGGCTTCTGGGAACTATCCTGGTGGTGTTATTTATGGTTTGCCATCATAATTTGGTGATATTATATGATTACAAGCATCCATTTTAGTAGTGATAGGAAATTAAAGGAAATCTCACACCCACAGGAAATCAATATTAGACATTATCAATCATCAGTCCGTCTGTCTGTCTGTCTATCCACATACACAAACATATATACCGTTTCCCTGAAAATAAGACCTATCTCAAAAATAAGCCCTAGCATGTTTTTATGCATGTGCCTAATATAAGCCCTTCCCCCAAATAAGCCCTACATAAGAACCTGTGCAGCCCATTCTGTCTGGCTGATCATGGTGGCACAGCCACAAGGCGAGGCAGGGTGGTGGTAGAACTGCCCATGTGCCTTGCACCGGCTTACACAGGACCCCCACAGCCAGGCCATCCATGACCCGACAGCTGCTTCATAGCAGCAGCACCAGCAACCATGTGCAGCAGGAGTCCATGTGATCTCCGACCCACTTCTTGTGCTTGCTTGCAGTTGCAGTTGAGTAGGAGACTGTGTGATGTGTTGGCTATGGCCACAAAGCAAGGCAGGTGTCGGGGAGTGGATGGCCTGCTGCAGGGCCCTGAGTTAGGCCAGTGTGGGGTACATGGGGCAGCTCCACCTACCTTGTGGTGATGGCACTGGTGCACAACACAGCCTCCTGCCCCTTGCCTCATGGCTGCAGCACTGGCATGTCGCTCAGCCTCGTGCTTTGTTGCGGCTGTGAGCAGGCAGAAGTGGGCCTGTGGCAACGTGGGATCCTGCTGGATGGGGATGGAGCCACCGACACGAGGCGAGACAAGGCAGGTGTTGAGGCATGGGTGGCTTGGCTGTTGGGCCCTGAGGTAACTGGTACAGGGCATGTGGGGCAGGTCAACCCCATCCCATGGTGGTGGCACTGGTGCACCGCACAGTCTCCAGACCCAGCTGCAAAGAAGCATAAGTGGGCCTCCCAAACATGGGGGGGGGGATAAGAACCCCCTCCAAATAAGCCCTCGTACTTATTTTAGGGCCCAAAAGAAAATAAGATCTACTCTTATTTTTGGGAAAACATGGTATCTATTCAGAGTTTTGCAGCATTAATTCAGCGCCAAAAAAATAAACACAGATGGCTGATGCTTCATTTAACATCTTTATAAACATAATAAGTAGATTTTACAAACCAGCTGTAGATTTCTCCAACATGGAGCAAACTCAGGCAGAAACATGTTGCAAGTAACTTCAGTAAGATGTTACAAGTGCAGAGCAGAATAGCAACTCAGCTTCAGCTCAGAAACAGAAATCAGTTTCGCTTTAGTTCAGCAGGCAAGCAGAGGAGAGAAGCAGTTTCATTTTCAATAGACAGACTCAGAGCTCAACATAGCTTCAGAACTGCAGAGCTTAACATAGAGTCATGCCAAGGCTACTTCTAGTTTCAGTTTCCAAGGCTACTTCTAGTTTCAGATTCCAAACAGTTCTCATTGGCTGACTTAGTTGCTTTGCCTATTGATTGGCTGACCTTGTTACCATGCTCTATTCCAGTTCATGAATATACTCCGTCCCAAAGTTTTCAAAACTGTGTCAAGCCATACTGATACACACACACACACAAAATACACATGTACCCATATGGGTTGACAGTTTTGGAAGAGGGAGATAATCTCCACTTCACTACAGCTAGCGAACAACACACAAGTTTGTATGTATTTAGATATGTGTATGTGTGGGAGAGAGAGACAGGGAGAGGGAGGGAGGGAGGGAAGCGGGTGGAACAGTGCTGTATATTTTTTAAAAAGATAATGTAATAAAAAAGAGGACTTATTTTGTCCTGTACTCCCACCAAGCTTTCATGCCTTCATTTAACTTCTCATTTACCATATCCAGGACATATCTTGAAGACATTAGCCATTATTACTAACTGCGAAAAGGAGAGTCAAGTTTATTTGTAATGGAGACAAACACCCCACATTTGGGTGGATGCTACAAATGGCTGAACATTTGGTGCCCTAGGCAAAACTTTCAGAGAGAGTTCATATGGTTTTGCTAGTTGTAATCAGCACAACTCAAATTATCCATAATTTGGTTTTCACAGTTGGGTCTTAGCTGAAAATCAAGTATAATCACTACCACAAAGGCGTATTCTATCGTAGATGCATGTCAGGACGTTCATGATGGACTTATGACACACTAGAAAAAGATTCTACAATTACAAGGAAATGATTTAAACACTTTTTTTTTTTTACCCCTCAAAGGCATGTGAATTGCAGTGAGTAATCACAGGATCTAAGGTAAATGGTTATTAGGATTGCGTGTGTATGTGTAATGTATGTGTAGTATTAAAAAATTATCAACTTTTTTCGCGTAGAGAGCAAGAGTGTCCTTAAAGAATTTACAGTAGGAAGGATAAGGGAAGCAAGGGGTGGGGAAAACTAAACAGAGGGAAGAAGATAAAATATTTTGCTATAATGAATAGATAATAATCTATTCATATAATCTATGTCAGCTTTCTCCAAACTGGCATTTGTGAAATATGTAGGGACTGCAAATTCTAGAATTGGCTTTGGAATTTTCTTCTACTTGCCCCTGAGGATGTTCCAGAATTATGTCTTCCAACACTCATCACCATTGGCTTTGTGTAATATGTTCATCTTATATTGCTTACAGCATCTTCTGCACTCAGATCTTTAGCTGACATGCTGAAATGTGATGGCAACATTGCCAATTATGAACAAGAATTTTTCAGCTCCAATGTCATAGGTGCCTATGTACATTAAGACTTATTTTATACTTCAACCATGTGAAACATAAAAAAAACAAAGCAAAACAAAGCCAAAAAGAAGTTAACGATGCCTCTATTTTTAATACTGTACATTTTTCAATGAAATCACTTTATGTCACTCACTCGGATATGGAGGATGTTAAGATTATTCCTGATTACTAAATGTAACTTGTAAACATTGACCTATGGTTGCCATTTCATCTCAAACCTATGACCAGCTTTTTCAGGGGATGCTCTATCATAAGCTTATATGTATCTCTTGACAAGCTGTCTACTGAATCGTCTAAACCAGGGGTATCAAACTCGCGTCATCACAGTGTCATGTGATGTATCAGGACTTCCCCCCCCTTCACTAAACTGGGTGTGAGCATGGCCAGTGCATGACACATCTGGCCCATGGGCTGCAGGTTTGACAGCCCTGGTCTAAACAGTCCTCCAATAGCAATAGCAATCAGTCCTCCAATAGCAATAGCAATCTTAAAATTAAAAGAAGCATCTTGTTTCAAGAGATTCATGAAGTTTCCCGTTTTTTCTAGAAAATCTTTAAAAGCAGTTTTAGATCATCCTACAATCAACCCCAATGTGCTTATTGTGGAGAACAGAGAGCAATTACTCATTTATTAATTACTATTTTTAAATAACTTGATCTATTAGCATTACTTTTATTATCTTAATGTTTTCTAACTCCCTCCCATCCCCCAGTGATTGCAACTATTCCAGTACCAGAGTTTTTCCAAAAGTGAACTCTTTTTAAAAATGATTAAACAAAACAAAATACAATTACTTATCAAAATTTTATTGAATATTTTAATTGGATGTGTACATGGAACTGAACACACTTTGGAGGAAATGAGGACATCGTCAACATCCTCACCATCTACTATGCCATACAGATTGAATTAACCAGGCTAAAACAATTTCTTGATAACTGCAAATCTGGAAATGGATTTTTAAAATATTGTTTTAATGGAATTACTTATATTTCTGAATATGAAAGCATTGTTATCCTCCAACAAGTAAATTAAACTATTCAAATGTCAACCTCCCAGCCTTCCCTGTACTTATATAATTAAAATACAACAATATGACAAATGATGTAAACTTGTTGCATGCCATAATACAGTGTTCATTCCATACTTCTTATTAATCTGTTGCCCTCCAAATCGGTTGGGAGTTACATTTTTTTATAATTCCCAGTTCAATATGATCCAAGATGTTTTTAAGTGATGGAAATTAAGTGGTGGAAATAGACAAACATATCTGTAATATTCTGTTCAGGAAAAGCTGCTTTACAGTATAAAAAAGTTCATTTTAAACATAGCATAAAATGTACTGTTCCAGAAAATGACAAGACTCAGACCTTGAAATCAAAAGAAGTTGCTTTTATTTGCACAAAGGTTCAGAGCAATATAGCCAAAGCAACATCTGAACAACCTCCTATGGAGCAACACTTACATATATACTCTTCAGAAGCAGCAAAACACAGCATAAAATGTACTGCTTTTCTCATTCTTCTTTTCAGCCATACGTAGAGGGTCAGCTTCCAGAGTGACACCAGTAAGGCCTCTTCTGCCTCATATGTTCCTTGCCTGTTGCTGGTAGGGCAATTATAAGGGGCACTTCTTCAAGTGTACACTAAAGGACGGGTCTCTGCAAATCCTGGATGAGCCTATATGAGCCATCAGGCTTTGGGATGGGTAAGATGGGAGTATTCCAAGGAGATTGAATAGTTGTTAAAATGCCTGCCTTTAAGAATTTGGTAATTTGGTCTTGAATTGCTTGTGCAATGGAGTGAGGGTAACTTCTCTGCCGGAGACCAACAGGCACTGCCAGAGGCTTCACTTGAATGACTAGTGGTGCATGGTGAACTGCATAGCCTGGCAGATTATCTTCTGCCCATAATCAGTGCAGACATAGATGCAGACATAACCACTAGGGTCAGGACCTGCCAGACATGTCAGCTATCGCTCCCTGGCCCACCAGCTGCCACTCCAGGGGAATAGGAATTGGCTAAGTCCCCATGGTCATGAGTCCACATAGATTTGCCAGGCCCTTTCCATAGCCGCATATTCCTAATTGTAGTGGACACTTACTCCAAATGGGTTGAGTTGACCCTCATGCATACTACTACTTTGGAAGCTGTCATAAAAGCATTAGACTGTTTGCAGCTCATGGGTTTCTAGATGTTCTTGTTTCAGACAATGGTCCGCAATTTACATCAGTTAGTTTTGAATTGTTTCTTGCTAAGAAGGGGGTCCGACATGCTCTGACAGCCCCTTATCACCCAGCAGCAAATGGACAGGCTGAAAGAGCCGTAAGGGCAGCCAAGGAGGTTTTAGGCAGACTTGAGGGAGACAATTGGCACTCAAAATTAGCCACTTATTTACTGTCACAATATATCACGCCCAGTTCAATGACAAATCGTTCTCCAGCAGAGCTGTTAATGGGAAGGAGGCTTAGGAATAATTCACATAGGCTCCACCCAAGCTACACACCCTCAATCCCCTTAGATTCTTTTAGCTGAGTAAGATCATTCCAGGTAAACAACCTTGTCTATGCTAGGAATTTTGGGGGTAATCCTCTTTGGCTTCCAGGGCAAGTGGTGGCTGTCACAGGGCCCAGGTCTTATACAATTGGTTTACAGGATGGCAGAATATGGCGCCACCATATCGACCAATTGAGAGGTCGTTGGGGCTCATTCCCAAGTAAATCAGAAGGGAATGAGCAAACAGAGGGAATGCATTGTAGAAACGACGAACTGGAATTCAAGACACTGATGAGTGATGCACGTGCTGAAACAAACCTACCGTATGAAGAGTTCCTGAGAGATTCCAAGTCATCTGTGGCAAGAAGTCCAGTGCCGCCTCTACAGGAGTGGTGACAGCCAATCCATTCCAGCCAGCTGCAAAGACTGAACTGCGCAGGTCGGGGTGAGAGAGACGACTCCCCGCCTATTTAAACAATTCTGCATGCTCCTAGCTGGGGGAAAGGAGTATTGCGTTGTACAAAAGTTCCCTTGTTGATCCACATTTTAAGCGAGAGTTTTGTGTGTTTCTATTGGCTGAGCCGTCTGGCAGCGAACTATAAAAGGGAGCTGTCACACGGCATCAGCTGTTATCCGTCAGCTATCCAGTTCCGAAGCATATTGGCTGATGCGGGTAACCTGTTTATTTGTTACATTAAACATTGATCATTTGTTAATGCCTGCCTTAGCTCATTCTTAAAAAAGACCATAACAGAACCAATAGTTATTAAATTCTTTTGTATGGTAACACCACCTTACTTATCACACCTTGAGTCTTTTGTAACAATTCTGACACAAGAGTCAAGATTAGCAATGCTGTATTTCTTGCATAGTGTAGAGGCCATATATTTGCAATTACTAGTTCCAAATTCTTAGTTAGGTATATACTTGTTAATAATATACATGTTATGATATGTACAGAAGAACCCTGAGTAACAAGTATATGCACATGGAAACATTTATGAGAGTAGTTATGAATAATTATTTAGCCACACACAGCTACACTGAATTGAGTTAAAGTTTACTTCAAGAAATAGCACAGTCCAATAAACGGTCCAGGTCATATACTTGTTACAGTCCAAAGAATATCCAATTACAAAGTCTTCTTACCGGTTGCCTTTGTCATTTACACTAAACAAAGATATCAAAGTATAAGCACAGCATAAATACAACAGAGAACCTTAGATAGCAACAGAATGTCAGAGAGACAGAATGTCAGAGAGAGCAAGCTATGATCTCTAGCTCCCTCTTATGATAATTTGCAATATAATCAACCAGTCGGAATATAGTATAAATCAATACAGTGATTTTGTCTTAAAGCTACAAACATACATTGTTGGTTTATATATTGCCAACCCAACTAATTGGTGTATAGATTCCTAACAATATAGTTTATTATATTATCCATTGATATAAATTATTTTAAAACACAAATAAAACAGCAGCTTATTTCTAGTCATTCTTGTTTTTGTTTTTTAATGAGTCATTGCCCTTGCCAATACTTAAGATAAGAAACGCTGTGACGTTTTCCAATCAAGCCCAGCTCATACCAGCAGAAAGAACACTTATCATTCAACTGCTATTGAATGACCTCTATTTAGATTTTGAACTTAAATTTTGCAGGATCCAATCTGAGTCGGTCACCAGGACCAGAGTTACAAGCTTTTGGACTCCCGCTGGAGCCCATCCTTCTTTTTTTTTCCAGAATGTGTATGCTGGGCTGTTCCGTGTAGTATTTATGTGGTGCCTGTTTTTTTGTGTCTTAAAAAATTCAAATCTTTACTAAAATCAAGATGTTGATCAAATCAGATTGACTGGAGCTTTAGTTTCCTTATCACCTTCTAGGCGTATTTGTGCGGACATTTGGTATGTTTGCACAAATGGGTTTGGATTTTTTTCCCTTTAGCTCGAGATGGCTCCGCTGCTTTTGTTCTGGAGACACTTGCCTGCAAAGCGTATCCTCCGATCGTCTCCCCAAGCCAGAGCTCTGCTTCCCCCGGGTGCCCCCATCTTTCCTCAGCCAATCCGCCCCGCCCGCCGTTTTGTTGTTATCACATGGCAGGGGGTGGGCTCAGCCTGTCCGGGCAGGCGCTGGGAAAGCGCCAGAAAGTTAGGCTAACTGAGTAGAGTTGGCTGGTCGTCGAGGAGACTTGCTTGCGGATTTGCCAGATGGCGGGAGGGAATGAAACGACGCCTCCCAGCGCCCTGAGAGTGGCAAATCCTTGTCTTGACTGCACTCCGTTTCCCCAGCCCCAAAGCCTCAGATACTGAACGGACGAGGGACTTCGGACATGGGCTCCTCTGTGCGCCGCTGGGTGGTACAGCGGCCGCCGCTGCCACTTTTAGGACGCCTGCTCTTTTGCTGCAGTCTCTTCTTCTCAGGACTGGCCCAAGAACGCCCGACTACTTGCCGTTGTTTGGGAAAACGATTGGATTGCAGCCGCCTCAAACTGAGAGAAGTCCCCGCACTGTTTCCCAGCAGGACGGTGCAGCTGTGAGTATAGGCGGATGGGGGGAAGGTACTGGCCGCGAGTCTGAAACAGGGATCTCCGGCGCTAGGAGGTGATCAGGGTTTTCCTGCTGAGCCCACTAAATAGAGGTGCTGGAGAGGAACTAGAACTAAGCTTTCAACACTTTGGCTCCCTTCCCCACAAATACCTCAGCTTCCCATCTCTCTGGTAGACTTCTGCAGCCTGATCCCAGCTTCTGGGCCGTGTGGATGGAGACTCTAGGTCAATGATTGGAGATAATCTTGTAGAGTTGTCCTGCACCTTTCTAGCCATTAAGACTGCATTTACACAACTAGGCTAAGATGTCCTTGGCTAAACTATGATTCATCCCTTTTGTGTGGACCCTTATGGATAATTTATGGGCAGTTTATCTGTTATGCAAGGCCTGACAATAGAATTGATTTAGCAAACCAGAACATCCAGGCTATCTGGGTTGTGTTGGTACTTCCTGTTGCAGGGAGAAAGTTGGTGGGGTACAGCCCTAGCTGCTGATAGGTCCTAGCTGCAATAGCATCAATAGAATTAGCATTAAGCCATCCTTCCCCATTTCAAGCATGTTGAAAGGTAACATTCCCATAATTCTTATCCATCACCTGGAAGCAGTTTAGTTACTCACCTATATACTTTGCATCTAGGCATTATAGAAATGAGGATTGGCCCAAGTTTTAATGGTCCTTTCACTTAAAGACAGGCAAGCAGTTAAACAACTTCTGATACTATGGTATATCCTGTTGTGTGCAAATGGAGCTGGCATTTACTTATTTTGTGCCTCTCAATAGTCCTGGGGGACAGGGATGGCCTAGGAGGTCTAGCAAAGCTTTTTTACTCTCAGGACATCATGGAAGTTGGGGTTTTAGCCAGTCTCCAATTGCTTTGTGTCTAGAAGGAAAGAGCAAACCGGTAACTAAGTGAAGGGTTTCCTTTTCTCACTTCGAAAAATGAAAGGCAGTAATGGTGACAGTTTGTACTGACATCTGATTGCCTGGTTGGGGCAGTTAGGTATCTATCACCATGATTACATAGAAGGAAAAGATAGAAGAATGAAAACAGAATTGCTCCATGTGCTTGTGATTTGTTGGTTTGTGCCGCCTCTGGCTTAGTTGGAAAAAGAGGTACAATTGTTGACTTAAAAATAGAAAACAAATCTACTAATTGAAAGAAGCCAGAATATCCAAGTAAGTACAACATGTTCCCCTCTTTCTAGAGCAGGGGTGTGAAACTCAAGGCTTACGGGGTGCTTAGATCTGGCCTGTAGGGCCACCCTGGAAACACCAGCCCACAGTGCCTCTGCAAGTGAAAATGGAACACCATTTTCACTGGCAGAGGACTGCAGGAGTCCGTCACAACCCAAAACGGAGCTCAGGAGCCCATTTTTACTGGCAGAGTGCTCGGCCATCAAAGGTGTCCCCGATATGAGTGATGGCAAGCTGGCCACACCCACCCTGGTCATGCCCCCCCCAGGTCAAACACAACCCTGATGCGGCCCTCAGTTAAATCGAGTTTGACACCCCTGTTCTAGAGCTAAGGCTTTGGAGATACATCAGTATCTGGATGCTGCAAGAAAAGGTCTTGACATTTTTATACATTGTAATGGCCTTTTGAATGGGGAATAGATGTTGCCATTTAGATAACTGAAGAAAAAATGTAGATTTATATATGATTAATCATTGAAACTTGGGTAGTGGGCCAGTGTTCATGTCACATCTACATCTATTCCAGTAGAAGGGCCACTGTTTTTCTCTTGCATTTTTTTTCCTGTTAGGGTTTTATCTTTTAAGAGAAAAACAGTTTTTAAAAAATGTCTTGCAAAAACCTAAAATGGGAGATAGCAATAGCAATAGCACTTAGACTTATATACCACTTCACTGTGCTTTACAGCCCTCTCTAAGCAGTTTACAGAGTCGGCATATTGCCCCCAACAATCAGGGTTCTCATTTCACCCATCTCGGAAGGATGGAAGGCTGAGTCAACCTTGAGCCTGTGAGACCTGAACTGCCAAACTGCTGGCAGATGGTGATCAGCAGAAGTAGCTGGCAGTACTGCATTCTAACCACTGCGCCACCGAGATACTTTCATAAAGAAGTCTGTTCATGCAACTCTGAAGAAGGCACATGAATTTCCTTCAACTTCTTACTCTTGTGTAAATGTAAGGTACATATAGTTAATATAGATAACTAAGGATTGTGGTAATTGTAATACAAAATACCGGTACTAGAATTTATCAGGATAGAGAAAATTAGTCCAGCTGTTTATAAGTGTTGGTCTGTCTCTGTACTGGGAATATGATTCCAAACATGGGTAAGAGAAGATATATGTTGATTTCAAACTTGAATAAGATAAGATCATATATGTTGATCTTTTGATGTATTGCACCAGAACATGTAAGAGATGAGATAGGATTAACCAAGTTAGTCTTTCAAGTAAAAGCAAAAAAACCAACAACATTCATTTGTATGATACATGACAACTAATCTGTTATTGCATTATTATTATGCATTAATATTATTTGATTTGGATGTTATCTAGTGACATTTTAAAATAACTATTCAGCAGGAGTTGCTTCTCATTTTAAAATTGAAGGGCAAATCTAAATTAGGACCAGTACAATTTTTTAGAAGCAATAACAAGAATACCTAATGTAATGAGGAAGATAAATTCTATCACTGATATTCACATGGATTTATTGTGAGCATCATGACTGTTAATCAGCAGTTATAGACAATGGGACCTGAAATCTAAAAATATTTTAAGGGCCATTTCCCCCAATTTCTGATACAGAAAACATTCTATTTGTGTTTAAAGTAACTTTGGGTCCAGTATGGTTCCTGAGCAACAATCCTGCATGCTGTGAGATCTGTATGGGAAAGTGAAGGATTCTAAATAATTTTTGTCCATGTGATTTTATTTAATTGCTCTATTAGTTTCTGTAGACACTCTCTCCTTCTGACTTAGATTTTTGTTAAGAATGGGATAAATTAATATCTATATTTTCATGAGGGATGGCCACAATAGTTTTGATATTGTTTAATTCTGTAGGGATTTCTTATATAAAATCTTAATTTGTTAATTTGTTTAAAGTCATCAAGGTATTTAAATGTACTAGTGTTGTATGTTTGTTCTGTATGTGTTGTCATTTCAATCACTTCTAGAAATAGTAATTTTCTGTTTCAGTTCAGAAGCTAGTAAAGAATTTAAAATAACAGGAAGTCTTTCAATTAGTTGTAGCTAATTCTGTTCAATTGCCTCTTCTGGAAATTGTCCTTGCTTATTGAAAAAAAGACACTGATGTATTCATTCCATATAGTAAGTCATATGGAATCAACTATGTATGATTATAGCTGTAAATGTAAATCCCCCTGTATGCAGAAACTATGCAGTTCATAGATAAATATGTGAATTGTAGCCTTAGAGAAAGGAGATTCAAAGAATGTAAACAGAAAATAAATATTTATTTACTAAATAACAAGTGATGTAAAGATCATCTTGAATAACTTTTTAAAACAATTTTTTTTAAAATCTTCATTTTTATTAAAAGCTATATATAGATTGTAAATATCCAGAAAACTTCTAGATGATAGCAAAGAGGCCCAAAACCAGTCAATATAAGGTAGACCTAATTGTTTACAACATTTGAACAAAACCTTTTCAAGGTTTATTATAAATATCTGTTCACAAAAGGTGCAGTATTTAAGCACTCTTTATCAGGCAAGAACTTTCTCTCCCTGATTTCTTTTTAAAAAACAAACTAGAAAACCAAATGAGAGAGAAAAATTGGCAGATGTTCAACCATGTCTATATTTTATTACAGTTTTAGATGGAATGTGGGAGTAGACTACAGACATGCAAATAGAGCCTTTTCAGGTGCTTTCAGTAATGTCAGGTTGCACCAGGACTCTTAAGGATTTCTGGGAAGAAAAGACAAATATGTAATGGTTTTTTTCCCCTCCTATTTCTGAAAATATAAAATCGGTTGTCTAATTGTCTCCCAGTCCCACTGAAACACCTCAGTTACTTCTTAAGCAGAAAACACAAGAAAACAGCATAGATGTGTCCATTAAGTTTTCAGGAGTCAGGCTTGATTTGAGGGATAGTTTACCTAAGGCTGTTTATGGGTATTTTAAATGTTTTATTTAGAAAGAGAAAAAGCAATAAACATGTACTAATTGTCTGCAAATAAAACTCCTTGAACACAGAGGGACTTAATTTTGAGTAGATATGAAATAGAAGTGCTTATAGAAGTACATGTTTTCTTGAATAACCAATTTCATGGATAACCATTTTTGCTTGTAAGAGACCAGTAAAACCAACATAGAGATGTGTAGCTAATAATTCATTAATTAGGACTTAAAACTTAAAAATATGTTCTTTTCAAGTGGATGGTGGATTAATCAAAATAAGAACAGGATACCTATATCTTGGTGACAGTTAATTTAGTGTTTATTAAAACAAAGAGATCTTTTATGGTTGCAGAAGCAGTGGAAGCTTTCTAATTGGATTTCCCCTGGAGAGGCAAATTGTCCATATGTATGTTCACATTCCTTTACAAGAAGTGTGAAAAATGGGCTCCACTTGTATAAATACACACTTGGTCTTTTGTAAGGAACCCTGCTGTGATCACTCATGGGCAGCTGTGTCACTTGTTCTTAAACTGACTGGGTGACATCTTTGTAAATGTCATCAGACCATGTGGTCTGGTAGATTTGGTGACAAGTTTCTTTTGTTAAAATTAAATACCTTCAGCAGTTACTGTTCATTGCTTGCTTTTCATGCCTTTAAAAAAAGCTAGCAAACTGGCTGTTCCTCCTTCCCTCCCTCCCCCCTTGGCCTCCTTTTGGTCTTGCCCCAGGAACCCTCAAATGCTAACAACTAAACAAAAATGGCTGTATTTAGTACCGATCATAGTTTACCCAGTTTGTTTGTGAGGAATGTCATGATATATTGGCAGCAGGATAAATAGATAAATAACAAAAAAGCATTTGGTTTGTTTTTGTATTTAAATAATATATTTTTAATTTAATTTTTAGTAAAGACAAAATGCTGATTACAATGGATTTGATTTATTAAAACTGCACACACTCATGCACACGCATATAACTCTGTGGGGTGTCTGTGTATATGAGAGAGAAGGTGTGTATAAAGAAATCATGAACCCCAAGAGAAATTTATTTTATATATTTATTACTGGTAATATAATTAGTCACAGTGTAAACCTACAGTGTTAACTTGAAAGTTAACTTGAGAGGGCGGGGGAGGAGGGAGAGAGAGAGAGAGAGAGAGAGAGAGAGAGAGAGAGAGAGAGAGATGTGTCCCCAAGATATTATACAAAGAAAAAGGTTGGGTTGAGCAAAATTGACATATATTTACAGGGTGAGCCTTTGTACACACACACACACACACACACACACACACACACACACGCGGGGTGGGGGGGGCGGCAGGCAAGCAGACAAAGGTTCACCCTGTAAAATATATGTAGTTTTGCTCAACCCAACCTTTTTCTTTATATAATTTCTTGGGGAGACAACCCCTGTTTTAATTTTATTTTCATATTCAAAGTTCTAGATAAAATAAATGCTGGATGGTTGGTAGGAACAAACTAAGTACAAATTTTGAAATTATTATTTTTAAATTTTGGAAGCTCTCCAAAGGTTCCTGGTTCTTGAAAGACTGAAATTATCTTTACATGTTGTCAGCATTGTGGTTACTCTTATAATTGTGATTGACATAGCAAAATGGGTAGTGGAAAACAGCCAGTTTTAACACAGCTTTAATGCAGGCTTTCATAAAGATGTATGCATATACTAAAAATAAAGCCAAGACTGTTCAAAAGAGGTGAATGTTTATAATAATTTATTTTTTAAAAACCTCTGCAGTCCAACTTTAGCGTAAAGGTTTAAGAATTCATAGAAACAACTCCTCATTTTAAGAATGTAGCTTTTGTTAGGTTTAAAGTATAGCAGCCAGATGGGAAAAGAAGAGAAAATCTGAATAATTGCCAAACATCTTTGATGTTTTTCCATTCTCTTTGGAATTTTAGATTATTTTATCAGGATTGTCTAGGAATGTTAAGTCTGTCACTGAGACAGGGAGGGAAATCTAAAGGATGCTTTCTACTAATGTTTGCATTACATCTCGGTATTTACATATTCTAAACTCTCTAGTCCTTACCAGACATGCTAGAGGGGAAAAAAAGTTTGGATAGTTTTCACAGCTGTTCTGCAGTATTTTCCAGACTGGAATTTGAACACAGCAGGCTGATTTATGAGTCACTTTGGACCTGTGTCTTAAAACAGCTACAGCCTACCTCTTTGTTTTTTAGCTTTCCTTCTTTCTGCTGAATTAGCAATTCTCAAGGTCTCAGTGGGGTTTAATTAATATGTTGCTGGATTTGCATTAAAAAAAAAACTAGATTTCAGCATTTTCAAAAAGAAGATACTATACTTAACAAAGTACATTGAGTCAATTATATAAGTGTGCTTTGTGAAGACTGTTTCTGAAATTACTAAGTTTTATGAACCTTGGGGCATAGTATTAGGTTGCTCTATTTCTTTACCATTGTTGGAAGAAATGTCCACCTGGGTATAGTTCCAAGTGGGAAGAAAGACACTCAAAACATAGAGACTGCTTGGAATGATGGTTTTAATGGTGGACAGGACCACATGGTTTGAGGTCCTGGGCAAAAATGAGCACATGGGTAAGAGAGGGAGAGATTTATACTCTCTGTTGGGCTTTGAACTTACTTCCTGTTCCTGCGGCAAGAAATGTATCTTGATTGGTTGTCAGACTCCCATAGGGCCATGCAGGGGTAACTTTGTAGGTTGTCTTGAGTCCCAGGCTTGGTTGAATCTTGCTGAGTGATGTAATGAAGGGGCTTTAGGCAATTCCTTTTATGGCTTAATGGCTTTGTTCTGTTTGGATTTTGAGTGAGGGCTAATCCTATCACCCTGAAGCTGAAGGTCTTTTGTGTTGTAGATAACCTGGCCCAGCCTTTTGTTCTGTAGATAAGCTGGCACCAAAATATTTGCTGGGGCTGAGTTTCTGTGTCCCTTAAGATTTCTATTTCTCTTTTCGGGGAAATATTCTGCCTTTTTAATATTTCCTAGAATATTTCATTCTTCTAGGAGAGGGGTAGGTGCTAACTTTCTATACCATCATTTTGCTCATATTTGAGATCATATATATCAGTGATGGCAAACCTTTTCTTTGCGTGCGTATGTATGCTGGCTAGCTGATCTTCGCGCATGTGGGAGTGCTGGAAACCGGAAGCTCAGCTTCCTGGTGCATGCATGTGCACCAGCCACCGGTCTTCCAGTTTCTAACACGCATGAGTGCATGAAGACCAGCTAGCACGCCGGGGAGCTGCTCTTCTGGATTCCGGTGTTCCCGTGTACATGAAGACTAGCGGGCTGGAACCCAGAAGAACAATGGATGATGGCTGGCATGCCCGGAGAGAGATGGCCCTGCATGCCACTTCTGGCACATATGCCATAGGTTCGCTATCACAGATATATTGTTAATATTTTCTGATAACAAACAATGACTTGTGCATTTGAATAATATTTCTAAAAATCTTCATTATCCTAATGCAAGAATGTGAAGGATGAAACTGACATCTGTCCCTACATCTAAGGAAACGAGGAAATTCAGGAGCTGGTATTCAGAAGTTGAAGTTGAATAGGGGTTTGTGATTTCAGTCCCAACATTCAAATACAAACAAGAAATGATTTAATATTACTTGAATGAAAGTCAGGCTCCTGAGATTTTTCCTCTCCATCATTCAATGATAATAGTACAGTATATGCTTTCATTTGTAAAAAGATGCAGTTTATCATGTTTAAAGCCAAATTCAATTCTTGGTGTCTAATTTTGGCTTCTTACACTATATCATAGTTACGATATGCATAGTTGTAAAGTTGCTGTAGTGGTGTTGAATTCAAAGCTTTGGTTCTTCTCTTTGGAGCCTTATGGGAAGTAACTGGAGGACGCAGAAGTGAACAAAGTTGCCGTATCTTCATTCATTTTACATATATATTGCAAAGAGATCAACATCTGTCTAGATATGTACACAGAGGCTTGCTGCTCTGCAAAACCTCACAGTTTCTTAATAAAAAGGCAGTGTTTCAAGATATCCATTGCATTTTCCACATCCAAGAGAGCAAGGTCTCTGCATGTTGTTCTGAAAAGTTTAAAGAAGAGTCTTACTCCTTCGAAGATTGTAACAACTAATGGCAGCTTAACAGGCCTGCCTTCTTAAAAGTGAAATGCGTATTTTTAATGCCAGAATCTAGTCATTCTTAATCATTTAAAATTTCCAATGCTACTAGAGATTTGAAACCACTGGAGAAATTTTACTTTTAAACTGTGGTTTTAAAGACGTGGGAGGCCAGAGGAGTGGAAAATGTGTGCTCCAGAACTTCAGTGATGCTAGTGCTTACTTACTGCTAAATTACAAGGAAAGAATGATTCATATTGTTTCATATCAGTTTAAGGATTTATGTCAAAAATTGTTTGAGGTGCCAGAAAGAGATGCATTTTAAAACCTATTTTGTCAGGAAGCTTCTTCAAAATTGACTTCAGAAAAGATCACGTTTATTTCAGCTCTTAGAGTATTTCTACTTGTTACTTCTTCAAATAAACAATCTTTTCCTTTTTGTATGCTTCTATAAGCAAAAAAAAAAAAGATTTAAATGACAGGCCTATTAAATTTCTTGTTTAAGTATTAGTATTTATAAGTATTAGTATTTAGTATTTGATTTTGGCTGCTGAGTAATGAAGACACACTAAAAATCTGGACAGAGGAGGGAACGAACAGATCACAGAAAATCTGCTGATACCAGCACTTCTTGAAAATACAAAGGTAGTCTGAAAATAATGCAAATATGTTTAAATATAACAAATATGTTTACATATATACATATAATCTCCTTGATAGAAGCCAGATGGAGAGTAAGTTTGAGCTCTTTAGTGAAAATTCCTGAGTCTAGTTTAGTGATAATTGACAGCAGTAGTTGCAACAGTTAGATTTCTATAATGTAAAATCTGTGCCCGGTTCCTTCGCTGCTACATTCCCATTTACCAAAGCAATTCTACTCATTTCTCTTATTATCTGTCAGACCCTAAAGAAAGTATGTCTTCTATATTATTTCATGATGTTGACTCCTTCCTATCTTTATTTAGTGTCAGGCCTTCCAGTCAATGTTGACTTCCTAGATGAGTCCCTAAGGTTTCCTCAGCATATTTCAGAAGTAGTTTGCCATTGTTTTCTTCTAAAGGCTGGGTGTGAGTGGTGAGTCCGAAATCACCCAACTGGCTTTGTGACTAAGGTGGGACTACAACTCAGAGTCTTCTAGCTAGTTTCTACCTTGGTGCCTTGCATATGCATTTATCTGTTTTAGCTGTAACTTAAGTCAATAGAAACCTGAAATCCTGTGTTTAAATAATTATTCATATTCTTTGCTTATGCAGAATAAAGGTTAATGTATTTTAATAATAATAATTTTATAAAATTGGGCTTATAATGCCTTGATCCAAAGTCAAATATTGCTATATTAGTATTAGTAAATATTAGTATAAATCAGGGTGGTATTTATTGTGAGCTTTTTTAGACCACTTACACAATATTCATGCATTTTTTAATTTCTTCCAGAAGGTACAGATACATACCCATCAAGAATATGCATACCAGAAATAAACACATGATCTTACAGGGAATAGATTTCTTTGGCATATTGAGCAGTTTTATTCACTGCTGAATCTGAAATGGGTTATGCCTTGAAGCTGAAGTATTTATTTGGGTTTTTTCCCCCATACTTGATATTGCATTTTATATGTGAGAATTAATGATGCAGAGACATATGAATGGGAGAAGTTTCCATGCCACCCAACATCAGTATATCCATATACCACAAATTTAGACATATCAAGTAAAAACTATAAATTGAAAGACAGCATTAGCTTTGTTTGCCAAATGTGCCTTTGGTCTCCTATGCTGCCAAGATAGATTTTATTTTATTTATCTGCTACACAGGACAGTTATTTGACATGCTGGTCTTAAATAGTTTTTTATTTTATTGTTTTAAGCTCCTATGAAAATAGCTTTTGAGTTGTATGCACTTGATAGACATCATATGAAAATATATGAAAGGCTATCATATGAGCTGCTGAGGGAAAATGGGAGAAGATAGATACGAATCAAAATGTATTTAGATTATTTTTAAATATCTCTCATTTTGATGAGTATTCATGCTTTTTAAAAATTTTACAGTGATCTAAGCCACAATAGATTGTCTTCAATCAACTCTAGTTCTTTGAGTCATCTTTATAATCTGCGAGAAATGTAAGTATTTGTTCTGCCTCAGCCAGATTCTTATGGCTATCTTGTTATAAATGTCTTCTTTTCCATTGCTTTATTCTAAATTTCTAAAATCATAATGACATGTGCATATAAAACCTAGAATGATTTGATTTGAATTCAGAGATAAGTTGTGATTCCAAAGAAAGCTGATATATAAAGCAGTTGGCTTTCGCTTTGCATTTCTTAGAGATGAGTAGCAATGTTTTCTGCCTAGTCATGACCATATACCGTATTTTTCAGTGTATAAGATGCACTCCCCCACCCCCCAAAAAAGTGCATGGAAATGTCTGTGCATCTTATACAGCTAATGTTGCCAAAGCCCCGCTCACCTGCCGGCCCCCACCCTTTAGCATCTGTCTCTCACCAATTTGCCTCCTTGCAGCAAACAGCCTGGTCAGCTTCAGCACAGCTTGATTTAGTACGAGCAGTTAATTGTCTGTTGGATCGGCCTCCTGACGATCAGCTGTTTCAGGCAGGGATTGCCATCACCTATTGCTGCCTCCGTGCGGCCCATTTTTGGCCTCTGCATCCCATTTTTGTCCTTTGCATGCTCTGTTTTCAGCCTCCGAGTGCCCCATTTTCATCTCATTCCAATCCCTGCTGCCTGGAATGGACTGAAAATGGGGCACATGGAGGCCAAAAACGGGGCGTGCGGTGGCTGAAAATGGGACACACAGAGTTGGCAATAGGTGATGGCAATCCCTGCAGTCTGAAACAGCTGATTGTTGGGAGGCAGATCCAGCCAACAATCAGCTGCTTGTGCTAATAAGGCTGTGCTGAAGCTGACCAGGCTGTTTCCTTTTTTGCTACAAGGATACAAATTGCTGGGAGGCAGAGGCAGATTTTTCCCCCTTGTTTTCCTCCCCAAAGCTAGGTGCGTCTTATACTTCGGATTGTCTTATACTCGAAAAAAAAATGGTATTTACCTATTTAGACACATGACACACTGCTGTATTTCAATACCCTCACTCACTGCCCATGCTGCTAAGTGAAAGCTCCTCTTGTTTGATAGCTGATAGCTCCCAGCTAATGGAAAGCACAAGTAGTAACAGTTATATGCCAAGTCACAGAAGGTATTACACAACCACAACCAATCACTAGCCTTTTTTTTTCTATCTATGCAGAAACCAACTTCTAAGAATTAAAAAAAAAACCAGTAAAGCAGTTTCCGTGGGAGGGGGGGCAGGTTCACTAGCATGGAGAGGAGTAAATGAGCCACATGTACCACACAAAGGATACTCTCAATAAACCAGGATTCTGGTTTAGTATTCCATAGATAAATGGCAAATGCAAATGTTCAAAGGACTTACAACAATTCACTGGGCATTTGGAAGTCAGCATCATTAAAAGACTTCGTTTCTTTGGGAATTTGTGCCATTATGAGGGTGGGAGGTGAAAACTGCTAAGTTGTTAAGAGATAAAATAGGAAGGGAAGATAAGATACCAGTTACCATTTATGTCTATCTTGGCTAAACTTTCATTATTTCTTTTAAAACAGAAAACTGAACAACAATGAATTGGAAGCTATTCCAAATCTTGGACCTACTTCAGTAAACATTACTTTCCTTTCTCTGTAAGTTGATTTCATATATTTTATTTGTATATGAAAAGAAATATATAGGCATACTCTCTATTCAAATATTAATCAGATGTTCATAAAAGTTAATATTTGCAATGATAGCATTAACTATGTTTAATGTAGTGCTACCTTTGGATCATCTTGACTGTCATGATATGTTATTCTAGGATAGAAGCACATATTGTAGAAATTGTACTTATTAGAGAATATGAGAATTCTGAGTATCCTATGGTTTATTTTTCCCCTAAATTCCCCTAAATTCTGTACAGAACAACTTGTAGATTCAATTTATTGTATCTCAAGCTATAACCAGGACAGTCTTTTTCTGAAATCCTGTAGGACTACTTTCAGTCATAGTAGAAAGTATCTTAACTATAAGCTGCCCTTAGTTGAATGGGTGCTCGGGAATTAGCTCAAGTCTAATTTTCCTGAATTAGAGATTATTCTGTTGTATAATTTTTTACAGATTTTGATGGTGATGTGTTGAACTCTATCTACATTTAATTTGAAGTACACTCTGTTACATGTAGTGAGATATACACAGGCATCAGATTCTGAATATGCAGAATATTTATAGGATTCAAATCTGCAATGAACGTATGTGATTTTTACAGTCTCTATATGATTATTTTGTATATGAATGCAAGTGTTCATATGCATGTTCATATGATCTGTATCCAATTAAGTATGCTTGATTTCTTGGTAGAATGCACATAAAATCGACACTCTCTGTTGTTGTATAAGATAATAGCAGTGATTTATAATTTGTCAGGAATGCATCTGGTCAAGTATGGAAGCCTGTGGTGTATTTGCTAACCATTTGTTTTAGCTGGTGATTGGCAAAAGTCACTGCCAGATATCCCAAACTCCATTTAATACTACATCTGATATGGCAAGGATTCAAAATAAATCAGCAGAAATTAAGAACTGTGTGGAGCTGTGGGAAGGGGCCATCACGTAAAATTAGCTGTTTTTTTAAAAAAAAGAAACCATAAAACAAAGATACACAGCACTGTGCTGTCCAGCCAGTTATAGTTAATGGAAATTGGCATAGTTAGTTAGAAATCGAGAGCTGTCCCATTAAGGGAATGCATCATGGTAAATGTAGTTTAACACATCTTGGGAAATGTAGTTCTTGTCATGTGGCCACATCTGTAATCCTGATTGGTCACTGAATTGACCCTTTGTTGGGTTGGTGGGAGGTCCCTTCACTCTCACCAGGACCTCAATAGCATGCCGATATCTCTACCCCTTGCTCATTCGAAAATAGCATGGTCCCAGGTTGAACTTATTTATACTTATTTATATGCTCCTTTTTGTATTCTATTCCATATCTTATACTATTTTACATTTTCTATATAGTTTTTCCCCTCTTTTAATTTTCTCAATTTTATTTTGATTATTTCATCTCAATTCAAATCATTATATTTATACTTTTGTCTGTTCTGTTTCAATTTCATATTATGTTTTCTCATTAAACAAATTTTCTCCTGTAGTTACTAATTGGAGTATGACACCTTTATATCTTTTAATTTTATCCATTCAACTCTTATTTAAACTTCAATGTATACCTTAAGGTTATAACATTCAATATAATACATAATACATAACTTCCAATCAAATTCTGCTTGGCACATTCTAATAATACACACTATATTCTTTTTAAAAAAAGATTGTAAATATATGTAATTATAAACCCTCATTCCATTCCAGTTCTGTTCTATCATTAATAATCATTAAAACCATAACATCTTTAACACTTCTTTTCAATTAAATATCATGCTTCCTTAAAAACACATATAATCTCCATAATTAATTTTTCCCTTATTTTTCTTCACATATGTTTTATAAATCATTAAATATACCTTTTGTTACATTTATTTATTGACAAGCATTCCACTGAATTACGATAGCTATTTTATCAGTTGTTTTAATCATACATTGTTTCATATTTTCTAAAATTATTTCTGCTTCTAATATAACCATACTATCTTATGTACCTTTGCAGAATCCCTTTTTCTATTAAGTTTTCATCCATTATCTCTAAATAGACCCTGTTTCTCTATATTTTGCTTCTGTCCTTTATAACTTCTTTTCCTTTCTTTCTTCCCTCTCATTTTCTCCCTCCCCTTTTTACCCCCTTGTCTCTCTAGTTCTAATTCTCTCTTCTGCATTTCCCTCTTCTGTTGCTTTCTGATTTTATACTTATTTTTCACTCTATTTTTTGTGGGGGGGGGGGAGTTGTTTTTCCCAATCTTAAACTTTCCATTCTCTTTCTCCCCTTTCCTTTTTTCCCCCCATCTAAGATTACTTGTTCATTAAAGATGTCTTCTTTGTCGCAATCTTCTTGTTCTGCAGGCATTTCTTGTTGTTTCTCATAATTCCAAAACTCCATTTCTAAAAACTGAAATACGAAGCCAAAAGAATCTTTCCCTTCTTGTGCATCTTCTTTGTACTTTTTAAGTTCCATTTTCAGTTCTTCTAAAAGTGGAGCCATTTAAAAAAGTTTTAAACAACCACCCGATTTATTTTAGTCATTCAAAACAATAACCAAGAATCCAGAAATCATCAAGTAATCCAGATAGTCCCAAGTAATATCTTTTTCGACTTTCTCTTCCTGGGGTTTTTGTTGCAATATTTCAGTTAGAATGTATCTTTTGGAAGTCTTGTTGAGATTTTGCTGTAAGTTCTTTTTTAATTCCAGGCAGTCTCCTCCCTTCCAGATCCTGCCCTTTTATTCTTCCTCTCTCCTTTCCTGTTTTCAAAAGCTTTTAATTATCCAGAAATCTTTATTATCTCTTTGACTTTTTATTTTCAGCATTAAATGCCTATTGATGTCAAAGTGGATTTTTTTTCCAATTTCTTGCTTAAGTCTCTTAGCTGTCAGTATAGGAAAAGGAGAAAACCAAATCGTTTCCCTTTTCTTTCTCCTTCGCAGCTTAAAATTCTTCTTAGGGAACAATGTTATTGTTTTTTAACAGTTTCAATTCCAGGATACCTTATTTGTTGCTTTTGCTGTTTGACCCGGTCAACCAAAACTTTCTCTTCTTATCTTCCTCCTGCACATTCTTTTCCGGTTGAGTTCTTCTTTGTGGTGGCCATTTCTGACCACCACTGCAACCACCTACAGGAAAGGGAGTAATGGCCAGCTGGGGAGGAGAGATGCGGCTCTCCTCAACCCTGCTGGCAGTCTCCCTCCTCTTCACCACCTCTACGAGGTGGCTTAGCCCCGAAACCAGCCGGCTCAGGGTGCTCCAGCGGCGAACACGGATTGAAACCTCGCAGAGACGAGGTCTGTCGCTGAAAAAGCTCAAACCGGAACCCGGGCCCAAGGACATCTGAACATTGTAAATGGAGTTGTGGATATCTCTGATAAACAGAAAAATGAAAGAATATAAAAGTACATTGAACTGAAGACAAGCAGAATATAATACATAAAATAATACATTGTTTTTGCTGTTTTGTGCTTTTATGCATTAATATTACAATAATTAAATAAATAATATACTGTAGAATCATTAATAGCTGATTATCTGAACTAGTTTCTGCTGTTTCTTCCAGTTGGAAGTTAAAGGGATTAAAAATTGGAATATCTGGAGGACATTAGATTAAGAAAGACTGTCCTAGCCCTATTATCTGATATAATAGTTTGGAATTTTCTAGTTTTCTCTAATTTTTATGAAGAGCTGCCTCTCTTGATCAAACACCTAGAACTTGAAGTATTCTAACATCAAATTTTAACCTGCCAAGTGAAACGGTAATTAGTCAAGCAGAAATAATGGAGAGTACTTGTCTTGAAGTATGTAAGGGTTCTGTTAGAACCAGATTTTTTACAAATAAAACTTGAAATAAGTGAATGCATTGTTCTGCCTCTGTTCTAAGTTTAGATTCATAGCTTTAGATGTCCTTGGTGGGTCCTTATTGGTTGCAGTGAGAATTAATGGAGTGTTGTTACAAATCACAGTCTGCTGTCACATTCAATTCTTAGTGGGATTGATGGCTGTTAAAGCTGAAATCTAGTAGTTGCAAGTTAAATTGCAAGTTAAATGCCTTAAGTTTTATTACAGATACATTTATTCGAAGCATCTACACTGTTTTAGGTACTAAATAATTCTACTGACAGTGAATATTAGTGTAATAGAAACACTTAGAATATTTTATGGAGATTAGATTCTTTACAGAAAGTAGCACTGGACCTTGTAATGCCTGTTTAGTTCACTAGTGCATGAATATACCATGGCAGCTGGATAGATTAAAAAATCTAGTTAAAATGGTAACATGCCTCCAAAAAAATTCTAGTCCAGAGCAATAGAAAAACCTTTCCAGATCTTTGGATTTTTGTCTGTTACTGTATAACTTTTTGAAGCTCTGAATTGATTTGAACTAATTCTGAATGTCAAATTCATTTCACAGATTGAATAGACAGTTTTATTAGATCCATTTGACCAAATATGTCCAAATCAATTTTGTCCAATTCAGGCACTTTGACAAATTGGCATGTATGTATGTATTTTAATCATTGTAATTGGTGCACAATGAATCTGATATGATGAAAGATTTGGTTCAAATCAGTTTGGATGTTCAAATTTAACAGGTTTACTTTCATTTAAATTGAATAGGACCTGTCTTCCATTCTACAAATGTCCAAACCAGATGATTTGGACATCCAAACAAGATGGTTCCAAGATGGCGGCAACAGAGGAAGTATAGTTACATCACAGAGAGAAAAGTTGCTATTAAACTAAGATAAAATGGTAGGAGGAGAGATTGAGTGGGAAAGATAAGTCATAGAAAACGAAAAAAAAAACTGGGGAAAGGAAAAGGATATGAAGACTGGAGAAATTATGAGAGGCAGAACCCCAGCTACACCCAAGAGGCCACCCAAGAGACCGAAGGTTCATTGAAGTGAGGTGAGCAGAGGCAAACTGACTGGGGGGAGCAAAACCAATCAGTGGAGAACAGTGAGGCAAGCTAGTGAGCGAATGGGGCCAGCTGTGGAGCAGAGAGAAAAATCAGCTATGGGATGGAGAAGCCAGCAGACTGAAGGCAGAGAATGGCAGGCAGCAACAAAGAGGCGAGCCAGTGAGAGAGCGGAGCAGGGAGGAGGAGGAGAGAGGAGAGGCGAGCTTGCTGTGTACTATCCAGGTTAGTCCTATTTGCTGGGGGAAGCAGTGTACCGGCATGACGGACCAGCAAACGGGAGCCACATGACCGCAGAGCAAAAAGCAGCATCAGTGCAGCAGGGAGAAGAGCCAGCAGCAAAGGCTGGTGCAACAAGCTAGAGCCTGAGAGCAGCACAGAGAGCAATGGGGAAAGCGACGGTGGAACTGAATGGCAAGTGGAGCAGAGCAGAGCAGACCAGACAGTGGAGCTGAGCCAAACAAAGCTGAACAGCAGGCCAAGAGAGCTGACTAGAGCAGAGACAAGGCTGCTCTGAGCACCGAAAGACAGAACAGAGCTGGCAGAGAAAACAACAAGAGGCTGGAGCAGTGAACAACAGAAGTGAAGGCAACAAATTAAGCCAGCTCAGAGAGAAAAGAATAAATAAAACTAACATAACAGTAAGCAAGTTAAATAAATAACAAGGTAGAAAAATGAGCACATAAAGGCAGAAAAAAGGATAGAAAAAAAGAAACAAACATAATTTTTACCCTTAAAAGAACCAGCAAAAGAAACCAACTTATGGAACAGGTGACTCTTACTATTGTGGTATGCAATATATGTTCCATGTATGTGAACATGTGTGCCCAAATAACACCCAAATTATACATGTATTAAATGTAAACTACTAGAGGAAAAAGTAAGGGATCTAGAGGCAACTCTAGCCAGACTGCAACCTATGCAAGAAAGCTATACCCAAATCGAACCAAATAATGAACAAATAACTCCCGGAGGGTTTGAGCCTGCTGATAAACCCTTGGAGGAAGACAAATGGAGGTATGTCACACATAGAAGGAAACACAATAATATAAGAAAGAAGCATCCCTATTGCCGAATCTAACCCAACCAGAAACAACCCCATTAAAACTGAGCAATTGATTTCTCCCCCTAGATGAAAATACACAGACCACAGCCTCCCTCTCCAAGAAGACATGCAGACACCAGGAGAAGAGACAGCATCAAATCTCTTAAAAAGTCACATTAACAAACACATCTGAGATAAACAGAAAAGCCCCACAGACTGCACCCCCCCCCAAAAAAAAAGAAATGTGAATGTTGATAATAGGAGATTCTGTTCTCAAAGGAACAGAACTAGCCATCTGTAGATGGGACATACAATTTAGGGAGGTACGTTGTCTCCCTGTAGCAAAAATCAAAGATATGGCTGAGAACCTAACCAAAATAATTCGGTTTACAGATTACTATTTTTTCTTCCTCCTTCACATTGGGATGAATGACCCAACAAAGAACCTGAGTACAATACTGAGAGATTATAAGCAACTAGGCAACAAAGTTAAGGAGCTGGGAGTACAAATAGTGTTATTATCAGTACTCCCAAAGAAAGGTCAACACCCATTGGGGGGGAAAAAGAATTCTGGAAATAAACCATTGAATAAAGGGTTGGTGTTGCCAGAGAAAACGTTGGTTTCCTTGACCATGGACTGCATTACCTTCATAAAGGACTCTTGGCAAGAGATGGGCTGCACCTCATGACAACAGGGAGAAATGTACTTGGAAAAAGACTGGCCCAAATTATCAGAAGGGCTTTAAACTAAAGTTGAAGTAACATTGACATAGGTGTACATTACAGGCCACCCAACCAATCAGAGGAAATAGATGAACTCTTTGCCAGCCAGTTAATGAATGTATGTAGGAAGCATACCACAGTAGCAATGGGAGACTTTAATTGTCCAGATATCAACTGGGAGAAACACTCTGAAGCAAGTGGGAGATCAAATATATTCCTAACCAACCTAGATGACAACTTTGCCATCCAAAAGATAGAGGAGGGAACTAGAAGTAAAACTATTCTGGACCTAATTCTTACTGATAGAGAAGAAGTGATAGAGGGAGTTGAAGTTGCCAGAAACTTGGGTAAAAGTGACCACGTCATACTGGAATTAAATATAATGCAAACACAAACAATAGAAAATAATCCAACCAGTGTCTTAAACTTTAAAAGAACTGGTTTTAATGAACTCAGACAGAGCCTAGAAAAGATTTCATGGATGAAAATCCTGGGAAAGTCTGAAAAAATGAAATCATTAGAAGTCCATCCCAGCACAATACCACTGAAAAAGAAAAACTACAAATCAGCATGATGAGCAAAGATCCCTCTGACAAACTGAAAGGCAAAAAGGACAAGCACAAAAAAATGGAAAGTGGAACACTTAACTAAGCCTGATTATCAGCAGATGGCCAGAACATGCAAAAATGAAGTCAGGAGAGCAAAGGCTCAGAATGAACAAAGACTTGCAACAAAAGTCAAAGATAATAAAAAAGTTTCTTTCAACATATTAATAACAAGAAAAAAAGTCAAGGAAACAGTAGGTCCATTAAAGAGAAAAGATGGCAAGGAAGTAACAGGCAGTAGGGAGAAAGCCGAGCTGCTTAACTCATTCTTTGCATCAGTCTTCACACAAAAAGAAAATTATAGTCCAACATATTCCCCGCCCCCCCCCAAAAAAACCCTACTGTAAAAAGACAAATTAGAAATTAAAAAATAAGCAGGAAAATGGTAAGAGAACACCTACCTGACCTTGACAAGTATAAATCACTGGGATCTGACAGATAATATCCCAGGGATTTAAAGGAAAAATCCCAGGGATTTTACATTAAGCAGTAAAAAACAAAGGTATAGGTATAGATTAAGCGAGACCTGACTCAAAAATAGTAACTCTGAGAGGGACCTTGGAGTTCTAATGGATGATCACTTCAATATAACCCAGCAGTGTGCAGCAGCAGCCAAAAAGATAATACAGTCCTGGGTTGTATAAACAGAGGCATAGAATCCAGATCACGTGAAATATTAGTATGCTTTATAAAACCCTAGTAAGACCAGATCTGGAATACTGCAATCAATATTGGTCATACTATAAAAAATGTTGAGACTTTGGACAAAGTTCCGAGAAGAGCAATTGATGATCAAAGGCCTGGAGACTAAAACGTATGAAGAAGGGCTGCAGGATTTGGGTTTGGCTAGTCTAAAGAAAAGAATTACGGTGACATGATAGCAGTATTCCAGTATTTGAGAAGCTGCCACAAAGAAGAGGGGGTCGAATTATTCTCCAAAGCACCAGAGGCCAGGAGAAGAAATAATGTTTGGAAACTAATCAAAGAGAGAAGCAACTTGGAATTAAGGAGAAACTTCCTAACAGTGAGGACAATTAACCAGTGAAAAAGCTTGCCTCCAGAAATTGTGGGTGCTCCATCACTGGATGTTTTTAAGAAGAACAGTTATCTGAAATGGTATAGGGTCTCCTGCTTGAACAGGGAATTGGACTAGAAGACCTCCAAGAACCCTTGCAGCTCATTCTATTCTAAAACATCTGAAACTTCTCTTCCCTTTTGGAGGTTAGTCTAAATTAACCACTCAAATAGTTCAAATTAAAAGAAAATTATTTCAGTAATGCCATATTCACAACTGCTTTAATAGGGATAGGGCAATTGAAAATAAAACAAAAAGTGTTGGGGATTGATGGTATTCAGAATGCAAAAAATAATCTGATTTCAACAATTCTTATTACTACCTAATGTCTTTGGTCTGCTAAAATCACCATTTTGAGACTGAGTTTGCATAGTTTGTGACTCAAATACATTATTACAATTTTTATTTTTCTTCCCTCTTTTTGTAACTTCTTGCTGCATTTATAATTCTCCCATGAGCTGTTCAGAGCATCCAGTAGTGGGAGGTGCTTCAGTCTGTGCATGTCTAGGCTGGGCTTAATTTGTGGAATGCTCCTCCTCCTCCACGGGACTCCTCCGCAGCATTCCCCAGTTTTGGCTCAGCCTCGTTGAGGATAGGCTTTTGTTCTTTTAGCCTCCAAATCCCATTACAATCTCCCGACGTTAGCTCTCTCCATCTGGCTGTCAGAGATCGTTTGCATTTTCGGGCAGCGCCGTTTCATGCCCCGAAGCGGCGGGCAGCTTTGGCATCGCTCCGAGCCCCCCCCCCTCAACTGCTTGTTCTACCCCCTGCCATTGTGATTCCGCATTGCCCTTTTCTACATCGGCAATAGCGGCGTGGGTGTTTTCACCTTCATCCAAGTTGTATCGTTTGATTTTTTTCCCCTTAGAATGCCATCTTGGTGTGGAAAGCATAAAAGCTTAATTCTTTCCACCCCCTTTCATGTATTCTAAATTTATCCTGTTTACTGTTACACTCGTAGTTATCTGATATAAAGCTTGTCAAGGGTTAACATAGGAGAAAACTCACTCAAGCAATTTTGGAGTCTTCTAAAATCTGGATTTACCTTTATAACAATAAAGACAGTATTTCTTAATTTTGGACCTGAAAACTATAATCATTCTGTAATTAGAATCAAATGTCTTGACATAATGTACACGGAAGAAAAGATGCAGTTGTGATAGAGACATTAAAAACCTCTCTGTAATGATGTGGTACTGCACCTTTGTTGCTTATATACTCTGCTCTCCACAGTTTTCTGTAGTTTTCCTTGAAGGGCGGAAGTCACTTTACAGGGTTATAAGCAGAGGAGAATGATACAGGGTTAGTTTTTAACAGAATTTTATCTGAAGAAAGGTAGGGTACTTCAATAACAGTTAATCAGATATCTAATTGAAAGTTCAAAAATGGAGAAGATAATTTCCTTTGCTGGAATAATCCTCAGGAAATTCTGACTCATTTGTTTTCCCCAAATAATTGAATTTAATTTAGATTAGGATATCTGCAAACACTCTAGCACAGTGATGGCTAACCTTTTCGGCACCAAGTGCCCAAAGCATGCACATGCATGTGCATCCCCAAAATGCAATGCACCCCCCCATGCATGCATGTGTGACCCTCTGCATGCACCCCGCATGTGCATATGCGCAGCAGAGCTGAGCTGGGCTAACTGCTCATGTGCTCACAGAGAGGGCTCTGCGTGCCACCTTTGGCATGCATGCCATAGGTTCGCCATCACAGCTGTAGCAGAAAGACATAATTCCAATATTTGTATGTCATGTAAATGGTATAATCAAAAGCCATTTTTTGTTCTGTTGACTGTTTCTCATTGCAATTATGGTGATACTCTTAATGATTGTCTCACAAATTCATTTCATGTTTATAATATATACGTATATGATATGATAATATATCAACTGAATTTAATTCAACTATGTATATTGTTCTTTATGGGATAAATAATATCCTTTTGTCTATTTGATAAATTTCCTTTCTTAGGTTTCCTCCTTACATATCACCCTGTTCTTTACATTCATCTTCTAGTCATCCCTTCTATTTCCTCATAGCCCTTTTGTTGGTCATTTGTTCTATTTTGAGTTTTAATTTGATTTGATCTTTCTTGTACTATTTCATATTATATTCTGCCTCTTTTCTCGGGTGTTTTTGTAAGTGGGCTTTTAAATTTTTGACTTCCTATTTGGGTAGCTTATTCAAAAACAGAGGTCTTAATTCTTTGATTATCATGATACTTTCCTAAGGAAGTATTTTTTATTCTTTTACTTCTTTTCCTTTTCTCCTCATTTTTATTGGAAGAAAATGTTTTTTTCCCCTCTCACTTTCTTTAATTTTTGTTTAATTGTATTTTGTTAGTATATTGTGGCTGGGAACCAGTAGATTCTCTTTTCTGTTCGTGTGCAGCACTTGCTGCTTATAAAATGTCTTAATTTTATTACTTATAAGTCTATTTTTTAGTGAACTCTGGATTAGAGTTCAAAATTATTTTCTGATACTTCTTTTGCTCGCATTCTTCCCTTTCCCTTATTCCATTTCAAAACTTTTTAATTTTTATTTGGTACTTAGTAAATTTTAGTTATTTCCTAAACAATATATGATGTTGATGCAATGTATGACTGTGTATATGATTTAACTAAACTATTGGGATATATAAAGCTTGTCAGTGGTCCAGAAATTGTTTTTAATGTGATTGCTAATTTTTAATTCAGGATAAATAACAAGATCACGAACATTCTGCCTGAAGAACTGAAACTATTTCAATCCCTCGAAACTTTAGATCTCAGTAACAACAATATTTCTGTGCTTGAGATGGGGTCATTTCCTCCACTGGTGCTCAAAAACCTGTAAGTTAAGTTCAAGCTTTCATTTCATCCAAAATTTTCTTTAAAAAAACTTTAATGTAATCAGGGAACTCTGGTATCCGAAGAGATTCATAGTGATTCACAAAAAGGTCTGTGGGTATGGATTCTCTACTGGGCTTTTCCTTTCCTTTCCTTTCCTTTCCTTTCCTTTCCTTTCCTTTCCTTTCCTTTCCTTTCCTTTCCTTTCCTTTCCTTTCCTT
>NW_020769308.1:40225325-40377349 GCF_900518735.1 Pseudonaja textilis
TTTCCTTTCCTTTCCTTTCCTTTCCTTTCCTTTCCTTTCCTTTCCTTCCCTTCCCTTCCCTTCCCTTCCCTTCCCTTCCCTTTCCTTTTTACTCCTAACATCTGACCTTAAAGAAAATAGGTTAAAAATGCCCACATAGACCAGCGTACTTTGGAACTTATTAATGGTCTATTGTGCTATCCACTTCCTGGTTAGAATTGATTGAATATAAAATTCAAAATAATAACACATGTTCACATGACTCTATTATTAAAATAATTTAGGAAAAATAGTGCCTTGTGAAGATTTTGCTTTTTGTTGATGTTATCCTTACCCTATGCACAGTGGATGTTATATTTGCATAGAAGTCTGTTCTCATAGCTTCATTAAGTAGTGGTGAACATAATGCCTACAATTTAGAGTCAGGAATGTCCATTAAAAGTTGTATAGGACAGCAGTTGGAATCTCAAGAGAGAACCGTCACTTTAATCAAACGAAAATTCACTGGACTATTGATTGAGCCATTCATTCATAATCCTTTTCATCATAATTACTATACTTTTTTTTAAAAAAGTATTTAATATTTAATATATTTAATAAAAAATAAGTATTTGAGGCTATTTTGAAAAAGAATCACATTTTTCAGTTTAATATTTTGAAAGTATTTAAAATTTGGTTGAATATTTTTAAATCACTGTCATTTCAGGATTAATGTAAATTGTAAATTATATTTCTTTGGAATCAATGTGGTGGATTCTCTGACTTTTAAGAACTGTTCAAAGTGACACTTATCCACTGATAAAGAAGATGAAATAGGTCATCTCAGAACCACTGCACCATATCTTTCAAAAATCCTGGAGCACTGGGTAACTATCAGAGGACTGGAAAAGTACTGATGTGGTTCCCATCTTCAAAAAAGGAAAAAAAATCAGACCCAGGAAACTATAGACCAATCAGCCTAACATCAATACCTGGGAAGATACTAGAAAAGATAATAAAAAAACAGATCTGCCAACATCTAGAAACAAGTAAAGTAATAACTAGCAGTCAGCATGGGTTTGTTAAAAACAGATCATGCCAAACCAATCTTACTTCATTCTTCAACATAGTGATTAAATTAGTAGACCAGTGAAATACTGTGGACTGAATATATTTAGATTTCAGCAAGGCATTCAACAAGGTAGACCACAGCCTACTTCTTGGTAAGCTAGAAAAAAAGTGAAAAAGATAACACTACCACCAGATGGTCTCGCAACTGGCTGACAAATTGTACTCAATGAGTAGTCCTTAATGAGTCTAAGTCTACATGGAGGGAAATAAGCAGTAGGGTGCCATAAGATTCTGTCTTTGGCTCAGTACTCTTCAATATCTTCATAAAGGACTTACCTGAGGAAATAGAAGGGGAACTTACCAATTTTGTGGATGATACCAAGCTGGCAGGAATAGTTAGCACCCAAGAAGATAGGCTCAAGATCCAGATGGATCTTGACAGACTTGAACACTGGGCCATATCTAACAAAATGAAATTCAACATAGAGAAAAGCAAAGTCATACACTTAGGCAAAAAAACCCCCCAAAAGTACACATATAGATTGGATGAAACCAGGTTCCATAGCAGTAACTGTAAGAGGTCTCTTGGAGTCTTAGTGGACAACCAGCTAAATATGAGCCAGCCGTGTGCAGCAGCAGCCAAAAAAGCTAATGCAATTCTAAATTGTATTAACAGAGGGATACAATCAAGATCAAGGGAGGTACTAATACCACTCTATAAAGCCTTAGTATGACCACACCTAGAGTACTGCATCCAGTTTTGGTCACTACACCATAAAAAAGATGTTGAGACACTAGAAAAAGTACAGAGAAGAGCAACCAGGATGATTAGGGGATTGGAGGCTAAAACATGAAGAACAGTTACAGGAACTGGGCATGGCTAGTCCAGTGAAGTGAAGGACCAGGGGAGACATGATAGCAGTCTTCCAATATTGGAGGGGCTGCCACAGAGAGGAGGGGGTCAAGCTATTTTTTAAAGCACCTGTAGGCCAGACAAGGAATAATGGATGGAAACTAAACAAGAAGAGATTTAACCTGGAAATAAGGAGAAATTTTCTGACAGAACAATCAACCAATGAAACAGCTTGCCCTCGGAAGTTGTGGGAGCATTTTCACTTGTGAATTTCAAGAATAGATTGGACTGCCATTTGTCAGAAATGTTGTAGGGTCTCCCACTTGGGCGGGGGGGTGGACTAGATGACCTACAAGGTCCTTTCCCACTCTGGTTATCTGTTATCTGATAAGACAAGGACTTTTAAAATGAAGATTAAGATGAGCAAAGAGCAGATTATTAGGATTTCAGTACATAATTTCAACATTTCCAGATATGTTATTCTGCCCTTCTTTCCCAGCCACATTAGCAACAATCGGATAGTTTCACTGGATCCAGGCATTTTTGACAACTTGGCTAACACACTTCAAGTCTTAAAGTTGAACAAGAACCGCATTTCAACCATTACACAGAAAATGTTTAAACTTCCCCATCTCCAACATCTGTGAGTACATCCTCCAAATGCCTTGTTCCTTTCATTGATTTTTGTAGGCTTCCTTCAATGGTTAAACATTAGCCCTATAGCAATCACATAAATTCAGAAGAGATTTAGATGCAACAAAAACACAATTCTGGCCCCACATTCTGAATGTTTATATTAATTTATTTTGTTTGCATTGCCTGAAATAAGATACTTGTAATGCTGTTGTGGTTTATAGTATGGAAGGAAGATAAGACATTTTCTTTAGATTATTTTCTCTCATTGTTAGTAAATCATTAAAAATATTGACAGGGTACATTGTAAAAGGCTGAATGTACCAAAGAAAGAAGTTACTTGTTTTTCCCACATGGCCAAACCTTCATCATTCACTATTCCACTCCCAGACTCCCAAAGTAACCTCCTTGATGACAAATTACGTTTTTTAAGAAAAGTAAAGTGAGAAACTGATTAAAATGCTGAATGTGTAAACTGCAACGTGAGAAAATTAGTGGAGAAGTGTCAGATTTTAGGGATGCAAATAAATACAACAATTTTGAGGATCGATGCCAATTCAGTGAAAAATTCTAAGCTGCATAAAATTAGTATGATAAAATAATCATAATAGAATAATGAGCAGTTACTGAACCAGAAGATCACATATCAATATAAAAAAATAATTTAACACAAACATTTTCATAAAACATTCTCATAAAAACTTAAGTTCCTACAGCTTAAAAAAGTTTCTGATCCCTAAGGTACCAGCTAGAAAGCAGAAGTTCATGAGTTCCAATCCTGCATTAGCCATAAAAGCCAGCTGGGTGACCTTGAGCTAGTCACTCTCTCTCAGCCCAACCCACCTCATAAGGTTGTTTTTGTGGGCAAAATAGGAAGAGGAAGATGTGTTAGATGTGTTTGCCTCCTTGAGTTATTTATAAAAATAATAAATAAAAATAAATAAATAAATACAAATATCAAGAATCTGAATATGTAAAATGCTAATAGTTTGGTATTTGAGGGCTTTCATAAGAGTCACTGCAAAAGCTTAAAAAGAGGCTGCATCACAGAAAGCTAGCATGCACTACCTGAATTATTCTTTTTTATTGCTTGTAATAATTCATTAGTAACATTTTAAATTACAGAAGATTTGAGATGGGGATGAAGGAAAAACTGCTCCAGAGTTCACATGGGTAAAAAGAATAACAATTATAGAAGTGACAGATATAGAACATAGTTTAAAAAATTAAGGTGCCGAAAAAGATGTCACGTACAGCAAATCTAACCAACATTTTAAATGTTCTGTAAGAGAATATCAGAAGTAGCACCAAACACACACAGATGCACACACACCCATTAGATAGCAAATAATTTCCTAAAATTGTTAACTTAACCCCCTGAATTCCTGGCAACATAATTTTCAAGTTTTTTTTAAAAAAGAAAAATAGGCTTGAAAGACATTCAAAATTATTGGCACTGTCGTGCCTTAAGAGTTCAATATTTTTTTGTTAAAAAAGAAGTCTGGTTTAAAAAGAATGTTTTGTATTTCTGTTAAACAGATAAAGACATAGGACCACACACACAGTGCTTAGAAACTTGAATTTACCTACAATAACATGGAATATTTTTTTTCCCTTCAGAGAGATGAGCCGTAACAGAATTAAAAAAATAGACGGACTTACTTTTCAAGGACTGCCTTCTTTGAAATCATTAAAAATACAGAAAAATGGGCTTGTTTGGCTCATGGATGGAGCTTTTTGGGGATTAAGTAACATGGAAATTCTGTAAGTGCATATTTTCACAGTCTTTCAGAAAGAACCATTCTGAGTATTAGAATTAATTGTGTTTGAGGACTAATTTGTTCACAAAATATTTATGTACAAAATGCAAAATGATATATATATATTTTAGCTTGTTTTTATGAGAAAGATTCTTGACATATTTTAAATGGTTAAAGCTTGAAGCTATAAATTGGGTTTTCATTTTGTATTCTTAGGCAGCTGGATCATAACAACCTAACAGAGATTTCCAAAGGCTGGCTTTATGGCTTGTTGATGTTACAGCAGCTTCATCTTAGCCAAAATGCAATCAGCAGGATCAGACCTGATGCCTGGGAGTTTTGCCAAAAACTCAGTGAGCTGTGAGTAGTGAGTTTGTGTGTGTGTGTGTGTGTGTGTTTGTCTTTAGCTCTCCTCTATTTTAAAAGTAGGATGCAGGTCCAAGTATGTCTGAAAGAACAACTTTACATGAAAGCAGTACATTTGCTTTTATGTACATGTGCTGAATTCATTGATGCTTCATTGCAAGAACCTGAAATCAATTGTGTTTCTTTGTACCAGTAACACTTGGACGTTGTTTCTGTAATTTCAAATAATAGAAACTAGTTCTGCAATAATATTACATGTCATGGAAAATAAGCCACAAACTTGAATTAAAAATAAATTATTCTGAAACTAATTAAGAAGTTGCATTCTTAGCTTGAATGTTTTGCTTATGCTGATTTAAAACAACATTGCCCCCATTTTTTTTAATTTGCAGTGATTTAAAGTATAATAATTTAGCAAAACTAGAAGATTCAAGCTTTGTTGGTTTAAGCCTACTGGTAAGGCTGGATATTGGAAACAACAAAGTCAGCGACATTGCAGATTGTGCGTTCCAGGGACTATCCAGTTTACAAATTCTGTAAGTGTCAAAAAAACTTGTTTAAAGATCCCCCCCAGCTGAGTGTTGTTTGTTTATTATTCAATTTCTATAGTCGCTCATTTCAACAAAGTGACTCTTGGCATCTATCTATCTATCTATCTATCTATCTATCTATCTATCTAATATATCTGTCATCTATCTATCTAATCTATTTGATTTCTATAGCCACCCATCTCAGCAAATGACTCTGAGTGGTTCACAATTCTGCATTATATATATAAAAAATATTAGAACTAAAGACTACTCCAGTGTTTTTCAACTATTGTGTAGACTTCAACTCCCAGAATACCCTAGCCAGCATTTGAATTTTGGTAGTTGAAGTCCATACATCTTAAAGTTGCCAAGGTTTAGAAACACTGGAATACTACAGAAAATTTAGTAATAGGTGCAAGTTTCTTAATACAGATTGACTTAGAACCAAGGACTTTTAATTTAAAAGCACCAAAACTAAAAAAAAAAACCATATTGCTTACTCTTTGATGAATTTCCATTTTAAATTATGTAATTAAAAACCTAGACAGATTGTTATAGAAATAAGGAATTACAATACAAAACATTCCATACAGTGCCATCATGGGGGGAGGGCTATATGAAACTCCAACAGCATGATTTGGGGAAGGAACACAAAATATTGCAAGATTTGGAGATAGAATTTCATGTGCATAAAAATATTTAATGTCAGAAGAATAACTTGGGGTTCCAATTTGAGCCAGGCTGCACAAGAATAAATAAAAATGAGATCCAGACAGTTGTGAGGAAAGAAGAAATATTTATTTCTAAAAGTAAAACAGTTTGCTTTTAGGGACAGGCTACAGAGAAATGGGGTACAGAGGCAAACTTTTATAGGGGGAGCTTGTCCAGGGTGTAGAAGTATCTACGTAGTGTGAGGGGGTGTGGGGGGTGTATTTCTGTGAACATATAGTTCTTCTAGGAGACAATTTAATTAACTCTATTTGTGTTTGCAGACTTGATATGTACATTATTAGGTCTGGGTAACATATTTCAGAGTTTGAGGAAGTTTGCTAATTTGATTAACTTGGAGACACTGATTCTCAGACCATTGTGGATTATATTAATAGTTTAAGGGAAGATGGAAACAGTATAAAGAATAAAATATATTTGGACATAAAACTTCTCACAATAATTTTGGATTTTTCAGACATTACATATTTGGAGTCATATATCCTATGATACTCACAGGAGCATTGTTGCCAACTTTTAGCTGTGGGTTTACCATTGAAAAGCTTTCAATTATGGTGTTGTAATCTGCATAATGGCATAATGGAAAAGAGTGGCAACCACAAGAAACATCACATATTGTTGCTGTTATTATAGAAGCACTCACCCATGTATTTGCTATTGTTGCCCACGTGCACTGATGTTTACATGTCATATGTGCCATTGATGGAGATAGCTGTATTCCAACTCATATTATGACATACAAATCAGACAATGATCTTAACCTCTTGAATTCTCTTTGTGTTATCTATAATAACTTGTTTGAAGTGTAAGAATTTACTGATCTTTGGTACCATTCACATACATTAATCCAACTGTTAAGTCTCTGTTACAGTTAGTAACCTGCTTGCCTTGTTAACTCCCTTCACTAGTTATTGGCATAGCAGCTCTTCTAATGAGGAAGCCAAAATATTTTTATGATGCATAAAAGCCTTGTATGTTTGGTAAAAGCATTAAAATCAGTAGGATACCATAAAATCACATTTTACTTTATGGCTTGCAGATGGGACTACCATTGAAAAAGTGTGATCAGTGCTTAGTGAACTGAATAGTATATTGAGTCTTTTTTTCTCAATAGAATAAGTATTAACATGATCTAAACTGCAGATACAGAATCACTTAGTGTAGTAGTTAAGGTATGAGGCTAGAAACCAGAAGACATTCACAAAGTCAGCTGGGTGATTTTGGGCCAGTCACTCTCTGTCAGACCTAGAAAGAAGATAATGGAAATTACTTCTTTGCGAAGAAAACTGCAGTAACCTCTCTGGAGTCAATATTGAATCAGAAGCACACAAACACAAATAAAAGATTATAAACTTAAGAGTTATACAAGCTGTGATTTCAAACATGTACACCTTTTTTATATTTTGGGACTGATTTAAAATACTTTTCTCCCCTCATTACAGAGACCTTAGAAATAATGAAATCTCATGGACAATTGAAGATATGAATGGTGCTTTCTCTGGACTTGACAAACTTAGATGGCTGTAAGTATAACTTTCTTCTTTCTATTTGAGTAATGATGAATATTTCTTCTGTGGTCCTGGATAGGAAGCTTTATAAAGGACACACATTCCTGCAAATTATAATTATCATCATTGTTAATATTGTTATGATGGTTATTATTATTACTGTTCCACAAAAGCCCATAGATAAGACAACAACCACAGAGAAAATGATAAAACACTGAGAGCCAGGCATAACTATAGGGAAATTTGATAGTATTAGTTGATATTGGATCAGCTGGCAACTATCTGCAATGTGAATTTAACTTTGATGTCACCTGCTTGCTCACTACCTTTATGTTTTCTCTTTGACACTATCTTTACAGTACTTTCAATGTTTGCACCATAACAGCACAAAGCTAACTGGAATTTTTTCTATCAAATGCATCTATTTTGTTTCTCGTGTAGTGGATAGAGACCGTGATCAGGAGTGCGAAAACTAGCTAAGATGGAGATGGGAAAATCGAGATGTTATGAGACTTTGTAGCCAAGGTTACTCATTTTTAATTAAGTAATCATCTTCATTCAACAGTTTCTTCCTTGACATACTATCTTTCTAATGCAAAATTATGAAAAGGATTTGCAATATAGTTCAGCTTCTTGCTGTTGATTTTATGGCTTTTCTGGTCTTGCTTATAATGACTAAATCTGTTTTAATTACAACTCTACATATTTCTATTTCATAGCTGTTATTTGGGATATGTTTTACAGGAAGTTTTTGGTCTTGCTTTCATTGCCTGTTGTCTTGAAAACCTTATAAAGCAACCAATAAAAGCAATACATTGAAATAATAATTTCTTAGTGTCACATGTAGAATAGAATAGAATTCTTTATTGGCCAAGTGTGATTGGACACACAAGGAATTTGTCTTGATGCATATACTCTCAGTGTACATAAAAGAAAAGATACATTCGTCAAGAGTCAAGAATCATAAGGTACAGCACTTAATAATAGTCATAAGCAAACCAATCATACTAGGAAATAGTCAATAAAAATTATTAGGATACAAGCACCAAAGTTACAATCATACAGTCATAAGTGGGAGGAGATGGGTGAAAGGAAGAATGAGAGGATTAATAGTAATAGTAATGCAGATTTAATAAATAGTTTGACAGTGTTGAGGGAATTATTTGTTTAGCAGAGTGATGGCGTTCAGAAAAATACTGTTCTTTTGTCTAGTTGTTCTGGTGTGCAGTGTGCAGTGCTCTCTAGCATTGTTTTGAGGGTAGGAGTTGAAACAGTTTATGTCCAGGATGTGAGGGGTCTGTAAATATTTTCACAGCCCTGTTTTTGACTCATGCAGTATACAGGTCCTCAGTGGAAGGTAGGTTGGTAGTAATTGTTTTATTCTGCAGTCCTAATTACTCTCTGAAGTCTGTGTCTGTCTTTTTGTGTTGCAGAACCAAACTAGACAGTTATAGAAATGCAGACGACAGTCAATAATTTCTCTGTAGAACTGAATCAGCAGCTCTTTGGGCAGTTTGAGCTTTCTGAGTTGGTGCAGAAAGAACATTCTTTGTTGCGCTTTTTTGATGACGTTTTTGATGTTAGGTGTCCATTTTAGGTCTTGTGATATGATAGAACTTAGAAATTTGAAGTACTACAAAATGTCTTATTTTTATTCCTTATAGATATTTAAGTAATTACATTATTGAAATGTCGATTAGTTTTGTGCAGAGACAACGTTTTATTGTGCAAATTTTTATTCAGGCTTCATTAGAATGCAGATATTTTCTTCAAACTCTAGCAGGTAGAAAAAAGGAATGAGTTTGTAGATTCCTAAAACAGTTGCTTTACTAAATTATGTTCATAAACATTTTTAAAATGCCTTCATCTCTCTAGTTATTGAACCAAAATTAAAGCACCTATTTAGGAAATGTAATCACTGTAGCAGGAAGAAGCTTAAAAGGCAAAAAATTGCAACATGATAAAATATGGCTCCAAAGGTGTTATCAAAATTTACAAATATACTTCTTATTTTATTGCATCTGTTACATATTATATTTCCAGGCTACTCCAAGGGAACAGAATTAGGTCTATTACTAAGAAAGCATTTTCTGGTCTGGATGCACTTGAACACCTGTAAGTACTTGAAAATCATCATTATATAAAGTTACTAAAATGTACAGTGGGTCTAATATTAGAAAAAGTTGCTTAGGGCTGGCAATGCACTGTCCACAAAGAAAATTTGTACACTTTTCTGGGTTAGGGATTAAAAATATTTTTATGCCAAACTTTGCTAGGAACAGTTGGAGCTCACTGCAGTCCAATTAGCATTTATCCACAATTGGAAAATTCACATTATAGGTAGTAGGGGGAACACTTACTTTCCAAAATGTCTTTATTTTCATTTCTGTTATCAAAGTGAGTAAAGTAGATCCTTGTATCTTTTTGGAGCTTTTAGGAAAACCAAATATACCTGGAGCAATAGTTTCTTTGAAGTATTGACTTCTTTATGACATTGCATAGTCATATGGTCCAGGAAGTTCCAGGAAGAACTTCTTGGTTTATCAAACTATCTACCATTGTTGTAGGAATGCTGGTCTTTTTAAACATTAGAACAAGCTGCTGTCATTTTAGGAAGCACATCAATCATCTTTTAACCTTGATCCTCAACAGGATAGACTTTAAAGAATTAAAAAGGGCTTTAAAAAGAAAATGAAAATGAAAACTGACACACAAAGTGAAGTTAAGATCTCTTCTTTTTTAATCATTCCTTTCTTTCTTCCTCTCTCTCTCTCTCCTTAGGCCAAACAGGTAGTCTTTGATTTACAATCACAATTGAGCGCTTAATTTATCTTGCTAAATTTATTTGTTAAGTGAGTTTTGCCCCATTTTATTATCATTCTTTCCGCAGTTAAGTAAATCATAGCAGTTAAGTTAGTAACACAGTTAGGTGAATCTAGCTTCCCCATTGACTTTGCTTGTCAGAAGCTTGTAAAAGATGATCACATGACCCCAGGACACTGCAACCTTCATAAATATGAGTCAGTTGCCAAGCTTCTGAATTTTGATCACATGACCAAGGGGATACTGCAATGGTCCTAAGTGTGAAAAACTGCCATAAGTCACTTTTTCAGTGCCATTGTAACTTTGAACAATCACTAAATGAACTGTTGTAAGTCGAGGACTATCTGTATTTCTTAAAAATTCAGATACATGTACAGTTTTTTTAAAATGGAAATCTCTTTTTTTAATTTATCAAAAAAAAATCCCTTATCCAATGTTATTTTTTTATCCAGAAATATTACTAAATTGTTGTATGTAATTACAATGAGATACTTTTTCCCCTTTTTGGTATAGAATTTGTCCTAAGTTGATTTGCATTATTTTTTTCTCCTATAGAGATCTAAGTAATAATGCAATAATGTCAATTCAAGAAAACACATTTTTACAAATGAAGAATCTTAAAGAATTGTAAGTATCTGTCTTTCCTCCAACACAGCTTTCACTTACTGTATTTTTCACACTATAAGACACACCTGACCATATGACTCACCTAGGTTTAGAGGAAGAAAATGGGCAATGACAAAAACAGAAGAGGCGGGGTTCAGCAATGTAAAAGGACCCCACTGCTTTGGCCTGTATTTTTCACTCCATAAGACGCATATACATTTCCACCACTTTCCTGTTTGTTTTCCAGATATATAAACACATCAAGCCTTTTGTGCGATTGCCAGCTGAAATGGCTACCTGAGTGGCTAATAGACAATAAATTCCAGACTTTTGTAAATGCCACATGTGCTCATCCTCAGGCATTAAAAGGAAGAGATGTTTTTGCTGTCAGCCTAGAAGGTTTTGTATGTGGTACGTTTGCTATTTAAAACTTATCCTATTTAAAAACTATCCTTTTTAACTCTTATCAGGATTGTAAAATTTGGTAGTTAATTGAAAAAGTTAACAAGATTTATCTTTAATGTTTTATAATTCTCTTTCACTATATGTGCGTGTAGGATGTTCTTTTTCTTCTAACTCTTCATATACAATGAACTTTTTTCCCCCATCTAAGATGGCAGCATGCATAGACACTGTGGCTTTGACTTCCTGGTGTTATAATGGAGTGAGTGGGCAAAAACTAGTCTATAGAGGGTCTCCTTTCAAATTCCTGGAAGTCCATCTTAGCCAAGATCTCACCTGGAAAAATAACACTATCCAGGTGGTCAGGAAGGCTCGACAGAGACTCCATTTCTTTAGGGTCTTGCAGAAAAATCAGGTGGAACAACATATGATGAGTTCCTTTTACCGGTCTACGATAGAATGTGTTCTTACATATTGTGTTACGGTATGGTGTGCTGGCTTGACCGCCATGGATAAAAAGATATTACAGAGGGTGATGAGCACAGCACAAAAAATTATGGGCTGTCCCCTGACATCTGCTGCCTCAGCAGAGTGAGAAAAATCCTCAGGATGATTCATACCCTGGTCAGCACTTCTTTACTCTCCTACCATCGGGCAGGAGATATAGAAGCATAGCCAGCCGAACGAATAGGTGAAAAATAGTTTTTATCCATGGGCTGTTAGACTCCTGGATGCAACATAACACCACAATTAGGTTTAACATAATAGACTTGCAGGGCCAGCGCAACGTGCAATCTGAAAATCATTACAAGTCATTTCAGAACTACAATAAATCCCACTTACAGGCAATCCTTTGCAATCATTTGTTCAGTGACCATTTAAAGTGAAAGCTAAATTTAAATTTAATTAATTAAAGCTAAAGCATTATACAAATATCAAAAATCGAGAAAGTCATCCTGAACTTTTAAGCAGTTTTCTTTATTGTTCCTCACCTATAAGCAGATTTATTTATTTATTTATTTATTTATTTACTTGGCGCCTTTTTAGCCAGGGATCACTGAGGTGGCTGGCTGCCTCTGTGAAAGGAATTTTTTCAGATGGTGTTATCTTTACCCACAGGATGCCTGGATGCCAGTAGGCAATCAGAGGAAGCTCCTTTTTTGTCCCTCCATGGTTTATTTGCTCACGAGAATTGAGGTGCCGAGCTGTCGACCTCAGCAGTGCGCAGGCCCAGCATTTTACTACATGAGCCACCATGGCACCTATAGGCAGAAATCTTGCCTATTAACATGTTTCCCTGAAAATAAGACCCTGTCTTATATTTTTTGAACCCCAAAATAAGCATCCGTCCCAAACAAATTATAGAAGACTGAATTAGACAAAGATTAGTAAAAGAACTGGTTTTTAAAAATATGTGCTAATAAGAACTAATAAGTTTTTAGTCTGATCTCCCTTTTCTGATGGAAATTGTGTGATCTTCATGTTACTCTTTTTTTCCCTCTTTTTTAATAGATGATTTTCCCAAGCCACAGATAACTGTCCAACCTGAAACTCAGTCAGCAGTCAAAGGCTCCAATTTAAGTTTTATTTGTTCAGCAGCCAGTAGCAGTGATTCCCAGATGACTTTTGCATGGAAAAAGGATAATGAATTAATAGGTGATGCTGAAATGGAGAATTATGCCCACCTTAGGGCACACGGTGGTGAAGTGATGGAGTACACCACCATCCTTAGGCTGCACAATGTTGAATTCAGTAATGAAGGAAAATACCAGTGTGTTATATCCAATCACTTTGGCTCATCGTACTCTGTCAAGGCAAAACTTACAGTGAACAGTAAGCATTTACAATATATTTAGATATTAAAATAAAATGTATGATATAGCATTCCTTCTGAAAGGTTTTGCTTAGCATATTTAATAGATATTGAACACATATTAGCTGGCTGTATGAATACATGAGAAAATAAATTGATCTTTTTGCTGAAGTTTTATTGAAGAACTTTAAAAGAGTAAATCCTGCTTTTCATTTTAATCACAGTTATTTATACCTAACAAGCCTCTGTTTAGATTGCTGCAATTTGTAGGTAAAATAACTAGAGCGCCTCATATTATAGCTCCCATCATTCCCGATGTTTGGCTATTCTAGCTGTAGTTTCTGTAAAGTATTCAACATGTGGAAACCTCTGGGACGGGTCTGCAACCTGCGGCTCTAGAGCCACATGCGGCTCTTTCGGCCCTTTGCTGCGGCTCCCTGTCGGCTGATCCCACCACTGGTTGTCCCCTCCCCTCCCTCCCCATCACTCTTTGCCTGGCCTGAGAAAGTAAGGGGCATGGCGGGGGATGGAGACTTGCTTCCTATTCCAGAGCAGGAGGTGACTGAGTGGGAGTGAGTGATGTCAAGTTGGCCACGCCTACCCAGTCACACCAGTTGTTAAATTATTAGCTCCCAGTGTTTTCTTTTCTATGGGAAACAGGTCCAAGTGGCTCTTTGAGTGTTTAAGGTTGCAGATCCCTGCTCTGGGAATTTATTAACACTAAAACTATATTTCAAGGCCATCTAGAAATATCTAGTTAGAATATAGATGCTCAATTGATAATGAGGACCAAGGGTTTCTTTATGAGCTCTTATGTTTTTGCTCTCCTGACAGAATTAAATGAGGTTCTTTATAACTGAGAATGGAGTTATATAAAAACATTTTAATCTTTATATCTGCTTCTATGATGGGTGGGTCTTCTCAAGGAACCCTATGAATTGGAAAAAAGAACAGGTGGCAACAAGAAGGTTCTCAGAGGTGACATCCTCAGTAAAATGGTCTCCCTAGTTTTTTTTTTCTAGCATCAGTTTTCTCTAAAAAGTTCACAATAAATATTAAAAATGATAAATAATTAAAAATCAATAAGTAAATCAACAAATTGTCAGCAAATTTATAAAGTTAAGTTCCAGTGTAGTAAGACACTAGGCTAAAAACCAGAAACTGCTAGTTTCAGTCCTACCTTCGGCATGAAGCCAGCTAGATGACTTTGGGACAGTCATGCTTACTCAGCCCTAGCAAAAAGGGCAAACCACTTCCAAAAATATTGCCAAGAAGGTCATGTGTACTTGTTTAGGCAACTACCAGGAATCAAGACTGATTCAAAGCCACAAGATACAGAAAAATGGCTTGACAAACAAGACTTTTTATTCTATTCTTTTGACCTTCCCTGAAAGAATTCATGACAAATCTTCATTGGAACAATTCCCAATATATAGATTTATTCTTTCTTATAGTGTTTCCATTGTTTACCAAGATGCCCATGGATCTTACAATCCGCACAGGGGCAACAGCACGGCTAGAGTGTGCTGCTGTTGGTCATCCCATGCCCCAGATTGCTTGGCAGAAGGATGGTGGTACTGACTTCCCTGCAGCACGCAAGAGACGTATGCATGTGATGCCTGAGGATGATGTCTTTTTTATTGTGGATGTCAAAATTGAGGATACAGGTCTTTACAGCTGCACAGCTAAGAATACTGCAGGAAGTATTTCTGCAAATGCGACATTAACAGTATTAGGTAAGAATATCACGTCTCTCAGCTGAACACTGGTAATTTGATAGCTCACCATTTTGTTTTTGACAGCAATAAATACAGCTTAATACTCATAGTGTTTCTTTATTAGATTTGATCTATTATTTTCAGTACATTTGCACATAATTATGCAATTTATGATTAAGATTCTAGCCTGAGAACTTTATGAGTTTACTGACTTTTTATCCATTTTCAGAAACACCCTCCTTTTTGAGACCGTTGCTGGATCGAACTGTGATGAAAGGTGAAACAGCAGTCTTGCAGTGCATTGCTGGGGGCAGCCCATCTCCTTGGTTGAATTGGACCAAAGATGATCGCACCTTAGCAGTGACAGAAAGGCATTTCTTTGCTGCGGGAAATCAGTTGCTTATTATTGTAGACACAAACTTTGAAGATGCTGGGAAATATACATGTGAAATGTCTAACACACTTGGAACCGAGAGAGGCAATATTCTCCTAAGTGTGATTCCTACTCCTACCTGTGATTCTCCTCAAAATGCTGCCCTGTCTCTCGATGATGATGGATGGGCTACTGTGGGAGTAGTGATCATAGCTGTGGTGTGCTGTGTGGTTGCCACTTCCCTTGTGTGGGTGGTCATCATATACCACACAAGAAGGAGAAATGAAGATTGCAGTGTCACAAACACAGGTGAGTAAACTAAAATTTGGAACAGATTCTCAAAGATGTTTGTGGTTACCCTCCTGAAGTTTTCCTTGCAGAAATATTTGGGTGTTCTGACTCAAATTCAGAAACCTAAATCATTGTTGAAACTCATCCTTCTGTAGCTCATACAAAATACTTCAAAGAATTCAGCTACTGATAGTTTTGTGCACGTACATTGATTATCACAGATGAGACAAACTTACCTGCAGATATTCCAAGCTATCTGTCATCCCAAGGAACTTTAGCTGAAAAACAAGATGGATATGGGTCATCAGAGAATGGAAGCCAGCATCACTTTGTACAATCATCTCCCATGGGTAGATATTTCTTTCAACAGAGAGAAAGCAACGGTAAGGATTTAACTGCTCTATGCTATTCATGTGTGTTTGAGGATTCATTCCAATGTAATGTGCTCCAAAATTGCAATTTAGGATTCCATCACTGTTGTTTTTTAATCAAAAAAATTGGAGAACCAATAGTTTTACTATTTCTAAATTTCTCATCATTTGTTTTAATGAAGGATTGTGACTATTTTGGCCCAAAGACATCATAATATTATATGTTCAGATATTTCTAGTTTTACACTAGACACTATTCTGTATATTTTCTTGATATACAGCTTTTTCCAGCTGAAGAACATTTCCAGGAAATGACTTGAACATTCTTGTTACTCTGCTTATTATTTCATTTTTAGTTTTCACCTAGAGCCATGTTTTTCAACAAAAATCCATAATGCTAAAATCACACATATTGCTGTCCAATATTTTCAGCTGCAATACTAGCTAAAGCCTTGCTGTTAACAGAAAAGTTCTGTTTTTTTCACAGTAGTGAAAGAAGAAACAGAGCTTATGTTCCAAGAATTTCCCTAAAGATTTAACCTAACCCCAAACTTTTAAACCGGTGTTCTCAGTGATGATCTTATGAAGCACATCATGGAACAGGAAGTGGCTATATTTCATGTGGATAGTTTTGTCTATCCATGGCTTAAAAAGGAAGGAGAGGTTCCCTCCTCTATATATGCACATATCTGGAGAAAGAATATTCCAACTATGTTGCAGGCAGTGCCTCCAAACTGGTCTATTTCAAGTTTTGAGTTAGAATTTCAGCATAATATAACTTTAGATTTTTGTCACATAAAGCACTCTTTTGCATAATGTTGTTTTCCAGCATCTTTCCCTCATAATAGAGATTCCTCAATTTTTTTTTTTTTGAAGAGTTGCCTTGGATAGTTAGGAAGATTTGCAGGCATCTAAGGATTGCAGGTATCCCCAGCAGAATCAATTTGATATCCATCAATAGAGTGTTTTAATTTGTGATCATAAATGAATGGAGAGTGTGTCTTACTAAAAATAAATGGAAGCCACTAAGATTGTAACTGCTGAAAGAATCTGGAACTCAGCATATTCAGGATAATCATTGCTTTCTATTTGGTTAGGTTTCTCTATACAGGTAATTCTCGAGTTACGAATGTAATGGAACCTGCCAATTACATACAAGAATTCATTAATTGGAACTCATTAAATGAAGGAGCCCCATCGCTCCTCTCTCCAGTCATCTGTTAATCAAATGCTGGGTTGTTAAGAGCACATGGAGTACCTCAGGACTGGGGAAGACCATAGGTGGCCTGGCTCTAGTGCATCTAGCCACCAAAGCCCCACCCCCACCCCCTGAAAGATCCCATACTCCTCTTCCCATTTCCTGGGGTCCCAGGCTGCTTGAGCCTTTCCTCCCCACCCCATCACCAACCACTGGGAACCAATGCACAGGGAAACCATAGAAGAATCCTCCAAAGATTTGTGAAATCTGGGCAGGTTCGGTATGTCTCCAAAGTTGTCGCTTTCCCCAATACAGAGCAGGAGAGACCAAGCAACTTCATGAGGCAAGTTTCTGGTGATAAAAAAAAAGTAAAATCAGCCTTTCCAACTTTGTGGGAACTTACTTTTTTTTCACAAGAAGTTGGAAAGATTAATCCCTGTGGTGCTGCAACATACATAACTTTGGGACTTGGTTGTCAGTACTTTTGGCAGGGATGTCGTAACTTTGAACATATACTAAGTGAGTTGAGAAATACCTTACAAAGATGTTTTGGTTTGAAAATAAATCTGAAATCAAAGGAGACTGATACATGTCATCTCCCTTTCAAAGGATGTTGTCATACAGATAGTTGTAGTGAAAATGACTTGGAAGCTGTAATGGATCCATTCTTTTGCCATTATCTGGGAACTTCAGGAAGCCTGCATTTAAAAGAAAATTTATGTAACCCAGAAATGTTTGAAACATACCATACAGGTAATTTATATTATATACGTGTTTTAATTATTTCCATCAAGCTGCTTAAAGAAAAAAGACTGCTACCCATATATCTACTCACCTGGAGATCCTTTTGACCGATACCTCTGTATCTCTAGAATACACATGCCAAGTAATCAGTTGATTCCTTCTATTTATCCCCCAAATGAAGAGAATGGAATAAGAAGCTCACATCTAAATGTAGACACATGTCAATTTAAGAGAAGTCAAGAACTATGTTCTGTTACACCAAGCACCACTTTCGTGGGTATGTTTTAATGGTTTTCTAATCCAGAAATCCTAAATACATGCAATGGGGAAGAAAACCACATTGAAATTAAGTAAACAAAATTGCTTTTTGAAAAACTGTTATCTGCCATACCCATTAAACATTTTCTTTAGAGATTCTTTCAGGATGTGTTAACTAAACATTGAGTTTGCCTTTCTGCTAAAAAGGGGCTGACCACTTAGTGGCCTATGCCCATTAAAATATTTTTAGCATGTCTCCATATTGGGATAGCTAGAAGCTATGCCATGCTACATTTGAATGCAAGCAATAAAGTTATAAGACAGTAAATGAGGACTTAAATACTGTATTCATTGAAAAAGTCCCATTTTCCTATATTATAGTAACTGAAAAAACATACATATATGAAATAAAGGTCTCATTCATCAAGCATCTATGTTATTTGCTCTTTCTTGAAAGAACTCAGACAGTATTAAGTCTTACTACCTTCCAGTATTATCCCTCTGATAATCCTTAGAAGTAGAGTAAATTGAGAGAGAATTCTCATTCAATGAGCCTTACAGTGAACCTGTCAGGTTTCAAAGGCTATGTATTAAACTTCATGACTGCATAAAAATTTGAACTCAACTCTCTCTTTAACTTGCACAAGACACCAAATCTTGAAAGATGAATAGGAAATTAATGTCTTGCTTTGTTTCTCCCAAATATGTGAACACAGGTCTGAACCAGAATAATTGAGTAATTTGAAAAAGTATAATTTATATTAACATAGACTTGATTGTTGGCTATTTTGTGGATACTTATTTTGCTTGTCCATTATTATAATAAATGTTTTCTCTATCTCTTTAGGAACATTTGGAAAACCTATATGGAAGCCTCAGATTGATTCTTTGCCAAGCTATAAGCAGTCCTCAGTTTTGCAGCCAAAGGCCTCCCAACATTATTCTAAGGAATCATTGGATTTTGACTTGGAGTTTGAAGGGGGTAATAAAATGGGTAGGACCTTTCCTGAAGTGGACAATTGCAACTTTATTTGTGGGCAATCAACTGAAAACTATAGGACTTCTATTTTTCAATCTTTTGACTTAGATACATAGTTTGCCATCAGTGCCAGCCCAAAATCAGCTCATGAACCAAGAACTATACTACCTCAAAGTGAACATTATTTAAAAAGAAACTTCTTGTACTTTAAAAGAGATTTATGATTTTATACAGATGCAGTTTTATTTGCAAAATGCATTATATCAGGAAGATTATACATACCTTATATTTCTGATGTGTATGGTTTTGTTTAACCAAACTGTATTTTTGTAAATTAATGGTGTCAATAATAACTATGCATTTGTTACTGACACAGACGTCATTTTATTCAAATAGATGTTTTAAACTAATACCAATTCATATGCTTCTGTGTGATTTAAGAAGCTGTTCAAAATTATGGATGGTTAACAGATTAATGCCTGATAATGTTTATTATTTTTGTTGATTTCTGCATTAAATAGCACTGATAACAAACACATAGAGGCAAGATCATATTCAGGGGAAGGAGGAAGCTGCATCTTTTTTGCAGGTTTCACCTGTACTGTGGTGAACATTGCCCATGTCAGAAAAGATATTTTGCATATATGCAAAAATGCACTTGTAAACTTCTTATTGCCCATGGACATTCCAGTTCTAGTTAGTATGTATTGTCAGTATCAAATTGAATTACCGTATATACTCGAGTATAAGCAGAGTTTTTCAGCACATTTTTTGTGCTGAACCCCCCCCCCCCCCCCCCGGCTTATACTCGAGTCAGATTCCCTCTGAAAAAAAAATGGTGTGGTGCTCCGGAGCTGGGCAGCCGCTTCCCTGCTTCCGTATTTCCTTTGCAACTTGTAAGCATGGGGGTAATTGGAAGCAGAAAAGTTCTTGCATAAGGATGTATTGTTTTTTCTTTATTTAACTGTTTTTTTGGGGGGGGGGTAGTCCCACCGTCATGTGAGAATGCTCAGACACAAAATCTATCCGCCTGAAAATAAGTGGGGGGGGGGATTTTAACATAGGGAGAAGGCAAAAGTGACAGAAGATCCTTCAGGGGAAACTGAGGGGGAGACTCACCCTTGGTCCAGATGAGCCCCCTTCCCTGCCCCTAAGGAAGCAGAGGCAGCCAGCAAGGGCAGGCAAGCCCCGCTTTGCTGACTCCACCCGTCCTCGCTCCCACCCACCCACCCAAAGCCACGAAGTCCCCCAATCGCGCAGCCCAGAATCGCCCTCCCCTCAGGGGGCAGCAACGACGCCCGGTGTTTCCTGAAACAAGAAGTTCCGCCGTGCAATGAAAGCGCCCTGGCTCTAGGCTCAGAAAATAACGCGAGCCGAGGTGGCTTTGTTTCCTCAACCCTAGCTGCTTTCAGTCCCCTCGGGAGGAGGAGGGGGAGGAGGAGGTGGCGATCTCAGAAAACAACGCGAGCCGCTGCCGCCCCCTCCTCCTCCCGAGGGGACTGAAAGCAGCTAGGGCTGAGGAAACGAAGCCACCTCGACTCGTGTTGTTTTCTGAGATCGCAAGCCTAGAGCCAGAAAACAACATGAGCCGCTGCCGCCCCCTCCTCCTCCCGAGCGTTCCATTCCAGTAATTCAAATTGCATTTCTAGGTTATCTTTTAATAGATGAAAATCCTGGTCACATTTAGCTTTGTTTTGGCCCTGCTTGTCCCGAGTCAGCCTATCTTTAGGAGTAATGTACTCTTGTTTTTCACAAGCCACTTAAATACTGCATTCAGTACAACCCAGTGTTGACTTTGTAAGTTTGATCATTAACAAGAAGTATGGGGAAAACATCCATTTGAGATCTTGGACTGACCACCTGATACCCCTAGATAGTTGTAACTAGTAAAAGAAGACTTCTAGGTTGGTCCATATTCCTATACATCCTTATCCTAAAATAGTTTATTTCAGTTGCACATACCTGTGAAGATGTATGTATGAATTGGGAAATGTTGGATTATGAAATATAAGGCAGCATCTGATGTTAGGGAAGCCATGCACTCTTAAGAATTTAATATGTGATATGAGGGAGAATATATCTCTCTGAAAAGGACAATTGCTGGAAAGATTGCTACTGCATTTTGCAGAAATTGTGGGTGAGTTTATATTTTTTTAAAAAAACATGATACAGCCATTTGAATTAAAACTTCAAATGGCGATTAGAGAGTGTTGAATCATCTTTAAAACATGGCTGATGAAACAAAGTCTGCTGAAGTTTGTAGTTTTAATTCCACTATCCTACTGCACTGCTTTGGTAAACAAGAAGAAACATGAAAGAAACCATAGTTTCACTGATCTTGTACCTTCCAAATCCATGGTTATAATGATGTTGATATTTTAAGTTATAATGGTACTGCTAATTTTTCTGTAGCATAATCTAATCCTGTTTGTGCTAAGGAAAAAGCACAGCATTTCAATACCAGATTGACTTTTTTTTCCTCTTTATTAGTGATAATAAAGAGTTGATAATAGTTGATTCAAAAACTACGGGGAAGCAGTAATATTTTGGTCCAGCCATTTATTTGAAACCCTGATATCAGAATTTAAAAAATTGACTTTATTAACTTTTTAAATGAAGACAAAGCTGAGATTTTGTTCTTTTGATCAATTTCATTAAGAACAATTCTCATTACAGAGATTAAAATTTTAGATATTGCTTTCAGGTGTTCTGAGTTCATCATACTATGTCAAAATATTTTTTATGAAATATTTCTGCAGAAGGCTGAGCTTAGGTATTTTTAATTTATTTTGCATTAATTGAACAAACTCAGATAAATGTGAAAAGATTCCGTTTTTAACTCAGAAATTACTCAGTTCTCATAAATTTATTTCAAAATCAAACTGGAAAGTGCATTGTCTTCCACTCTAACTTAAACTAGAACGATGTCCTGTTTTCCCTTTCTCTCCCTTCTCCCCTCAAGAAAACTCCTTAATCATTGTTTCAAATCAAGGATTAGGATTTGTCTCTCTGGTTAGAAATCAAAAAGTAATGCTTTGGGGTAATTAAGGGTAGATTAAAAACAGTTCCATCTACTTGATACAGTAGTAGTCTAGGCTCTTGTAAACTGTTAATCCCCATGTCAGCAATATGCTTGAGACCCATATATGTCCCTATGGACTAATGTTACAATGCTGCCATCCCCACCCAACCCATTCACTTTGGAAATGCAAATTTATATACAGTGTCGTCGAGCTTTTCGAAGCAAAATTGAAAGCAGCTGTTTATACAGAACTCTTAGCCATATATTTCAGATGCAGAAGAAGAGTTCCCCCATTTGCACCACCCCATCTAGCAATGTCAAAGAAGCCAGGGTTTTTTTTTCCCTATCAAGGAACCTGGTATCCATATTGCAGTATAATTTCCCTCTTTAATTTAGCTTTAGAGACAGGAAGTTAATCTATCATCAGATACTGGTGGTCTCAACTGTGCAGAATAGATTTTTCATGCTTTAGTTTATCCAATTGCCAGATTTTCTGGCTCTCCTTGTTAATTTGTCTTCATTGTTGCCAGATGTAGTTATGTGGTGGCAGACATTCATATTGGCATTTGGGGATAATTCACAATGTTTTGCAAAAAAATAATTTTTCCAGGGTTGCAAATAAAGCAAAGTCAACAATGCAAGAAAATCTTTAAACTGAGTTCTTCGTTCACCTTGACCTCTGATTCTTCTGAGGTCAGCTAAATTGGTATTTATACACATCAGGCATCATTTTGAAAATATTAGATACAAAACGACAAAATAAAGTTCCTTTCAGTGGGAAGAACTGCAGCTTGAATTTGAATCATCATATACTAAAGATGATTACACAAATGTTTTATAATGCACTATTTACAAAAGTGCAATATTTTAGCTAGAATTAAATTGAACCAACGTTTACATTTGTAAGCAAGACTCTTGAACTTACTTATTTGCAGAATGTCTAAACTATGGAACAGCTGTCCTGCCCTACATAAGAGGTACTACAGACAAAATCAGTAAGATACTACACAGGCATCACATCAAGACTGCCTTCAAAACAGACAGAAAAATAGCAGCCATTCTAAGAAACCCCAAAGATAAGATTGACCTGGAAAACGAAGACATATATGAAGTCCCCTGTGCATCATGTCCTACCACATACAGCGGACAGACCAATAGAAGAATAAGTACCTGCCTAGATGAACACAGAAATGCAGTAAAAAAGCTGGAATATACTTCCTCACTAGTCCCACACATGAAAGCCACAGGTCAGCATCGACTTCAATGGCACCAAAACCCTAGCCACTATAGAAAACCCCAGCTACAGAATTATCAGAGAAGCCATAGAGATTGAAAAAAGACCTGAAAGCATGAATAGAAGAGATGACTCCACCAGACTCTCAATTATCTGGAAGCCTGCACTCACAAACAAATCTCCACAAGCCAAGCAAACACCTGGGCACGAACAGACCCCACCTGATACCCCCAGCTCAAACACACCCCACCAGGCACCCAGATGAAACCTAGCTTTGATGAAACCCCATTTTAGGTTTTTATCAATAAAGGTTCACAATTCATCCAGCTCTCGTGGGGTCATCAAGTAGAGCTTTGGCTTAGGGAATTTCACCCCAGGGAGGATCTCTATAAAAATTTTATATATACTTGGATTTTTACTGTTTTGTTACTGTCAATTTTTTTTGTAAACACCTCCCATTAAGTAATTATTTGAGGGCTGAAGATGCTTAAAAACAGTTTTCTGATAAAGATTCCTAAATCATGTGTTTCTATCAGAGGGATGACTGTACATATTCTAATCTAAGGTACTGTTTCAATATTAAAAATCAGTCAACTATTCAACTTTGGAATGAAAAGCCGCTGATGAAGAAAGACTTTAATTTCTTCTTAATAAGACATTTACCAATTGGGCTACTAGCATATGCAGAAACTGGGATGTTCAGGTGAAGGTTCAGGATTTTGAAAACAGACGTTTGTATTTCGTAGTTAATTTATTGTTCACTTTTCTCAGTGACATAGCTATTACAGTATAGATTAGCCCTATGATGAGATTTACTTCACACCATAGAAGTGAAAGTTAATGTAATGCTGACTCTTTTTACCTATCTTTGTGGTAGTCCCATGTAATATGTGAACAGTTAATTAATAGTTAATTAGCTGGCCAAATAATTATGGCAGCCACTTGGAATGAAGACAACAATTTCTTCTCAATGGATACAGATGGTACATGCAATCCAAGGTCTTTGGACAAAAACCATTGACCCACGAAAACCCTGATAAAAAAAACCTGATATTGTCTTTTTGAGTAGTATAGAAGAAATGAGGGGCCTCCTCTCTCTCCTCTTATATAATAGCTGGAAATACATATTATTCTATGGTTTACAACACCAGGACTGCAGCAGTTTAATTTGGGAGACAAGGAAAAAAGAGACAATCTCATGGCTCTTTTCTCTCAGAAAATAGAAAATCATTGTATTTTATTCTCCTTTGCTGGGACAAAACTGTATGCATGAATGATGAAGTGTGTGTGTTTGCAGAGACAATGTGCATTTATCAGTGTGGATACATGCATATAAAATAGAGATTTTATGTGCCCAAGCATATAGACTCATATGTAGGGAAGGTAAGATAGGAGCAAGGGAAAGTGGTGCAAGGTCACTGGTGGAAACAGCAAGAACATAAATAATGTAACTATTCTCTGAGGAAATAAAGTGAATTTCACATTTTTCATTGATTTCATTGGGGTTTTGATGTAATTTTATTAACTGTAATAATTTTGCCTTTAAATGACTGCATTTCTTTTGCCTTGCTCAGGATGGAGTGACAAACATCTCCCTAGAGAACATATTTTTATTACAATGATTATTTGTTGGTAAAGAAAAACATTGTTTGATTTTCTTCCATTCTTCTTTCTTTCATTTTTTATTCCTACGGGTGTTCCCATACATAGTATAGTTGTTTCACAAAAAGAGAAACATTTTCTCAGGACTCTATCTGCAATACATGTTTTCATTGTAATAACATTTTTAATAAGGGATTCTCAGCAGAAACAATAGGGGAATGCAAATTAGGTTTAGATTTAATTTAAATGACAAATACACAGTCAGAAAATGACTTTGTTAGAATGTGCAATCTTTACTATAAGTAAATACTGAATACTCAATTAGACTCAGTTAGAAAGTATGTTGAGAACTGAAAAGTTAGGCCCAACATTAACACTGCAGAGTTTACAAGCAAGCCTAAGTACAGTGCAGGAGATGATGATGAAAATCGAGGAATCTATAATAAATAATCATGAAGAAATGAAAGGCGGCATGGGAGAAATGAGGGGAGATATCCACAAGCTAGATGGTAAAGTGGGATTGATTCAAGAAGGGATAGCAAAGAATGAAGAAAAAATCGAAAGGAGGTTAGAACTGACCAACTGGAAAATAAAGTAGAAACAACAGAATAAAACTTGATGGTGGCAAATAGGAATCTGGAAGACGCCATTACACACCTAGAGATGGAGAGATCTTCATTTTACCTACAATTCCAAAACCTAGATGAGCACAAAGAAGAGAACCTTCCAAACCTGATGGCAGAACTACTAGATGATGCATTATAGAGGAACGTCCAAGAGATGAGAAATGATATAGATGAAGTGTACCTTATTTATACTAACTACGCACAAAGGCATAAACTACCAAGAGAGGTGCACGTAAGATTTGCAAGGAAATCCATCAGAGATGAAATCGACAGAAGAACAAGGGAAGAACCATTAATGTATAAAGGAAGAGAAGTCATGACAAAGCAGGTCCCCAGGAAACTAAGGGAACAAAGACAAAATTACAATTTTCTATCATCGCAGCTAAACAAGAACAGAATAATGTTAGATGGCTTACTCCCAAAGGCATGTTAGTTTCCTGGCAGGAGAAGAAAATCTGCATAGATACATTGGGTAAAGCATAAGAATTCCTTGAACACTACATAGCACCAGATGAAGAACAAGATAGTAGAGAGCAGGTAGAGAGTGGAAGCCAGGAGGAACAATTGCTAGAAGAAAAGAGATTAGGTCAAGAAGCAAGAGATAGATGAGAAGGCAAACACAAGAAGCAGAGGGGAAAGGAACAAGATCACACAGAGAGATAAGAACAAGGAGAAGAGAGACAGCATAAGACAGACAATAACATGGTAGATAAAGTTACACTTTTATCATTAATATAAATGGATTGAATGCCCCGATAAATGAAAACAAATACTGATTAAACTCAGAAAAAAGAATGCTGACATTACTTGTTTACAAGAAGTCCACATTGAAAAGGAGTACAGCAATATATTAGAATCACCTAAATTAGGGAAACTACACTTTGCACTGGCACAGAAAAATAAAAGAGGGATAGCAATGTATATAGAGCAATGGCTAAACCCGATCCAAATCTCTGAGGTTGATGAAGGAAGAACCCTAATGGCAGAAGTACAAATCAACCAAAAGAAAATGTTAATAGCAATATATACCCCAAATACTAACCAAAAAGAGTACTACCATAAGCTACACTGGAAAATAGTAGAACTGGAACAGGAAAATATATGCATTATAGGAGACTTTAATGCGGTAGTAGATACAGAAAAAGATTATACAACAACCAAAAGAAATAGAAAAAAGAGGTAAACACTGCCAAATACATTCTATAAGCTGACACAAAAACTAAACCTTAAAGATATATGGAGGGAATTTAATAGACAAGAGAGACAGTATACATTTTTTTCAAATCCTCATGGTTCCTGGTCCAGGATCAACATGGTATCGATGGCTATAGAAGTAGCAAAAGATGTAGAGAAAATAGAGATATTACCGAACACATGGTTTGATCACATCCCACTGGTAGTGAAATGGAAAGGGAGGGGAAAGGGGAAGATGGACTTTTAACCGCTTCTAAGGGATGGAAATTATATATCAATGTTAGAAAAGGAACTAAGACTATTCTTGAAAGACAATATGAATGACCAAACAACACTACAAAATCTATGGGACACAACCAAAGCATACATCCGAGGTCTAACTATCGCATATGGAGCAAAAAAGAATAAAAATAAGAAAAACAACAGATAGACCTACAAGAGAAACTCAAAAAATTAAAAATATAGACTCCAAAAAGATCCAAAGAATGAAGAAATTAAAAAAGAGAAGTGACCAAGCATAAAATAAATTTTACCTTGCAAGATGAAATAGCACAGAACCTCAGGAGAGTAAACCAAAATTATTTTGAGCATGCCAACAAACCGGGGAGATGGTTGGCCCATAAATTGAAAAAAGAGAAGGAGAGAAGAACAATACAATTCCTTCAAGATGAAAATGGAAATTCATACCATTTGGCAGAAGAGAAACAATCCGTTGCCCAGAAATATTTTGCTGCATTGTATGCACAGGATGAGATATCAGAAGGATTGATCAATATTTGAGCAGAAAAAACCTAGCTACAATCCCAGATCCAACGAAGGAAATGTTAAATGCAGAAAACACAATGATTGAAACGAAACAGGCAATTAGCAAACAAAAGTGTAACAAGTCCCCAGAACCAGATCAGATCCCCGCAGAATTATATAAAAAATTACAACACCATTGGAACAATTAATGCTGGACATGTACAGTGAAATATTAGAACAAACAAAACTGCCAAACTCATGGACAGAAGCCTATATCACCCTTATCTTAAAAGAAAACATTAATGACCAACAGATACAAAATTACAGGCCGATTTCGCTACTTAACATGGATTATAAAATATATGTCACAATAATTGCCGAAAGAATTTTAAAAATTCTACATGAATATATCCACCCTGATCACAATAGATCTTATCACAGAGACACTTAAGAAATAACACCAGGTTGATAATGAATGTTCTGGAGTACTATGAGGCACATCCCAATAAGCAGTTGGTGTTAATGTTTATGGATGCACAAAAGACCTTTGATAAATTGAATTGGAACTTTTTTATTAATCAATTACATTTAATGAATTTCAGAGTAAAATTTGTGGACATGCTAAGGTCATATATACTACCCAAACAGTGAAGGTAATTTTGAATGGTGAGTTAACAGAAAAATTTAACATATCAAAAGGAATGAGACAAGGATGCCCGTTATCACCACTACTATTCATTATTTCAGCAAAGGAACTACTAAAACAGATTAGAAACAACCATGAAATAAAAGATCTGAGAACAGAGGAGTACAAAACTCAAGCATTTGCTGATGACATGGTGTTCATTCTGGAAGATCCTTTGGAAACAGGGCATATACTATTGCAAGAAATTGAAGAATTTGGCAGAGTGGCGGGGCTAAAAATGAATAAGGAAAAAACAAAGATACTAACAAAAAATATGAGAGTAAAACAGAAGGAGGAATTAGAAAGGAAATTAGGAATGCAAACAACAAAAAAATTGAAATACCTTGGGGTATGGTTGACAGCCAAATGTTCGTCAATAAAAACAGATAATTAAGAAAAACTATTAAAACAAATACAAAAGGATTTGGAAAATTAGGGGAAACTCCAGATATCATCGATTGGGAGAATTGCCACTATCAAGATGAATGTACTATCCAAGATACTATTTCTCTTTCAAATAATCCCAATAAAGTTAGATAAAACCTTTTTTAAAGAACTGAATAAAGCAATTAAAAAGTTTATTTGGCAAGGGAAAAAGGCCTGAATAAAACTTAAACTCCTGCAGATAGTAAGGACAAAGGAGGGTTTTCCAGATTGGGAACTCTATTATCAGACCACAATTGCAGTATGGATTAAAGATTGGATAAACCTAAAGAATAAACTATTATTGATATTAGAAGGACATGACATGCAAATTGGCTGGCATGCGTTCATGTGGGAAGGGAAAAGTAAATTTCATTCATATTTCCAAAGGCATCAAATTAGAGATACACTTTTAGGGCTATGGGAAAAACTAAAATGAAATCATTACACAAGATCCCAATCTGGTTGACGATCATGGAAGCGATGCTATACCTGAATGTGTTAGATAGACAAGATAGTGAGTTATAAAAAGTTATTGGATGAGCAAGGGAAATTAAAACCTAAGCAGGAACTGACAACACAAAGAATACAAATAAGCTGGGGGCCATACCTACAAATACAGACTAGATACAAGAAGGATGCAGAACAGTATGGTATACACTTAGATCCAAAAGAATTAGATAAAATTTTACAAGGGTCAGGAAGAAAAATATCTCTAAAATGTATAAATATCTGTTGAGTTATAAATTGGAAGAAGAAAATGTGAAGGAAATGATGATAACCTGGGCCAAAAACTTTTGATACAACATCAGTTTGGAAGACCTAAACAGTTTGGGAAAACCTATGGACAATAAATTATAAATTCTTTATCAGCAACTAACAAGAAAAATTTGTACAAAATGTTTTATTGCTGGCATTTACCGCCAGCGAGACTTGCAAAAATGTTTCCCAACAATTTGGTGAGCTGTTGGAAGTGTGGCTAGAGAAGCTACTATCATATGTAGGTGGACCTGTCCAAAAGCAAAAAAATATTGGAGGAAAATTAAAAATTGGTTGGAAGAAATCACAAAAGTTAAAATTGAGTTGAAACCAGAGATATTCTTTTTAGGAATCCTAAAACAGAAAATTAGTAAAAAAACCAAAAAACTATTATACATAATAATCCATATATTAACGGCAGCAAGGCTCGCCTTTGCCCAAATTGGAAATGCGAAAATACCCACCCACCCCGAATTTATGACCATAAAGAAAACCTTGAAATGTGCTGAAATGGACAGATTATCAATGGAACTTAGAAACAAAGAGGAATCAGAATACTATGAAATTTGGAATTTATGGTACAGTTGGCTAGAAGACAGACAAGAAAGGAATAAAAAAACAAATAAGAGTATGATGAAAATTCATAAAATTATATGTAAATTTATTTGTGATAAACAATTTGAATGAACCTTAGTATGACATCTAAATAAGTGAATGAATATTTGATATAATGAGAGAGTTGTCAATTAGAGTGAACAGTGTATTTCCTCATGTTGCAATAAATGGAATGTTTTGATTTTATTGTATGTATATAAATTTATTTAATAAAGTATTTTAAAATTTATATTAAAAAATTAATTAACCAATGGAGGTAAACTTTTTGAAGATTGTAGCTACTGTTTCAGTATTTATTAAAAAGGCTATCTGGCCACATATCTAATCACTTAATCCTAACATGCCTTTTATCATTTTACCCATCTTTTCAGTTTTTCTTTTTTCTTTTCTTCCATTCAATCATGTCTGGTTGTTGGAGACTGCTTGGACAAATTCCTGCAGTTTTCTTGGCAAAAGTGAAGTAGTTTGCTCTGATCTCTTTTCAAGGACTAAGAGAAAGCCCTCAGGTCACTGAACTAAAATGGGACTAGAAATCAGAGTGCCTGGTTTCTACCTTGATATCTTAAAAACTATACCAAACTGTACCTCAAACTTTTCATTACTAAATACTTACCTGCTTGATGATGGCTTGGGTTAAGGTGGTGGGGACAATCTAAATTTAAGCCATGAAATGAAAGATTAATTCATTAAAACTTAGAATCAATTTATTTTAAAAAATATTAAACCCTATGGAGAGCTGAAGGTTGACTATTAGAATATGATTAATCCAAGATATACAGGAAAGGCAGGCTCAGTCCTGCCATTAGATTATCTGAGAGTGAAAATAAAATGGTACATGCCAAAGGTAAAGAATAGAGAATTTAGAAGATGGAAGAGATATAACTCTAAAGTTAGCTGGGTGATCTGTAGCATTGTGGGGGAATGGGCCCATCACCATTATTTGCTGATCCAGTACATGAAATCAGGTTGCCGTTTTTTACTTTTTCCTCTCACAATATAGGATTTTGAACCAATCCAGGTGGAAGACAAACTTTGATAAATGACAAGAAACTGTTGTTATTCAGATGAGTAGTTGCATATAAAAATGGGGACGTTATTTCTCCCATAAACAAACACCAAATTTAATCCAGGTGCGTATCATGCATATAAAGAGAAAGCAATTACAAACAGATTGGTGATTTTAAATGGTTAAAGTGTAGTTGTATGCTATTTGTATTCATTGTTGACCATGAATTTTAAATGTAATTATATTTCAGAAATATCTTCATACAGCTGCTTTTGCCATCTGAGCTACATTTTTACAATTCTTTCTATCCACAATGCCCAATGTTTATTCAGGGAAATGTATAAATCCTGAAATTAACTGGTGCTGGGAAATGAATAAAAACTTTTTTAAGGGTAGGGAGAATAATGTGTGCTTCTGCCAGCACCAAGAAAGATTCATTTCACCAAAGCTGTGTCATAAAATAAGAGAGTTACCAACCTAGTTAAATCTGTGGCCAGAGGATAGGCCAATGTAGAGGCTGCAGCTTTTTATTTTTTGTCATCATGAGCAAAAGAGAATCTCAGCAGTGAGATTTGTTGCCCCAGTGAGAAATTTGGAAGTGTTTGAGTGCCATCTACCGACTGGATCAGTGTTTCTCAACCTTGACAACTTAAGATGTGTAGGGTTTAACTGGGAAATTAAACCTCCTAGGAGTTGAAGTTCACACATCTTAGAGTTGCCAAGTTTGAAAAATATTGGTTTAGATACTCGCAAGATACAACATTTGTTAATGAATTCACAAAACATAAGTTTCTGGTTTTTAGTGAAATAAAGGAAAGTAATGTTCATCATCCAGTGTGCATAAGTGCACCAACATGCCTACTGTCCCTGTCCTATTGTTTCTTTTATTTTTATTTTTATTATATGTATCCAAGTACGTATAAGTAAAACTATGTTTTTACTTATACCTATTATCTTGTAAGCAATTGACAAAAATAAATAAATAAATAAAATAAATAAAAGTGTGCTTTAATATTAAGTTTTGACCTTTCAGTAAATACAAACTGTTTTTACAGAATTGTTTGCTCTGGTAAACTGGCTTCATTTATCTGAAAAGAAAAATGATCTCACATATAAATGTCCTTATATATGTAAGAGCTATCTGCATAAGCACATTTCAGGATCTCCTACCAAGTTTATTTTATTTTTAAATCCAAATAAATCAATCCGATATTGGGAACATCTAATTATTTAGTGTAGGAATAAAGTCCAATGTTAAATGTGTACTGAAAGGGTTAGGGGCATTGGTCACATTCCCAAGCATTACTCTGAAAGCTAGTCCTGTTAGTTTCTTGCAGCAAAAAAAAAACAAACTTTACTTATGGCAGTTTTCAGACTGCATGATTCTCATATCCTGTTGTAGACAATAATTCATTTCATCAGATGTATGCATTAGCTTTTACTAAAAATGAACATATAATCAAAGGTGATGTGTACAAGAAGTGTTCAAGACCTGCCACTCTTCCATTTTTCAGGATTAAAAAAAAGTTTGAGGGGGATAAATAAGAAGCAAAAGTAATATCATGTCTTGGAATTTGTTTCTTTTAGGACCTGAGACAGAACAACCCTTTTGTCCTCTTCATTTGATCCTGTTCATAAATGTTTAGAAAATGATGTCTTCCTGAGAAGTGTCTCTTCTCAGGTGTTTGAACATATATGTTGGGGTATTCACATTATTAAGCATATTTGTGCAATGTCTAAGATCTTTAAGCCAGGAATCCTCTTTTATTTTGTTAGAGGGTGCATTGTGAATTTCATAAGAATATTGTGGGTAGGATGACTCCCATGTTTGCTTCATCTATTCACAAAATGATAAATGTAGTAGGCGTGGCCATACAAAGAAATAAACTAGTTAGTTGGTCAGATAGGCAGGTATTGTAACAGTTATGTATAGCTATTGTATGCCCACATGCATCATATTAAAGGCCTTCACCCTAAGGTACCAGTGATTCTAATTTATGTTTCTATTTGTGAAACAGTGAAGAAAAGGAAAGGATGTGAATCAGTATAATCTTGTCTATGTTCAAATGTTTATAAAATAGAAATTTAGCAGAAAGTTCCATTTTTTTCATAAATGAAATGAAATGGATGTGTGTTTTTATTTTAAAAATAGATTAATAAAGCCTTAAGATTGTTTATCTAGACCACAGGTGTCAAACTCGCCATGTCACATTGCTTTCATGTGACATTTTGCGATATTTTCCCCATTTGCGGAGCCTGGGTGGGCATAGCCTGCACATGATGCATCCAGCCTGCAGGCTGCCAGTTTGACACCTTTGATCTAGACAATCTGGTAACCAACCTTCTATCAATTTTCCATTAAATTTCACTCTTCTAGCACTAAATTCGACCTAGAGTCCAGCTTAATTGTGGATGATAGATCCCAGTTGAGCTAATTAGATTGACTCACAAGCCAGCCAGCGTTTCATCATGACCACATCCATTGCAAGGTTATCTTGGATTTTTTATGTGACATAACAATTTCCCCTATTTTCCCCAAATCTGCTTGTCCTTGAAAAACTGTACTATTTCCAGTAAGAAGTGCTATGTAATCCACTTTCTTTTATTGGGTCAAACTCTTCTTTCAACTCATTGTTTATCCTTTTGCTGATCAAGTAGTACCTCTAATACTACTTGTATTTTGATTCATTGGGACAATAACTTGCTATACATATTTCCAAGCTTCTGTTGTAATTCCTGAAATCTGAAGGAATCCTATTTGTCTTGTTGCATGTATGGTACTATATAAGATCTTCATGGGCCATCATACACCACTGGATTTTTCAGATCTTGCAAGGTGACTACAATTTTCTTTCATAACATCACTTATGGTAATAGTCATTCTTGTTCCATAAGTCTTTGCAAATGATAGGGAATTTAATATCTCCAGCAGCTAAATCTATATCACTATAATCTACTTTTTTTTCTCTAGCTTGTCCTCCATATTTCTTCTGTTTTGCAAACTGGAACTCTTATGTCTGTTTTAGCTAGTCTTTAAGGTTTTTTGTTTCAGAGGAAGTCATGTTACTCTTTTTCGGACAATGGATGCTGATGGCAAGTATAGAATCATGGGTGTCCCAGAGATTTAGATCACTTATGTTCATCCATTTCTTATTTTTTGAATGTAGAATAGTAAGTGCTAACTTAGTTCTCGTGTAGATATTCACAAGAATTTGATGAATGTCCATATCTACCATGCACGGTAGTTTTGGAGTTAATTTTCAATCAGACTTTAATCACATTAAGCTTGTAGGCATGTCAGTTTCCAAATTCTGTCTAATGCTAATTACTCTAAAACAGAAAATTAACATCCAGTTTTAAAATAGCTTTTCTGAAGAACCTTATTCTTGAAAGCTTGTCAGTAATTTCTTAATAGGAAGATCAATAATAGCAGATCAACTTTTCCAAATCACAGCTTTTTAGATTAGTAATTTCCCTTTGTATCACAAGGAAATATGTTGTTATTTATACATTAATACATTCTCAATAAACCACGTAGCTTGCATAGTGAATTTACAAAATAAATCAATGTGGGAAATACTCAGCCTAGGCAGGCAGTAATCACTACAAACCACTTTTTGAAAGAATGTAGATAGTCTTGCCCCCAGTATTCTAGTCTGCCTTTGTTCAAAACCTTTGTTTTGAACATAAGTCTTCTCAGCATTCCATGAGTAGTATTTTGGTTAATGTGCCAATCAGGATGTCTGCTTCATTAGAATTTCTGATTGCAGGAAGTCTGTGGGTAGATTCAAAGACTTTACAGAATAATTTGTTTATTCCTGCATTCCATTGTTCAAGATTGAAACTTTGGTGATAGTCAAGATAGGGCTGGGGATGATTCAAGTGGTATTTACATCTATACTGATATCTCTCCAATATGGTTAACATCATGTCTCCCAGAATGCAGAAAAAATATAAAAATATTTATGATTGTCCATTATAACTGTTGTATCATAAAATGCTTTATGAAATTTGCCAAATTTCAATTCCACAAAAGTCATAGGTCCGTGTGCTTTGGCCACATTCTGTAAAGTTAGCCCATCTAAAGTACCCTGGTTCAAAAATTATTGCTCTACAGCAGGGATGTCCAACCTTGGCAACTTTAAGACTTGTGGACTTCAACTCCCAGAATTCCTCAGCCAGCAAAGCAAAGCTGGCTGAGGAATTCTGGGAGTTGAAATCCACAAGTCTTAAAGTTGCCAAGGTTGGACATCCCTGCTCTACAGTATGCAGTTTTCCCTTGTTGAAGATTACAGACAAAAAAGTTTAGTAGTTTCAGAGATATTACCTTACCTAACTAGAGAAACAAAATGGATAAGGCCAAAAACCAGTGAGAGCAGGAACAACTTCCAGCTTATTGCTGGCTTGACTACAGCTGAATGCCCTCCAGTAGCTGATGGTTAGACCAGTCTCTTAAAGTCAGATGGCCAGGGTGGGACCAATCTACTAAACCTCCTAGTGGTGCCAAATTTGCCAAATTTCAATCCTACAAGAGTCATGGGTCCTGAAATTTGGGTGCATTCTGTAAATTAGCCCATTTGAGATATCTTGGTTCAAAAATTGTTGCATTATGATGCACTATTTTGCCCATTTAAAGATTACAGATTTGAGAATTTTAATCGAATTTTAGATTGTAGGGAGTGAGGGATTATTTCAGTTCTGAAATTCAACAGTTTCTAAAGTAAGATCCACTCTTTCTTGGATCTGTAAGATCATTCCTTGCACAAGCACATTTCACCTTGATGATGATAAAATGAACCAATTATGGCATGCTGCTAAGTGCAGCTACAAAGAATATTTATGGTTACTTCCAGAGAGCAATCTTTTATTCAGGAAGTAAAAATGTCACAGAATTACTATAATAATTTGTAACTCTGATGCACAGAATTATGCTAAATATTTAGAAAATTTTTTCTCTAATCTGTATGAGACAAGGGAAATAACCTTTTTTCCAGTAAAAAGTTATTAATCATATATTTACAGCAGGGGTGTCAAACTTGATTTCATTGAAGGCCACATCAGGGTTGTGTTTGACCTTTGGATTCGGAAGAAAAGGAGGTGGGAATGGAGGAGACAGTGATTGGGGCTGTAAAGGTCCCTTTTCTGACTTTGGATTCGTCTCCTCTGTGTGTGTTTACTAAAGTTGCTAAGATGAACAGTTTGCTAAGGATCTTTCCCATCTGGTTTCCCTGCTCAATTGTTAGCCTTCTTTAATTCAGCAGCAGCCACATGGGAGAGGAGGAGGCAGGGGAAAGGTATGTTGTTGTTGTTGTTGTTGTTTCTGTCAGGTTTCCAAGTGATGAAATCCATTTAAAAAGAAAAGAGCAGTCCATCTTCCAAAACAATTTATTTTACAGTATTTAAGAAAGCATCAAGTTGGCAAAGTCTGTTGTAATTTTGGATCTGACACAACCCGGAATTACACCACATAATATTGGAAATTAGAAAGTCACATTCCCCAATAAAAGTAAATCAACATTGCCTGGTGCCTTTAATCTCCACCTCATCTCAGCTTTTGTTCCCACAGGAAGGAGAACCTCCTAGCCTAAACAACTCTCTCTATCTCCACTCCTCTCACCTTAGGAATGTAACAAGTCCGAAACCCTTCCCCCCATAACCAGCAAAGAGAAAGAAAAGGAATATATAATAAGGCTAAATGAAATGGCTACGCATATGTCAATTTTGGGCTTGAAAGTTTCATTGCCTGTGTTCCAGGACCTAAGTTTGTTAACTATGCTGGTTACACAGTATATAGTTAGTTTGGGAATGAGAGCTGTCCCTTTAAGGGAATGCCTCATGGGAAATGTAGTTAATGCCTCATGGGAGATGTAGTTCCTGTCATGTGGTCACATCTATAATCCTGATTGGTCATTGAATTGACCTCTGGTTGGGTTGGGGGGAGTTTTGTTCATTCCTACCTGGATCCCAGCATCATGCTGGAGTCTTCCCTTGCTGTATCATTATGGGATGAAGATAATTATCTTTTCACGCTATGAAGACAACAATGCAAAGATTGGACATTAGATGAATCTCAACATAACTGTGAGGATGCTTGATATAATCCAATAAAGAAACTTTGAATGGAAGCCTTTGTAGTGTTTAACTACCTGTCTCTATATTCAGCCAGAAAATTAGAGACAAGATAGTGAAAAGATAGGTTTTTTTATTCCTTCTTAAATCATTAGCAAGAAATTTGAATTGTATCTTAGAAGAGAGAAGAAGAACTGTTAAAGCAAATAAAAGATTGCACCTATGCTGTCTCCCTGTCTCTCCCTACGAGCCCTCCAGTTTGGTACTAACAAAGTTATTGTCTTCAGACCTTTTACAAACTGCAGTCAAAAGAGTCTAAGTAATCTTTTCTTGTGTCCTAAAACAAAGAAACTGCATTATTCCCTATCTCTAGAGCTGCTAAAACAAACATGGTCGTGCCATAGAGAAAACAGGCAATAAAAAGAGGCCCATCCTTCCTATGAGTTCATGACTTGGTTGGCTTTGCAAAGAACTGAGTGAATGTATTAGCAATTTGAGACTCTCTGATCCTTACTACCATCTTAAAACAAAGAGAAGGAAAAAAAAGTTAGGTGCCATAAAGATTCTTTCGCCAGCAGGAGTTGAGTTTTATTGCAGGATATATCCATGGAGATGAGCCATCTCCATAGAAATGACCCATAAATACCTTTAGCCACTCTCATGTAAAAACCAACCTCCCTAAAGAGGGAATCTACATTTGTAAGGAGGTGACTACATGTCGGAAGAAAGGTAACCAAACCCAGCCTGTTGTTTTAACTTTGCAAAACTAAGGAGAGGCATTCCCCTTTACTGGAATTTAGAGGCAATCTAAACAGTTTGCTCCAAACATTACTTTAAATCACAACATCCTTTGGTGACTACTCTTCAAAGCATAACTGCCTGCAACCAAGCCACCCATTGCAGCACCCTCTAGTGGCCAACCAGTGTATTGCACCAGCGTCTTCCAGAGCTTGTAATGCACTCTAGTGGCCAACCACCTGCGTCTTCCAGAGCTTGCAATGCACTCTAGTGGCCAACCAGTGTATTGCACCAGCGTACGAGAGGCTTTGTTATTAAATTGGGAGAAGATCAAAATGCAACATTATTTAAAAATTCCAGTCTGGCTATCAACTATAGAAGCATTTTCATATCCAGTACTATATAAAATGGAACAAACAGTTAGATATGGCGAAATATTGAATGAAAAGGGTGAACTTAAATCTATGCAAGAATTAGAAGAACAAGATATAAGGATGAATTGGTTTTCATATGTGCAAATACATTTTAGATATGATAAAGATCTCAAAACAGAAGGTATTTATGATAAATTGACTGACAGATAAAATTTTGACACGTACTGATGAAAAGGTGATTAAAATTTTTTATGGATATTTATTAGAGGTTAAGCTAGAGGAGCAAGTCAAAGAAACAATGATTGCTTGGAGGAAAAATTTTGGATATAGGATTGATTTAGAGAAATGGCAAAAATTGTAGTCTCAAAACAATAAAATGACAATGTCAACAGCATATAAAGAAAATATGTATAAGATGGCATATGTATAAGATGACAGGTGGCATTTACCCCCGACGAGGATAGCAAGAATGTTCAAGAATAAATCTGAAAAGTGTTGGAAATGTCATCAGATACCAGGTTCATTTTACCATATGTGATGGACATGTGCAGAGGTGAAAAGATACTGGACTAAAATCCACACATGGTTGGACAAAATGATAAAAGACACATCGATTTTAAACCAGAGATATTTTTACTGGGTATTTTACCAGAGATATATAGTAGAGAATTGAAATGTCTGATTGTAAATGTATTAACAGCGGTTAGAATTGTATTTGCTAAAATTGGAAAAATGAGAAAATACCAATGCAGGAGTAAGTCATTAAGAAAATAATGGAGTGTGATGAAATTAATAAATTGACATCTGAAATTAGAGAACAAGAAGAAAAACAATACTATAAGATGTGGGATTTATTTCATCAATGGTTAGATAAAAAATATGAAAATGAAATATTTTTTTAAAAATTCATAATACAAGGATAATAGAACTCTAGTAAATATAGCATAAAAACATATTATTATTATTAGACTGATCTATGATGATGTAATGAATGCTATGATAAGTATGATGTTAAAATGTTGTATTTCTCATAAAAAATGAAAGAATAATAGTTATAGTCAAAAAAATGATTAACAATGATAAATAATATCTATCTATCTATATATATATACTATGAGAATTTATATAAACTTTTAGTAAGGACTATGGAGATGAAGCACAAAAAACTTGTAACCAACCAACATACTATATGTAATTGGAAGATGGATTTGTGTTTTATGTTTTGTTTGTGTATGTTTGTTTAAAAATAAAAACTCTTTAAAAACAATGTGCAGACCATTTTCATATATAGCAGATCTGATCGAATTACAAATAACAAATGATTCAGATTTGGGAACAGGGTTGCATTCATGTAAAACTGCAGTTGCAATAGTAGATTTCATTGCAAAAGACATCAGGTAACATTTATTTAGCAAAATTATTGAGAAAACTTGCAAAATCTATTTGATAATTGACGAAGCCTCAACAATTTGTTCCAAACCAGTTCTTATACTATACTTAAAAGTTGAGGATCCAGTTTTCTCACCAACAATTTTTCTTGAACTAGTAGAATTAGATAAACAAGATGCAGAGACAATATGCTCTTCAGTTATAGAAAGTTTGAATACAGTTGGGTTTAACAAGAACTATCTGGAGAAACATTTAATTGGATTTTGCTCTGATGGAGCCAGTGTTATGCTTGGGAGAAAATCTGTGGTAAGCACTAGGATAGCCAAAGAGTTTCAAAATATTATAATATGGCACTGTTTAAACCATCGTCTGCAACTTGTTTTAGATGATTCTACTAGGGAAATAAAGCAATTAATCATCTTCAAATTTTTATTGATAAAATATATTCTATTTTCCATCAATCGAATAAGAACCTAATTGAACTTAACAAAATTTCCGAACAACTTGAGATTGAAATTATAAAAATTGGTAGAGTTTTTGGACCAAGATGGTCTGCCTGTAGTTTAAGATCAACCCTAGCTGTGTGGCGTGCTTATCCAGCACTACATCAATTTTTCTGTTCAAATAAAAAATACTCTGGTATGGCTGCCAGTCTTGAAAACACATATTTTCTCACTGATTTGGCCTTGATGATTGATGTGCTAACTGAAATATCTCTTCTTTCTAATGCATTGCAAGCGAGAAACATAGACATTATAAAGGCTGAAAAACTTGTGGTAAGATCAATTAGATCATTTGAAATGCTTATAGACGAAAAGGGTGCATATGAAAAAAAAAGGTTGATGAATTAATTACTTCAGAAATCTTTAAAAATATAAATTTTATATAAAATCATCGATTTGTGGGACTTCCTCATGAAAGACTTATAGAAAGCATTGTAACTAATTTGAAGAAAAGATTGATGGATTGCGAACATTTAAAAACAGGCTGTCAATTTAAAGACACTGATCTATTAAAATTTCTAAATTATTTGGAGCCACATTATTGGAACATTGATTGGTGGTTCCATGAAGAGCAGCTGAAGAACAATTGGTTGCATTTGGTGAAATTTTCAATGATGAAATCAATATTAATGATTATCATGATTTCATAGAAAATGTATTGAAAAATCCAGAAAAATATACAATTCTTTGCAGCATTAAAAAGGCTAGAGATATTATTAAAACTATTGCACTCAGTTCAGCAGAGGTGGAAAGGGGCTTCTCACAGATGAACATAATATGTTTAGAGGGCAGAAGTTGCCTTACAGTTTTCAGTAGTATAAATTGGCTAATTGGCTTACCTCTGCAAGAATGGGACCCTGTTCCTATAGTAAAGAAGTGGTTACGGGCACATCACACAACTGATGATGCTCGTGTTAAATGCAAGAAAACTGTAACTCAGGATGATAATAGAAAAGCAATTTGGCAGTACTTTAAATAAGTTTTATTGTTTTTTTTTAAAGTTTCATTATGTAATAGTTTTTGATTAATATTTTAAAACATAACAAAATCTAGTTCTGGGTACCTTTTTTATTATTTAAGCATTAAAGATATGACATAATAAACAACCTTTTGTTTTGGTATATCTTTTTTAATATTTACTCATTAGGGCAAAGAAGTGATGTTGAGTTGACCTCACCCAGTTGACCTCGCCCAGCCCTCTGCAGCCCTCCCCATAGCTCCTCGTAGCTGCCTGGCCTTGCCTTGCCCTCCCCATAGCTCCCCATAGCTGTCTGGGACTCACCCAGCCCTCCTTTTAGCTGTCCAGGCCTCACCTTGCCCTCCCTGTAGCTCCTCACTGCTGCCTGTGCTTCGCCTTGCCCTCCCCATAGCTCCTCGTAGCTGCCCAGGCATCACCTTGCCCTCCCCGTAGCTCCTTGTAGCTGCCCGGCCCTCACCCTGCCTTCTTCAGGGCTCCCCAGGCCTTGGAAACTCCCCAGGCCTTGGAAACTCCCCAGTCCCTGGAAAAAAACAAAAAAATATCAGTCAGAAGACTGTGGGATGTTGTAAATGGTCTTAAGTGTGTGTGTTAGTGTGTGTGTGTGTGTGTGTGTGTGTGTGTGTGTGTGTGAGTGAGTGTGTGTACATGTGCATGTCTGTGCATGCATCGCTGTCAAAACACCAAAAATAGGTCAAGTAGCACTGTGGAGGTCAGTCGCTAAGCAAGTGCCCATTAAGTAAGGATCACTTATATTTGGTTTGCCAGTTGAATGGCCACCTGGCCATAGGTCCGCCTTCAGAGGTCTAAATCTACATGGAGAGAAGTAAGCAGTGGGGTGCCACAAGGTTCCATCTTAGGCCCACTCACCCCAGTCACATGACCACCTAGCCATGCCCAGTCAGCAAATCATGCCCACTCAGCCACATGACCACTAAGCCACATCCACAGAACTGGTTGTTAAGAAATTTAAATCCCACCACTGAAAGGGCAAGCACTCTGGAAACCGGTGCAACCAATGCTGTTTCTGTCTCAAATCCAGGCCTGAATCCTGACTGGTAGCGGTTGAGATAATCCGTTTCACCTAGAAACCTCTGGAGCTGCTGCGTGACCATCTTCTCAACAACCTTTCCCCAAAAGGGAAGATTGGAGACAGGTCGGAAATTATCCAACCAGGAAGAGTCCAGTGAGGGCTCTTAAAAAGAGGGATGACCACAGCCTCCTTAAAGTGCTGGTGCACCGTCCCCTCCTGTAGAGAAGCATTAATCACCACCAGAGTGCACTTATCTGTCACCTCCTGGGAAGCTTTCACAAGCCAGGAGGGACATAGGTCTAAAATACAGGTGCTCACGCACATACTTCCTAGGATCCTGTCCACTTCCTCGGGAGCAACAAGGTCAAACAGTTCCCAGATAACAGGGCAAGAACATGCCTCAGAAGCTTCCACTGGATCAGCAACCATGCCGGCATCTAACTGGGAATGAAGTTGAGCAATTTTGTCTTCCAGAAAATTAGCAAATTCCTCAGCGCCCCCCTTCAGGTGGACCTCAATCTCCTCCTTCCCTAAGAGGAGACAGCTCACCTTAAAGAGGGTCACTGGGCGATTATCTGCAGATGCAATTAGTGTGGAGAAGTATTTACACTTCGCCTCATGAATCGCCACAAGGTAGGCCTTAGTAGCAGCTCTTACCCGTGTTCGATCGAGTTCATCTCCTGTCTTCCGCCAGCAGCACTCTAGACATCTCCTCTTGCATTTCATCCCTCTCAGTTCCTCTGTATACCATGGGGCACAGAGAGGTCTATGGGTAAGGAGAGGTCACAAGGATGCAATCCTATCCAGAGCCTCAGTCACCTTCCTATTCCAAACAGTGACTAAGAGTTCGGCTGCATAATAGATCTGTAGTTATAACCCCCAGCTCCTTCTGGAATCAATTTGGGTCCCTTAGTTGATGGGGGCGGACCAATCTAATAGGTCCTGCCTCCCTGCGGGGGGATGCAGCTTTTGAGAAACTCATTGCCACCAGACTGTGATCTGACCGTGACAAGGGGACCAAGGAGAGGTCTACCAATTCTAGGTCACATAGACACTGCTCCGACATGAACACCAAATCGCGAGTGTGACCACTATTACTAGTCAGGCTCTGGATAATCTGGGACAGGCCCATGGAAGTCATGATTTCTATAAAATCTCGGGCTACATCCGACCCCGACCCCAGAGAAGGCAGGTTGAAATCCCCCAGAACTCTAAGCCTGGGGAATTCCACTGTCAGTCCTGTGGTGAGGTCCAGGAGCCCAGGTAGGGAAGCTACCACGCAGCAGGGAGGCTGGTATAGCAGCAGCAATCCCACCTGATCCCTTGAGCCCAATCTAAGAAAAAGGGTCTTCTTGGGTTCAGTGGAGAAGAGTTCCAGTAGTTGCTCCAGTTCCAAAACAATAACTTGGTTCTTCTTGCCAAGGGAGGACATCTTACATTTTCAGTATATGGAAAGGACCACCTGTCATTAGAAAAGCCAGGTGTTCAACCTTACTTGTAATTTAGTCATAAATGAAAAAAAGAAATGGGAAGCCTCTGAGTAAGTACTGTAAGTGATGTTACAGGATCTATCAGCATGAAGGATTTTTATCCTGCTGTGAAAGAAAGGTTAACCTGAGAAACAGTAATGCATCAACAAAAATGATAATGAATTTATATGTGACAACAGGCAACACAGCACAAGGAAGCTATTGTGATAGGCAGTTAATTACAATGGAAGTCATGTCTTAGTAACGATGAGAATTCACAGCACATCTCTTTCCAGCCACAGTACAATTTCTCCAGCTCTGTTTATGATAATCTATGGGATTATTTGACACCGAGATGACATTTTGACTTGGAAACAAATTTATTTTATAGACAGTGCAATTAATCACTGGTATTGTGACATTAAATTTATAAGTAGAATTGCTCTGAAATTTATTATTTTTATTAGTGGAAGATTTTTAAATATTGGGTCTATTTCTGATTAGGACATAGGACATTTTCTTTTCAGCATTCTGGCATTCTTACTTTAAAAAACTATGTTTTCTGTAATGCCATGTGTTAATATCCAAGAGAAATTGCCTTGCAATATATATTTCTTTTTTTAAATACACACAAACTCACACCAATCAAATTAAATTGTTGTTGCTGTAAAAAAAGGAGATAAAACGTTACAATCTTCTTCAAAGACATTATCATGCTGGGAGTCTATAGGTAGCTGAAAGATGGGGTCTTCTGTCCTTTAAACTATGCTAAGAATTCATAAGTTATATACATTGTTTAAAACACTGTACAAAAAGAACACATTCAAGTTGTAGATTGTCAGAGCTGCCTTCCGGATATAATATCTGCAATAATATCACTGGGAAGATATAATATAGAGGAGAAATTAGCCTGATAGATAGAAATGTTTAGATAGCACAAAAGGTTGTGTTGCTGATTCTTTTTCTCTGCAAAAGAGAAACGGGGGCACAAGTAAGGATGTAGGTGTAGGCATGGTGTGTGTATTTAAGAGACTGAAGCCGAAATAGCATTAAGGAAACTCTTAGCAAGAATAATACGTCTGAACAACTACAATATAACTAGCTTGGTATAGAGAGATTTCTGGAAATAATCCCATACGTAACATGACTATGTGGATTTTAGTCCAGTATTTTTTAGCATCCGCACAAGTCCACCACATATGATAATATGAGCCGGGTGTCTGATGACATTTCCAACATTTTTCAGATTTATTCTTGAACATTCTTGCTATTCTTGCTGGGGGAAAATGCCACCTGTAAAACATCTTATACAAATTTTCTTTATATGCTGTTGACATTGTCATTGTATAATTTTGAGACCACAGTTTTTGCCATTTCTCTAAATTGATCCCATATCCAAAATTCTTCCCCCAAGCAATCATAGTTTCTTTAACTTGTTCTTCTTCTAATTTAATTTCTAATAAATATCCATACAATTTTTTAATCACTTTTTCATCAGTACCTGTCAAAATCTTATCTAAATCAGTCAATTTATCATAGAAACCTTCCATTTTAGAATCTTTTATCATACCTTGAATGTATTTGCGCATATGAAAACCAATTCATCTTTATACCTTTATACCTCTGTTCCTTTTTATATAGATTTGAGTTCACCCTCTTCATTCAATATTTCACCATATCTAACTGTTTGTTCCTTTTTGTATATTATAGGATAAGAAAATGCTTCAATAGTCGATAGCCAGACTGGAATTTTCAAATAACATTGTCTTTTAATCTTCTCCCAGTTTAACCATAGAAAATATATATAATGTCTTCTAAAATACCCTTGTGTTTTAGTTCCTTTATACCATAAAAAAGCATGCTACCCCAACAACAATTCATGTCCTTCTAATGTCAACAATCTAGTATTTCTTAGTGTTATCCATTCCTTAACCCACATCAGATTTGTAGCTTGATAGTACAACTCCCAAGTAGGCAAACCAAATCCTCCTCTAATTCTAGCATCTTGCAAAAGTTTTAACCTTATTCTCACTTTCTTACCTTGCCATATATATTTCAACACAATTTTATTTAAATCTTCAAAGTAATCTTTTCCAAGCCTAATTGGAATTGTTTGAAACAAATATAAAATTCTGGGTAATATATTCATCTTGATTGTTGAAATTCTCCCTATTAGTGACAGTTGTAAATGTTCCCATTTTGCCATACCTAGCGCTATCTGTTTGATATAATTATTCTTTTAGTGTACTACATCTTGCTGTCAAATATATTCCCAAGTACTTGATCTTATTTGTGACCTGAATTTTCAATAGGTCTGCCAATTCTTCCTTTTGTCTTAATAGCATATTCTTTGTCAAGATCTTTGTCTTATCTTTATTTATTTTCAAACCAAACCTTTCCATATGTCTCTATCTTTTCTATCAATTTTGGTGCTGTTTCTAGAGGGTCTTCTAAGATGAAAACCAGATCATCTGCAAATGCTTGCAGCTTAAATTCTTCCTTTTTGATTTTCACTCCTTTTATATTCTTTTCATCTCTAATATTTCTGTTCAGCACTTCCAAAGCCAACAGTCTCAATAATCAAATAAACCCATTGACACCTTGTAATTCTGGGGCTTGTTCATTGTGTAGCTGCACCAGTCAGTCAGATGCATCCCCCTCATTCATCCCATCTGTAATGGCAGTAACCAAATTGTGCTCTGTTGCACATTGGTGTCCAAATTGGTGTATGTGGGACCAAATTCAAGTGAGGAAGTAATTAAAATGCTCATGGTGCCATCGAAAAGGCCTTTGAACTGGATTTGATCTAGTCTGGGTTGGGAAGGTGGTATGGGCCTGGCACCTGCATTATGGAAGACTATGTCACTTCCATAGTATTACCCAAAACTATGTAGATATTCCAATGTAGTTTAGATATTTTCCAACAAGTTGATTGCTGATTTGATATACCAATCCTCAGAGGAGCTTTTGAACACATGCTAAGTCAACCCCTGTCATTAGGCAGACACCTCGGATATTTTTATGGGGTGGGGGAGAGATAGCATCTCCACCTGTCTCCTGCACCTCCTATTTCTTCCATTGTATTACTCTTTATGTTCTTCCCCAGAGCTAGCCTCCCATGGTCAGATGTGATTAGGAAATTAGCCTGTTCCACAGACATAACGTTCAGCTCTTAAACCCAGTCAATTTTTGGAATAGAGCCATTTTGTTACTTCAGGCAATATGTTTTAGGGCATTTTGACAATGTTGGTTGCAAATAAAGGAAATCTGGTGTATCTGAAGGACCAGAATAGAGAGGTATCTTGGAAACTTTCGTATATAGAATATTTCTACTGCAAACCACAGCAGCTAAAATGCTTCAAATTACAAGGACCAACTTGGGGGAGAAAATCAAGGTAGGTTTTTTTTAGCCTACACTTAATATCATAAATATTTGCAACATATTATTATACAAGGTGACAGTGAACAACAGTTTATGTGCATGACTTTTTGATGCCTCCTGAAAATGCTGCCATACTGGAAAAAGTGTTAAAAGAGGAAACTGGAAAATAACTAAAGGTCACAGGAATATTAAGAAGCACAATTACGTTATTGCAAGCTAAGCTGTTTATGTTAAGAAGTAACTTTGAAGAATTTAATGCACAATTTTCTCCATAGGTGCAGAAAATATTTTCTAGCTACTTTACTTCTAAGTATTGAGTCATTTTACAGCCACGAGCTATGACATAGTGGATCACTGATAAAATTGCTGCTTGAAAGAAAGATTTTTTAAAAATGACATGAAACATGAGGAGGGAGAGGGAGGGTTAGTTGTTTATGAATTAGATAATTATGGATAGAATTGTAGAATACTCCACAGTGGGACAATAAATGTGCAGGCATAAATATTGCGATATAAAATATTTGCCATTTCCCCCATCAAGATCCCTGGTTACTCCATCAATCTCATCAGATGTGGCAGAACAGGCCTGCCACAGATGCCCCACCATGATGTCTGCCCTTTGGTATATCATTCCCCAGAACAGTTTGGCCTCAGCCCTTCTAATCTTTAGAAAAGGCCTGAAGATATGGTTGAGCCAGTGCATTTGGCAGTCCGGTTGGAGGCAGCCTCTTCAATGGTTATACTAAACTGGATGTATTGATTGTATTCTGATCATGATTATGCTTTTGTGCTTGAGGTTTTTAACAGTGGTTTTGGTATAGTTGTATGTTAGCTATTTTTACTTTTTAAATTCTTCTTGCTGATTTTTTTTATTTCTGTGAGCCACTGTAATATCCCATTTCAAAGACAGGTGCTGCATTTTCAAAAGGCAGAAGCCAGACTAACTTAACAAGTTCTTGGGTTTTTAATGCAAAAATTAATATTTGTCAGGCATATATATTTGAACATGTCTTCTTTAGTAAAGAATTATTCACTGGAATAAAGAATTATTTTAATATGAGCATGTACACATAGAGAGAACAGGAATGGATAAGACAGTGTGAATCCCAAATCTAGATCAGAACAGAATAATTTACTCAAAGGGAATTGCAGCAATTCCAATTTGTCCACAAAGCAAGCAAACAAAAAACTACCTCTCCCCCAAATAGTTCACAGAAAAAAGGATGGAGAAATCACTGAATTTAGTGAGTATATTTTCTGACTCTTTCAGTCTTTAACTGTATTTTGAAAGACATTCTTTGACACCATCCTATTCTTTCATGGTGCAGTAAACATTCTCCCAACACATTAATCTATCTGCCTGAAATTGGATAGATATTTTTCACTACAAAATTTCTTTTTGCTGCAAATTTCATTATGGTCTGTCTTAAAACAAATGTTATGGAAACTTGTATTTTTTTAATTAAATGACTATTATTTAAAACCCATTCACCAGTCTTTATGATGTTTGGCTTCCTCCATTTCTTTGTGGTATCCTAAAGTTCCTGAAATTTTTATCCAATTCTAGTAAAAAATAAAACTATCATTGGAGGGTTCAGATTGCCTACAATTCAGTTTGGAATGTTGTTTCAATTTGGATAGAAATCAGAGTTTAAAAACAAACAAAAAATCAAATAAATCGTACATTGATGTTTGAAACATCAATCAAACTAGGGCAGCAATGGATAAAAATGACTAGTCATGGCACACTTGGGATATTTGGGATGCGTTCTGAATGTGCTACAAAACAAGGTGGTTATGATTTGGTTTGAATGTTTGTTTACATATTGACTTACTACACAGTTCTGAGTTTGATGATATTTACATTATGTTAAATGACAAAATCACACTGTCCAACCACTTGGAATAAAGTACATAAATTAAAAATGACCTTTATTCAAACAAGGATGAAAAAAATTACAAAACTAATTGAGAGAGTAATATACACATAGACATCTAAAAGCCAAAATGAACAAAGCTCAGTTCTGTGGCAAACTTCTCCCCTTTTGGTTCCCCACAATGCAAAAGCAAATAAATAAATTACTGAGCTTGCAGTGAGATGTTACTTTCATAATTTGTCCTCCCTTGAGCCTAGCCCTTGATGCTTATGTTCATAAATATCCATTTTGCTTGTTGAAAAAAAATTAGTAATCAATCAATTAGGCAAATGAAACACAGAATGGAAATTAAACAAATCTCCAGGGACTTCAATTATCCTCTAATGTAATAGGTAGTCTGAACAAACAGTTTTCATTTTCATAAATTTTGATAGTAACGGTGACGGTTTTGAAAACCTCTGTATGCATACTTTGCATCCAATTTGCTGTGAGGCACTCTGTCAAATGGTTCATGATCATTGAAGCAAGATTCAAAGACTTCATCTACTGCTTTCTCTGCCATCTCTTTAGTGATATTTCTAACAGCCAACATGGAGCGAACAGCTTTCATCTTTACACAAGTCTGAAACAGGTGATAAAAAAGGCTGAGGTACATCTAATCTACTGAAGCTTTCATTAAACAATTAGGTTTATATAATATTAGATAATATAACAATTACCTAAATAAATTGATAATAATTATAATTTCTATGGATATCTACCAATGTATTGCTATCTAACTCAAAAATCTTTTTTTAATTTTCCACATTAAATGTATCACTTGGAAGATAACATAGTGTACAATTCAACAGTTAATAACAAATAATTCATGAGGCTACTTTATCAGCTGTGCCATTTTAAAAAAATCATAAGCATCTGTAATGCTTTTGCAGTAATTTTAGATCAATGAATAAATTCAGACTTTATATCTAGGACTTCCATTACTTGAAATACACATATCTAGATTATATGATTTCAAGAATAACAGCAATTTTCAAAAGAATAGCCAGAAATAATTTAATATATTTATTACTTCATAAATGTTGTAGGGCACTCAAGGCCTATATAAAGTAGCCCTGAACTAAAAACAGCAATAAACAATTACTTTATCCAAGTCCAGATAAACAAGTAATCTTCGTGTCTAGGGAGATTCTCAGTCATACAGGTCATGGTTGTCCCGAAGGTGCTTTTTCAAGTGGGTAACTAGACTTTCTGGCTTTTCTTTGAAGATGTTTCACTTCTCATCCAAGAAGCTTCGGAGCTGAAGAAGCTTTTTGGATGAGAAGTGAAACATCTTCAAAGAAAAACCGGAAAGTCCAGTTGCCACTTGAAAAAACACCTTTGGGGCAAGCAATCTTATTCTTTCTATTTTAATAAATAAAAAACCAAAATTATTGAAATCTATCTTTTAACCATATTACTATATTTACATTTCCACATAATCACCACCATTCACTGCATCACTCTCTTGATGGACATTTTTAAATGCTTTCACAAAAGTGCTTCACATTCTGTCTCTTCCACCAGGCCTTGATAATCCTTTCGACTTCTACCTTTGTCACTTCAAAAACAAAAAAAACCAATTAAGCAGGATATGGAAGCATAAGAAGGTACTTCTGACAATGAGACAATGCCAGGCTTCACATCACAAAGTCACCCAAGACACAATTGTGAAGGTGGATTCACTATTTTATCCCATCTGTGAGGAGCTGATGGAAGACCAAAATGTGAAGTTCTTTCATTCTTGAAGAAGCTTGTCCATCACTGAGAATTTGATTCTATGGGGAAATAAATTCAGGTAACAAAACAGCTTATTTTGAGAATTATTTTTCTGTTCCATCTATTTCAACCTCCCTATTTCAGCTAAAATTATGGAAATGGAGGCATTATTTTTAATTCTCTCTCTCTCTCTCCGTTCCTCCCTCTCCCCCTCTCCACACACACACACACACACAACCTACATATACGCGCACACACACACACACAAAAAGACATAGCATGAGTAAGAAAAAACCTGGTCTTATCTTTTTCATGTCTATTGACACTACATTCCTACGTAAGAAATTGTTGAAGAAGAAACTACCTCAAATGAAGACATGAACCCAAACCTCTTCTTTTACAGATTATTATTAACTTACCTGCTGATGCTGCTTCAGCCCAAACCTAAACCTCATCATCTCATTTATGAGAGAACAATCTCCACTGAGATTAGATGCCCGAATCTATAAAAGATGCACAAATTGAGTAGAATATTTACAGGAAAGTTAGCATAGTATCCCATTTTAAAGCTTTTTTTCCGAATGTCTGAAAAACTGTCCTTCATTTCCAATTTGTGGTATAATGGCTAAAAAGAGCTTCAACAATCAAATGGTTAAGAATAAGTAAATTCTCTTGGTTGTTCATATAGCTATTCTCCAGGGATGCTATTAAAACATAACTGCTGAAAGATTATCACCTTGATATCATTTTATATATATAGAACATGACCTTACTTATTCAACTAGGGCAGCAGTTTTCAACTACCGCAACTTAAAGATCTGTGGACTTCAATGCCCAGAATTCCCCAGTTGAGGAATACGGAGCTTAGGTAGTAGCTACATCTCAAATTACAGAAGAAACTACCTCAAATAAGACATGAACCTTAGATGAACTTGGCTGATTGCAGAAAACTAAAAAGTGATGATTTCATCTATTTTTGATGTTATTAATTATTCATGATTTTATTAATACTTGGTTAGGATGGTTGGGATACACCAGGAAAACTCCAAGGCTGTAGGCTAGACAAAAAGTTTTTATAAGAAGCACCCCAAAACTGTACTAAACTATTCCCATACTGCTGCCAATAACCTAGATGAACATATCCATGGGCACTATAGGGTTGATATTCTGATTCAGCAATGACTTTATTTTCTGGCTGTCAAAATCCTGGCCTGTGGGCTGGATGCGTTACATACTGGCCACGCCCATGCATGGTTTAGCAAAGGGAAAGAAAGTCCCGATACATCATGTGATGCCATGATGTGAGTTTGACACCCCTGCTCCAAGTAATACTAACCAAACTAGCTTAAATAGCACTTTATAAGAGCTGATGCAGATCTATCAGTCAGTAAGCTTCTGATTATCTCAGTAGGTGGCAGTATCTACAGAATGTAACAGATAATCAGAGTTGGAAGGGACCTTGTAGATCATCTAGTCCAACCCCTGCCCAAGTGGGAGACCCTACACCATTTCTGACAAATGGCAGTCCAATCTCTTCTTGAAAGTCTCAAGTGATGGCGCTACCACAACTTCCGAGGGCAAGCTGTTCCATTGGTTGATTGTTCTCGCTGTCAGAAAATTTCTCCTTATTTCCAGGTTAAATCTCTCCTTGTTCAGTTTCCATCCATTATTCCTTGTCTGGCCTACAGGTGCTTTAGAAAATAGCTTGACCCCTTCCTCTCTGTGGCAGCCCCTCAAATATTGGAAGACTGCTACCATGGTCCTTCTCTTTACTAGACTAGCCAAGCCCAGTTCCTGTAACCATTCTTCGTATGTTTTAGTCTCCAGTCCCCTAATCATCCTGGTTGCTCTTCTCTGTACTTTTTCTAGAGTCTCAACATCGTTTTTATAATGTGGTGACCAAAACTGGATGCAGTACTCTAGGTGTGGTCTTAATAAGGTTTAGAGTGGTATTAGTACCTCCCTTTATCTTGATTGTAACTCTGTTAATACAATTTAGGATTGCATTAGCTTTTTTGACTGCTGCACACTGCTGGCTTATATTTAGCTGGTTGTCCACTAAGACTCCAAGATCCCTCTCATTGTTATTGCTATTGAGCCTGGTTTCACCCAGTCTATATGTGTACTTTTGGTTTTTCTTGCCTAAGTGTAGGACTTTATTTTTCTCTACATTGAATTTCATTTTGTTAGATATGGCCCAGTGTTCTAGTCTGTAAAGATCCATCTGGATCTTGAGCGTATCTTCTTGGGTGTTAGCTATTCCTGCCAGCTTAGTATCATCTGCAAATTTGGTAAGTTCCCCTTCTATTCCTTCATCTAAGTTGTTACTGAAGATATTGAAGAGCACTGGGCCTAAGATGGAACCTTGTGGCACCCCACTGCTTACTTCCCTCCATGTAGATTTAGACCTCTGATGGCAGACCTATGGCACACGTGCCACAGGTGGCACGCAGAGCCTTCTCTGGGGGCACGGAAGTGGTTGACCCAACTCAGCTTCACCGTGCATGCGCACCTCCCAGCTGATTTTTGGGTCTAGATCACACTACCCTCCCCCATCCCATTTGCAAAAAACCGTCCAAACCGTTTAACTTTTTGCCCCACTGGCTGGCCCCACCCTGTCCCACCCCATCTGCCTCCCCTGACTCCAGAGTCACATGTGCTGCCTAATGGTTCTTTAGCTCTTTTCTGGTTCCAGTTCCTTGCTTGTCATTACCGCTGCTTGCTTGCTTGCTTGCCTGCCCTGACTCCTCGCTTGATTGCTGTGGCCTGCATAATTTTTGGTAAGTTGCTAACTTTGTGCCCCCACACCCCTCGCTTGCTTGCCGTGGTCCAGGCCCAGCTGCTCACATTCCTGGCCCGCTTGCTGTCAGAGCCGGCGGTGCCCACATGCAGCCCCAGGATATCTACCCCCTTGCCAGCCAGGAGTGCTGCCGCCAGTTGCTCCCCTGTGCCTGCCTGTCTTGTGTCTTTTAACAATGCTACAGGAAAGGCCTGGGATCCACATGGGCTGGGGGGGAGGGCAGGCATGGCTGGCTGGACACTGCCCTAAGTGCGATTCTGGCAGAGGAGGAGCAGGTATCCCTGCGCCACTCGCCCATTCATGTCACCGCCACCAGGAAAGGCCAGTGGTCCGCAGCGCACCCATGTTGGCAACGGGGGTGATAACGGTATTGATATGAAGTTTATTTCACATGTGTTTCTGATATCCTTATTAAAATATATTTATAAAATTAAGTTTTTCAACTTACCTCTGAACAGGCTAAGTGCCTCATATTGTTAAACCAATCCACATGAGCACGGCAGTGATCAAATGCATGAATAAGTTCATGTGCAACCACTCTGTTCATTTGAGATTGATTATGTATATTGTTTTGGCAAAGTACAATCTGCAAACAAAGTTAACCCAAAATTTTAAGAAGTCATTTTATTTTAGAACTTTCATAGCATAATGTGCTTCCCTGTTCTGTACATAGCATTGTTCAATCATTCATTAGATGTAGTGCCAGAGAACTTGAAGATACTATTTATCCGGTTTCTCCCTCTCTTTCCTTTTGGGCATGAAGAACCTCCCAGAGACTAAATATACATATTAAAATATAAAGTCAGATTAAAAACCAGCTGATGTCATTACAATATGCCTGGAGGAGATGACCAGGCTGACTGATGATACATGAGTGCCCACAAGAGATCTAAGTCCAGCCCACCATGAATTCTGTTTTTTTACTGCCAAACAGCTTGACTACTAGTGAAGGATAGTTGCTTTGACATTGAGCTCTGGGGCTGTTCCTAATTTATTTGATTTCCTGTTATAGTTATATAGTTATATAATGAAGCTAGCTTACAAAAAATTAGGATATATATATATATATATATATATATATAGTATTTTAAGCCAAAAGGAAAAAAATCAGAGAGTTTAATAGCAATATTTATAAAATATTGAGATTGACAAAAATTCTAATAAACTCTACTATTTAACACTGACTACAAAACTCAACTATTTTGTTTTACTAACATAAAGGTAAAGGTTCCCATCGCACATACATGCTAGTCGTTTCCGGTTCTAGGGGGTGGTGCTCATCTCCGTTACAAAGCCAAAGAGCCAGTGCTGTCCTAAGACTGTCTCTGTGGTCATGTGGCCAGCATGACTAAATGCTGAAGGCACACGGAAGGCTGTTACCTTCCCACCAAAGTGGTCCCTATTTTTCTACTTGCATTTTTACATGCTTTTGAATGCTAGGTTGGCAGAAGCTGGGACAACTAACGGGAGCTCACTCCGTTACACGGTGCTAGGGATTCGAACAGCTGAAATGCCGACCTTTCTGATTGACAAGCTCAGCGTTTTAGCACTGAGCCACCACGTCTAACATAGCAGAGAATAAAAAGATGCACGTATTAGGAGCAGAAAAAAGTAGTACCTTACCTGTGATACTGAAGAATCAAATCCTCCACCAACATGTTTATCACAATTTTCACATGAAATGTGTCGGTTATTGGTCACAGCACTAAAACAATTAAAGTCACGCATATAACAAATATAATACAGAGCATCATATAATAAACTTTGGACATAAATTATCTCACCAGCCAGAATTCTTCATAGCTTCAAGTAGCAGTTTAGCTTGTGGACCTAGAATAAACATTGGCATAATAACTCATTTCTAAAAAAATGTGTTGTTCAGAGAAAAAAAAGAAGAACTCTTTAAATTACCACAGAAAGTGTTTAGAACATCTTAAACTTATGAAACATCATACATCCAGAAATGATTTATAGATATCATAATCAAAACACAAAGATGAACTTCAGCGACTGCAAGCGATACTACTGGCAAAATCTTAAATGTTTACTTAGATATCAAATCTCATTAATTTAAGGGAACTTAATAATGTTCAAGTGTACATATGACTTCCACAGCCAAGGAGCATTAGAACTAATCTGAGTGAAATTGCAAATGAATATTCTACTTCAATAAAAACTTTGAAAAATATTTTGATGTAGGACACCAAGGTAGATGGCCCAACACCTAGATGCTACAATAAAACCATGATACCAGAGCATAGGAAAGCAACATGTCCCAAAGGTACTCTTTCAAAAGGCAACTGGATTTTCTTGGTTTTTTTCCTCTGAACAAGTTTCGCTTCTCGTCCAAGAAGCTTCTTCAGACTGAAGAAAGTCCATGTGCCTTTTGAAAAGGTACCTTTGGCACAACTATGAGAATCTCCATCATCAAGGAAATAAATAGGGTATTTTGTTTTTGCTGAACATTATCAATTTATCTTGATTATTAGACTAGAGTGTAGAAATAGAGCACTTTGTTTTTCCATAACTCACTGAAACTTCACTCTTGCGTTCAGATAAAGAAGTACTGTACACTATATGGAAGCTGACTTGCAACAAATTAAGCTGTGTCAATCTAATTTAAAATTGTCTTAAATATTGGCACGTTCTTCCAGATTTCAACTAGAAGTCTTTCTCCGCTGTATTCAGATACTATGAACTCAACTGAGCACCTTTATAAAAGTGCTCATTTATTGTTTCACTTAGTGACCCCTCAAAGTTATCATGTGTTAAAATCTTTGCTTCAATAATAGCAGACTGAAAAAATGTAATATAGTCTCCAATATGCGTCAGCATGATTTCTACTTGAAGAAAAAATAAATGTTATCCATTTTGAGGAGAAATGGTATGTTTGAGGTTTCTATTCCTTCCAAGTGTCCAGCTAGATGACAACATCAACACCCTTGACTAATGTTGTGAGATATTTATTTTAAATGATTAAAATAAATAAGTTAATAATAGTGTATCTAGAAAAATAAGACCAGCAGAATGTTCCAGAACTGTAATTAAATCGAAAAGGAAGAAGAAAGAAGATGAAGCCATGGAGAAGGAATTGAACTTTGACTGAAATGTGTCTCCCCTTGCTATGGAAGAGTACACAGTTTGATTCAGATGACATTTGATATATCAGCAAAATTAGTCTCCAACTTTATTAAAATAAATACTCAAATGATATTTTATTTTTGCTCTTTCCTAGGCCAAATCTCCTCTGCATTAACCATGACCACAGGAGTGGAACAAGTATTCTCTTTGTTGTTAGTTGGTAGGTTTAATTTTAACCTTAAAGTCACTTTGGGAAGATTTATAATCTGGAAAAATGAAATACAAGTATTATACAATTATAATAAATAATACCACATACTACAATTGTGCATTAAGTTTTCAACTTCCATTTTGGAACTCTGCAGATCTCATGGTTGAAATACATGCTCTAAAATTTTGGATCTTTCCACCTTTTCCTGTTTTTTTCATCCCTGTTTTACCTTTTGAAGAATTCTGTCAAATGGGAGTGTGTGTGTATACATATTTTTGTAACTATACAGATATAGCTTCATGGCATTTTGGTTGGTCATTATACTAGTTACTTAAGATGGGGCAATACGTTTTCAAGGTCAGAATTACAATTTATCAGGCAGTAAACTTCCAGGAAATATGTTAAGGATCATGTATTTGAGGAGAGTGCAGACTAAATACCTAGAGCTATTTCTGACACAGAAGATGGTACATCATCCTTCCTCACTAGAAAAATACATTCTCACGACCAGGGAGCCAAGGGAGGACTTACTGTCTAGAGCAACCTTCAGCATCGACTGGCACCTAGACTGGGAACCAAACAAGGTGGATATTATTTTTCCCTTCAACGCGGGCTTCTTCCCCTGGCCAAGAGTTCGCTCGGGAAACCGACGGTAGCCAAAGTCCTCATCCTCCTCTTCGCCAGAGCCGCGACTCTCCGGTTGCGAGGGCTGCTCAGATGCCATCGTTCATACAAGCGCGTGCGAAAGTGCAAACGGAGATCTCTACTCTCTTGGCCTCCCCGGCCACCGTACTCTCGTCGCTCGAATCCAGACAAAGGCCATCTTCCGTTGAAACTATACAGGTTCGCCACTCGTGTTTCCTGCTGCCTCTCTGGGGCAATTCATAGTAGGTAAGCTAAAGTGAGATGGGGTCCATAAGAGCTCTTCCTTTACGTCTCTTTTCCAAAACATGTATACTCAAATAAATTATAACTATCTTTCTGCCTCAGCAACTTTCTAGATTCTGTATCTATGAAGCGGAGTAATGGAAGCGCAGCAGTCATGCGCATTTTCTGTAGGAAGAAGTAAATCACACGATGCTCATGCACGCTCATGCACGCGCATGCGGAGAGGTGGGCGATGGGAGCTGTCGACGCTCTTTCTCATTTTCTCTTTCTACCAGTCTTTTCCGCTAGAGCGGCTACCACGGAGACGCACCTCCCTTCGCTTGGCGCGCTGGCTGTTGTAGAAAAGAAAAGCGAGACGGGCTTCGGAGCAGCAAAAGAGAGAGGAGTTGACAGTCGCAGAGGTTGGCAGGGCTGGCGGGGGTGGGAGCAAAGAAAGTGCATTGAGATTGGGCTAATGGCTTGTTTCTTGGATGCTTATGAAAAACCGGAAATATGACCCTTGTTTGCCTTTTTGGCCCAGTCGGAGAAGTTGACGTTCTCCCTTCTTTTTGGAAGGTGATGTTCAGCATTCATAGGACGCACTCAGGACGATCCTTTTGCACTGTGGGAATACTGTAATGCATCAGGGTTGCTTTCACGCCTCGTCCCCCTCCCGCGTCCCTTCTTGCCCACCATACACCGACCTCTCTCTTTTGATCTGCCCTTTAAAAAAGGAAAGTCCCGCCAAAGAGATGGGCTTTTATGAGGCTACAGAATGAATATATACAGAAATAAGGCATGCTTATATCACTTGTATATAAAAATAAGTTACACCCATGATTTGTTCTAATAATTTCCCATTTTAGTGAAAAATTAAAAGGTGGATTAGTTATTCCATATCAGTTTTAAAAAAGTGCAAGGGTGCTTGCACAAGCAGAATTCATGCTCCTGGTTTGATTCCCCTCTGGGTGCTGATTTAGTTTCAGGTGAACTGGAAACCTGATTAGCTGTGTTAGGTCAGAGGAACTTTGCAGAACTTTGACTGGGCCCAGCTGGTTGGCAGAACATCACTTTTTAGTACCTTCTTCGTAAGATGCTAAGATTTAATTTATCCAAAGGGAAAATGTCCTTCAAAGAGGTTTTGAACCTGAATGATTTCAATTTGCTTGTGTTATTTTTACACCTAAAGTAATATTGTAATAATCACTGGTAAGCTGATTTTTCCACTGTAAGTACATGTAATTTACATAATACTACGCCAAAAATATGTTTTTTTCTTTTTTTTTTAAGCTAAAATTTGTTTGTATTCTTACAGCCCTATCTGTTTTCCAATGTATTCTTTCATCAGATGAATTCACCAAATAAAGCAATTGAGTTGCAGTTGCAAATACGACAAAATGCTGAGGAACTTCAAGATTTTGTGAAAGATTTGGAATCATGGGAGAAGGATATTAAAGAAAAAGATCATGATTTAAGGCATCAGAGTGGCACTGCCGAAAAAGTAAGACTGGTGTTTTGATAATGGGATGAATAAAGATACCTTGAAATACAGCCTGTTGACTAGATCATCTAATTACAAATAGAATTACAAATAAATCACCTATAAATCATCCAGGTTAACCTGGGGTTCAATTATATTGCTTCTGTGCCGGAGACCTGGGGTAATGGACAGACAGACTTTCTTGAAATAGATGTAGAGACAAACATTTGAATTTAAAATATTCCATTCCAGCCTTCCAAGTATTGTTTGGTTTTCTTCCTTACAGAAACAGGGAAGAAGAATTGTAGTAATTTCTAAAGCGTTTTAAAAGGAATAGATTTTTATTTTATGGTTTTTCTACTTAGATCTTGTCTTTACATTTATTTCAATCTGTCACTGTTAAAACCATGTGAGAAGCAAAACCTTTTCTGTTAGGACAGATTGTCAGTGTTCAACTCAAGGAAGTGGAATTGCCCTTGTTGGCAGACATATCCGGATCCAGTTCCAATCCAGGAATAAAAGGGAGGTTGATTGGAAAGAAAATGAAGCAGAACCACCAAGCGCATATGATTCTGGGGTCATATAGGGGTCATGGCTGATTCTATAGGCAAAAGGGGAAATGCAAATCTGTTCTGTCCTAGGCCTCCCCAAAAAGCACTAAGTCAAGTCTTGAGTACCTGCATAAACCTCTTTTATTACATTAATGTGAATTTATTTCATTAACAGTCAGCCAACAGCTTGGCAAGACTGCAAAGGTATACTAATTAGCTCAGACCTTTATCAATCCTGGAGCACTGCCTGGTAATTTATTTATTTATTTGATTGATTGATTGATTTATATTGCCGCCTATTTGCCCATGGCGACTCGAGGAGGTTTACACAATGTAAAATCATATTTAAAACAAAAAAATAAAAACAAGAACTAACAAAAAGAATCAAATAAATTACTAAAGTACAATAGAACAAAATTTGGAAGAACAAAAAGCAAAACAAAAAAACAAAAACCAACTCCCACCCACCCCTACCCCGACGACAGCGGATCACACTAGCCATTTGATGGGTTCCATCCCTCTCTGGGTTCCTCAGGCCCGCTGGCAAAACCAGGTATTCAGTGCCTTTCAGAATAGTATTAATAAGGGGGCCATTCTAATCTCTGGGGGAATGATGTTCCAGAGAGACGGAGCCACCACAGAGAAGGTCCTTCTTCTAGGTCCCACCAGGTGTATCTCCCTCAGGGCTGGGATCCACAGCATTCCCTGCCTCCTCTCACTAATGGGTCGGATAGATGTCACTGGCAAGAGATATTTCCTCAGATAACCCGGACCCAAGCCATGAAGGGCTTTAAAGGTGACAACCAGCACCTTGAATTGCACCCGGAAGCAAATTGGCAACCAATGCAGCTCCTGCAGGAGAGATGATACATGTGCACACCGGGGTCTGCATAAAACCATGCACACCACTGCATTTTGCACCAACTGGAGCTTCCGGATGCTCTTCAAGGGCAGCCCCATGTAGGGTGCATTGCAATAATAAAGATGGAAGGTGCCCAGGGCTTGAGTGACTGTGAGTACGGACCGCTGATCCAGGAAAGGGTGTAACTGGTGCCCAACCTGCAGTTGCACAAAGGCCCTCCTGGCCACGACCACCACCTGCTCTTCGAACAGGAGTCGTGAGTCCAGGAAAACCCCTAGATTACGCACAGAATCTGTTTGGGGTAGTGCCATCCAAGACTATAGGTGGTAATTCTCCCTGAACCAATGAACCCCAGACCCAGAGCCACTCAGTCTTGCAAGGGTTTAGTTTCAACCCGTTGCTCCCCATCCAGCCCCTAACAGCCTCCAGGCACTGTGAGAGGGAGGACACAACACTTAACTCAACACGGGCCAAGACATACATCTGAGTATCATCAGCATATTGGTGATACCTCAGTCCATGGTGATGGATGATCTTACCCAGCGGTTCCATATAAATGTTGAACAGGAGCAGAGAGAGTACCGAGCCCTGTGGAACCCCGTAAAGCAGTGGGAGAGGGTTGGATCTCTCCCCTCCTATCGACACTGACTAAGCAGCCGCAGAGGAAGGAAGTGAACCAAGACAGCAGAAGGCCTCCCACTCCCATCCCCCGAAGCCGTCCCAGGAGAATCCCATGGTCAATGCTATCAAAAGCCGCTGAGAGGTCAAGTAGAGCAAGGATGGATGCACTACCACCATCCCGCTCCCGCCAGAGATCATCTAAAAGTTCCACACTCAGTGATGGCAGGGAAGGGCTGGGTTATACAGACAAATCCTCATGAGGCTGGAATGAAGAAGCAAGAGAGTTGTTTCCAACAAAAGCTCCCTCCCCCTTCGCTTCTCTTTTAATCCAGATTGGAGGGGCCGTTCATTGTTCACCTGTGGCCTTACTTGCACATCAACCCTGAGTTCTTAATTGTGCTTTCCTTTTGGCAGCTCTGCACATGCGCAAGCTGGGAACCGGTTCCAGAACCTCCCCTGTCTCACTGCTGTCAGAGCCCAAAGGCAGCTGATGACTGCCAGCCTGCCCTGGCCCCATCAGCCTCTGACACAGACCCCTCATCCGAGCCTTCCTCAGCTTCCAGGAATGGCCCGGGTTCTTCCCCAACCTCCTCACTACTGTCCAACAACAAAATCCTTAGTGTTTGAGCTAATTTTGTCGACCTTTGGCTCGATTGTGTTGCTTATTGTGTAATTCATCTGAAGTTTCTCCTGACCCAGTCTTTCTGAATGAATCACCAAATCTGCATTTTTATAAGCTGGCCTCCTCAGTTTCTGCTTGGGGCAGTGGAACTGGGGCTGATTTCTGCCTCCTTTAATGTTTTCTTTTTTTCATTTCCCCTTTAGGGGAAATATTCTACCTTGCCTTTTTAATATCCCCCAAAATATTTCATTATTATGGGGCAGAAGGGGGGGCTTCCCACAAAATTAATCGAAAGGAATAGAGCCTTGGATAGAAAGGAAAAAACCACTTCTCCACTAGAATATAAAGAATTATATACTGTAAAATAATATAATATAAAATAGTGGAACTCAAATAGTATTTTGCATAATAATCCAGTATTTAGCCTGCCTAGTTAGAATCTCCAGATCCATGTTTTGTAATTTGAGCTGCAATTACAATTACAATACATATTTCAGAAAATTCCCTGTACAATGTCATAGAGTCCAGTTTAAAATATCTTCCTCCAAGTTTTATGAATGTACATATAACTGTTGTACAATATCAGAACATTACAAAACATAAAATTGAATCAATCTTTAAACTGAGTTCATTTTTAATATAATGAATAACATGAAATCATAAAACATTCACACTACTTCCTAAATGTATCAAATTATTAAAAATAGATCCTATTAAAACCAAGGAAGTAATGAAGAATTGCAAGTAACAATGCATATTACTGCTGCAAGCTTATGTGCCTGAGTGAGACTGTTTCCTTGATGTAATCCTTTCTGTAACAGACATTTGAAACTTTTGTATTAGAATCAGAATAGAGCTGGAAGGGACCTTGGAGGGGTTCCTGTCCCACCCCCTACTCAAGCAGGAGGTCCTATACCATTTCAGACAAGTGACTGTCCAGTCTCTTCTTAAAAAGCAGCCACAACTTCTGAAGGCAGGCTGTTCCACTGATTAATTGTCCTCACTGTTAGAAAATTTCTCCTTAATTCCAGGCTGCTTCTCTATTTGATTAGTTTCCAACCATTGTTTCTTGTCCTGCCCTCTGGTGCTTTGGAAAATAATTTGATCCCCCTCTTCTTTGTGGCAGCCCCTCAAGTACTGGAATACCACTATCACCTAATTCTTTTGTTCTTTAGACTAGCCAAACCCAAATCCTGTAGCCATTCTTCATATGTTTTAGTCTCCAGGCCTTTGATCATCTTAGTTGCTCTTCTCTGAACTTTTTCCAAAGTCTCAACATCTTTTTTGTAGTATGGTGACCAAAATTGGTTGCAGTATTCCAGGTGTGGTCTTACTTGGGTTTTATAAAGCAGTAGTAATATTTAACGTGATCTTGATTCTATACCTCTGTTTATTCAAGTTCTACCATTTTGTATTCAATCATTAGTTTGCAATATTCTGTTGAAGTGTTTGGAGGTCTTTATGGTTTTCCCCACGGAGAACACTTTCCAGTGGCTAATGTTTTCAACTGTTGTCTTTTAGAAAAAAAAGCTAGCATTGATTTTACACTGCTGCATTCCTGTTTTATAAATGGATGTTATATATTGTCAGAAGTTTTCTGAAAGTATACTGCTATATTTTCTGTTATTAGGATTTACCCCCAATTCGGAATGAAGCTTACAAGAAAAAGAAGAGCAAAGTTAAAACAGTCTCAAAACAAACAAGTGAGAAAAATGAAAAAAACAAGATAAAATCTTATGATTACGAGGCTTGGGCGAAGCTGGATGTGGTATGAGAATATTTTTTATTAAATATGTTTATCAAAATATTAGGCAAGATTTTGTGACATTTATACACACAACTATAAATTATTAGTTTTTATGTTATATATATGTTGGTGACAACACTGAAGATACGAGTCTTATGTGTTGTAGTACTTCATTAAAACTGATATCCAAAATCAAAAAAAGAAAATGTTTTTTTATAAAAAGTATAGTTGACAATATTGTGTAGCATGCATTCATTTTGTTTTAATGTATCAACACCACTTTAAAGTTTGGGGAATGATTTTACTTATATCTGTTGCACATAACCTTGATGCTTTCATGAAAAGCACTATTAATACGACAATATTATACACACCACCCTCACACTTTTAATGTAAAAAATGTCAGACACAGGAAGAAGATGATTATACTTCTAGAAGTTATGAAGAAATTTATTTCGTTCATTAGGAAAGAGTTTGATGGAATAGTTGGAAATAGTATAGAAAGGCTATGATTTTGCCATTGATACAAATACTTCTCTTTTTTTAGATAAAGTTTTTTATTTTTAAACACACACATACACATACAAAAACATAAAATCCTCTTCCATTTTATATACATACAGTGTGTCAGTTGGTTACGTATTTTTTTTGCTATACTTTTGTAGTCATTTACTCACAATTTATACCAATCTTCACATTGTCAAATTAACATATGTTTATATATTTGTCAATTATTAATCATCCATGACTAAACTATTTATTCTATCATTTGATACGAGATGTTCCACATTTTATCTTAAAATTTATGTTATACTTTCAACCAGTGGTTATATATATCTGGATTATGTTTTATATCAATCTATTAGATTTCTATCACAAAATTATCTACTCTATTACATTACCATGCCTTTTTATCCAACCATTGATAAAACAAATTCCATATCTTTCTCTATTTTCTGTTTAAAGTCTTTTTTTTTCAGAATCATATTCATCTGGATCTCTTCTTGTATCCTTTCCAAATAACTGATACTGGATTATGATCTGCCCATGTGCTTGTTTCTATTTCATCCATATCATATTTATTCCAGACCAGGATGTGTGTCTATTTGAATAAAAAGTATATTGCTTACTTTCTGCATTTCTCTCTCTCCATGCATCTTTTAAATTAAATTCTTCTGTTATTCGAAGGAAGGATTTTGGTAGTATCTTTCTAACTTTCTTCGTTGTTTTCTGTGTTTTATAGTCCAACCAGTCATTAATTATTCCATTAAGATCACCCATCGTGCAGATATTAACGTAGTCCAAATCAGTTATTTTTGTAATTTCCTATAAAATTCTTGTTTATCATTCGGGGCATAAATTGCAATTAAAAGTGTTTTAACGCTGTTATCCGTTATCTCCACCATCAAAATCCTTCCATCATCATCTGTGTAAATTAGTTCTTCTAGAATTGTTTCTTTAATATATAATGCCACACCTCTTTTCTTCGATTGTGCCAGAGATGTGGATAATTTCCCTAATTTTTCTTGCTTTAGTATATATTCATGTTGCCTTTTAATATGTACCTCTTGTAAGCAGATTATATCAAATTTTAATTTATCTAATTTGTGAAATACTTTCCTCCTTTTAATAGCCGAATTAAGTCCATTTATGTTAATCGTAATCAATTTTCTTTCATCCATGTTAAATTTTATAGGAGGGTTTTATTGCTGTAGTAGATCTCAATTCTCATTGTTCTCTGGGTTCACCACCTACTGCACCTTCTTCTTTTTCTTTTTCAATTACTGCTATAGACTCCTCTTGGAATTCAATTAGTGACTCTTCCTTCCTTTCTTCTTCCTCCTTTCCTCTAAAGTATTCTAAGTAGAATAGCTAAGTAGAATAGCTCAGCTTTTCCAACTGTGTCAATTCTGTGTCTTGGTTCCTGCCAAGTGAACAAAAGACCTGGCATCAACCATCTGTAGTTTACTCCTCCTTTAAGTAGCTCTTTAGTCAAGAATAAATATTCTCTTCTCATCTCTCTTATTTTTCTTGGTATCTGTTTCAGCACCACAATTTCTTTATTTTTATATTTTAGTGTTTTCTCTCTCGCCACCTGGAGTATCTGTGTCTTAAAACTGTTCTTAGTAAATCTGATGTGAACTTCTCTTGGTACTCTATTCCTCATTGCATATCTTGTGTAGACACGAAACACTTCATCCATCCCATCCATCATCTTTTCTTTAGTTATTTCCAGTGCTTCTGCCAATATTTCTGCCATTATTTCAGCAAGGTTTTCACCTTTCCCTTCTTCTATATTTTGAAATCTTAAGTAAAATTCTGATTTATCTATTTCCCATCCTAATGATTCACCCCTGCCCTTCTCGATATTGCTCAAACGAATATCAATATTTCCAATTTTCTGATCTCTTTATATATCTTCTTCAATTTTTTTGAATCTGTCTTCATATTTCATCATCATCTGTTGGATATTTTCCACTTTTTCATCTGTCTTTTCAATTTTTTGGTCAATTTTCTGAATTTCTTGCATGATCATCTGTAATGTCACTTCCTTCTCTTTTTCCTGTTGTAATATTGTCTGTATAGATCGTTGTCCTCCATATGGTGAGGAGGTTGGTATCAAAGAAGCTGGGGCTGTTGTCTTTCTACTCATCTTGTAATGCTTATCTGTACAGAAAGAGAGAGAAAAAAGAAAAAAAGAAAGAAAAGGAAAAAGAAAAAAAAAACAAAGGCAAACAGTTGCCACTCCAAAGAAAAAAAGGAAAAAGGTATTCTTCAGGCACTTGTATACCTTAATCCAATTATTTGCAATGGTAGGTGTAAAAAATAAAAAAGGAAAAGGAAAAAAAGAAAAAAGAAAAATATTCAATATGTTCCTCTTGATAGTCACCCCCCCCCCAAAAAAAAATACATAAATAAAAGGTTTACATTCTAGTTCCTGGTTTAAAAAGTTAAAATCCAACTAGAGAGAGAGAAAAAGAGCCCCACTAGTGAGGGAGGGTAGAAAGGGAAGCAAAAGATAAAAAGCAATTCTAATATAAAAACAAGCCTCTGCCGCCTAATATCCAAGGCTCTTTGATAAATCAGCTCAGAGTTTTTCAAGGTCACTTCAATCTTCTTTCTCTCAACTTCAACTCCAAACTCCAACTTATCTGTTCAGAAATGAGCACCTGAATAAACAAACTGCCATGCTCATCTCTATCTTTTCCAATACACAGCTCAGAGTCCTTTATCATAACACAAACTAGTGGGAAAAAAAGAAACAATGTATCCAAGCCTCTGGACCGCAGTGCAACTTAGTTTCCTTCACTTTCACTTCCCCCTCCTCAATCCACAACCAAGAACTACAAGAAAGAAAGAAAAACGTAGAATCTCCCCCCCTTTTTTTTTAAAGGGAGAGAAATAAATCTTAAATCAAGCAGAAGAGTCTTAATCAAAAGAGAATTTTCAAAAGGATTGTTAAAAAAGGAGAAGGAAATACAAACAGAAATAAAAAGATTAAAAAGTACCAGTCCAGCTTAAAAAGTAAAACAGCCTTGCCAAGTTCAGAATTCCAATAAAAAGAGGAAAAAAGGACAAAACTTTCACTTTGATAATTAATACCCCCGCTTAAACTCTTTCCTCTTCACTTTTAGTCCACTTTCATTTTTTCAGGGTGTCCTCTCCAAGAAATAATAAGTAAAAGCTCATCTCACCAAACTGACACACTTTCTTCCAGTCTCTTCTGTTCCGGAGCTGTCCCAGCTTCAGCAGCTTGGGAGGCTGCCTCTCCGCCGCCAGCAAAAAGGGCTTTCCCTGGATCAACCAGGGACTTTGCGATGTCCCTGGGAACAACAGGACGTTCCCTTGTCAATCACTGTCTCTACGGGACGGTTTAGGTCCATGGGGACCGACCAGCAGCTGAGATATCAATGGTGATCTTGGAGAATCAAGATCTCCCGTCCAACCGCCAGGACGCCAGCTCCACCCTCCACAAATATTTCTATATAGTACCAGTATTATTAAATATACATGCCACCCTTCTCACTATCAAGCCACTATATAGACTTTATATATCTGCAGGGCTCTCTTTATGTATCATACATTTATTTATATTGTTTCCTTATTACATTATATACTCATTCTTTAAATTTGTTTTGCCTGTGTATATATATTTAAATTTGTCTTTTCAGGATAAGATACTTGAAGAATTCGATAAGGAAGATACCACTCATGACTCAGTGTCAGATTCTGAGGAAGATGGAATTCGCATTGATACAGAAAAAGCTCTTGCTGAGAAAGAAAAGGTTATTTTTCATGTTTCAATGATCCACATTTTTTCTTCTAATGCTCACTAAGGAATAGAATGGCCAAGTGTGATAGGACACACAAGGAATTTGTCTTGGTGCAAATACTCTCAGTATACATAAAAGAAAAAATACATTCGTCAAGAGGCAAGAATCATAAGGTACAACACTTAATGATAGTCATAGGATACAATAAGCAATCAAATCATACTAGGAAACAGTCAATATAAATTGTAAGGGTACAAGTGACAAAATTACAGTCATACAGTCAACAATTGGGAGGGGATGGGTGATAAGGAATGATGAGAAGATTGACAGTAATAGTAGTGCAGACTTTGTAAGGTTGAACAGTGTTGAGGAAATTATTGGTTTAGCAGAGTTATGGAGTTTGAGAAAAAACTGTTCATGTATCTAATTGTTCTGGTGTGCAGTGCTCTATAGCATCGTTTTGAGGGAAGGAGTTGAAACAGTTTATGTCCGGGATGTGAGGGGTCTGTAAATATTTTCACAGCCCTCTTTTTGACTCATGCAGGTTGGTAGTAATTGTTTTTTCTGCAGTCCTAATTATCCTCTGAAGTCTGTGTCTGTCCTGTTGGGTTGCAGAACCAAACCAGACAGTTATAGAGGTGCAGATGATAGTCACAATAACTCCTCTGTAGAACTGTATCAGCAGCTCTTTGGGCAGTTTGAGCTTTCTGAGTTGGCACAGAAAGAACATTCTTTGTTGTATTTTTTTGATGATGTTTTTGATGTTAGGTGTCCATTTTAGGTCATGTGATATAGTAGAACCTAGAAATTTGAAGATCTCTACTGTGACACTGTGTTGTCTAATATTGTAAGAGGTGGTAGTATGGGAGGGTTTCTTTTAAAGTCTACCACAGGTTAAATTAACAGGATAAATTAACCTATATAATAGTATGTATTCTCAAACTCTAGTTGAGAATGATTTTTTTCTTTATGTTATGCCTTGATTATTTGTACAAATAACTCAAGGCATATTCAGTATATCTTCTTCCTATTTTTCCACAGCCTGTGAGGTGGATTGGGCTGAGAGAGAGTGACTGGCCCAAAGTCACCTACCTGGCTTTCATGCCTAAGGTGGGCCTTGAACTCACAGTCTTCCACTTTCTAGCCTGGTGCCTTAACCACTAGACCCAACTAGCTTAAGTTTCAAATTCTTATATTGTTCAGTTATATAAATTTTGAAGCCAAAATTTGGATTTTAGTAAAACCAGGATTATGTCTTGCTGTTCTTTAGTTTTTCATAAGATTTTTATTCATATTGTAATTTGATTGCCTATGTCTACAGCTATATTAAACGTGATTTTTTCATAAAATTTCAAAATTGTCAATAAGTAGTGTTCTAAATCAAATTACAGAATGCTTTGAAAAAAAATGCCTTTAGAATATATTACAATGCAATAGTGACCATGATTTAATATCCCTATATATCTATGTCTTCTTTGTTTTTCTTCTACCATGGATTTGTAGATCCTGAAATTTATGTTCTTAAAATTCTTTAAAAAATATTCATTCTTAGATCTATCTAGATAATTATCAAAACTGATGGATGTCTTTACTGCCATCTGATTATCTGCTAGAGCAGAAGTGTCAAACTCTATTTCATTAAGGGCCTCGTCAATGTTGTGGGGGCCAGAGGGGGCCAGATGGGTGTGGTCAGGGCAACATACATGTTGGGGGTACCTGTGATGGTCTGGATGGGGCTGGGAGGATGCATTGTCTCCAGCAGATGAAGGGGAAACCAGGGTGAGCGCCAAACCCTTGTCCACCAGAGGAGTCTTGCTGTCCCTCTCAGGCCACGCGGAGGAGCCCCAGGCAGTGGTGCAGGCCTCCTGGCCTAGGCAGTGGAGGGCAAGCACCCAGCCCGATGCTTGAGCTCCAGGGCCTTGGCATCCCACAGCCCAGCTGCACTTACCTCCTTCTCGAGGCTCCTGCTGCTATGCTCACTCTCCTTGGCCAGGTTGCTCTTGGTGTGTGCAGGAGGGCAAAGTGTGTGGGTCAGAGGGAGGCCTACTCCCTCTCCTTGTAACCAAAGCATTTGTAACCAAAGCATCCTCAGCTATAGGATGAGAGACCACCAGGAGAGAAAGGGGCAAAGGGGTGGTGAAAGGGCAGCAGGACTGCTGGTGGCTAAGTGCTAAGACAGGACTTCCCTCAGACCTTCCCTCTCATAATCTCCTCCCTCCCTCCCTCCCTCCCTCCTGCATTTCTCATTAGGTGAAAATACAAGCCCTTCTTCCCCGTCACTCACTCCTACCTCCTTAGGCTATCAGCTGCCTGCATATATTGAGACACATAGCAATGAACGATTTAATCTGTGTGTTCCCATCTCCCTCCTTCCCTCCCTTCCTTTCTTCGAGCAGGGTATGGAGACTTGTGGCACCCATCCGGGCTGGAACATGGTCAGCCCTAGATCTGACCCGTGCGGCCACCCTGAAGCCAGCTAGGGGCCACACCAACATCTCGGCCCTGCCCCCTGAGTGTGCACACAGGAGGCGGTGAGCGCTGGCTTCCTGGGTGAAAAGGAAAGCACTCTAAACAAAGTCAACCTGCATAGCAAGATGTACTCGCTGCCTCCTATGCACACCTCCAAGGGGAAGCGGGGGGGCAGCTCCTAGCTGGCTCCAGGATGGCCCTGCAGATCTAAGGCTGACCATGTTCTGGCCCAGATTGTAGATCAGCGCCTGGGCTGGGCCAAGGTGCCGCTGGCTGGTCCTTCGTTGTCCCAAGGGCCAGATCTAACCACATCGCGGGCTGGATCCTTGTGTTTGACATGTCTGTGTTAGAATAAAGCCTGACAACTAATATGAATTCTTGTGCATCTTAACGTTTAAAAAAGTTAGAATTGAGAGTTGATAGATTGTGAAATAGATTGTCCTTCTGTCTTTTTCCAATGCTGTACCTAGTCCAGAATTTTATCTATAAAACAGTCCCATGAGTTAGATTACAGTGAGAAAGTAACAAACCAAATATCTTTCATAAGCATTATTCTTTCTGTTATAAAAGATTGTTTTGTTTTTTATTCATTTCAGTCATTCAATTTAAACTATTTGGATACTACTAATTGAAGATAAGAATTCTTAAAGAGATTCAGATGAAATGTCATAAAATTAGATTTATAAAATTGACATTTCAATTACTATGATGATGTGGGAGATACAGCATTTATTTAACAGAAAGAGTTTGAGAAGCCCAGAATATTATTGTTGAATTGGACTCTCCTGTTAAATTAAATTGAAGGATTTCATTTATCTAGCATTTTAAAATAATTCTGTTGATTTGAAAAACTGGGAAATTATTGTTTCAAATACATGAGAAAAAGAGAATAAGGGTTTGTAATAATATTCATCTTTGTGTTTATCACATTTGTTTTTACAGGGCAATGCTTATTTTAAACAAAGAAACTATGATGCTGCAATCGAATGCTATACAAAGGGAATGAATGCAGATCCTTACAATCCAGCTTTGCCTACAAATAGGGCATCTGCCTTTTTTCGGCTAAAGAAGTAAGTTTGTTGGTTTCCATCATATTTCACTTCAAATATAATCAATTTCAGAGTATATTGAATTACATATGTTTTTGACATATATTGAATTACATATGTTTTTTACATATTAGGATACATTTACCACACCATTATCTGACAAAAAAATTGTCTTGCTAATTTTAACCTTGTAATTTTTTTTCTCTCTTTCTCTCTCTCTCTCATTTTCTCTCTCTCTCTCTCTCTCTCTCTCACACACAACACGTATTATAATAAAAAACAAGACTATTTTTCCAGTTGGAGAGCAGTGCAAAATAGAGCTATCTGGAGAATGCAAAATGTAGTACAAGAAAGGAAAGAAAAACTAATACATTTTAAAAATATATATGTGCTTTAAGAAGAATTACTTTATTCCCATTGCAGTTTTATTACACATCAAATTTCACCTTAATGATGCTCAGGGAAATGCATTTTAAAAATCCCATTTTAGTAGTAAAACAATTCTGTGAAGTGAGGAAGACCAAGTGAGAATGATAGGCCCCATGCATTTAATGCTTGAATAGACTTTGAACAATTTGTGCTTCCTTTTTGTTATCATTAAATTTGGATTCTGGGCAAGAAAACATTGTCAAACAGACAAAATCTGGAGAGTTCGCTTTAGCAAAGCATTCTTCACTCTTGGTTACTTTTGTGATATTGTTATTTGGAACACTGCTGAATAAAAGACGAGAACCAAATTTTAGACTTCTTGTTTTCTGCTATTTTCTAGAGTTTTTTCTCATGCTTATTTTAGGTTTTGAAGAACAAGGATATTTTGCTAATCCTGTGTTAATTTTGCCTGTTAATGGGTCTTTTTAAATACTTCACAATCTTTAGTGTATTTAGTGCTTTCGCAGACAACCATCCGCCAGGGTGGAGGCTCCCTCATGGGGTGCAATCAAACTTCCAACCCGGATCATCCCAGATCAAAAACCCCCAAAAACGTCCTGAGTGCCGCCAGCCTGCCAAGGCCCCTTCCCAAGCGGCTGCTGGTGGAGCCCTGCTACCTGTGCCGACTCTCCCGCCACTGACTTTGGGCTGCTGTGCGCCAGCCTGCATGCCTATTCGCTGCTGCAGGCGCCAGGCTTACCATACATCTATGCTGAGCCTGATGTTCTTCAGACCCTGGTGGGTGCTACACCTCTCTTACCAGCTGTGCGAAGCAGGCATTAGGGCTGCCCCTGGTTGCCTTTGGCACCTGCCTCATCTGTAGCTCTGCAGTCACCTCGCCTTCCACCCAGCCCACCACCAAGACCCAATCAAAAACCTCTGAAAACGTGAGCACTGCCAACCTGCCAGGGCCCCTTTGTGAGCAGCCGCTGGTGGAGTCATACTGCCGTTCCCGCTGCCATTCCATGCACAGCTGGAATGAGAGATACAGCGCCCACCAAGGCCCAAAGGTTTTCCAAAGTTTTCGATCTGAGATAATTCAACCCGGCCAGGCAGGAGCAGTCCCGCAGCGCTGCCAAGAGCAGTGCTGCCAGGAAGTAAAGAGGCCAGCAGCAGCACGGGCAGCCGCTTGGCCATTTAAAGACTTGTGGATTTCATCTCCCAGAACTTCCCCTCCCATCAGCTCCTTCCCCTTTTTGGGTTGGGGTAGCTCGTGCCCACTGGATCTGTTGGGGTTGGAAATTCGATAGCGCCCCACGAGGATACCTTCACCCTGGCAGACAGTTGTCTGTGAAAACTGAGATGGACAGCCGGAGGGGTGGATGGCGGAGAGAAGGGAATGAGAAAGCACAACCCTTTCTCAACACAAAGCTTCACAGAAAGCGAATCAAACCATGATGAAGGGGGGATTTTCCTGTGAGTACGGTGTTAAAAGTTAACACTTCAGAAATGTTACCGATACCTGCAGAGGTCTTCTGGTGCAATACTCTGCTGCAGCTTTAGAGCATACCTCCACCTTCCCTGCATAGGATTGCAAGGTTGGAGGCTTCATCTTGCTCTGATCATCCGGAAATCCTCCCCCCCCCCCCCCATTTCCTTGCTGATCATTCTATCCTTGGGGAGCTCTGCACAGACACACATTCCAAAAATGTTCCCTCTGAAACCTTCAACTCTGCAATCCTGCGCAGGGAAGGTGAAGGTTTGCTCGGCAGAACGTTGCACTGAGAGGCCTCCGCAGAGAGCAGAACGAGAGGCAGCTCCCAGCCCTTGCTGGCTCAGTTGATCGGGTTGTGATTAAGGGGCCAAGCCTCCATGAGGTGACTGGAGAAATGTGGCACCCACAAATCAGCTGTTCCATGGAGCAAGTTGCTGGTAAGACCATTAGGCAAGGAGGCACTCCCGGCCTCCCAGAACATGGGGAAAACAAATAAGGCTTCCACAAAAATAAGATCTAAATTGAAACACCAGTACCCTATCAGTGGTTGGCTAGTATTCTCCTCAAAATTGGACAACCGGTGTGAGAATTTTTTTTTTACACAGTCCTTCCAATGTACAGTAGTAGACTATGTCTTCAACAGCCTTGATAGCTTATGAAGTTAAGAGTGGAATCTTTTTAAAGCTTTGCTCCAATTGTTCATTGATGGCTTTGAGAAATAATGTGGTGAAATAGTTAAGAGGATGGATCTAAAAGACCCAGGTCCAAATCCTCCCCTACGGTAACTTGCTAGATAACTTTGTACAAGATTTCTCAGACCTCGGTAATCAGAGGAATTGGAGGAAGATATCTAATGCAGAATTACTGAACTACTGAAAGAAATGTAGCAGATAAATAATTTCAGAATTTATATCAGGGCTTGTTATTTTATTAGTAAGCTTTTAATGAATAATTATTTTAATAGTCATACAATTCCATTTCAGGTTTTCTGTGGCTGAATCTGATTGCAACTTAGCTCTTGCCTTAAACAAAAATTATACAAAGGCTTATAGCAGAAGAGGGGCGGCTCGTTTTGCTTTGCAAAATTTTAAGGGTGCCAAAGAAGGTACATGTCATGTATTATATCTGGTCGCCAACCGGTGGGCCTCAGACCACTGGTGGTCCGGGAGAAAATTTCGGTGGGCTGCAGTGCCCCAGTGTCTGCAACAGGGGTGATACTGGCAGCAGTTGGAGTGATGCATGCAGAAGATTGCAGCATCGGAACTCTTCCCGGGTGTTCCCTGGCCTGCGAGGAGGTGGGGTGGAGTGAAAGGAACCTCTGAACTGGTGCTGGGTGCTGGGAATCTGATGTCCTGAGGCTGACAAGCCACGTGCTGAAAGCCAGATGGCTGGTGGGGAGGTAGGGCAATCCTGCAGTCTCCCTAGCTGCCTAGCAAACCGGTGTCGTGGCTGCTGCCTCCTGCTTCAGCGCATCAAGGAGGCCGAGCAGCATTGGGAAGAGCAGGGACTTCCTGAGCCACAGGAAGTGATTGCTAGTGATGCCCTCAGTTGAAGATGTTGCGAGGGGGAGGTTCGACCCCCTCTTCCTCCTCGCCAGAAGCGCTCACACACCCAGTGGGAAGGAGGAGGCTTGGCAGGTGCCAGAAGAGTGGTGAGTGCTTCTGGCAAGGAGGAAGAGAAGCTTCTGAGGGGAGAGGCATGGGAGATCACACCCTCCCCTCGCAGGTCAGGGAACACCCAGGAAGGGCTCCGATGTCGCAATCTGCACATATCAGTCCATCCGCTATCGTTATCACCCCTGTTGTCCCACCACCCCGCCAACCATCTGGTCTTCAGTATGTGGCTCATCGACCTCCAGACATCAGATTCTCACCATCCAGCACCAGTTCAGAGGTTCCTTTCCCCCCCACCCCCACCCCCGGGGACAGGAGGGGGAAGAGAGAGAAAGAGGGAGAAAGAGAGTGGGGAAGAGAAAGAGGGAGATCGGTAGAAAGAGGGGGAGTGAGAGACAAAGAGAGAAAGAAAGGGAGAAAGAGGGAGAAAGAGAGGGGGAGGGAAAGAGAGAGAGATGAGAGATCCCAGTGTTTTGTTTTCTGTGGGAAACGGACCCAAATGACTCTTTTGAGTATTTAAGGTTGGAGAAACAGACAGTGCCTGAAGGACCCCATCCCATTGGTGGGAGTCCAGGTGCTTCAGTGAGTGGGCCGTTGGATTCGTATTACTGCGGGATTTAAAATTATGAATTTGATGGTCCTTGAGCTCCAAAAGGTTGGCGACCCTGTGTTGTATAATGCATTCCTTTTTTTGTTGTGTTATGCGAAAACTTTGATTTATAGAGTATATATTTCAGTTTATCACTATTACTTTCCATTCACTACTGCTTCTCCAGTCTCAGCATAGAAGAACTTGGCCAATTATTCTTACAGGTTGCCTAAGAGGGTTTTTTTGTGTTATTGTGGGAAATATCTGTGATTTTAAAAAATTTAAACACTGGCATAATATGCTTTATTTGATCTTTGTAGAAGATCTTACAGATTTGTACTTAAAAGTTATTTTTTACAGTTTTATCCCATCTTTAGATAGATGATAGGCTATGTTAATAAATTGAAAACAAAAAATGAACTGTGGCCATGTTCAATCAAAATGAAAACAAGTACAAGCAAGAGTTAGTTTCTAATATTGTAGAATATAACTATAATACTCTAGACCAGCAGTGTCAAACTCGCAGCATCAAGTGACATATTGGACTTTTTTCCCCTTCACTAAACCGGGCGTGGGCATGGCCAGCACATGACGCATCCAGCCCATGGGCCACAAGTTTGACAGTTCTGCTCTAGACAATGGAGTGTATTTCAGGAATGAACTAGTTTATCTAGCTCACAGTTTTTGCACTGAACCATGTCATATTTTATATAAAGAACCACTAATGTATCATCATGGAAGCTTTTTTTCTTTCTTTAAAGAATTGTCTATACAATCATCATTTTTGAAAATTCTACCTTTATATCTTCATGCAGATTATGAAAAGGTTTTGGAATTGGATTTAAACAACTTTGAAGCGAAGAATGAACTAAGGAAAATTGAACAGGTGAAGAACATCAGCTTAATCAATTTGCCAATGACCATGATTCTGTGTAGCCTAAATATTTGAAATATTGTTTATGTTTTTATATTAGGCTCTCTTGTCAAAAGAAAATTGTCAGGCTGAAGAAACAGATACCTTTAGGAAAGTAGAAATTGCAGAAGATGAACTGAAACCATTGGAGGAGGATACAGATACTTTTAGAAAAGTGGAAATCGCAGAAGATGAACTGAAACAATTGGAGGAGGAGCATTTGAAGCAAAAGGCTCTGGCAGAAAAAGATTTGGTAAGCAGCAATGCAAGAATATTTTTCAGGTATTTAAATTGGAATGTTTTTGGTCTAACAAATCATTTCTTGGCCAGTGGCAGAATGACCATGCTATTCACAGATTGCATTCTCTATAATTGATAACTACATTTGCCCAATATTGTTAAACTGATTTTTTTCTGTGCTTGCTTTGCATGTCAGTAATTTCAGATGATGCATTGCCTACAATTGGCTTATGACATCTCAATTTATCTTATAATTTCAACAGTAACGCTAATTGTGGTAGAAGGCAGTGTAGTCCAAACAACTGGGGACATCATGTTGCTTACTGTCTGATACCAAGCACACAGAATTCTATATAGCTGTCTGAAAATTTTCCCCGTGGTCAATTCTTCCTGCTCTATTCTTGCAAATAAAATTATTGGGAAAAGTTTATTTTCAGTAGTACATGAATGCATATATTTAGATAACAACATCATTTATTTCTTTACCCAAATATGATAGGGTAACAGATATTTCAAAGAAGGTAAATATGAAATAGCAATAGAATGTTACACACGTGGAATAGCAGCAGATGGCACCAATGCACTTCTTCCAGCAAATAGAGCTATGGCCTATCTAAAAGTTCAAAAGTGAGTTGTGTGAATTTATCATTTTTATGTATGCATTTTTATGAAATTCACTTTTAAATGCATAATGATTTTTATTAAACCGTTCATTTTATTGTGTCATTGAAAATGGCTTACGAGGAGTCCTTGGTGCTCTCTGAGTTTGCTTGTTTTCTTATAGACGCTTCATTACCCTAACTAAGTAACATCACCCGTGCTAGTAAGGAGATTTGTCAGTGCCAGGCTTCTAGAAATTCCCTGGCATTTTTGGACTTGGCCTAATCTAAGATTGTCACATTTTTCCCAGTTGATTTTCTTTGATAATCAGCCATCAGTAGACACATAGACATTAACAACATCTATAGACTATGCAAAAGAGATAATTAATCAGCCCGAAAGGGGCAAAGACTCCACCTCTCCACCAATAATCAGCACTCAGATCAGCACAGATTAACTCCAAGGTCAACTTCAGACCAACAATCAAATAAGCAATACCCGAATCAAGAAACTGCTAAAAAGCCATCAGTAAACTGTCCAATCAAAGAATCTCTGAGGCTGCTCCCATCCACACAGACAGGCAAGACACCAGAATGTAAACTGACAGCAAATAGCACTCCATACTAGTGCTGATATTACCTAGTTAGGGTAATAAAACATCTGCAGGAAAACAAGCAAGCTCAGAGAGCAACAAGGACCCCTCTTTTCAACCCTAAGCTACAATATTCTTTATTGGTAGAATGGCTTTCATTAAGTAGTTCTGAACTAATACTTCTCACATGTATTTTAGTTGTACATAATTCATCAAATTTACATGTTTTCTTAGTGGACTTAATTCAGTCGCAATTATGTATTTATTTGCCTTTCGTCTTTATTTTTTATTAACATTCACAAAACACAACTAGTGAAAATCCAACATCTTGCAAGGAATTGTTGTTGTTAGCTTCAGATAGAGTATCTTACTATTCTAGTATCTACAATATTTTTGTTTCTTATTAATAAACATATATTAGCCCTACCCTGATTAATCTGTTGAGGTGATTTTACATGCATTCTGGTATATATTTCTCTTTCATACCTCACATAAAATATGAAAACCTTCATTGGAATAGGTGAGAATTACTGTATGCTTTAAGAGCTCAAAACTATTAAATTTTTCTGTAATAAGTATTTTTTTAAACAAGCAACTCTTTATCAATAAGATATGGAGAAGCAGAGGAAGATTGCACTCGAGCTGTGTTATTTGATCCTTCATATTCTAAAGCCTTTGCCAGAAGAGGCACAGCGAGAGCTGCCCTTGGAAAACTAAAAGAAGCTATGCAAGGTAGGATTGTGTGCCCTTTTTCTATCCAACTTTTTGAAGGAAGCAACTCCAATCCAGCAATAGCATTCAGATATTCAAAATGCTGTGGTATACGGTAGCACAAGGTTTGATTAAAAAAAATTCTAGTTACTTTTTAGAAACTTAAAAATTAAAGAATAGATAATGTCACTATTACAAAAATCCTATAGGTTTTAATCAGAGAAATGATTTGGAAGTCCTGTTGAAGCTAGTCTTGCCCTGTAAAGATATAACTGTACCATTGTGAATAAATGTGCATATTGGAAGAAATGCACTTACTTGTCTCTTTCATAAAAATATATTAAAAGCCTAAATTCTTTTTTTCTGCCTTTGCTAGATTTCGAAAGTGTCCTGAAGCTGGAACCTGGAAATAAGCAAGCAATGAATGAAATAACAAAGCTTAAAAATGTATGTGTGCTTTATGCTTATGTATTTTAATACCATCTTGCAACAGCAATTAATTGCTTCTAATCTGGATATTTTGTGGGTATTAACCTCTTTAGATTTCCATGGGTATTTATTTGAGTAATCTTTTCTTTAAGGAATTAATCGCAAAAGGATTTTTGTCAGACACTGAATATTTTGGACTATCACAGAATGAATCAGAAATACAAAATCTGGTAAAACCCTTTGATAAGCCCTTACATCTGAGATCAGCTGTAAGTAGTACTGGTTTGTTTGTTTAAATATAAATATTTTAAATAGGCCAAAAATAGTTAAAAATGTGACATTCAAAGGTGGGAGGAGGTCTTAAGTATTAATGGTAAAAGGATGCAATTTTTTGATTTTTTTAAATTTTAGTGGGAACATTTTTTGGGATAGTGTTTCTGCAAGGTTAAGCAATTTGGTTAATTGAAATTACTTGTTTCTGACTCCAATCCTGTCTCTCTTATTCATTTACCAGTAATCAAATACTTCTATATAATAATGAGGGAATAGTGGGTTTAGTAGATAACAACAGAATGCTTCTTGATAATAAAACTGAATAAATTATCCAGGATTCAATTTCACTTATCCAGTTCAAAGCATGTTATTGAATCTAACCCAGAATTTATTTAGGTTAATTGCAAATCTTGGCCACCAATTAATCATGATTCTCTTGGGTTTGAGATAAGGGTGAGATCATTAAAATCCATAGGTGGTCAAAACGTTTATTAGAACTAAACAAAGTTAGTCAAAAGAGCATGAACATTTTTGAATCACAGTATTAAGTCATAAAGTTCACAATAAAAATACCAATGTCAACTTCTTGGACTCAGTATATTGGGTATTGTTGGTAACAGATTACACTCAGTCGTCAGGAACAAAGCAAATGGTTGGTAGCTGATTTTAAAACCATAGTTGCTAGTCTTCACATGTTGATAAGTCAGGAATTAATAAAGAATATTTGTCATGGTTGAAATGAGGGATCCTTGGCGCTCTGTGAGTTTGCTTGTGCACTTGCAGACATTTCATTACTCAAAATGAAACAGCTGCAAGAACACAACGAATCTCAGAGTGCACCAAAGACTCCTCAACTCAGGAATTGGCCAACACAAAAAAAAGTGGAATTCTGGTTTATTCTCTCCTGCTGTTTTTTTTATCTCATTCTCCTTTTGCACATTCAAATAATGATAAACTAGCATTTTAATGTTATATTCAGGTAACTGAAAAATCAGGTACAAAAAGTATAATTATTTAAAGGGGTAAAATTTCAGTTATTTTCTTCATTCTACCTTTGTAGAAAGGTAGATTGAAAGATAGGATACAACATTTCCCTTGGATTATTTCTTTGGAAGAGATAGACAAAGTACTCTTTGTTTTCATTAAGACAGATATAGTTATTCTTCAAATTGTTGCTCATTATATGTAAAAGTGTGCTTCTATGTTAATTCATTGCTCGGTTTTTGTTTATTTAGAAACCTTTAAGAAGAATAAACATTGAGGAAATTAGTAATGATGTGCTAAGTGCAAATTTGATGTCCACCAGAGAATCTGAGCCTATTCAATCTGTTTTTGATAACCCAAATAAAACACAGGAATTAATATCTATTAAGAATCAAAATGAAGATTTTTCTTCTCTATCTGAGACTCCCAAAGCAAAGCTACTGAAAATAGAAGAAATTGGTGATGCTTTGTTGACCGGGTAGGCTTGTATTTTTTAGAACAGAAAATTATCAATTTTTGTGTTCAAAGGCTTTGTAAAATAAATATCCTATGCATGAATTTGTGCCAAAAGTATATTATGATTTTCTTACTACTTTTTGTAACCCTTTAAAATTATACATGAGTTTAAGAATCTAGTTCAACATTTCAACTGCTAATTTACATCTCTACAGTTTTAGTATTTGTTCAGCTTAATTACATAAGAAAATTTGCATAAGTTGCTACACAAATGACAATTTGTTTTCATTCTTTCAGAGATTCTAATGCTACATTAGATTTTATACACCCCCACCCCATATATAGATATAGATATATAGATATTATATATAAAATATTCAATTGGTAGTGAAATTCTATTCACAGAAAATGTCTCCAGGGTAGGTAATTGTATATATTTCCTAAGGCAAAATATTTATCCAAACAGAAATTCTCTGTCTTAATATTTTAGATCTGCTACCACAAACACTGTGAAAGAAAAACCATCACTTCAGCCTTGTGCTATAAAAAAACAAGCTAAGAGAGAAAAATACATTATATCTTCTGTGTCTGAAGTTTCCGTGCCTCCAGTCCCTGTGAATTCTTTCCAACTTGAGTCAGATTTCCGAAAATTAAAAAATTACCCCAATCAATTGTATACATATTTGAAGGTAAGATAATTCATTCTTTCTATGATTTGTGGTGACTAATTTCTCCACATTTTTGGCATTTAACCAATTTAATTTCGAGAATCAGTTTGATATGGTGGTTAAGGCATAAACTAGAAACTGGGAGACTGAGTCCTGCCTTAGGCACAAAGCCAGCTGGATGACCTTGGACCAGTCACTCTCCCTCAGCCATAGGAAGTAAGGAATGGCAAATTACTTTTGAAATCTGGTCAAGAAAGCTGCAGAGACTTGTCAGAGCAGTTTCCAGAAATCAAGACTGACTTGAAGGGATTCAGAAAATGGTATAGCTTAATTGTATAAGTATACTGGCATCTTTCTTTGAGATATAATTACATATTCTATTTTATTTATCTTATATTTTTGTATTTTTTTTATAAAAAGTTTTTAGAGTTACATACATATCAATATGTGAACAATATGGCAACTGGGTGTCTTATATTTTGATACAATTAAAATAATACTCAATATATTTAACTTTAATAAACTTCTATACTTCTAATATTCCTACCTATGTTTGTTATTTCCAAAATTCTCATTCTTTGGTTTTCAATTGTTCAGTATCTAACTTGTATACCAATCCTTATATTCAGATATCTTCCTTTTACATCCAGTAGCATGTTAATAATCATGTTGGCTATTTTTTCCACAATCTTATTTCATTTTAACATTAATACACATCTTAATATTCCATTATAATCTTCTATTCATTTATGTATTCAATATTTCATTGTATTAGTTGTTTTATGCCAATCCTCATGTTATTCAAATATACTTAATATCACCCTCATTCGAATTCTAGTTTTCTTCGTTTTTCTGACATCATCTTATTATTAAAAGAAGTGTATTCCATTATTTCCCCCCTCTCCAATTCCATCCCAGTTCTAACTTTCAGTTATGCCACTACAATTTCCAAGAATATTCCCTAATAGTCTTTTTTAATATAACATTTCATTTATCAAATATATCCTTCCCTTTACCACAAATAAAACATCAATAATCATATTTAATACATTTAACAAGTCCTTGTAGTTCTACTAATAATACCCCTGTTAATATTAAATTCCAATCTTCCGTTATTTAATTAATATTTTAATACATTATTTTTATACTAATCACCACTTTAATCAAGCCTACTCAATTTAACTATCATTCAAATTCCATTTCATATATTCCATTGTCGTCCCCGCTCTAATTTCCAACCCTATTCTAAATTTAATTATATCTTTGTTATATTGGAGAGAGAGAAAAAAAAATTTAAAAAGAAAAAAATTGTTCTTTAACCATTATCTCTTATTTGCTTTAAAGTGTTAAATATTCTCTTTTTAGCTCACCTCCCATATTCCTCTCTCAAGTCTTTGTCCCTGTCTACTTCCAGATCGTAACCTATCATTTTAAATTTTTCTCCACCCTGTTCCATTGTCTAATTTTCAAAATGTCTGCTCTTGTTTTAGTTTCTCTCTCAGGGGAGTCATCTTGCAAATTTATTTCCTCTTTCCATTCCCTTAAGATACTCTCCTCTCTACTTATTACATCCATTTTTATTATATTTATTTTCTCTTTTTTCTCATCGCCACAGTCTATTTGTTGGGTTTTTCTCTGTATTTTCTTCTGATCTTCTAATTAATTCCTCTTCTTCTTGTGCATCTTGTTCATTCCTTTCCAGTTTTTCTTCTATGCTCTGCATTTTGTTAAGAATTTTTTTTCAGCTGTCCTTAATATCCTTAGATATTGACACAATTTCTTCCCAGATCCCGTTCTGTTCTTGCTGGTGAGACATCTCGTTTAATTTCTTTGAATGTTTTTTTAAGGCCAATAATCCAAAAATCCAAAGGCAAGTTGAATATTCACGCCAAAATCACTTCTCACAAAGTTTAAAATTCTTGTATTTTATTTTCAATCCTTTTGTTGAAACTTTCAAAGTCACTTCAATAATATTTTCTGCTTCCTGGGAATATCTTGTATCTTCCTTCCTTACTTAGGTGGAACATTTAATTCGCATTAGCATTTAATGTTATTTTAGCCAGTTTTCAATTTTAAAATATCAATCCAAAATAATAAAGTATCTGTTTTTTTAAGTATATAGTTCCAATATTTTAATATGCTTCCACAAAACAATATTTATCCTCTTTAAAATTCCAATTTTCTATGTTTTCTATATTCCAAAAATTGCCTTCTCCCTCTCCTTCCCACCCCCCCAGCTTTAAATCTTTTCTCTTAATACTTGTACTGCTGCTTTTAATATGACAATGAAATCCTTTTTTTCCCTGGCAAATCTTTTTGGGGTTAGATTTTAAATAGTTCTTCTCACCCAGTTCTGTATATTCTCCACTTTCTCCTCTCCTGCACAGTGCTTTGGTATATTCATGGCTGTCCCGACTGTGGTGGCCATTTTGAGGGCCATTTCTCACCTACGTGGCATAGAGGAAAAAGCTCCGGGGTTAAATCAATTTAATTGACCTGTAAAGCTGCTGTGTGTTTACTTGGAACTGAAACTTGAAACATTTGTATTAGAATCAGAATAGAGCTGGAATGGACCTTGGAGGTCTTCTCGTCCCCCCCCCTGCTCAAGCAGGAGGTCCTATACCATTTCAGACAAGTGACTGTCCAGTCTCTTTTTAAAAACCTCCAGTAATGAAGCACCCACAAACACTAGCCGGCGGGGATGAGTTACAGGCTGAGCTGGCAGGGAGAAGAGGCTGTGGGCCACTCGAAATTTGGAAACAGGCCACAATTGGCCCCCGGGCCAGACTTTGGACATGCCTGGTCTACAGTTTGCTGGGTCTATTTTTTTTCCTTTTTTGAAGATGGGTGCCATATGAGCTCTTCTCCAATCCTCTGGTAGTGCCCTGGTGCTGCAAGATTTTTTAAAAATATGATACAGTGGTTCTGAGATAACATCTGCCCGCTCCTTCAGAACTCTGGGGTGTAATCCATCAGGTCCTGATGGTTTACATTAGTCAAGATCAGATAGGTGCTCTCTAACAATTTTCTTGCTTATTTTAATTTTTATTTCTAGTCTGTCTTTTACAGTAGTATTTTTGGTAGGTTGGGCTATAATTTTTGTGTGGGTGAAGACTGATGCAAAGAATGAGTTAAGCAGCTCTGCTTTCTCTCTACTGCCTGTTACTTCCTTGCTGTTTTGTCTCTTTAGTGGACCTACTGTTTCCTTGACTTTTTTCTTGTTATTAATATGTTGAAACTTTTTTAAAATAAACTTTGACTTTTGTTGCAAGTCTTTGTTCATTCCTAGCTTTGCTTTCCTAATGTTCTAATTTCATCTTTTCAATTTTGGACTATCTGCTGATATTCTGCCTTATTTCCTCTTCCATTTTTTGAACTTTGTCTTTCAGTTTATCAGAGATATATTTGTGCAACAATGCTGCTGGTTTCTTCTCGGATTTCTTGTTTTTCTTTTTCAGCGTTACTGTGCTGGACTGGGCTTTAATGATCATATTTTTCAGCGTTTCTCATACTGCTTGAGTTGTTTTCCCCTTTAGGATTTTTACCCATGAAATTTTGCTTAAGTTCTCTTTGAGTTTGTTAAAATCAGCTCTTTTAAAGTTTAAAAGTTTCGAAAACCTTTATGTATTATGCTGTTACTACCTTTCTCCCAAATAATCAACTATAATGTGCAGGCTTGCACCTTCTTTTGATAATACTGATTATCATGCAGTGTTCATTAGCTTGAGAGAGGGTTATTCACCCATGTTCATCTAAGATGAACTTTGGGACTAAGTGTGAACCCTTCATGGTAGACCAGGTCAAGAAAAAGACACTGCAGAAATTATAGAAATACTATTTATTAGAGTTAGGATTGGCTACAATAAATTATGTTTGCATTTTTTAAAGTAAGCTTCATGTAAGAATATGAAATCTATTAATAGTAAATATGTGGTCTGGTTTATATATATTTCTATTATTAGTCTGATTTTCTTTTGTTCTTCCAAAGCAAATTGATCCTTCCCTTTATCCTAACCTCTTCCAAAAATCATTGGATCCAGAGGTTTTTTGCCAAATCTTGAAAATTTTGCAGGATTTTCATACTAAGTAAGTTCAAAACGATTTTCTCAGATTAATTTACTATTGTATTTTTGGTTGAATTGTGCCTTTAGTTTTAATATTTTCTGCTGCATATTTCTTGAGACAAATTTGTTCTATCTGATACTAATAATATACTAATATTAGAATTCATACTATTGGATGAGAAGCAGGCACAGTAAATCAGGGGTGTCAAACTCAAGGCCTGGAGGCCAGATCCAGCCCATGGAGCTGGCCTGGAAACAGCAAAGAACCAGCCCGCAGTGCCTCCACCAGCTAAAACAAACTAAAAACAAAACAAAAGGAGAAATGTTCCCCTTTTGCATTTGAGCATGCAGGAAGGGACAGGAAAGGAGAAAGGGAAAGAAAAAGAAAGGAAGGTGGGAAGAGACCAAGGAAGGAAAAATAAGGAAAGAGGAGAAGGAAGAATGAAGAGGGAAGAAAAAGAAGAGAAGGAAGGAAAGAAAGAGATTATAATGAGAGTGAGGGAGGGTTCCAGGGAAGTCCTGCCTTAGCATTTGGCCACCACAGATGCCCCAACATGACCACCCCCATCCCCGGACATGCCCAACCCCACCTATCCCCCCAGCCCTACAAAGTCAGACACAACTGTGATGTGGCCCTCAATGAAATCAAGTTTGATACCCCTGCAATAAATTATTATGTAATTTAAGATGTTTTAAAACATCTTAAGGGGTAAGAACAGCAAAAGTAGTTCCCATGGCTGAAACACTTCAGTGTGACTTTTACCATTTTTAATAGAAATCTAGAGCTGATCCATAAGTACAGTTGCCATGACAATTTTTTCTTTATACATATCTGACAAGATTACATCTCAGAAATACTCTGAGCTTCTGAATAAAGTGTTAAATTAAAAAATGAAAGCATTCTTTTTTTGCAGACTTATAACTAGGGAAGAAGAAGCAACTCATCTCAATATTTTTGTGCTATGTTTCAGAACATTCTGAATTTCTAGAAAGCACAAAATTCTGCCCAAATATTGTTCTGGACGGGATCAGTGACTACCTCTTGAAAGACGTTGTAAAGGACTTCCATCAAGCTCTCTGGGCATATTGGAAAATTCAGCAGATAGAACCTATGGTCTTGATTAATAATAGTTTGCCAAGGCCAACTAGTGAATATTTTTTTTAATTCAAGGTGCCAAAAAAATTAAACCAAGAAAATAATTCTTCTTAAACTTTTACCAGTATCTTTGGGAGAGGGGTAGTTACTTTTTAAGAGGAAGTATAATTTATTTATGTAGTTGCATACTTGTATACAGAAGAAGAAAAGCTTACAGTGACCAAGGAAATAAAGATTAGACAACTTTTTAATATAAATGGAATGTTTCCATTATTGTGTATCTATAATATAGAACAGATTTTATTTGTTTGTTTATTAAATTTCTACACTTAAGTGATTCTGGGCAGTTTAGAACCAGATAATTGCAGATACAACGGAATGCCATATTTGCAGTTTGAAGACATTCTCTTATTTAAACAATGGCAATTTTGGGAATCCATCAGCTAACAGAAAAGTACAGAAGAGTCATTTGGTTTTCAGGCAGTGACTTTATTTTCATTTTAGCAACAGTTCTGTATTTTATACTGTATATAGCTGCTTTTAGAGTATGCAGCTGTATGAATTATTTTCAAATATGCATTTTTCATTTTACTCAGTGTTGTGCTATTTTTATGCCACAAATAAAAATAATGATATGTATGAATTAATATCTTACTTGCAAGGAAAGAAGAGCCTTTACTTATCCTTGAAATTCTGCACAAATTATCAGAATCCAAAAGATTTGATATGGCAGTTATGCTTATGTCAGAGTCAGAGAAAAAAAGTAAGTAAAACGTATTACTGGGTCACTATTAAAATCAACTGGCTTGATAGTTTAGAGATTAGTATAAATGTTGCAGCATGTCACTATTCCAGATATATTAAAAACATTTATTATAACATTTTTTCCACAGAAACCCTTCTGTCCCTGAAAATATTTGAAAAAAATTTTTCAGAACAAACTATAAAAGGATTTGTTGGGCTTGTGAAATGCTTTCTAGCTCTTTGAATATCTTTTATTTCAGTTTATATTGGAAGATAATAAGGAAACAAAGAACCAAAAATGAAGAATGGCCAAGCCATCTTCTGCCTTTTTTTTGTACAATTACATCTGGATAGCAGTGGATTGTATTGTTCATAAAGTTAAGCTTAAGGAAATGTTACAGTTTATTCCAAGTTTAATATGACTGTTAGTTCAGTAGGGCCTTTGCAACATTTATTGTCTTTTTAATATATAAATTGAATGATGATATAATTTACTAAATGCTAAATGTATTTTTAATTTGAACATAATGTAATACCAAATTTTTCTCTCTCATTATAGCTGTACGTTGTTTATTTGATCATTTGGAACAATCTCATTTGGAAGATTCTCTTATTAAGCAACTCAAGATAAAATACAGCATTTAATTTAAAGACTTTTTGAATCTCTGTATAAATACAGCAGATTATATACTGCTTTGGAAGGACAGTTCCATATAGATGATTATGATAAGAGAATTTCAAGTTCATTCTGCTTTTTTGTTATGAGTTGATCCACCATGTTTTGCCTGAATCTTATTTAATTTTTCATTTTGAATATTCTGTAGAAACAAGATTGACACTTTTACAATATCAAATTCCATTCTTTATTAGTTGTGTGTTAAAATTATATATTTATTTGTATAAATAAATTCACAAATGTTAAATTATTTCAAATCTTTTTTTTATTTGCAATAATTCCAATATTTCTTGACAGAATTTCAAGCTTAAACAAGTGAAAAATCACTTTTAAAAAACCCTCTATCTAATGCTTTCCTTATTTTGATTATTTAGTCTTGATATCTTTTAAGAACATTTGTTTGCCATTAAAATTTCACTAATTACAGTTTTGACTATGTCAGCTTCTTTTGAGATAGAACCACTATCTATACTTGATTGTATGTGATATATAATCCTTAAACAAGGAATAAGATTTTCCTTCTGAGTACCATGGTAGGATGAGCTACAGTAGAGGGAATTACTTTTTAAACTATATAGCCAAATGTGATGTTTATATAGTAAACCAACCTATGGATAATCCTTTCAGGTAGGTTTACTCATTTTATTATTTCTTTATCCCACTTTTGTATACCTCAGGGTATCAAATATACCTAATATTCCTTCTTCCTCCTTCACAACAATAACAACCCTATTCGTACGTAATAATGAGCCTTTCTCCACAACAACAACCCTGGGGAGTAAGCTGGCATGAAAGAAAGTGGCTGACCCAAAGTCACCCAGCTATTTTTCATGCCTAAGGCATGATTAAAACTCACAATCTCCCTGTCAGACCTGCCCCAATCTGATCCCTTAGGAAAGAAAGACTCCATTTGGTTGAAGCAAAATATTCTTTTACTACAAGATGTTGGCTGCAGTAAAGTCAGGCTAGATATGGATTTCCCATGCTCAAAAGATAAGAAAGGTTTCCCCTCATCCTAGTCCTCCCCTTGTGACCAGTCCATCTTCAGCCAATTGAAACTTGCTGAAGAGTTTTGAGAACGCTGTTTTGGGGTAATCCACATTTTTTCTCAGGGTGCGTGGCCTTGTATACAAACTGGTTTTGTGCTTGTCTGGTCTTTATTACCTGTCATTCCTTCCTCCCTATTTCCTTTCACATAGCTTTATTGCCCGTCTATCCTCCCTCACCACTTCTACTCTTTGATGGCAGGACCTGTGAGATGCCAAGCTGAATCTGGAAAACCTGACATTCTGCCCCCCTTGGCAGAAACATTGGTCCTGTAAAAAACGGGGAAGGGAAAGAAAGAAATTATCTAATTATCAATTCAATGAGGTTTATCTGGGTACTATTCGTGGAATTTTTTTAAGCAATCTGTAGACTTTAATATATTTCATAATATCAACCCATTCAGTCTCCAAAGGAGGGAAGGCTTTCCATGCTACCAAGTACTGGATTTCCCCCCAGTGCATATGTCCAAAATGTATTTGACTTCAAAGTGTTGCTCTCCTCAATTATAATGGGGTCAGGAGTTGGTTGTGACTCAGGACCTAGGGAAGTCATGATCTCTGGCTTCAGTAGGCTGAAATGAAATACTGGGTGTATGCGTCTGAGCATTTTTGGCAAAGTTCTACAATCACTGGATTAATTGGCTCAAGTCCTATGGTCATTGGGCTAATAATCCATTTTATGGGGAAAGGTCCAATTTTTTGGACAGTTGTCTAGGTTATAAGAGAGAGAGAGAGAGAGAGAGAGAAGATAATAGAAGAAGATAATAGAAAAGTCCTGGAAGGACCTAGGCCAAGTCACTCGACTAAAAATAAACAGCAGCTAATGCTCTCCACTGAAACCACATTATTTCTCAACAGTGTTCCTTAAAAAGGATGCATCTATGGAAGTTCTCTTCAAGTAAATGCATACTAGCACATCCTTAAAGAGATCCAGATCAATCCCTTTCCTCTTGCCAAACACTACTTCCACAAGAAAGCTTTCACGACTTCCCAGAACCAACTGCTGTTTGTAGGATTACTGGTTATGATTATTAATAAAATCTATGTGTATATCCATTCCTGATGTATTCATGTTCCTTGTAGGAATGACTCAAGTGCACAAAATCTATTTTTTTAAATTACAGGAATTTTATTCTCAGGTGGGGGAGGCAGAATAATATTTAATTAAATAGCTTAGGAAGCTCAGAATTCCCTGGATCAATTATTTTAGATAACTAAAATGATGGCAGATTGTTTACATATTCTGGTGTTACTTTACAGAATGTTGCTGCTGCTACCTGTAACAAGAAAAAATAATACTGAAATTTGTATAGAGATGAGATAATTATTCCATGCTTGATACAATCTCCAATTCTTTTCCAGTAAGTTTGGTAAAGCTGTTACTATCCTATCGTCGCTTTGGGTTTTGCTATTAAAATAAATGATCAAGTGGCTAGGCTAACAACAACAACAACAACAATAATAATAATAGCCTAAAGACCTAGGCAAGCACTTAAAAACAATTGGCGCTGACAAAATCACCATTGGTCAGCTGCAGAAGGCCACCTTACTGGGATCGGCTCGCATAATTTGCCAATAAATTCACATAATTCGCATAATTCAAGTAGTCCTAAATGCTTGGGCAGTGTTCGACTAATGATTTGTGATACGAAACCCAGCACAGTTATTTTGTTTGCTGTGTACACTTTTTTTGTGTCAATAATAATAATACTAATACTTTATTGTCCTTGTACATATATATTACACAGTATACACATACAACAAAATTCACATAACACCCAGAGACCAGACCCAACACGCACACACACATGACAATCTCCCAAACTATCATAAACTATTTAAAAATGTCTATAGTGATCTTCCTTTTCCTGGAATATATAGGGACTAGCTGGATACCCATGCTTTGCGACAACTCTATGTAATTGGACTATGCAGGAGAAATCCAGTTTACAATCTGTTGGCTCAGTGGTGGTTGGTGATTGAAACACATAAGGGAATATCGTTCCTGCCTTGAGTCCGGAAGCAGTTCCATCGGTGGAACATTTTGGTGTGGTACCGACGTAGTACTGTAAAGAGCCCCAGACCATTCCTGAGTGAAGGAGTGGAACGTCTGCCAGTTTGAACTGAGGTAACGGAATGTGAGACAACTGGTAGTTGGAACAGAGGGTTTTTTCAGATGGGGAGGGGGAATAGAACTCCTTAGCATCAGAGCATGTTAATTACTGTATTAAGAAATAGTAATGATCTGATGGTCATTTCAAAAAAACATTTCTAAACGAGCACCTAGAAGCCAAGAGGAACATACGTGCCAAATTTCAAGTTTGTAGGCTTTATGGTTCTGGAAATATTGTGATGAGTGAGTGGTACTTGGCTTTTATACATTTCTATACTAAGCCTTCAAAGTTATTTACAATTTTAACACCATTCAAAATGTAAGACAAGCATAAATGTACACTGCAACAAAACCATGAGGTCATAAAAATCATCACCCGTTCTTGCAGAAACATGCTTAATGGAAGCAATCAGAAACAAATGATAGCAAATGTAGTTTTAATAGAACACAGAAATTGCTATTTATTCCTTGAGACTATTCCACCTCAGAGAATAATAAGAAAGATAACGCCTTACATTAATAGCCATGCCAACTCTGAGAAAGAAGTTGTGTCTTTGGTATAACCTTAAACCTGAACAATACAGGCCACCGGCCATTAAAGCTTCATTCATTAAAAAATATGGAAGTGTTTTCCCTAATAAATCTAAAATATATGCTATATTTCTGAAAATATATTTTATGAATATGTACAATAATATCACATATAGAACAAAATACCTCAGGCAAAGCAATTTTTTCAAAACATTATACTTAAAACATTTACCTAAAACATTTAAAAAGATTTAGTTTTCATCTAGGGGTCAGAATATCTATACTTTCTATACAATTCTGTGAGAAAATCATCTGGGCCTAGTATTTTGGCATTCCTCAAAAAATTATTTGTTCAATTAAATCCATCTAGATCTGGGATGTCAAACTCATGGGCCACGGCCGGATGCATCATGCGCTGGCCATACCCATCCCATTTTAGCAAAGAGGAGAAAGTTATGACACGTCACGTGACAATGTGTCATCGCGAGTTTGACACCCTTAATCTAGATCAACTCAGAAAACAGCTTTAATCAGGAAAAAAGTATTTGATAAAAATTTAATTTTCCATCAAATCCTTATTTTATTAAGGATTTTTAAAGTTATCTTGTGTCTCCAAATTGATATTATTGTAGTTCACTGGACTACATTTCTGAATGTATTGCTTCTTGAATTGATGTATCAATATACCTGTTTTTTTTTCCTCCTGATTCCCAAAATTTGTTGTAAAACAAGTTAACAAAAAATCTGTCTTAATAAAAAGAAAATGATAAATTTTTCTACATGACAGTTTGCATTTCATTATCTAGAGAAGATAACACTGGATTAATACAAATTGAGACAATAGAAACTTAAATATAACTTCTAAATTTATCTTCTAAGAATGCCTTTTTTCCTTTTTGTGAGATATAGGCAAGGAATATATGCCTATATGCCTTACCTTTAGTTATGATAAAGAATTATGAATGTTCCTTCAGATTAAAACAGGTTTGAAACCTATTTGCTTTTTGAAATTAATCTAACCAATTAACTGCCATTTAATTTTAATTGATAAATTTAATTTAATTATCTAATTTATTCTAATAAATTTAATTAATTAACTGCCATTTTAATTTTAGTTAATAATTGCCAATTTAATTTTAAGTAAATTGGCAACTATTAGCTCAAAAGGAACAATATCTGAGATATATATTTCTGTGACATTTTAATATGAAGAATTAAAAGATATTCAGATGAGATAAACTTTTACATAAATAAAAAAGATATAAAATCAAACATACTGGATAAATTGCATAATGTGAGAGATAGTGTCTACAGATAGATGGTATGATAGTCCACAATGAAGTGGCAGTTTTCCAGGAAGAAGTGAGCACATTCTAAGAAGTGGGGGTGGGGATGGGGAGTAGAAGATGAGTTGGATAGGAGATAAGAGAGTTTAGGACAAGGGTCTTCAAACTTGGCAAGTTTAAGACTTGTGGACTTCAACTCCCAGAATTCCTGAGCTAACATGACTGGAGGAGGAATTCTGGGAGTTGAAGTCCACAAGTCTTAAAGCGGTCAAGTTTGAAGACCCCTGGTTTAGGATAACAATCCCTAGAATCTCCCAGGGTATATCCGTTGGAGTGAGAATAGTAAAGATTTAATCTAGCAAGATACTATTAGTATGAGCAAATAAATAAATAAAGAACTGAACTTTGGCTGGACTATACCCACCTCACACAAATAAGCCTTCAGTGCTAATCAAATTGAAGATATAACTTCTTAAGTGAAACCCCAGGATGAAAAAACTCCTTGAGATCAAAAGCAATGACTTTTTAAAATTTCAATGAGCATTCCTTCCTTCCTACTACAATCCTCAGGAAATTAAGCAATTTGTAACAACATACAATTATACCATGTGATACCTATGTTAAAATTATATAATAAATTATAAAAATACATTAGCATAAAATACTAAACTACACTGATATCATCTCAATTGCTACAGGTTCTCTGAACAACATTTTCCTGAAGGGCCAGAAATCATCCTCTATGCAATACTTTGTATAATTAGAAAAAATCTTTAATGGACCCTCTATTATGATCTGTGTTTGTTTAATCACTGAAAAATCTATTTTTGTTATGTGATCTCAGAAATCTAAACATAAACATGTATATCCTGCTTCCATGTAAGAGGATTAGAATCTAATGGCTCTTCTGTTTTTTAAATAAAAGTCTATTGGGTATCTTCTACTCAATTTTGTCTAAACTAGAATTTTCCATACTTTTCCATATTTTTGGCAATCCTGATTTTATTTTTGTGTTTCTAACAGGCCTGGCCTATAATGAATTTGCTGAAGCGTTTCATGGCAGTCTCAGAAGTTCCATGTGATTTAATTGGGAGATATTGCTTCTTAGTTTATAATAAAAGTGATATATGAAGTACGTTCATTGAGTATACTACAGATTAAAGCACAGTTCTTAATTCCGAATTGTCTTCCTTATATAGATATTGAGACAACCTACTATTTTCCAATTAAATGAAAAAACTCATTTTTTTTTCAGTTAAGGGAGACATGTAGCTAGCTCTCTAGATAAAATGAGATAGACGGTAACAGATGGAGAAAAATACCAGCTGATATATTTTGATTATGGGAGAAAAGAATACTTAAAGTTCAAAGTATCTGGAGGCATACGATATATTAATAACCTGAACAATATTTGTCACAAAATGAGTTACAGGGGAATACAACTGTTCTTTCTTTCTGTGCAAATACTTCTTATTTATGCCTTAGTTGACTGGCTAATTCTGGAACTCTACAAATCTTAAAAATTGTCAAGGTTGAGAAACCCTGCCTTAGACTTCCATTTTCAAAGTATCTGCATATTTTCTATTTTCTCATTAGTCAACTATCCAATTAATTTCTACTTCCCAGCAAAATTCAAGCTAGGTATGCTAAAAAATAGCACTGTCTACCGATTTTTTTTTTCCTGAGAGTTGATAAGGAAATGTAAGCAATAAATTATTAGAATAATATATACTGTGTATATGTATTATATATAACAAAAAATATAAAAAATCTTCAAAGAACAACCTCAGTAACAAGATCCTAAGAAGGTAATCATGCCATCCAATTCAGAAGAAAATATTTGTGGTTCCTCTGAAGAGAAGACAAGTCCAGAAACAGGAAGCATGTAAGATACTGTCTTTTTTTCTGTATAATTTTTCTTTAAAACATTCTTTTAGAACTTTTTTTTGGGTCTAAGCTTTTTTTAAATTTTTTAAAAACAAACAAACATAAAAACATAAAACCATCTTCCATTTTATATACATACAGTGTGTCAGTTGGTTACATATCTTTTATGCTATCCTTTTGTAGTCATTTACTCACAATTTATATCAGTCTTCATATTGTCGAACTAACATATGCTTATATATTTATCAGTTATTAATCATCCATGACTAAACTATTTATTCCATCGTTTTATACGAGATGTTCCAAGTTTTATCTTAAAATTTGTGTTATACTTTCAACCAGTGGTTATATATGTCTATATTATGTTTTATATCAGTCTATTAAATTTCTACCACAAAATTATCTAGTCTATTATATTACCATGCCTTTTTATCCAACCATTGATAAAACAAATCCCATATCATATAAAATTGCTTGTCTTCTTGTTCTCTAATTTCAAATGTCGGTTTACTCATTTCAGCGCAGTCCATAATTTTTTTGATAACTTCCTCCTGCATAGGTATTTTGTCATTTCTCCAGTTCTTCGCAAATACAATTCTAGCCACTGTTAAAACATTTACAATCAAATATTTCATTTCTTTATGGTATATGTCCGGTATAATTCCCAATTTAAAAATGTCTAATTTGAAGTCTGTGTATTGTTTTATCATTTTTTCCAACCATGTGTGGATTTTAGTCTAATATTTCTTCACATCCAAACATATCTACCACATAAGGTAATATGAACCAGGTATCTGATGACATTTCCAGCATTTATCTGATTTATTCTTAAACATTCTCGCAAGTCTCGTCGTGGATAAGTGCCACCTGTAAAACATCTTATACAAATTTTCTTTATATGCAGTTGACATTGTCATTTTATAATTTTGAGACCACAATTTTTGCCATTTTTCCAAATCAATCCCATATCCAATTTTTTCCCCAAAGCAATCATTGTTTCTTTGATCTGTTCCTCCTCCAATTTAAATTCTAATAGATGTCCATAAAGTTTTTTAATTACCTTTTCATCATCAAATTTTATCTAAATCAGTCAACTTGTCGTAAATACCTTCTGCCTTGGAGTCTTTATCAAATCTAGATTGTATTTGCAAATATGAAAACCAATTCATTTTTACACTTTGTTCTTCCAGTGCTTGCATAGATTTAAGTTCACCCTTTTCATTCAGTATCTCTCCCCATATCTAACTGTTTGTACCTTTTTATATATTATTGGATAAGAAAAAGCTTCAATAGTTGATATCCATGTTAGAATTTTGAAGTAATGTTGTCTTTTTATCTTCTGGTTCAAAAACAATGCCTCATGATATAATGTCTTCTGAAATACCCCTGTGTTTTAGTTCTCTTATACCAGAGAAACGCATGCCATCCCAATAGCAAGTCATGGCCTTCTCAAGTCAATAATCTACTGTTCCTTAGTGTTATCCATTCCTTTACCCACATCAAACTTGTCACCTGGTAATAAAGCTCCCAATTGGGCAAAGCAAACCCTCCTCTTATTCTTGCATCTTGTAACAGTTTTAATTTTATTCTTGCTTTTTTACCTTTCCAAATATATTTCAACACAATTCTATTTAAATCTTCAAAAAACTCTTTCCCTAATCGAATAGGAATTGTCTGGAATAAATATAAAACTCTAGGCAATATATTCATCTTAATTGTGGGTATTCTCCCAATCAATGATAGTTGCAGTTTTTCCCATTTCATAAAATCTGTCACAATCAGCTGTTTGAGTTTAACATAGTTATCTTCCTTCAGCGTACTACATCTTGGTATAATATGAACCCCTAAATATTTAACCTTGTTCATGACCTGCATTTTTAAAATTTCTTCCAACTCTTTCTTTTGTCTTGCTAACATATTCTTTGTTAATATCTTCGTTTTGTCTTTGTTTATTCTCAAACCTGCTACTTTTCCATATTCTTCTATTTTTTCTATTAATTTGGGTGTTGTTTCCAATGGGTCTTCTAATATAAATACCAGGTCATCTGCAAAAGCTTGCAATTTATACTCTTCCTTTTGGATTTTCATTTCTTTTATTTCTTTATCTTCTCTAATATTCCTATTCAAGTCTTCCAATATTAACACAAACAGCAGAGGCGACAATGGACAGCCTTGCCTTGTCCCCTTTCTTATATCTATGGATTCTGTTAATTCTCCATTCACCATCACCTTTGCAGTTTGTTCATGACATATTGTTTCAATGGCTTCGATAAATTTCTTACCAAAGCCCATTCATATCAATTGAACTAAGATAAATCACCAACTCACATTGTCAAAGGCTTTTTAAGCATCTAAAAACAGCAAGGCCATATTCTTCTCAGGGTGTGCTTCGTAATATTCCAGAGTATCTAAATTATTCTCACATTGTCTTTGATTTATCTCTTTGGCAGAAATCTATTTTGATCAGTATGAATAAAATTATTTAAGTATCTTTTTAGTCTTTCTGCCAAAATTGAAGCAAAGATTTTTTTTAAAAAGTTTTTATTGTTTTTTAACATACAAACAAACAGACAAAACATAAAAACATCAGCTCCCCCATATTTATATACAAACAGTGAGTCGGTTGGTTCATCAGTTTTGTGCGTTCACTTCATAGTCACGATTACAATTACCTTATATAATAACTCTTATTGTCAATACAAACTTATAAATCATCATATCATTATTAAAAAAAAAAAAGTTTGACTATACTTTTATTCGATCATGCCTTTGTGAGATAACTATATTTTAAGTAATTTATTCTAAAACAAATCGCATAATCATGCCAGTTCTATCCTAAAATAAGAGAGAAAAAAAGAAAAAGCAAACCATTATATAAATATAATATCCAATACCAAAAAAGAGAAAAGAAAAATAAATTCAATATTATTCCTTATTATCTAACATTTCAAATATTCTATTTTTGTATTTCATCATTCAGCCATTGATAGAAAAGATCCCAAATTATATAAAATTGTTTATCTTCTTGCTCTCTGATTTCAAAAGTCAATCTACTCATCTCAGCACATTCCAATATTTTCTTTATAACTTCTTCCTGTAATGGAATTTTCTCATTTTTCCAATTCTTTGCAAATACAACCCTAGCCGCAGTCAATACATTTACAATCAAATATTTCAACTCTTTACTATAAACATCTGGTAAGATTCCCAATAAAAAAAACTCCGGTTTCAAGTCTATGTGCTTCTTTGTCATTTTTTCCAGCCACATGTGGATTTTAGTCCAATATTTTCTGGCATCCTCACAAGTCCACCACATATGGTAGTATGAACCAGGTTTCTGATGACACTTCCAGCATTTTTCGGATTTATTCTTGAACATTCTTGCTATCCTTGTCGGAGTAAAATGCCACCTGTAAAACATCTTATACAAATTTTCTTTATAGGCTGTAGACATTGTCATTTTATAATTTTGCAACCATAATTTCTGCCATTTCTCTAAATCAATCCCATATCCAAAATTCCTCCCCCAGGCAATCATAGTTTCCTTAACTTGTTCTTCCTCCAGCTTAATTTCCAATAAGTAACCATATAATTTTTTAATCACCTTTTCATCAGTACCCATCAAAATCTTATCTAAATCAGTTTGTTTATCATAAAATCCCTCTGTTTTGGAATCCTCATGATACTTTGCATGTATTTGCAAATATAAAAACCAATTCATCTGTATACCTTGTTCCTCTAATTTTTGTATCGATTTAAGTTCACCCTTTTCATCTAGTAATTCCCCATAGCTAACTGTTTGTTCCTTTTTATAAATTATAGGGTAAGAAAACGCTTCTATCGTCGATAACCAAACTGGAATTTTCAAATAACATTGTTTTTTTGTCTTCTCCCAATTTAACCACAGAGACTCCCGTATAAAATGTCTTCAAAAATAGCCCTGTGTTTTGGTTCCCTTATACCATAAAAAAGCATGCCAACCCAGCAACAAATCATGACCTTCTAATGTCAACAATCTAGTTTTCCTTAATGTTATCCATTCTTTAACCCACGTCAAATTTGCAGCTTGGTAGTACAACTCCCAATTAGGCAGGCCAAACCCTCCTCTGATTCTGGCATCCTGTAAAAGCTTTAACTTTATCCTTGCTTTCTTGCCTTGCCATATATACTTCAAGACAATTTTGTTTAAATCCTCAAAATAGTCTTTTCCAAGCCTAATTGGTATTGTTTGAAACAAAAATAAAATTCTGGGTAGAATATTCATCTTAATTGTTGAAATCCTTCCTATTAATGACAATTGTAGGTTTTCCCATTTCTTCAGATCTTGGGCTATCTGTTGTTTAAGTTTAATATAATTATTCTCCTTTAATGTACTACATCTTGATGTCAAGTATATCCCCAAATACTTAACCTTATTTGTAACTTGGATTTTTAACAATTCTGCCAATTCTTCTCTTTGTCTTAGCAACATATTCTTTGTCAAAATCTTAGTTTTATCTTTATTTATTTTCAGACCGGCCACCTCCCCATATGCCTCTATCTTTTCCAACAGCTTCAAAGCTGTTTCTATAGGATCTTCCAAGATAAAGACTAAATCATCTGCAAAAGCTTGTAGTTTAAATTCTTCCTTTTTAATTTTCATTCCTTTTATAGTTTTATCTTCTCTAATATTTCTATTCAACACTTCCAAAGTCAATACAAATAGCAAGGGAGAAAGAGGACAACCTTGTCTTGTGCCTTTTCTTATACTAATAGGATCTGTAAATTCTCCCTCCATCATTACCATAGCTGTTTGCTCATTGTAAATTGCTTCTATTGCCTGAATAAATCTTCTAGCAAAGCCCATCTGTTCCATTAAGAGTAACATAAATCTCCAATTCACGTTATCAAATGCCTTTTGGGCATCTAAAAATATCAAAGCCATTTGCTTTTCAGGATGCGCCTCATAATATTCCAAGGTGTCCAAAATTATTCTCATATTGTCTCTGATTTGTCGCTTTGGCAAGAACCCATTTTGGTCTGGATGAATAAAGTTGTTCAAGTACTTTTTAAGTCTTTCTGCTAATATTGAAGCAAAGATTTTATTATCTGCATTTAATAAAGAAATCGGTCTATAATTCTTGATTTGAAGTAGATCCGCCTCCTCTTTTGGAATAAGTGTAATATAGGCCTCTGACCATGTTTTAGGTATCATCTTTTTTAACATAACTTCATTCATAACTTCTAACAATGGAATACACAGTGATTCTTGAAAGGTTTTATAAAATTGTACAGGAAACCCGTCTGGACCTGGTGCCTTTCCATTATTTTGTTTCTTAAGTGCTTGGCTTAACTCCATCATTGTTATATTGCTTTCTAACATTTCTTCAATCTCTTTAGGTATCTTAGGTAGATTTGCATTCTGCGGGTACTGTTTAACTTTCTCCTCATCAATATCTTCTTTCTTATATAAATGTTTGTAAAAATCATGAATAATTTCTTTTTTCTCTTTGCTGCCATGACAAGTTTTACCTTGGTCATCTATTAACTGCGATATTTTCCTCGACTCTTTCTCCTTTCTCAACTTATATGCTAGCCATCTACCTGGCTTATTTGCATCTTCAAAATAATTCTGTTTGGCATTCCTAATTTTCTGTGCCAGTTCTTCTTTCTCTATTAAGTCCATTTTATGTTTAATTATATCCAGTTTCAGTTTAACATCTTTTTTCTGTGGCATTTTCTGCAGTTCTTTTTCGAGTCTTTTATATTCATCCTCCAAGGCTTTAAAAGCTTGCCTTTTCCTAATATTCTTTTTTCTTGTGTAGTCTATTATCAAGCCTCTAGCATAAGCCTTCATTGTATCCCAAACATTCTGTATTGAAGTATCTTCTTTTCTGTTTTCTTTAAGAAAAAAAACCAATTCTTTCTCCATCCATTGTGTAAATTCTTTCTCCTTTAAAATAGTATTATTTAATGTCCATCTCGATCTTTTTTTTTGTCCCTTCCATTTGATTGTCAATGGATTATGATCAGCCCAAGTACTTGTTTCAATATTTACTTCTTGAACGCTAGACATTAAGTCTGTTGAGATCCAGATCATGTCAAGTCTGGACCATGATAAATGTCTATTTGAATAGAACGTATATTGCTTAAGTTTAACATTTCTTTCTCTCCATATATCTTTTAGGGTTAATTCATCTATCATTTTAAAAAAAGATTTAGGAAGAGTTTTTCTATTATGCTTTGCTACTGTTGCAATATGATCAAGTTTATTGTCCACGATTCCGTTGAAGTCTCCCATCATAATTATATTAACATAGTCCAGTCCAGCCATCTTTGTATGCAGTTTTTTATAAAATTCTTCCTGTTTATCATTCGGGGCATAAATTGCAGTCAAAAGTATCTTTCTGTTATTGTCCATTATTTCCACCATTAATATTCTCCCATCTTCATCTGTATAAATAAGTTTTGCTGGGATAGCCTCTTTGATATATAAAACCACCCCTCTTTTCTTACATTGAGTCAAAGAAGTAAACAATTTCCCTAATTTTGGTTGTACTAACAATTGTTCATGTTGCTTTTTAATATGTACTTCTTGTAGACAAATTGTATCAAACTTTAGTTTCCTTAATTTATGGAAAATCTTCCTTCTCTTAGAAGCTGAATTCAGTCCATTTATATTCATTGTAATCAGTTTTTTCTCTTCCATGGTTATATTTTATATTTAGATTTAACCACTCTCGTGGGTCTTAATTCACGCTGATCTTTAATATCCACTTGTCCACCTACTGCACCTTCTTCTTTTCCAATCTCCATTTGTTCCTCTTGAGGTTCAGTTAATAAAACCTCCTTTTCTGCCTCTCCTTCTCTCCCTCCAAAAAATTCTGTGTGGAACAGTTCTGCTTTCTCAATTGAATCAATTCTATATCTCTGTTCCTGCCACGTAAACATCAATCCTTCTGGGATCAGCCATCTGTAGGTCACCTCCTTTTTCAATAGCATTTTGGTCAGAAATCGATATTCTCTTCTCATCTCTCTCACTCTTCTAGGTATTTGTTTTAAGACCAAAATTTCTTTACCTTTATATTTCAATGTCTTCTCTCTTGCCACTTGCAAGATTTGTGTCTTCATGGATTTTTTAGTAAATCTAATATGGACTTCTCTGGGCAGATTATTTCTCATCTCATATCTTGTAAAGACTCGATATATCTCATCTATTCCATCCATCATCTTCTCTTCTGTTATTCCCAAAGCGTCCGCCAAGATTCCAATCATTATCGCAGCCAAATCTTGTCCTTTTTCTTCTTCTATATTTTGAAATCTAAGATAGAATTCTGACCTATCCAACTCCCACTTCAACATCCCACTTTTTTCTTGTTCGATCACTGTTAATCTATTATCAATATTTCCAATCTTCTCCTCTCTTCGTTTGCCCTCCTCTTCGACCCTTTGAAGTCTCTCCTCATACTTTGCCATCATCTGTTGAATACTTTCCACTTTTTCCTCCGTCCTCCCTGTTCTTTGTTCAATGGTATCCGTTTTTATCTTAAGATCTTGAATTCCTTGCATAATCATCTGTAAAGTTACTCTTTCTTGTTCTTTTTCTTTATCTTGCTTTAACATTGTCTGAATTGAACGCTGTCCAGATGGTGGGGAGGCAGAAGTAGACACAGAGGCACCCGAAGATATAGGTTTCTTACTCATTTTAAATGGTTCCAGCTCTTCAAGTTCTTTCAAATTTTAATCCAAAAAAAGGTAGCCAATTATAATCCAAACTGAAAAAGCCAATAATAAAAAAAACCAATAATAAGAGAAAAAGAAGAAAAAAGAGAAAAAGAAAAAGAAAAAGAAAGGGCAAAAAAAGTGAAAAGAAGAAAAAAAAATTCTTCAAGTTCTTCCTGACCTTAATCCAATTAAAAAGTAATCCACAAGAGAAAATAAAAATAAGAATAAAAACCCAGTAATAATAATAATAAACAAGACCAAAGCCAAAAAGAAGAAAAAGAGAAAAAAAAGCAAAAAGAGTATGTTTCTTCAAATTCCACACCCTAATCCAATCAAAAAATAATAATAAAATAAAAATAAAAAGTTCAGAGGCTTCCCCTTGCAAATAAATCAAACTTAAAAATAAAAACCTTACTAGAATAAAAATATAGGTTGATGCTGGTGGAGGGGGTGGTGGAACTAAAAAAAGAGATTAGTAAAAGAAAGTAAACCACCATACACTGCACTCTATTTAATTGTCCAAGGCTCTAATTATGACTCCCTTCTCTTTCCCACAAGCTTCAAAGCTAAGCCATAAATGTTTAATTATAGACAAGAATCCAGAAAGGCACATGTAATAATATTCTACAAGGCGCTTTCCCTATCTTATCAGAATATGTCCTTGAGAAGAAGTCTTTCACCTCTTTCCAGTTCAAGTAAAATATTTCCAAGCCTCTAGTTGGCAGTGTTACAAAGTTTCTTAGTTCTCACTTTCCCCCCTCCTCTCCATTAGAATAAAAAAAAAAAGCCCGCAAGGAATACACAAACATATAAAGGCAAAAAAATAAATAATAATAACCAAAGGGAGCCTCTAGCCTAAAAGAAAAATTAATATGCAAAGTCCAAAGGGAGAATAAGATGTATAAATATAAAAAGGAACAGTCCAGTTATCCAGTAAATAGCAATAAAGTCCGGAAGCAAAGAAAAAAAAAAAAGCAAGTAGAGCCTCTCTTTGACGTCTCCCTTTGAAAAAACGCCACTTAGTCAGTTTTGTCAAAAAAAAATCACACAGATTTCTTCTAATAATTAGAGTGAACTTTCAAAACTCCAAAAAATTAAATAAAAAAAAGTTTCTCACCCAGCCGACTCTCTTTCAAACTCGTTCTTTCTGGAGCCGCCCCGACTTCAGCAGCATGGGGGCTGCCTCTCCGCTGCCAGCAAAAAGAGCTTCACCCGGGTCTTCCAGGGATTTTGCGATATCCCCGGAGTCCTCAGGCTACGCTCTTCACGATAGCTGTCCCTACGGGACAGCATAGGTCCGTTTGGACCGGCCGGTAACGGAGATATCGGCTGCAATCGAGGAACTCGATTGCAGACCGTATCGTCACGGCCCAAGCTCCTCCCTTCTCCCCATTGAAGCAAAGATTTTATAGTCTGAGTTCAATAAAGATATAGGTCTATAATTTTTAACTTGCTGTAGGTCTGTACCTTCCTTCAGTATAAGTGTAATGTATGCTTCTGACCATGTTTTTGGTATTCTTTTCTTAACTTCATTCTTAACTTCTAAAAGATGAAAATTCAATATTTCCTGAAAAGTCTTGTAAAATTCCGCTGGCAACCCATCTGGACCTGGTGCTTTCCCAGCATTCTGTTTTTTTAAGGCTTCTGTTAATTCCATCATTGTTATACTTCTTTCTTACATTGTTTCAATGTTTTTGGGTATCTGAGGTAGGTTCACTTTCTGAAGATATTGTTTAACTTTTTCTTCTTGAATATTCTCTTGAAAATACAGTTTTCCACAGTAGTCTTGTATAATTTTTTTCTTCTCCACATTTCCATAGCAAGCCTATCCTTCTTTATTTATCAATTGACAAATTTTTCTTGCTTCTCTAAGCTTATTTGATAGATCATTTTTGTTTTTACCTTGCCTGTCTGTTCATGCTTCCAAACTCCACCACTGTTGCCGAGAATTTACTGAGGAAAAGCACCAGGTAGGGGTAATGTAAGCACCAGACCTTTCCACTTCAACCAAAAAGAATGAACTTCTGAAACCTACTTCAAAAGGAATTCTTTATTGAAAGGAAGTGATCCAGGTACTAGTCAAAGCAGAATCTAAGATGCTTCCAGGTATACAGTAATAGATAAAGGAAGATAGAACCCCTCCACTTATTCTGATGTGGATTTGGTCAAAGAACCAACATGTTAATCCCCCCCCTCCATTTTCTGGGACCGTATCTTAGAAAAGTTTCCCAGGGAGTATCTTTCAGAGCTGGAATTTTTATGGTCCTTTCTCCTCTTGCTGGTGGTGACAAGTTTCTAGACATCTGGCTCCAGTCCTCCAGTTGTACATCATGTGCAAGTTATACAGATTCCATATAAGATTTAAGATATTCAGGTTACATCAAAAAGGATTACTTGTACCAACTCCCCCACCCCCTTCCATTGAAGAATGGCAGATACACAGATCTGACATATTGCCCTCCTCAAAAAGTTGAGAAATCCACCCGGAAGACATAAAACATGTGTTACATTTACAACTTAGGATGGTTTGTGAGGGTATTTCAGGTGGAACTTCCATAGTAATGTGGGTGCTTTCACATGTTGTTTGGCTACCCACTCATTTTCTGAGGAAGGAAGGTGTTTCCAAGCTACTAAATATTGTGTGGGTCCATGGTGAGTGCGCGAATCAAGGATATCTTTAATTTCAAAATGTTATTCCCCATGTACCATAATGGGAGTTGGAGGTGTGTGGGGGGGGTCTAAGGGTTGAAGTGATCTCTGGTTTGAGTAGGCTACAGTGAAATACTGGATGAACCTGTTTAAGTGTTTTTGGAAGTAGAAGCTCTTCTGTAACAGGATTAATAATTCTGGAGATGGAAAATGGCCCAATGAATTTAAGTCCCAGTTTCTTAGAGGGTTGCAATGATTTTAGGAATTTTGTAGGCAAATGTACGCCGTCCCCAACTTTGAATGGTTTAGGATCACAACGTTTTTTTGTCTGCCTGAGCTTTAAAAGCTGCTCTAGCCTCTTGTAAGGCTAGTCTGACCACTGGCTAAGCGGTTTGCAAATTATTTATCCACTCCTTAAGGGAGGGAATTTCAGGTTCCTTGGTAGATAACTCTGGCATGGGGTTGAATTCTTGGCCTGTGGCTACCTGGAATGGGATGAAACCAGTGCTGCTGTGGACCGAGTTGTTGTATGCTGCCTCTGCAAAAGGAAGAAGGTCAGTCCAATTGTCCTGTTGTTAATTAATAAAGCATCTTAAATACTGTTCTAATACACTATTAGATCGTTTTGCTCTGCTGTTAGTCTGGGGGTGATTTGAAGACAACAACCCCTGGGTGGAGCCTAATAGGTTTGAATGTGGATGTGAATGTGGATGTGAATTGTACACCCCTATCTAAGATAATCCGTTGGGGAGCTCCATGAAGATGATAAATGTGTATTAAAAACATCTTTGCCAATGCCTTGGCTGTTGGGATCTTTTGGCATGGTACAAAATGAACGTGTTTTGAAAAAAGATCAGTTACAACTCAAATGACAATATTTCCTGCACTTTCAGGGAGCTCCACTATAAAGTCCATAGAGATCTCTTTCCAGGGTGCTGAAAGTTCTGCCACTGTTTGTAAAAGTCCAGGAGATTTTCCTTGCCTTCTTTTCGCAGCAGCACAAATGGGGCAACTAGCAACATAGTTTTCAATGACTTTTTTGAGAGTTGGCTGTTGAGGTAATTCCCCGTTAGGAGAATGAGCGCACACAGGGAGATGTAGTGAGAATAATGAAGAATAACACACACACAGCACACAACCACACAGCCACACTGTATAGTAAAATGTAGTTTTTTTTCTTCCAGTAAAACAGTTACGCAAAGTTCAACAAAACAGTCCAAGTCATTCATGGTTTTCGCAGTCAGTTTTTTAGTCCAGGATAATCCAAATATCAAAGTCCAGTATCAAAAACAGTTCAGTAACAGACTTAAATCAAATCCAAGAAGAACTATGATCAGTCAATAATCAATAAGGAACAGCAACACTCTCAGCAACAGGACAGGAACTAAACAACCCAGGTTTCTGGCTCCATCTTATGGCCAATTACAATTTTAGCATTCCCTTAAAGAGACAGTATTAAAATGTCTATCCTGGTTTATATATTTTCCAACCCAACTATTAGGTGATTTACACTCCTAACATTGGCCACCAAAATTTTCTTTTGATGAGGTACAGGGTTTTTACAAAACCAAAATGTCCTGCTATTTTTGAGTTGTGACATTGTTTCATGAGGTCCATCCTCTGGCTGGCAGGGATGCAAAGTTTGTTTTCTACCCAGGCTAGACTGTCTTTGAGTAAGCAAATGTTTTTGTTAGCCTGGAGTCAATCGTCCTTAAGTAGTGCCTCCTTAAATATTGAAGTCGTTGCATTGTCAGTCAGTGATTCTTTCTTCTCTTGTGCCCAGTTGATTACTTTGGCTGCAAGTTGGGTTGGTTGGATCATGAGTTTTATAACTTTAATCTTTTTGCTGTTGTATTGGAGTTTCCTGGACAGGGCATCTGCCAAGAAAAAATTTCCCCCTGGGAGACATTTGAGAGTGAAATTAAACCATTTAAAGTATTGAGCCCACCTTACTTGTTTTCTGAGAGTTTCTGTGGAGTTTTCAGGGCTTCTAGGTTTTTATGATCAGTCCAGACTTCAAAGGGGATTTGGTTCCCTTCTAGGAAATGTCTCCTTGTGAGGAGTGCCCATCGCACAGCATATGCCTCTTTCTCCCATATGGCCCATCTTTGCTTGGTTCCTGTCAGTTTCTTGGAAGTATAAGCACATGGTTGTAACTGTCCATGTCCATGTCCATTCTTTTGGAGTAGAACTGCTCCAACTGCTACATGGCTAGTATCTACTTGGATGACAAATGGTTGTTCAGGGTCTGGGTGTTTCAGGATTCGTTTTGCTGAGAACAGTTGTTTAGGTTTTTCAAATGCCCCTTTCTAGTCACATTTTAATACAAATACAATAACATTCATCATTTTTACATTTAACAGTTTATACAATTCTAATAATGCCATTATATTTTTATTAAATTTTGCCTTTCATTGTCTTGTATAATACTTTACAATATGTTTCTTTTCTTTTTTAAACATCATGTCTTATTTGCATTAAAGCTTTGGTTTTTGCTTCTTAGCTTGTCTCCCATATTCCTCTCTTATATTTCTGTTACCACTTTTTGACATTTCCTCTTAAACATTTCTTTCTTCTCTATTATGTTCCATTGGCTCATTTCCAAGTTATCAACTCTCACCCCTATCTTTCTCCCAAAGATTTCTCTTTGCAATTCCAATTTCTGTTTAATTTCCCCTTGGTTTACATCAATCATTATTTTTATTTCCTTTTTATCTTTAGTTTCTCTTTCAGTTGGCTCCTCCTCTTCCTGGTCCTCCTGCTTTCTTCTTGTCATTTCTCAAATTCTAGCTCTCTGTCCATGTTTTTTATTTTATTCAAAATGTTCTCAAATCCTCTCACCAGCGTATGTTTTATTTCCTGAAAATCCAATGCAATTTCTTTGCAAATTTCACTCATCTTTGTTCTTGCTTCTTTTATTTCTTCCCAGCCAATTGTCCAACTGTCCAACTGTCCTTTATCTAAGTCAAAGCCACTTTTTAAACTAAAAATACCTATGTCCAATATCCAAGGATCTTTATGTCCTGAAATTAATCAATCTAATCTTTTAAATGGTCCAAGGATGAAATCTTCATGCATCCCTCTACCAGTTGAGTCTTATGTTGTAGCTTTCAGGGATCTTTCAATAAGAACATTCTCACTTTTAATTGTCATAACACCAGGTCTTTTCCAACCTTTGGGATCTGTTGTTTTTTCTTTTGACAGTAGGTGGTGCTCTTAAATCTGTTTTCACTTAATTCCAATCTTTAAATCCGATTTTCTGTATTTTAAGATATTAACTTTTTACTCCAATAGCTAGAATGCAGCCACTTAATATATTTATGAGTCCACTTTTCTGAATATTCTTCTCAGGCTTATATTTTAAATTAAAAAGGATAGTTCTCACCAGTTCTTCACTGTCACTAACTCTGCTCCTGAATTCTTCTTAAGTTGAAGCTGTCTCAGGCTATGTGGTGGCTATTTTGGCCACTTCTTCTTCATGTCATGGCTTAGAGAGTAATAGCCTGGGGGCTCTACAGGAAAGTTGCATTCTCCTCTAGACCTCCACAAGGCACCTCTCCTTTCCTTCACCACCCCTCCAGGGTGGTTTTGGCCACTTCTGGAGCCCAAAAACGGAGCCCACCTGTTGCTGGTGTCATCGCAATGTCACTTCTGGTTTCCTAGTCATTCTTTTCATTAAACTAGACTAGGGCTGTCAAATTTGTCTTGTCATGGCATCATCATGTGACATATTGTGATTTTTTTCCCCCTTCACTAAATCAGGCATAGGTGTGGCCAGTGCATGACTTATCTGGCCCACAGGCCATGAGTTTAACAGTCCTGAAGTAGACATACCCAATTCCATCTGGTCCCAGTAATTTAAACTCATCTAGGATGGACAGGTGCTCTGTGACCATTTTCTTGTCTATTTAAGCTTGTGTTTCTAATCTGTTTTTTATGGTATTTTGATAGGTTGGATTGTTTTTGTGTGTAAAAATGGATGCAAAAAGAGAGTTAAATAGTTCTGCTTTCTCTCTGTTGCCTGTCACCTTCTAGCCACTTTCTCCAATTAGTGAACCAATCATTTTCCTTGACTTTTTTCTTGTTTTTTTACATGTTGAAATAAGCTTTTGTTGTTGTTATTTTTTACTTTTGTCACAAGTCTTAGTTCATTGTGAGCTTTAGTTTTGTCACTTCATCTTTGCAGGCTCAGGCTATTTGCTGATATTCTGCCTTAGTTATGTGCCCATCTTTCCAGTTTTTATACTTGTCCTTTTGTCTTTTAATTTATCGGAGAGTTCTTTAAGCAGCCATGCTGGTTTGAAATGTATGAGATTTACTGATGTGAATTAATTAAACAGTAATGTGTTTGCAAATGAGCATAGGAACCATCTATTTTTCTTAACTAGGCTCAATTTCCTGAAGTTCCTAAAGAGTTGAAGAGCTAGAAGTGACTAAAATATCCTGGTTTGTAAAACCTTCTTGGTAGAAGTTAGCATAATATATTCTTTAACAGTGTGATCCTATTTTTGAATTATGCCCACTGTATTGGAATAGATTCATCTCCCAATTATGCGTGCCAAAGAACATAATGTTAAGCCAGAGAAACATTGCTATGGCCACAGAATAATCTGTATTTCCCCACATTCTGTCAGCTTTGACCTTTAAAATCTCACTTCCTAAAAATTTCAGAAAGAGAAAAGGAAATTGTGATTTATTAACTGAAGGCAGGAGAGGCAGCAATGAATGTTTATAAGCAAATAGAAAATTTAACTGGACAAGACCAGTTAACCTAACTAGAAATTCTACATTTGATTTCTGGAAAATGTTTAATTATGAGACTATACATATTTGAAGGACCATTTTGCTTCAATAAAAGACTTGAGCAAAGTAGCTTTTGGTAGTATCATTTCAAAGAATTGCAGAGCACAATGGCTGTAATTCACTTCTGTTTCAAAGCAAAATAGACAATGTAAACAGACTTGTTTTGAGTCAAAACTTTGAGGATTCCAAAGAACATGCTTTTCTGAATCATCACAAACCCACAAAGCAAAGCACCTTAGTGAAGCATATCAACCATGATTAACACAAGTCTAACAGAGCAATATTAAACATGTTATAGTTATTTTCCAAGTTAAATTGTCTGTCTCAATGACTGCCTAAGTGAAGGACTGACAATCTCTAAAATCTGAAATACGAAGTTAAGCATAATATGCTTACTGTTTATGTATAATAGTTTACATATTTGAAATAAGAAAGATGCAGAAATTTGGAGTTCCTTCTAGTTGATGACAAACTGTTTAAAAATCTGCCATTAATTACCCTGTCTCCAAAGATGAATGACTTACAGATTTACAGATTCACGAAGTTGGAAAGGACCTTGTAGCTCATCTAGTCCAACCTCACTTATTATGCCTCCAGCTAGCCAGTTGGGTGAAGAAAGTTATAACCTCTCTAAATGTCATTGTTCTGTCTACTTCTGCCTAGTTCTAACAAAGATGAGCTCCAGAAAACAGCTGCCTGAGAATCTGAAAATAAAATCACATTTACAAAGCAGGAAAAGGCTGTAAAATAATCCCTAAAGGCTCCCACATTGGAATTTCATTTGTGAGTAACGCTGATAAAAAAAAAAATTACAAACTGTAGTTGAAAATTTAACAGGCTGTCAGACACAGTGCAGCATTATTATTATTATGGTTGTTGTTGTGGTGGTGGTGCTGGTGCTGGTGGTGCTGGTGGTTATGGTTATGGTTGTCATTGTCATTATCACTGTTGTTATCATTATCATTATTATTAATTGCACAGTCAGCCAGATGTTCAGACTGGGTTTGGCATTTTTGTCTACCTATAGAGTCCTTACCAAGGACCTGGGATAGGCAAATCAAGATGTTTGATGGTGTTTACAGATATCACCGCAGGATGGAAGCTGTTCCAAGTAAAGCTGCCTTCTGCAATTGACAGATGGCAAATTTGTCAATGCCTATGGTGTTCAAGTAGTGCTCCAGTTGTTTTGGGACTGCACTGAAAGCACCTATTACTATTGGTACTACCCTTGCTTGCTTTGCCATAGTCATTCTATTTCTATGTCTTTATATTTTGTTAACTTCTCCAGTTCTTTCTCTTCTCTTCTGCTGTCTCCAGGCACTACTATATCCACTATCCAGACTTTCTTATCGACAACTGTTAAGTGTTATGTTAACTGTTAAGTGTTATGTTAACTGTTAACTGTTATGTTAGGTGCCAGTCTGTCTGGATTTTGAAGTCCCAGAGCAATTTAACTTTTTCATTTACTATGACTTTTTCTATTTTATGGTCCCACCCATTCTTGCTTACACTTTTAATCCACTTCTGTCCACTAACTTAATTCAACCAGTGTCTATGAAATTTATTTCCAACGATCAGCTTTTATTATTTCCTCTTTAGGTTTACCAGATTCATCCATAGTTCAGTGTCCATAGATTAAAGTTTATACGAAAATTACCAAACAATCCCAAGATAGTTTCTTTCTGCTTTTTTCTTTGTTTTAATATTCAACATTCTGCTTTCATTTTCCAGAGTCTCTATTTTATTGTTTAAAAATTTCAGTTACTTTGTATCAAGTGAAACTTTAGAAGAACCAGGCTAAAAAAACCCAGAAGTAATTTCTTTTACCATTAGATGGCACTCTCCATTATATCCAAATTCGACTCTTTTTTCTTCCGCTTTTCCTTCTATTGGAGGCTTTTTTGTTAAAGTTCAAAAGCCCAATAAGTCCAAATGTAAGTTGTTATTTTTTAGTTTCCCTTTGACACATTCAAATTCAGCTTAAGTTAAGCCTATTTAGTGTCAAAGTCGTATTTTTATCCAATTTAAACATATAGTTTCTTCTCGCTTTCAAGGTTCGAAGCCACTTGCAGCTTTCAAAAAAAGATTTTTGTCTTCCTTTTCTTTGTCCACTGCTTTAATTGTCTTTCTTACACATTTCTTAAGTTTTAAATCCTGGGATAACTTATATTTAAATGTTGCACCAAGTTAGCCTGGTTTCCATGCTGTCCTCTTCTTTCTGCTCCAGCACATTCTTGTTCCGGTTAGCTCTTCCACTTCGGGGTGGTCATATTCCACTCCATCTTTGGAGAGGAGTAAAATGCCAAGCCAGGGAGAGGAGATGCGGCTCCCCTCAACCCAGTTGGCAGTCCCCTCTTTCTTCACCACCCCTCAAGGGTGGTTCTGGCCCCAGATGCAGATGATCAAGGCTCTCCAACGGGAGAGCACAGATTGAAGCTGCAGATGATTGTGGTCTCCAGTCCATCTTTGAGGAAGTCCAACTGGAAGTCCCCAAATCTTTGCACAAAGCTTCTGATGTTTCTACTGACTCCTTTATTTTTAGGCACTTGATTATCCAGTCCTGTGGCAGAGAGTCAAATGCCTTTTTGTAGACAATCCATGCTACATTCAGGTTGGTCTTCCATCTCTTGCAGTTTTCCAAAATCATTTTGTCAATTAGGAGTTGATCTTTTGTTCCTCTGCTATTGGAGAGATTTCCTTTCTGCTCAGGTGGAAAAAGATTGTTTTCAACTAGATGCTGTTGATCTACAGCAGCTACCACACCAGTTAACAATTTGAAAGTTGTTGGTAAGCAGGTAATTGACCTGTGGTTGCTGGTGCTGCCCCTTTTGCTGGATCTTTCATTATCAGATAGGTTTTGCCAGATGTTAGCCACTCTTCAATTTCATCTCCTTCTATCATGTTGATAAACTATTTGGTAATGAGTGGGAATAAATCAGTTAGACGTTTCAATCAAAAAAACATGCAGTTCATCTTCACCTGGTGCTGACCAATTCTTGAACTTCTTTGCTTTTTTCTCTACCATTTCTGTTGTTATTACTAGTTCTTTCATTTCAACTTCTTTTTTATTCTTATTCATCTCTTTTAACCAAGTTGCATCCTTGCTGTATTTCTTTGGGTTATCTGTGCTCAGAACTGCACTGTTTCTTCTTTGTCAGGTAATGACTAATTCAATGCAGTTTTTCAATCTAATCTTCCATTTTTGTGATGCACTGTTTAATTTTTTTCTTCTCTGTTGATTTTGCATCCTGCATATTCAGTTATAATTGCAGTTGTGCTGTACATTAGTTGGTTTGTTTCATGCAGTGATTTGGTGATTGTGCTTGATATTGTTGTATTTGCATCTTTTAATGCTTGTGCTAGCTGTTTCTTTGGAACAAGATTCAATGCAGACAGCCTTATTTTGATGTTTTTGTGCTGTTCTAGATGCTCAGTTATTCTTTGTTTCAGTTCTTTTACTTCTTTCATTACAGGGTTTTGTTCTTCCTGTGGCAAAAGAGTGGGTGTCTGATTTCTAAATGAAAACAATTTTATATCTCTGTTGGATTCTTCTACTAACAACTTTCCCTGGTTTGCCTCTACATTCTGAATTACTTCTGGCAAGACTGATTACTTTGCCCTGGGTGAACCTTTGCAGTTCTTCCATTTCTGCTTCAGTGAATACTTTATTTTGTATTATAAATAGACATTAGTCTGCTGGCCTCTGTTCTGTTATTTCTGATTCTGGATGTTGTTCTTTCCAGAACTGATGCAGTCTTTTCAAATATCCTTTTCTTGTTTGGGCTTGCTCTGTAATAACAGATCATTATTTCTTTTTTTCAATCACTGTATATTTGTGACAGTTAAGCACCTTTTCTTCCAGTAGTTCTGCAATTGCTGGCCCTGGTTGCTCAGCCACCAGTCCTGAGTCCTGTAGACCATTATTCACCAGATATCCAGGGACTCCAACATCTAGCATGGACCTTGTTAACCCAGGAGACATCCGAGCCAGTATGTCTTTCTGAAATGTACCATATTTTTAATGGGAAATATGTCTCACCATATTTTTATGGGAAAGGTACTCTTTGTCTGACTCCTCTGATGAGACCAGAGTGTCCAGTATGGTTGAACCTCTGGCATATCTCTCATCTTCCGCAGAGCACACAAGCCCCACAACCACCACCTCCTCCTCCTCCTCCTCCTCCTCCTCCTCCTCCTCCTATTATTATATTATTATTATTATAATTATTATAATTATAATTATTATAATTATTATTATTAGCATTAGCATTAGCATTATTAGCATTATTAGCATTATTATTAGCATTAATTTTAAAATGTTTTTAAAAACATTTTTAAATGTTCAGTTGACTGAGTTTCATGGTTAATGAATAAAAGTTTATAATAATGCTAACAATGCTAACACTAACAACAACAACAACAACAACAACAACAATAATAATAATAATAATAATAATAATAATAATAATAATAATTTCTGCTGCTTAACAGAAGACTGCTGAAGTGGCAGCAGAAAATACTTCAATAACATCTGGAGCCACTGCACAGCCTGAATTTGAAGAAAATGCAGATATTTTGCAAGAACAGGAACAGTAAGAGCCTGAAGTCATCATTTACACACCAGGAGTACTCAATGCCTGGCAGCAAGAACTGAAGGCTAAAATCTTGGCACATGCTGCATCAAATGCAGAAAGAAGAAGGCTTCCAACATTGAAGACTGTGCCTAGAAAACATTTAGCACTATTGATGATGGATATGAATTATGCACTTGCCGCAGTCCAGATAACATCAATTGAACAAACAAATCAGCTTGCCTACAGTACAGCAGTCATAGTAACAGAAGAACTGGGGATTCAACAGCCACAGCCCCCTAGAAAATCAACTGGGAAAACTGTTAGTGTTTGGGGATAAACCCCCTAGCAGAGTGTGCAGCAGCAGTCAAGCCAGGCAGGCAAATGAGAGAGAGAGTGGGCCCAAGAGTATACACACACTGGAGACAAAAACACTGTTTGTAGTTATAAAATAGTTATTTAATACACACAGAGATTAAGAAGTGTCATTCAGTCCATATATCATTATCCAGTATATCAATCCAGTTACCTAGTTCATTAACAGTCAGTACAATGTCCTTATCTGCTTGTAAATCTTCTCCTTCCGATACCTTCCTCTCAAGGACAACATTGAATCCTCAGCTCACCAAGCAAACAGTCCTTGTGTTCAGGTGAAATGGTATCTGGCACAGTAGCCTCCAAGAGTAAGCAGATAGACGTTCCAGCAGGCAGCAGACCAGGAACAGAACCAGGTGCATCCAGAAGCCGGGTCTATTACGTTTCCCTTCCTACCTATATTACTGCCTGCAACCGCACCCACAATGACATTGCAGTTTCTTGTGCTTAAAGCTACATAGACACTTAATCCTAGGTTTACATATTTATTCAACCCAAACCTGGTTGGTGTATCCATATACCCAACAAAAACCACAGTGGAAAATCAGGTTGGAGTTAAAAATCAAGAGCCTGGAAGCAGCTGCAGGCAACTTGAAGAATTTGCAGGAGAAAAAGTTGAAGAACAGCAAGATCAAGAATCATCTGATCAAAAAATACTGGCTCAGCACAAGAAAAATTGATGAAGCATTGGAAATTGTGAAGCAGCAGATAACAGCAACAGCAAGAAAAATTGAAAGATACAAAGCCAGAGAGCCAGAGTCATCCAGTACAAACAAAATCAGTTGTTCCAATCAGACCAAAGATGGTTCTTATCAGAGTCTGAATAAGAAGTTGAATACGAAAATTGAAAAACCTGAGAAAATGGCAACTACTCAGTTTTGGAAAGACCTGTGGGAGACTGAGAAATGTTACAACAGAAATGCTGGGTGGATCAGAGACTTTGAGAAGAAATTCTCCAAGAACAAAATGGACCAACTGGAAATAACTACTGAAATGAAAAGCAACATAGTGAAAAAAGTCAAGAACTGGACATTGCCTGGCAACAATCAACTGCATGGCTTTTAGCTCAAATACCTGACCAGCCTGCATGAAAAAATGGTGGAACAATTAAATGAAATGCTGCAGATAGGAAATATCAGTGAATGGTTAACAGCTGGGAAAATCTACTTGATACAGAAAGATCCAGCAAAAGGGGCAACACCTGCAAATTACAGGCCAATAATGTGTCTGCCAACCATGTTCAAGCTGCTGACTGGCATCATAGCTGACAGGATCCAAGATTACCTAGAAGCAAATAGCATCTTGCCAGTAGAGCAGAAAGGAAACAAATGAAGAAGCAGAGGCACAAAAGATCAGCTCCTGATCGACAAAATGATTCTCGAGAATTGCAAACGCTGAAAAACAAACCTGTGTACTACTTGGATTGACTACAAGAAAGCATTTGATTCACTACCACACAGCTGAATCATCAAGTGCCTGGGTGTCATCGGAATATGCAAATGCATTGGCACTTTCACTGCAAATGTGATGAAACACTGGAAAACAGAACTGTTCATTGGAAGTGAAAACTATGGACTGGTCAATATCAAAAGAGGGATTTTCCAGGGTGATTCTTTGTCACCTCTGCTGTTCATCATCACCATGACCCCCCCCCCATCAACAATTTTATAGAAAAATAATCTGAGTTATCAAACTGCTAAAAATCTCTCACCTGCTGTACATGGATGACCTGAAGTTATATGGAAAATTGAAAATCAAAATCCAGTCACTGACCAATACAATTCGAATTTTCAGCACTGACATCAGCATGGAGTTCGGCCTGGACAAATGTGCCACAGTGGCACTGAAGAGAAGAAAAAATCGTACAAAGTAATGGAATCGAAATGCTCAATGGACAAACCATCAAGTGCCACCAGCCTGAAGCTCACAAATACCTGGGCATACTGCAGCTGGACAATGTCAAGCATGGGCAAATGAAAAATATGGCCAGCAAAGGGTCAGAAAAATTCTAAAAAGCCAACTGAATAGTGGTAACACCATCAAAGCTATAAATATCTGGGCCATACCCGTCATCAGATATACTGCTGGGATTGTAAACTGGACACAGGCAGAGCTGGACAGCCTGGATAGGAAAACAAGAAAACTGATGATCATACACTATGTACTGCACCCGCATAGTGACATTGACAAGCTATATTTGCCCAGAAAATCAGGGGGTAGAGGACTTTTGCAAGTGAAGCAGACAGTCAAAGAAGAAAAGCATGCTCTGGCAGATTATATGAAAGATAATGTTGAACCAGCTTTGATGGAGGTCAACAATAGGAAGCTGCTCAAAGTGCAGCAAACCAAGAATCAATACAGGAAAACAACGATGCAAACTCGGGCTGACAGCTGGTGTAACAAAGCACTGCATAGACAGTTCCTTGAAAAGATCCAAGGAAAAGCAGATAAGGAAAAGACCTAGTTATGGCTGACCAACGGAACACTGAAGAAAGAGACAGAAGAAGGCCTGATTCTTGCAGCCCAAGAACAAGCCATCAGAACAAATGCAATCAAAGCCAGAATAGAAAAATTGTCTGATGACCCCAAATGTAAACTCTGCAAAGTAGTGGATGAATCCATCACACTGAGCTGTTGCAAGACAATCACTCAGACAGACTACAAACAATGTCACAACACAGTTGCTCAGATGATCCACTGGAACTTGTGTCACAACTACCATCTGCCTGTTAGCAAAGAACTGGTGGGATCATAAGCCTGAAAAAGTGGTCGAAAATGAGCATGCAAAACTACTGTGGGTGTTGTGGAGCCGGAGGAGACACGAGGCAGACACGGAGCTAAAAGGCTAATATTGCTTTATTTGAAGCATAACGGGTTGCCGCGGCTACCGAGGCTGGGCTGGCAGCCAGCTGGCGGCAACAGCTGATGCTGTTTACAGCTCCTTTTATAGCCAGCTGTCAAACGGCATCAACCAATGGGAGTGATCGGCGCTCCCGCCGGGAATGCGGACCAGATTGGGGACTGTAGTCAGTCAGGGAACACAACTGTGGGACTTTCGAATACAGACTGACAAAGTTTTGGAACACAATACCCTGGATATCACAATTGTGGAGAAGAAAAAAGTATGGATCGTTGACATTGCCATACCTGGTGACAGCAGAATCGACAAGAAACAACTTGAAAAAATCACCAGATATCAGGGCTTGAAAATCGAACTGCAGAGACTCTGGCATAAACTGGTGGTTCCAGTGGTTCCAGGATTTTGGAGAATTTGGATTGTACAGACTGGTATCTGGAAGTGGAAGAGTGTGTAGAGGGAAAGGCAAGAAAGAGACAAGCTTCATAAACTAACTGTGAGGCTGGGATTTGTTGAAGAAACAGAAAGGTGAAGAAACTGATAGGCCGAGAGCTGGTAGAGTAGAATGGTCAGAAAGTGGCAGTTGGAAGGTGAGACGATGGAGCAGAGGAAGTGGGCAATTTTATGATTGTGTGGCTTCCCTGATCTCCCCCTGGACTCCCCTGACTGACAATAAACCCTGGTCTGAGAACCCAAGTGTCAGCAGCTGCAGCTCTGAATTGATGGTGTGGATCATCTGATGGAGGCAGATGGTGTTTAGTACCTGTCTCATGTTCTGCCCCCTTGCACTCACCTCATTTTCCTGATCAGCAGATCTGTGATGGCCCTGGTCTTAGACTGCTGCTTTTAAATGTCAGATCAGCCTGGGGCAGGTCAGACATTAGGTGGAATCTGCTTGTGAAAGAAAATATTAAAATGTGCTTAAGCTTGTAAGTAAACATTAGGTATTGGAGGACATATATTTATACAGATACAGATATTCAAAGAAAAATGTTTATATAAGTATCTCCAATGGGAAATTATCTTTGAATATAATTTAAGTAGAGAATATAATTTAAGTAGTTTTAGCAGGCTCAATTTCACTAAATCATTAAACTGTAGAGTTTGAAGCAAGACCTTTTTAATATTCAATGAAACCATTTAAATTGTCCACAAGAGATGGCTGTCCAGTATGTGTATATATGTGTATATATGTATATGTATATGTATATGTATATATATATATATATATATATATATATATATATACATATACATATATATATATATATGTATATGTACATGTATATACATGTATATACACGTACACACATACAGATACATTTTTATTAAGTTATAGATTATTATAAAATACAAAATACAAAAGTAAATAGAAGAACAATGATGGGGAGGGGAAAGGGGGAAGTGAAGTGAGGAAAGATAGGGAAAGAAAAAAGAAAAAGAAGCATTGACTTCTGACTCTCTCTGTTACAGTAAAATAAGGCATTAACATCAAATCACAACTTTTTGCTTTTCCATAATAGTATAAACAAGTCATTTCTATAAAGATCTATCAGTCTAATCTATAAAACCCAGAGCTTCATTCTTTTTCCACATAAAGCACGAAGTTCAGAAATAGTTTCCATGTAGAAACAAAAGTATTTATGTTCTTTTCTTTAATCAAAGTAGTCAGTTTTGCCATTTCAGCCATCTCCATCAACTTCTGCAGCCATTCTTCCATGGGTTGTCCAGCTGTCCACCTTCTTAAAAACTTCCAAAGATAGAGAATACATAACTACAGTTCAGCTGTTTGACTTTTTACAAATATTGTAAGATGTTTTCCTTATAGTTAAATAAAATCTAAGTAGTATCAGCACATTTCTAGTTCTAATTTCTGTGGCCTTGGAAAATAGTTTGTCCCCATCTTCCTTTTAGCTTCCCTTTAGATACTCTAACATGGCTATAAAGGTAATGATAAAAGTTTCCTCAGTTGTGTCTGACTCTAAGGGGAAGTCTCTTTAGTCAAGGGAGCCAGTGTTGTCTAAAGACACTTCCATGGTCATGTGGCCAGCATGATTATATGCCGAGGCACACAGAACACTGTTACATTCCCATCAAAGTGCTACCTATTTATCAACACACATTTCCATGCTTTTGAATTGTTACATTGGCAGGAGAATATGACTATATGTATCCCCTAAATCAAAGTTCCCCAACCTTTCTGGCTTTATGGACCAGCGCAGGGGGGAGAGGGTATGATTCTATGAGAGCAACCGTCAAGCGTGTATACACAGTTCTATTTGCATGAGCGGTGAGCACATGGACCCATTGCTCACACAAATGGAGTGTGTGCGCATGCATTACCCACCACCTAAGCAAGTGAAGGTGCATGTGCATACATGCATGCTGACCTAGCATTTCCACAACCCACTAGTAGGCCATGGCCCAGAGGTTAGGGACCCTTGCCCTAAATAATCTTATCTTCAGATAGAGTTGCAATTAATTCAATTTTGGCTCCCCCCAGATTAAGAATCCTATGTACTTGATTTTTAATTTCTATGTTATATGAATAAATGATTTTTATATATGACATTTTATTATGTCATATACTTAGAGGGGAAAAAATGTCATCTGAACTCTTTTTAAATCAGCATAAATATTTCCTTTGTTTTCTGTAGGGAAAATAGTATTTTTTTTTAAAAAAAAACCATTTATTTGTTCATTCTTTATAAAATTAAATGAGAAGTAATCGGGAAATAATCTCTGTCTGGAGAACTGGATGATTAAATATCTCTCCCTGAATAGCACATGTGAAAAAGAGAGAAATCAGTACAATAGTCTCTAAGCAAATATTTGACTTACTGTTTATAAAGAAGTACCACTATTAGTGGTAAATACTTTCTGCTGCATTGTTTTTCAACTCATGTTGAATATTATTTGTGTGCAGAAATAACCATTTAATTTATCTCAAGAAAATAGCTTATACACAAGGAATATTTATTCAAAATATTATTTGTAACAATTGTTCCATTGCTAAGGAAAACCAAACGGATTCAGCAGAGTATTTGTTACTTTATTTTCAATAGTGCATAACAATCTACAGCCCTTGCTATGTTTTAAAACCTGGCAGAAGCTGCATGAGTCACAGGACTGATCCTGTAATTTGGCAGGTATAGTAAGCCATTGAAAAGAAGCAAGTTGTTGATGATGCTGGTGCTTCTCTCTCTTTCTTTCTTTTTTTTACCTCCAGAGAAAGGAAAAGTTATCTATGAAAAAATCGATTCACTACCAAAATAATTTATTCAGCTTTTGATATTATTCACTTTGATCAGGCTGTAAAGAATGAGGAAGGGAAGGAATTGTTACAAAGTACACAAAATCCTAGATTGGTACTGTTGAGTCAATAATATGGTACATGAGTTTATATAAGGTACATTTTAATGGTTTTGATCAGTGTACCATAAGACGCATTTAATGGATTAATTTAATCACTATTTGTTCTTCTTTTACTCTGCTGGTTCCTTTTTGAAAAATGCAAATTTGGAAGGTCCCCCCAAAATCTCCCTTTCCTAATACTTTTGAAATGATGGTTTATGTAAGTACAGCTGTTGCTATGGCTCAAAAAAAAAATCAGCACTATTACAGCAGCATGTAAGTTTCCCCTTCTCTTTTTAATTAATAAAAGCACTGTTCAGTTTTACTGCATGCCCATTGACAATTACTAAAGTAGCCTTAAAGGCATAGATAAACTCATAATGTTTATAAAAACCTTTGTGAAAAAGCATGGCAACATCTCATTATTACATGGATTTTAAGCATTTTGGTTTTTTTGAAGGGTTGCCAGGCAGTTATTTCTTCCACTATTTTAAAAATTCTAATAACGAAGCATAAGCCATGGTTACCCTAAAATATATTGTCTATAAAAACAGCTTTTAGAACTGTAGAGAAAAAAGAATAAACAGAACCAGTCTTTCATTCAACTTTACACAAAAGTAATAACACAGAAAATGCCTAGTATTTAAAGGTCACATTGTAGGAATATAGGAAATCCTGAAGACCTGTGACTTTTGCCAAATAGATTGTGCCTACTCACTCATTGAGTAAATTTACTGCTTTCTTAGAAAATGATAGGTATTAAGTTGACATTTTAATTGCTCCGGCACTTTGCATTCACATCTCAGAATTCTCTCTACAAAAATTAGAATCTGTAAATCTATGGTGCTGAAGTAAGTAAAATCTCTAACAACCTGCAAATGACATTATTTTTCTTCAATTCTTTCATAAATACAATCTCAATGGCATACTGTGTACTTAGCATGTTCTGTACTTAATAATTAGCATTCTGCAAAATTCTTGGGTATTGATTGTCAGTCAAAGGATCATTGATCAACTGGGAGTCTAATCCCTAACCAAATACATACATACATTCAGTCCTATCCAAGATGGAGAAAGATCCACAAGGGATGTCTTGCACTTAACTATAGCATGAATGCATTACATCAACCTTTTTTTTCCTGCCATGGAAAAAAATGAATGAATTATCACATCCCCAACTCATCCCTGAGTCATCCTAAAACCATTTGTAACCATCTTGGTGTTCAAATGCTAGTTGTTGTTTTTTAACCAGGCAACTTGTAGTAGTTCAGCTGTGAGTAAACTTTGTTGCACTTCATTTAAACAGTGTTGCAGCCTAATGACTTTAGATGCCCTTGTTACTTAGATACAAACACAGCCATCTTCTTCTCCGATATGTGGATATTATCTTCTGCCTTTGGAAACAGGAGAATTGGGGTCTTTCAAGCTTGAATCAGACTAAACATCAGTTGATCAGAAATGGCAGCAGGGAGGTGCTACCCAGTAAAGTAGGAGAGTGACTTCTGGCAATTCCCCAGTGCTAATAAATCCTTATACCAAAGAAGAATAGTAACTGGGAATTAATAATTAGGGAAATTCACCAATTCCTGTTCTTGATGTTCCTTGCACATGCTAAATAAGACACCATTATCTAATGGCATTGTGCTTGCAGCAGGACCAAGGGAAGAGGGGTTGCCATCTTTCATGTCAAAGTAGTTTTATGCTAAAATGCAGTGAAGTGCATTTTAGCTCAATCCTAAATCACCAAGGAAATCAACTTCTAGAAAGTTCATTGCTAGCTGAATACTGAGAAACCAAGGAGGTTATGTATCTGACTATGGTTTTAGATATTCCTTCTACTGCAGATTTTCCTGAGGGAAAGCAGTAGAAAGTGCAGGATATCATACATCATGATATTTTTGCACACATGACACAAATTACACAACCTTCTAAAATTGTGTGATAATTTAAATGGTGAACAGCAATGGTTTTTATTTTTTTTTATTTTTACAACCCTGTAATCCCTTTTTATAGGGGTGAAGTTTGGTTTCAGGAAAAAATTGTCCTGCAATTTACAACTCCTACACTGCGAAAACATATGGACTACACTACTCAACCAGGGTAAAGCAATAGATGCAATTTACATAGACTTCTGCAAAGCCTTTGTTTCAGTAGTACATGACAAACTACTGTTAAAACTAAATTCTTACGCCATTTCCAGATCATAAGTATATTACTGCGTTCCTTTCAAACAGACAACAAATAGTAAAAATAGGAAGCGTCCTATCAACCCTGCACCAGTTAACAGCAGTGTCCCCCCAAGGCAGTGTTCTAGGACTCACATTCTTTATACTCTACATAAATGACCTTTGTGATCACCTTATAAGCAACTGTGTCCTCTTCACTGATGACGTAAAACTATTCAACACCACTGACAATGCTACCTTCAAAGCAACCTTGATTATGTGTCTGAATGGTCAAACAATTGGCAACTCCAAATCTCGAACAACAAATGCTCTGTCCTACACATGGGTAAAAAAAATCAGTGCACCAAATACAAGCTAGGTGGATATGACCTCATTGATGACTCTCACTCTGTCAAGGACCTTGGAGTACTCATATCAAATAACCTAAGCACCAGAGCTCACTGCAACAGCATTGCCAAGAAGGCTTTAAGAGTTGTAAATCTAATCTTAAGAAGCTTCTCCTCTGGTAACACTGAATTTCTAACTAGAGCATACAAAATGTTTGCTAGACCAATACTTGAATACAGCTCAGCTCTCTGGAATCTGCACTGTATATCAGACATTAATACAATTGAGTGAGTCCAGAAGTATTTCACAAGAAGAGTATTACACTCCTCTGCTTGCAACAGAATACCCTACACCACCAGGCTTGACATTTTAGGCTTAGACAACCTAAAACTACTCCACCTATGGTTGCACTTAAGAGTAGTACACAAAATTATCTGGCACAATGTCCTATCAGTCAATGACTACTTCAGCGTCAACCACAACAATTCAAGAGCACACAACAGATACAAACTCAATGTAAACCATTCCAAGTTTTATTGCAGAAAGTACAACTTCAGCAACAGAGTGATCAGTGCCTGAAATGCACTACCTGACTCTTTTGTTACACCCTCAAACCTCCCCACTCCTTAACCTCAAACTATCCCAATTGACCTCACTCCATTCCTAAGAGGTCTGTAAGGGGCGTGCATAAGTGCACAATCGTGCCTACAGTCCCTGTTTATTGTCCCCATTTATTTGTACCCCATTTATTTGTATTTCCTGTATTCATACTCATGTTTATTCTTATATCTATTATCTTGTAAGCGATTGATAAATCAAATAAATAAATAAAATAAATAAATAGAAGTTGGGGCAACTGAATGGAGCTGAGAGTTTACTTCATGACACCTATGCAGAGTTCACAGCAGATAAATTATAAAAGCAGCAATTAGTACTAATTGCTGCTTTTATAATTTATAAATTTAACAACCGAAATGGAACAAATTGACTGGATAACAACTAAGAATTGAAAAATTGAAGGAAAAAAGCTGATATAATTGCATTATAATGACCTAACCTTTTTCATTTGCATCCTTCTCTGCAGACTGCTAAGTTTATAACTTTACAAAAACTTAAAACCTGATTTATTTACTACTTTAACTAATTCTTCTTATCACATCACCATTACCATTAGAACACAATACGACATGAGAACTGTAGTGAAATTATCACCATGCAGCACTTCATTTTAACACAGAGAAAATTTATACATAGTTATACTGTTCCATTGTTCTATTTTTCTCTATCACTTTGATAGATCAATAAGAAATTTACCCTTTCAACTCCGAGAAATAAGATTGTCTATGTTCCTTTTGTTATCATTATTGCTGGCTGAAACTCAAAGCCTCATCTAAATTCAAATCTAGTTAGTACTTTAAATGGGATGGGCAACCTGCAAGCTTCCACATAGGTCTTTAGCCTAATTTCACAGTTTTGGGTTTAATTTGAAAACATTATGCAGGATTAATATTTAATTTAATATTAATTTAAATAATCTGATTTCCCCCTCTTCCTGGTTTAGGTTCCTTGCTGCTTGGCAAATAGGTAAAAGGATATCAGAGGGGGGGAAATGTCTCCATCCACTTTTTATTCTAGTTCCATCTCCGAATTGCTTTGTCCCGCTCAGCAGGGGCTATCTATCAGATCATCTTAGCTATACTAATTATCCCAACAGGAAAAAAAAAATGCTGATACTGATTTAGGCTAATCCATGGATGGTGGAACCACAATTGCAATCTCCTTTGTTTCTGCCTGAGCAAAAATGCTCACTTCCTGTAACGTTCAAACCCACTTTTGGTAGGATTCAGTGATACAGTACAAAGCTGGAAATGATTTAGATCAGGGGTCTTCAAACTTGACAGCTTTAAGACTTGTGGACTTCAACTCCCAGAATTCCTCCTCCAGTCATTTTAGCTCAGGAATTCTGGAGTTGAAGTCCACAAGTCTTAAACTTACCAAGTTTGAAGAGCCTTGATATAATGGGTAGCTAAGAAAACAAACAAATGACTCATTGAACAAATAACTAAAGAAGAGGACAATCAATAGCAAAGTTGACGGACTCAGTGATAGTGATAATAGTGCACTAAGGAAGTCCTTAAGATTAAGATACAAATCACTTGATGGCACCTATTCAATCAATCATCTGTATCTCCTCACTGAAGTTTAGAAATTGCCATCATATTTCTTTGTGTTCTTTTGTGTAATGGATCATTTAGTATAAGTAGCGTAAATGGAAAAAGAAGAAGAAAACAAACCCTTTTCTTCCATTCTGATAGAAATAGAAATAATAGAAATAGAATAGAAAAAAAATACAATATAATAGAATACAATAAAATAAAATATCAGAGTTGTAAGGGACATTGGAGGACTTCTAGTCCAACTCCCCTGCTCAGGCAGGAGACCCTATACCATTTCAGACAAATCGTTGTCCAATCTCTTCTTAAAAACGTCCAGTGTTGGATCATTCACAACTTCTGGAGGCAAGTTGTTCCACTTATTACTTGTTCTCTCAGGAAATTTCTTCTTAGTTCTAGGTTGCATATCTCCTTGATTAATTTCCATCCATTGCTTCTTGTCCTGCCCTCAGGTGCTTTGAAGAATAGCTTGACTCCCTCTTCCTTGTGGCAACCCCTGATATATTGGAACACTGCTATCATGTTACCGCTAGTCCTTCTTTTCATTAAATTAGACTAGGGCTGTCAAATTCACCTTGTCACAGCATCATCATGTGACATATCATGACTTTTTCCTCCTTCATTAAACTGGGCATGTGTGTGGCCCATGCATGAATCCATCTGGCCCATCGGCCATGAGTTTGACAGCCGTGAACTAGACATACCCAATTCCAGCAACTGTACTTTATATGTTTTAGCCTTCAGTCCCCTAATCATCTTTGTTGCTCTTCTCTGCGTATTTTCTAGAGTCTCAACATCTTTTTTACATCATGGTGACCAAATCTGGATGCATTATTCCAAGTATGGCCTTACCAGGGCATTATAAAGTGATATTAAAACTTAATGTGATCTTGATTCTATCCCTCCGTTAATGCAGTTTAGAACCATGTTGAGGGTTTTTTGGCAACTGCAGCACACTGCTGGATCATATTTAAATAATTGTCCACTAGGACTCCAAGATCCCTCTCACAGTTACTACTATTGAATGAGGTATCACATACTGTATCTGTGCATTTTGTTTTTCTTGCCTAAATTTAGAGCCTTATTTTTTCACCATTGAATTTCATTTTGTTAAATATTGCCCATTGTTCAAATCTATCAAGATCTTTCTTTATCTTAAGCCTATGTTTTGGAGTTCTGGCAATTCTGGACAGCTTGGTATCATTTGCAAATATGATGAGTTCCCCATATAGCCCCTCATCTAAATCATTGATGAAGATGTTGAAGAGTACTCGGCCTAAAACAGAGCCTTGGGTACACCACTGCATACTTCACTCCATGTAGATGCAGTTCCATTGAGGATTACATGTTGAGTGCAGTTGTTAAGGACTACACGTTGAATGTGGCTGAAGGATGTACAGTTCTTTCTTTTTAAATCAGTCCCATAAATTCCATAAGCCCACATGGCAACAATAATGAGAAAATGTTTTTGTAAAGCAGATGTACTCAGTCCTCTTCAAGACATAGAAACAAATCATTATTTTGACAGCTCGAGCAGCAATGCAGAGATACTAAATTCTATTTCCATATCATTAGATACAGCTTTCCTGACCTTAGATGCAGCTCTCAATAAAAAGGTACGATTTTTTCCCCCTCATGGTATTTTGTCTCTCATCTATTTTTTTATTAATCATCTATATTTTGGCACTTTGTAAAAAAATTAATTTTGCCAAGATTATAACAGTCAAATTGGCTGGCATCAGGTTCTCAAAATAATTTATAGCCAACAAATTCAGTTAAAAAAAAACTTCCTTAAAAATGTATTCTGCCTAGTATCATCTGATGTTGAAATATTTCTTCTTTTTTTCTAAGAAGTAAGGTTAAGTTCTTTTTACCATCATCTTGTTATCAGGAAAGCCACTGCAGCATAGGAATAGCATTTAGACTTATATACCACTGCTCCTGATCTGGCCCATGGAATCGCCTCAAAGTTTTCCTGTGGTGTGGCCGGCTCCTCTCGGCTGGAGGCCCCAAGGACCCTTTGTTGGACTCATGTTTTTTCTGGCGGTTCCTGAACCCTTTGTGGGACTTCAGCTAAGTTATTATGGCCACTCATCAGGGCTGAGGCTAGGTTTTGTTTATGGTTCTGTGGAGTCTCTGTTGTTTGTAGGGCTGGACTTAATTCTGTGGTTTCTGTGTTTACTGTGGAGGTTTTATTTGCTTGGTCCTCTGAGCTCTTGGTATTGTTTCGGACTAGTCTTCCCCAGAATTGGCATGGTCAATGGTTTTGCTCAGCCGATGGACAAGGCAGTATTTATAGGGTGCTAGGAATACCGACCATCTTGTCATCCTCGGGGACAGTATGCTTGGGGTTGTTCGGTCCCCCACAATGATGCCTAGGAGGGGTTTGTGGTCCATAATTAGTTCAAAATCCCTCCCATATTTGTGGAACCATTCGATTCTGGCCATGCAGCCAGTGCTTCCTTGTCGAGCTGGCTGTAGTTCCACTCAGCTTTTGATAGTGTTTTTGAGTAAAATGTGATAGGTGCTTCCCTCCTGCTTGGCATTTGGTGACTCAAAATGACCCCTATGCCAAAGGGCAAAACATTGCATGCTAAAACAAGGGGTAAAGTCTTGGTATATTGTGTAAGCACACTTTTTGATGTTAAAAGGTCTTTTATTGCTATGAATGCAGATGCTTCCTTTCATCACCACTTCCATTTTGCCTTTTTGGAGGGGTTCAGCGACAGTCACTTTCTGTGGCAGAAAAATACTGTGAAAGTTTAATAGTCCTAGGAATGCTTGCAATTCTGTTTTATTTTTTGGAGTAGGGGCTTCCTTTATGGCTTTCAACTTACTGTTGGTGGGGTGTATGCTCAAGCTATTGATTTGGTATCCTAAGAATTTGACTTTGGGGACAGCTATCTGGCATTTTTCTTTTTTCACCGTCAGTCTCACTTCCTGAACCCAACTTAAGGGTTTAATTAATCTTTGGTTTAATTGTTCTTTATCCCTTGCAGACATGAGGACATCATTGAAATAAGAGACCACCCCCAGAATGCCCTGTAGGAGGCATTCCATTAAATTCTGGATATGTCTCTGTCTCCGCACCCTCATAATGTACTGAGGAGGCTTCTTTAGGTTTGCTTGCATTATTCATCTTTTTCATTGTGGCCACTGATTTCTGGGGTGCTTCGATGGCGGTGGCTTCTTCCAAGGCTTCTTTAGTGAAAGTTTATCTTTCACTAGTAGCTGGTTCTGCAAGTTTAAGTCTCTCACCCTCAGTCCCAGCTGGTTCCTCAGTGCTTCATTGATATTGAGGAATTTGCAGGTTGATGCAATTTCCCTTAAGCTTGCAATGAACTCACTGATGGTCTCCCTCTTTTTGGTCCAACAGGTGAAACTCATGCCATCTCACCAGGAAGGAAGCTTGTGGGGCATAGTGTGCCCGTACCTTTTTTTTTAAGGCAGTCCAAGTTAGCATTTTCAGTTTGTTTGGTGTGGATAGGGCTTTGGCCATCTTAAAAACAGCGGAGCCGCAATGCATGAGGAAGAGTGCCCTTGTCCTCTGTTCTGATAAACTCAGGGGGTCATTGGCTTCCATGAACATATGAAAATGTTTCATGTACGCATCCCAGTCTTCTCCTGCTGGGTTGAATGGAGCAGGAGGAATGGGTGATGCAGACATCTTGATTTAGCTGAAGTTTGTGATAATGGCTGATGATGCCACATGGATGCGTGTTTGATTTAGTGGTGTCCTTTGTTTTCTTCAGATCCCACCTTCATTGCCAGTGTTAGATAGTGGGCGGAGTGAAGGACAGGACATGATAGCAGTCATTAAGCTCTTTATTTCAGCTCTGAAAATAACACAAGGGAGAAACCATGCCACAGCCACTCCTTTTAAAAGGGACCTGTCCACGACTTCAGCGACTGACACTCATTCATTTTTCCTGCTTGGAAATGGACCAATGAGTGAGGCTGATGTCACCACATTGCATATTCAACAATTGCATATTCAGCAAAAAGCAAAAGCAGAAACATAAGTATCAATATGTAACAATAACAGCAGTGTAACAAAAAAAAATTCATTTATGTATGTATTCAGGTTTTCAGTATCTCTATAGATACAGTATCTCTAGTACTGAAAACCTAAATACATACATAAATGAAATTTTTTTTTGTTACACTGCTGTTATTGTTACATATTGATACTTAAGTTTCTATTAGAAAAAACAAAGGAGAAACAAACAGAAGTATCAACATCTATCAATAATAGTAAAATAATTTTTATTTATGTGTATATTTATTTTTTTTAGTATCTGTTTTGGTTTTATGAATAAGTATTGTCAGGCAGGGCATATATCATTTAGGAAAAAACAAAGGAGAACCAAGTATCAACATGTAACAACAGTAGTGTAACAAAAAAATATTTAAATTTCTTTGTATTGGCTTATTTCTAATTTTGTTAACTATATCAATGTTTATAATTATCAACCCTCTGTATTTAATTCATACATAGCAATAATCATTCTCTGCCTAATTTCTACCATTTCTGCACATTGTAATTTTTAAATTTCATTTTCATCCATAGGGATCTTTTCGTTTTTCCACTGTTGTGCAAACATAATTCTAGCTGTTATTAACACGTGTAAAATTAAATATGTATTGTATTCCTTTTATTTATATGGGTACCAACAAAAATATTTCTGGTTTTAAAATTTAAATCTATATGTTGCTTTACCATTTTTGCTAACCTGGACACTACATCCTCTTGAATAGCTGTTTGAGTACTAGTAGAGCCCAATACTGAACTTAATTCAAATATTCCAGTTTTTAAAACTGAAAAATAAATTTCAGAAAAAGAATTCAGTATTGCTCTGTGAATGTGCCTATCAATTCAATTCCTAATCTATCTTCTTAGATGATTTTGTACTATTATCTTTTTTTTTTACTATATATATCTGCATAAAGCTTCAGTACATTTTTCAGCTGCATTCTAAAAAGGTTAGGTGACTAAACTGGTTTCTCTCTCTCTGCTATAGAGAAAGCATTCCATTAGGGACTGTTGGTCCAGGTAAGTAGTCTTGGCTAGGAAAGATTTTTGTGCCAGTACTGGCACAAAATAACAAACTCCTTTGATTTGTTAATAGTATTTCCATTTTAAGCGTTTCTTTTTCAATTAATGAATTGTAATTATGAAAATATCAGCCATTCTTTTATATACACAGTGCAACATCTTTTTTATAGATGTCATTTTCAAATCCACTTTCAGTTCTGTCTCAGTCTTGTCTGGTGAAACTTGTTTCCTTTTAAACACATCTTTTAAACACTAACTAGCTATAGTGTCAGGGACTCTTAAAAGTAACTGGGTATTACTGATCTCCGCTCCTCACCTGCTTTCTTCGCTTGCCACTGCCTTCACCATTCAATTTACAACAACAATTGAGTCCAAACCACTACACTGTTGATTTTTTTTTTTGCAGTATATTACCAAGATGAAAAGGCAAATGAGTTTGACTGCTTTCTTCAGCAAGAAAACAAAAGGAGAACCAAAAGAGTCATAACCATAACCACTGGAGTCGGAGGAAAGCAGCAGCAGCAGATCATCCACACTGCAACCAGGGAAAACAGAGCCAGCACATCATCAGGTACTGGAAGAACTGAGTCAGACATTGAAAGGAATCTTCCTGACTGCTGGACACAACAGAAGTAAAGCAATTTTAGGGAAAAATATGATGGACTGGAAGTTTCCCAGAAAAAAATCAGGTTGTAAGCATTGCAGAAGATTTGAAATTTTGACCAAAGAAAAAAGCGTCCACTGAGCTAAGGAATGGAAGAATTTCCAAATTGAACCATCAGAAAAGAGTAAAGAGATACAATAAGCTTCTCTCAGAAAGAAATTGAAGGAACATTTCTCATCTAAGGCTCACAACATCTGTACAGTGAAGTTGAAGCAATGTGAGCAGGATGTGATAAGCAAAGGACTGGACAGGATGACTGAGAAATATCCGGGTAGTACAGGTAGAGTGTTTACTACAGTGTATAGTCTGGCATAAACGTGCAGACCATTTTCATATATAGAAGATCTGACTGAATTACAAATAACAAATGGTTTAGATTTGGGAACAGGATTGCATTCACGTAAAACTGCAGTTGCAATAGTAGATTTCATTGCAAAAGACATCAGGAAACATTTAGCAAAATTATTGAGAAAACTCACAAAATCTGTTTGATAATTGACAAAGCCTCAACAATATCTTCCAAACCAGTTCTTATACTGTACTTAAAAGTTGAGGATCCAGTTTTATCACCAAGAATTTCCCTTGAACTAGTAGAATTAGATAAACAAGATGCAAAGACAATATATTGTTCAGTTATAGACAGTTTGCATAAAGTTGGGTTTAATAAGATCTGGAAAAAACATTTAATTGGATTTTGCTCTGATGGAGCCAGTGTTATTGCTTGGGAGAAAATCTGGGGTAAGCACTACGATAGCCAAAGACTTTCCAAATATTATAAAATGGCACTGCTTAAACCATCATCTGCAACTTGTTTTAGATGACTCTATTAGGGAAATAAAGCAAGTAAATCATTTTCAAATCTTTATTGATAAAATATATTCTATTTTCCATCAATCCAATATGAACCTAATTGAACTTAACAAAATTTCTGAACAACTTGAAATTGAAATTATAAAGATTGTTACTTTTTGGACCAAGATGGGCTGCCTGTAGTTTAAGGTCAACCCTAGCTGTGTGGCATGCTTATCCAGTGCTACATGAGGTTTTTTTGTTCAAATTAAAAATACTCAGGTATGACTGCCCGTCTTGAAAATACATATTTTCTCATTGATTTAGCCTTTATGATTGATGTTCTAACTGAAATATCTCTTCTTTCTAGTGCACTGCAAGCCTGAAACATACACATTATAAAGGCTAAAAAACTTGTGATAAGATCTATTAAATCATTTGAAATGCTTATAAAGGAAAAGGATGCATGTGAAAAAGGTTGATGAATTAATTTCCCTTGTTGGAAGGGTCCCTATGGGACCGGTGTCATCCTGACCCACCTTGGAGGGATGGGCGAAGAGGGGGAGACTACCAGCGGGGTTGAGGGGAGCCGCATCTCCCCTCCCTGGCTAGGTATTACTCCCCTAGAAGACAGGGAGAAACGGCTGCCCTGAAGACGGAAAGCTGCTGGGACCTAAGTTTTGTGCTGGAGCGGTGAAGTGGTGAGCGATGTGCGACCATATAAAAGAACTTGATTTTCTCTTAACAACCCCAAGAAGTAGAAAGAACGTGCCCTTGTTTAAGAGTAACACAGCAGCGAACAGAAAAAAAGAGGAAAATACAAGGTAAACAAAAATTGGTTCATAAAAAGCTACAATGAAATTAGAGACCAAACTTCGAATACTATAAATTGGCATTAATTGGGCATTGGATTAAATGCTGGACTTGCTTGGATTTGGTTAATATTACAAAAATTAATTGTGGAAATGGTTGGAAACTAATATTTAATATAATTAAAAGAGAAAGGAAAAGAACTTTAAAAAGTGGAAGGTGATACAGAGTGCCATCTAATGGTCAAAGATTTTTTTCCTACAAATTATATGGAAATTTACTGGATTTATAACTGTTATGAAATAAAAGGCAAATGAAATCATAAGAACCCCGGAAATTTTGAAAAAAGGGGGAGAAACTCTACCAAGAGGATATACAAATGCAATTCCCTGGGATTGTTGGGTGTTGATTGTGACAAAGAGACAGAAGGATTAACAAAAGAAATACAGATAATAAAAGAAAGAAATAAAAGGAGACTTTTGGCAAGGATTACAGTAAAGGGCATTGAATATTAATAATTTAACTGATTATAAATAAGCAAAGACTTTAAGTTGGAATTACAAATGGTAAAAGGAATACTGAAAGAAAGAACGGAATTATTGGAAATATTTGAAAAGAAAATAATGGCGAATAAAGAAATGCCAGTTGAGGCAGAGCTAAAGGAAGAAGAAAGAGACTCAGGCAGACATGGAGAACAAGAGACATTGCTAAAAGACACTAAAGGAATTAAAACTATGTTTTTGATGACAGACTTAATAGATAAAAGAGAAAATGCTCCCAGGATTAAACAAAAGAAGAAGAAACTATACAAGAAGAAACTTTAAAAAAGAGAACAGGAAAAGGGGGAAAAGATGATGGATGAAATGTTAGAAGGAAAGAAGGAGTTCGTGGTCGTGCTGCATCTTCATAGTGGGTGTCGGTTTGCTTCATGTATGGCTCGGAGGGGTTTGAAGTGGGTAGTGATGCAGCTGCAGTGCGGCTTCTGGTCCGTGGTCGTGTCTCATCTTCTGAGTGGGTGTGAGTCTGTTTTCTACATGGGGCGCCCACACAGCATGAACAAACGAGATGACACCTCCCGCCTTCCAGCCATTTGGAAACCCACCCTCATGAACAGACGAGTACCTAACATGAAGAATGACACCAGACCCACACCCATGAGAGCCACACAAGATGCCACCACCACACTTCCATGTAGAAAACAGACTCACATGTAGAAACCGACACCCACTATGAAGATGCAGCACGACCACGAACTCGAAGCCAAACAGCAAGATCACAGTTCACCAACTCAAATCCCCCAGCAACTAAGACTAACCTGAGCACAACCAAGCCCCCACCTGAACAGAACACGCCTCCAGCCAATCAGAACACGACCAACCCCCCAACCAATCAGAACACAGCCAAACCCCCTACCAATGAGAACACACCCCCACCCAATCAGAACACAGCCAAGCCCCCACCCAATCAAGTCACACCCCCACTAGCAGTTAAAAGGAAGAAGCAGCTGCAATCTCACATCACTCAGAGAAGCACAGAGCTGAAGACAGAAGCCTGAAGATGATGAATGAGACCTCATCGAAACGTTGCCTAGATACTTCGAATCTTACGCGGGAGAAAACCCGAACAACCAAAGATTGATTGATCTATCTATCTATCTATCTATCTATCTATCTATCTATCTATATAAACTGTATATAAAATGTGTTGTTATGAACCCTTTCTTTTTTGGAGGATCAAAATAAGGGAATGGAAATGAATTTTAAAAAGATATGATTATTAATGATTATAAGTAAAGTGAACATAGAATGAGAGATATTAAGAAGTTATTTTAATGATTTATTGGAGGGGATACATACAGTTGAATATATATATAGCTGATTATTTAATGGGTATTAGAATTGTATAATGAGAATATTAGTTTATCAACTCTCTTCTCTCTGAAATCCTCTGCTTTTTGCACCCTAGTGCTTCCATCTTTCTGTCTTAATGTAGCTGCTTAGTGATTTTTGCTGCCATCGCCTGTCAGTCAGGATGTGTTTACCTGATGTTTTCCCACATAACCCTGGCACGTGAGACCAGTAAGAATTTCACTATGCCATCATTGAAGAATAAACTAAAAAGTAGAGAGGAGAAGATTGGAAATATTGATAATAGACTAACAGTAATTGAACAAGAAAAAAGTGGGATGTTGAAGTGGGAGTTGGATAGATCAGAATTCTATCTTAGATTTCAAAATATAGAAGAAGAAAAAGGACAAGATTTGGCTGCGATAATGGTAGGAATCTTGGCGGATGCGTTGGAGATAACAGAAGAGAAGATGATGGATGGAATAGATGAGATATATCGAGTTTTTACAAGATATGCGATGAGAAATAATCTGCCCAGAGAAGTCCATATTAGATTTACTAAAAAATCCATGAAGACACAAATATTACAAGTGGCAAGAGAGAAGATATTGAAATACAAAGGTAAAGAAATCTTGGTTTTAAAACAAATACCCAGAAGAGTGAGAGAGATGAGAAGAGAATATCGATTCCTGACCAAAATGTTATTGAAAAAGGAGGTGACTTACAGATGGCTGATCCCAGAAGGATTGATGTTTACGTGGCAGGAACAGAGACATAGAATTGACTCAATTGAGAAAGCAGAACTGTTCTATGCAGAAGTCTTTGGAGAGAGAGAAGGAGAGGCAGAAAAGGAGGTTCCATTAACTGAATCCCAAGAGGAACAAATGGAGATTGGAAAAGAAGAAGGTGCAGTAGGTGGACAAGTGGATATTAAAGATCAGCGTGAATTAAGACCCACGAGAGTGGTTAAATCTAAATATAAAATATAACCATGGAAGAGAAAAAACTGATTACAATGAATATAAATGGACTGAATTCAGCTTCTAAGAGAAGGAAGATTTTCCATAAATTAAGGAAACTAAAGTTTGATATAATTTGTCTACAAGAAGTACATATTAAAAAGCAACATGAACAATTGTTATTACAACCAAAATTAGGGAAATTGTTTACCTCTTTGATTCAATGTAAGAAAAGAGGGGTGGTCTTATATATTAAAGAGGTTATTCCAGCAAAAATGATTTATACAGATGATGATGGGAGAATATTAATGGTGGAAATAATGGACAATAATAGAAAGATACTTTTGACTGCAATTTATGCCCCGAATGATAAACAGGAAGAATTCTATAAAAAATTACATACCAAGATGGCTGGACTGGACTATGCTAATATAATTATGATGGGAGACTTTAATGGAATTGTGGATAATAAACTTGATTATATTGCAACAGCAGCAAAGTATAATAGAAAAACTCTTCCTAAATCTTTTTTTAAAATGACAGAGGAATTAACTCTAAAAGACATATGGAGAGAAAGAAATGTTAAATTTAAGCAATATACTTTCTATTCAAATAGACATTTATCATGGTCCAGACTTGATATGATTTGGATCTCAACAGACTTAATATCTAGCGTTCAAGAAGTAAATATTGAAACAAGTACTTGGGCGGATCATAACCCATTGACAATTAAATGGAAGGGACAAAAAAAAAGATCGAGATGGACGTTAAATAATACTATTTTAAAGGAGAAAGAATTTACACAATGGATGGAGAAAGAACTGGCCTTTTTCTTTAAAGAAAATAGAAAAGAAGACACTTCAATACAGAATGTTTGGGATACAATGAAGGCTTATGCCAGAGGCTTGATAATTGACTATACAAGAAAAAAGAATATTAGGAAAAGGCAAGCTTTCAAAGCCTTGGAGGATGAATATAAAAGACTCGAAAAAGAACTGCAGAAAATGCCACAGAAAAAAGACGTTAAATTGAAACTGGATATAACTAAACATAAAATGGACTTAATAGACAAAGAAGAGCTGGCACAGAAAATTAGGAGTGCTAAACAGAATTATTTTGAAGATGCAAATAAGCCAGGTAGATGGCTAGCATATAAGCTGAGAAAAGAGAAAGAGTCGAGGAAAATATTGCAGTTAATAGATGACCAAGGTAAAACTTGTCATGGCAGCAAAGAGAAAAAAGAAATTATTTATGACTTTTACAAACATTTGTATAAGAAAGAAGATATTGATGAGGAGAAAGTTAAACAATACTTGCAGAATGCAAATTTACCTAAGATACCTAAAGAGATAGAAGAAATGTTAGGAAGCAATATAACAATGATGGAGTTAAGCCAAGCACTTAAGAAACAAAATAATGGAAAGGCACCAGGTCCAGATGGGTTTCCTGTAGAATTTTATAAAACCTTTCAAGAATCATTGTGTATCCCACTGTTAGAAGTTATGAATGAAGTTATGCTAAAAAAGATAATACCTAAAACATGGTCAGAGGCTTATATTACACTTATTCCAAAAGAGGAGGCGGACCTACTTCAAATCAAGAATTATAGACCGATTTCCTTATTAAATGCAGATTATAAATTTTTTGCTTCAATGTTAGCAGAAAGACTTAAAAAATATCTGAATAACTTTATCCACTCAGATCAAAATGGATTCTTGCCAAAACGACAAATTAGAGACAATATGAGAGTAATTCTGGACACCTTGGAATATTATGAGGCGCATCCTGAAAAGCAAATGGCTTTGATATTTCTAGATGCTCAAAAGGCATTTGATAACGTAAATTGGAGATTTATGTTACTTTTAATGGAACAGATGGGCTTTGCTAGAAGATTTATTCAAGCAATAGAAGCAATTTACAATGAACAAACAGCTAAGGTAATGATGGAGGGAGAACTCACAGATCCTATTAATATAAGAAAAGGCACAAGACAAGGTTGCCCTCTTTCTCCCTTGTTATTTGTATTGACTTTGGAAGTGTTGAATAGAAATATCAGAGAAGATAAAACTATAAAAGGAATGAAAATTAAAAAGGAAGAATTTAAATTACAAGCTTTTGCAGATGACCTAGTCTTTATTCTGGAAGACCCTATAGAAACAGCCTTGAAGCTGTTGGAAAAGATAGAGGCATATGGGGAGGTGGCCAGTCTGAAAATAAACAAAGATAAAACAAAGATTTTGTCAAAGAATATGTTGCTGAGACAAAGAGAAGAACTGGCAGAATTGTTAAAAATTCAAGTTACAAATAAGGTTAAGTATTTGGGGATATACTTGACATCAAGATGTAGTACATTAAAGGAGAACAATTATATTAAACTTAAACAACAGATAGCCCAAGACTTGAAAAAATGGGAAAACCTACAATTGTCATTAATAGGAAGGATTTCAACAATTAAGATGAACATTCTACCCAGAATTTTATTTTTGTTTCAAACAATACCAATTAGGCTTGGAAAAGAATATTTTGAGGATTTAAATAAAATTGTTTTGAAGTATATATGGCAAGGCAAGAAAGCAAGGATAAAGTTAAAGCTTTTACAGGATGCTAGATTTAGAGGAGGGTTTGGCCTGCCTAATTGGGAGTTGTACTACCAAGCTGCAAATTTGATGTGGGTTAAAGAATGGATAACATTAAGGAAAACTAGATTGTTGACATTAGAAGGTCATGATTTGTTGTTGGGTTGGCATGCTTTTTTATGGTATAAGGGAACCAAAACACAGGGGTATTTTAGAAGACATTATATACGGGAGTCTCTGTGGTTAAATTGGGAGAAGACAAGAAAACAATGTTATTTGAAAATTCCAGTTTGGTTATCGACGATAGAAGCGTTTTCTTACCCTATAATTTATAAAAAGGAACAAACAGTTAGCTATGGGGAATTACTAGATGAAAAGGGTGAACTTAAATCGATACAAAAATTAGAGGAACAAGGTATACAGATGAATTGGTTTTCATATTTGCAAATACATTCAAAGTATTATGAGGATTCCAAAGCAGAGGGATTTTATGATAAACAAACTGATTTAGATAAGATTTTGATGGGTACTGATGAAAAGGTGATTAAAAAATTATATGGTTACTTATTGGAAATTAAGTTGGAGGAAGAACAAGTTAAAGAAACTATGATTGCTTGGGGGAGGAATTTTGGATATGGGATTGACTTAGAGAAATGGCAGAAATTATGGTTGCAAAATTATAAAATGACAATGTCTACAGCCTTTAAAGAAAATTTGTATAAGATGTTTTACAGGTGGCATTTTCCCCCGACGAGGATAGCAAGAATGTTCAAGAACAAATCCGAAAAATGCTGGAAATGTCATCAGAAACCTGGTTCATATTACCATATGTGGTGGACTTGTGAGGACGCTAGAAAATATTGGACTAAAATCCACATGTGGCTGGAAAAAATGACAAAGAAGCATATAGACTTGAAACCGGAGCTTTTTTTACTGGGAATTTTACCAGATGCTTATAGTAAAGAGCTGAAATATTTGATTGTAAATGTATTGACTGCGGCTAGGATTGTATTTGCAAAAAATTGGAAAAATGAGAAAATTCCATTGCAGGAAGAAGTCATAAAGAAAATATTGGAATGTGCTGAGATGAGTAGATTGACTTTTGAAATCAGAGAGCAAGAAGATAAACAATTTTATATAGTTTGGGATCTTTTCTATCAATGGTTGAATGATGAAATACAAAAATAGAAATGTTAGATAATAAGGAATAATATTGATTTTATTTTTCTTTTCTCTTTTTTGGTACTGGATATTATATTTATATAATATTTTTCTGTTTCTTTTTTTTTCTTATTTAGGATAGAATTGGCACGATTATATGATTTGTTTTAGAATAAATTACTTAAAATATAGTTATCTCACAAAGGCATGATCGAACAAAAGTCTAGTCAAACTTCTTTTTTTAATAGTGATATTATGATTTATAAGTTTGTATTGACAATAAGAGTTATTATACAAGGTAATTGTAATTGTGACTATGAGATGAGTGCACAAAACTGATGAACCAACCGACTCACTGTTTGTATATAAATATGGGGGAGCTGATGTTTTTATGTTTTGTCTGTTTGTTTGTATGTCAAAAAACAATAAAAAACCTTTGGAAAAAAAAAGAAGTTATTTTAATGATTTATTGGAGGGGATACATACAGTTGAATATATATACAGCTGATTATTTAATGGGTATTAGAATTGTATAATGAGAATATTAGTTTATCAACTCTCTTCTCTCTGAAATCCTCTGCTTTTTGCACCCTAGTGCTTCCATCTTTCTGTCTTAATGTAGCTGCTTAGTGATTTTTGCTGCCATCGCCTGTCAGTCAGGATGTGTTTACCTGATGTTTTCCCACATAACCCTGGCACGTGAGACCAGTAAGAATTTCACTATGCCATCATTGAAGAATAAACTAAAAAGTAGAGAAAAATAAAGTGGATAAAAATGAAATAAATGCAGTAATGTAAGGCATGTGACAAGGCAGTCAGCACCCCTTCTCATTTAGATGGACATCATTCTCATAAATGAGTTATTTATTTTGTTAGATGTTTATCCTGTCTTTGTTAATTTATAAGGAATTCAAGGTGGAGAACTTATCTAATTTCCTTCCACCTCTTAGTTTCCCCACAGCCACAATCTAAGGAACTGGGAGAGAGTGACTGGTCACTCAGTCATTTTTTCAAGCCTAAAATAGGACTAGAACTCAGTCTCTTGATTTCTAGGCCAGCACCTTAACCACTACATTGTTTAAAAAGGAGGAAGGAATGTCAAAATAACTTGTAAGAATTGTGTGCGAAAACAGAGTTGGAGAAAAGAAACTTATAAAGCTTCAAATATCACAGATGTTTGAAGAATAATCTCCCATAGAATGATGCAAAAGACAAGAGAGGTTGTAGCAAATTACAATCTGAGATGGACCTGCTGGTAGGAGAGGAGACTAGAATAAGTAGTAATACTTTGCAAGTTGCATCAAAGCTGAAGTCAAGTCAAACGTTTGTTATTTGTTTGCACAAGATAAGCATTCTTTTTCTTTGAAAACTACTAACCCCTGGAGTAGCTGGGAGGGGAAGCGTGAGGTGCCCCTCGATGTGTGTGATATCGAGTTGGCCATGCCCACCCAGCCACACCTACCCAACTGGTCATTAGGGCAGAGAACCGGTTGTTAAATTATTTGAATCCCACCACTGGACTGGAGGCTAAAACATATGATGAATGGTTGCAGGGATTGGGCATGGCTAGTCTAGTGAAGAGAAGAACCAGGGGAGACAAGATAGCAATGTTCTTATATTTGAGGGGCTGCCACAGAGTGGAGGGGATCAAGCTATTTTCCAACACACCTGAAGGCTAGTCAAGGAACAATAGATGGAAACTGAACAAGAAGCGATTCAACTTGGAAATAAGGAGAAATTTTCTGACAGTGAGAGCAATCAACCAATGGAACAGCTTGCCTTCAGAAGTCGTGGGAGCTTCATCACTGGAAGCTTTCAAGAAGAAACTGGACTTCCATCTGTCAGAAATTATGTAGGGTCTCCTGCTTGGCCAGGGGGTTGGACTAGATGACCTACAAAGTCCCTTCCAGCTCTGTTCATCTGTTAATTAATATTCCTTATAGAAATTAGCATTCAGAAATGCTTTGTTTTTGTGAAGCTCAGCTATATTTATTATGCATTTATTATATTTTTAAAATTCTGCCTTATTTCTGTTATAAGTAACTCAAGGCAGTAAACATACGTGATACTCCTTCCACCTCCTATTTTCCCTATCATAATAATCCTGTGAAGCGGGTTGGGCTGAGAGAGAGTGGCTGGCCCAAAGTCATCTAGTTCATACTTAAGAAGGGAACTGGAACTCATGGTCTTCCTGATTTCTAGGCCACCTTAGCCATTACATCAACTGGCTCTCATGAAATAGTATTAAAGCATATTAAAGTATATTCCAAACTTTCCCCAAGCTGGTAGGTATTGGGGGTTTTCTCTCTTAGAATCTGAATCCAGTAGTTATCTTAATACCTTATCCCTGAAATATTTTTTTTTTAATTTGGCCTAAGTATGTATTTTAGTAACATTCAAACAATATAAATATTGTCAAGAAATACACTGCAGACTAGAACTTGGTAGGGTAGCCATGAAAGCCTTGGGAAATATATTCAAATGCCATGATGTGTATATATCATACTTAGAAAATGTCAGCATTCCAACCAAACTCTCCACCCCAAACTCTCAGAAACAAAGTCCATCCAAGTAAGAATTTATTGTAGAAGTCATATTGGCACATCTGGGGAAAACCCGAATCTGAATTCCCACACTTTCCCCTGCTACACTAAAGCTCACACCCAGCCCCTATTGATGATCGTCAAGTCATGCTCTCCAATCCATCTCAATTCTGAACTCCTGCCAAGTCCAGTTACTTCTCTCCAAACTCCAGTGACTCGACCTTGGTTCTGGCGAAAGAATGTTGTGGCTATCTTCCCTTCTCACTACCTTCTCATTCCCATAGCTGCCTATCCCCCCTTGTGGTAGCCCTAAATCTGAATCAAGATGGATCTGGGGCTGACATAAAAATCAGACCCATGCTTTATTGTATTAGGATATTATTTTTGTTATATTACTTTTGTTGCAATAGGAACTACTTTTGGTGAGGATTGGTGAAATATAAAAATAATTTATCTTCATGAATGACACGTCCCTGAGCAAACTACCTTTAGTTCCACCCTCTGAAAGTTCATATAAAAATGTATTTTAGAACAACCTTCTCTGGCTTTAAAGAAACAAAAAATACCCGCATTTGAAAAAAGTTGCTTCTTTTTCTAAATAAAGAATAGAACAATGAATATTGAAAAGGAAAAGCTTCCATAAGTTACAGGAATATTATATAGTGAATTGGAATTAACATGCAGGCAAAAATGTAGGGCCTTGTTTCTGGAAAACAAGCATCAAATTTACCATTACACTACCAATGAGTCATGTCCATTTATTTCCAAATAACAGTAACACAGAGCAGACCTTGGCTGTTGATTTATTACATCTGGGTAAATAATAAGCAGGCTTTCAAACTGCTTACATATATACTCGTCTTTCCTGGAACAGAAAGATAAAGATGGTTGTGTAAGCAGCTGATAAGTCAGTTAGGCATTTTATGGCAAAAAGCCTAATTTATCTTTTTCAAATCCAAATGCAGACTTTTAATAAGAATATACCAACATTGTCTGAATATTTCCCTTATCCATATAATTCACTTTTCAATAATGAGTCAGAATTATTTATGTATGTAGGCTAACAGAAACATTTTCCATGTAAAGTAAATAGCATATGATTTGCCAAAGAAGATACATTAATCTTAAAACATGGACCCCTATAAGTTGAGGGGACATGAATCTAGCAAACTAACACTGACATATTTTGCTGTTATTGATAATGTACCGTCATGAAGCAAATTAAGTGATGGCCTCATAGAAGCTATACCTATGAAATTCTACGTAAGATACTTTCCCTTACATAGTTATGTTTTGTAGGTTGGTTTGATATGATTCTTCCATGGGCACATCAGATATGAGATGGCCTGAGCTTATTTTTAAGTTTTGGAATTTAGTATGGGTAATCCTTATATGGGGAACACATCATTGCAGCTATTTCATTTGCCTTAGATTTCTGTCTGTCCATAGTTATTCAGTTTAAGAGTTCTTATTCTGCTCTAAGCACAAATCCAGCTGCGTGACCTTGACTCAAGTACTCTCTCTCAGCCCAAGGAACCTGGCACTAGCAAAACATTTTCAAAATCTTGCCAAGAAAATTTCAGGGACTTGCCGAGGTAGTCATCAGGAGTCAAAGTGACTCAAAGACGCACACAAATACACACAGAGAGAGAATCCTATTTAGAATAAATATAATGCCACACAAAATGTGTCATGAAAACTTATTTACTTCACTGCAAATCAATGGAAAATGAAAACAATCTAGCTAAGATTTTATTTCTTCCAAAGAATATAAGCTGACATGACTGGGCTGCTGACTGAAACTATCTGAAATCAAGATTCAGAAATGATCCTAGTGTGTGAAAGATGCAAAGATACAGAGATTATCAATCTTTTTCTCACTTCAAGAATCTGATCTTTAAAATGTTAATATAGGTCCTGTGACTTTGCCACAGCCAGCCCCTAATCCTAACATTTGGAAGAAACCCAATTTAGTGGCTTATTAGCTGGACCATATGGTTTCACTTTACTTCACTTCCTGAAAAGCCGCTCAGAGGATTAAAAAAAACTAAACCAAAGATCACAGAAATACATTAACAGGAAGGTTTCTGTGTGCATATGTTTCTGTATCTGTATTTTTGTGTATGTACAGTATGTGCATGTTCTATTGAAAATCCTATAAAATGTTTAAAGGATGATCAAGAATTTGAATTTAACAAACCTTTCTATGTGTCAGCTGGATCTCCAGCATGGGTTTCTGAAACTTGCTTGCTCTCGGCTGCCATAGAAACAAGGAGGGGGACATGGGCATTTGGGTTGGGAAAGCAACCTTGTGTGAAGTAATCCCATAAAAACTGGAAGGGAGGTTTGCACTCATGAATTATAGTGCTGCTGAGTGGCGTTGTTTATACTGGGTCAAGACCATCAGTCCTGAGACTCCAGATGCAAGAAATACTTGCAGAGATGTCAACCCTGAAGCTTACTGGCTGTGGCCATCTTTTTTTCTGTAGCTTTTTCTATAGAGATTTTTCTTCACATGGCTTCAGGCTTGCCATAGCCTGGAGCTGAGATAACTGGCGTTTTGTAGCCAAAACAAAATAGTTCTCTTATGAAGCCAGGGCATTCCAACAGCTGGCTGGCTAGAGGAGTAGGAGAAAAGTAACCAGGCAACCCGCCAGCACCCAAACTGGACAATGTGATATTGTTTGGGAGAACAGGAAACTTTCACTTTTTAATGAGGTAAAAAATGCGGGAACTCTCAGAGTTAGTTTTTCACCAGTTTGTGCCACGAAATAAAGGAAATACTTTAGGGAGTGATTGGGCAGAAAGAATGCAGTCAGCAATGTCGGCATGCGCCCAATGTTATGCATACGCGATAAGGACTGGGTGGGGAGGGCGGGGAGGGGCCAGCTAGGGGCACGATTTGCCGGTTCTCTGAACTGTGCAGAATCATAATAACTAGTTCTATAGAACCTGTCCGAACTGATAGAATCCCACCCCTGATAACTGGATAATGTGATCTGTGAGAATGAGGGAGGGAATTATCCATTCTTTAATTATACTTAAACCATGGGAAATATTTACAGCTGGTTTTGTTTTCATGCGTGACAGAATGATGTACTTAATAAAAGAGTTATTTGAGAAAGTTGAACATCTCGGACTGCTGCATTGGTTGGGTTCATTACTCGAACCTGGACATAATTATTCAAATTGGTTGAACATTTTTAAGAAATTGGGAAAAACTATCTGTTACCTAAAAAATACTGTCATTTTCCCTCCATTTTTCTTATGCATATGTATTAATACATTGTCAGATGTATATATTGTCAGTTGTCTGTCAATTGCCAGATCTGTTATTATAAAAAAACAGAAAAATAAAATATAAATTTTATTAGATCATTTCTATTTCAAGATTGAGAAACTGAGATTTGAAAAAACAAAGAGCTTTGCAAATGTAATGACAAATATATAAATTTACTAGCTTTATTAATATTTTTGTAATATGTTTCCTGCAACAGTACAAATGTAATTTTAGATGTAAATACTGAATATGGATATATTAAAATGTATTTCTTTGGATCAAAAATGTATATTAGAAATGCATATCCATATATGCCCAGGTGTCAGTAGATACACTCCCAAGTATACTTATCTTGTTCTTTCATTAATTTTGTCAATTATTCAAACATAGCAATTACACTCTGTAACAGCTTTGTTTCATGCAGTATCAACACTGTTAACACTGAAGACTTTTTTCCCCTGCTATGTATTCAGAATGGACTACGATTGATATAGCTTTTAGTGTCTTTTTTGTATAACTTGCCATTTTTGTGCTGGTGCTGTTATATTATTATCCTTGGGATGGGGACATTGTTTTGTAGGTGGCATTCCTTCTTTCAAAAGTGAGGGATCTGAATTTCATTTTAATGTGTTCCATTTTGCATATATATAAATGGCAAGAATCATTATCTTTTATCAAGTTTTATTTTATTTTATTTTTAAATAAATTTTATTGATTTTACAATTAAAACAGACCAACAATTTTATTCCATATGCCTTATTTTATGCCATATACATACATAAATGTAAGAGAGAAAAAGAAAAGAAGAAAGGAAGAAGAAAATAGAAAGAAAAAGATAGAAAACAATTAAAAACATTTTCATCTTCAACAGTTTGTGAAACCTCCTTTTTATCCTTATTTTATGCCATATACACATACCTAATCCTTACATATATCTGTATATCACTACTATGGTTCTATCCTATCCTCTTTTCCCTTTTAGTGTGAAATCTATCTTTGGTCTATCTATCTGTACCAGCAGTTCCAGCTGTTGTAGTATATTGAAGTGTCTTTATTTTTTAGTGCCAAGTTTAATTTGTCCATTTCTGCACAACTTGAAATTTTTTGAATAATCATCTCCTCTGATGGAACATGAGGCTGTTTCCAACATTGTGCAAAAGCCAATCTGGCCGCTGTCAAAATATGTATTATTATATATTTCAGTGTTTTTGGTATTTGTTTATCAAAGATCTCTAATAGAAAGGACTCTGGTTTGAATTCGAACTGTTCTCTTGTTATTTCCTCCAGCCAATTTCTAATTTTCTGCCAATATTTTTTAGCTTCTATACAGGACCACCACATGTGGAAGAAAGTTCCCTTTTTTTTTGCATTTCCAGCAATTCAGACTCATATTGGGGTGCATCTTCGCTAATCTTGAAGGAGGAAGGTGCCATCTGTAAAACATTTTATAGGCATTTTCTTTGTATGCTACTGATTTTGTAATTTTATTATTTCTACCCCAGACCTTTTCCCATTCTGTTATGTTGATACTATGTCCTATATTCCTACTCCAGGCTATCATATTCCCTTTTACAATTTCTTCTTCTAATTCTACTTCTAATAAATAATTATAAATTTTTTTTTGCCTGATCCTAATAAAATTTTGTCTAATTGCTGGAGTTTATTGTTAATTCCAGATTCTTTCTTGTCCTGTTTATTTCTACTTTGAATTTGAAGATATGCCCACCGATCAATTTTTAGTCCCCGATCTTGAAGTTCTTGCCGCAATTTCAGATTTCCTTGCGCATCCAATAGGTCCTTATACTTAATCATTTTAGTAATATCCAAATTATTTGGGTGAATCATCACCTCCATTGTTGAAATCCAAATTGGTATTTTTAAATAGTGTTTTTTCTGTATTTTATTTCAATTAGTCAATAATGAATCTCTGATTAGGTGTCTGTGAAAATATTTCTGGCTAGTTTTCCCAACATCCCATAAAAAAGCATGCCACCTCCTCTGCAAGTCATGGCCGTCTAAGAATAATATTCTCTTATTTGTTAAATTCACCCATTTCTTCAACCATACTAAAGAGGCTGCACTATAATACAACTCCCAATTTGGAAGTGCCAGCCCTCCCCTGCTCTTCATATCCTGCATTACCTTTAAGTTTATTCTGGTTTTTTTTCCCTTGCCAGATAAATTTTACAGTTATTTTATTAAGTTCTTCAAAAAAAAATTTTGTGTACTTTGATTGGGATCGTCTGAAATATCTAGAGGAATTTTGGAAGAATATTCATTTTAATAGCAGCGATCCTGCCTAATAATGAAAGTTGCAGCTTGCCCCATGTTTCTAAATCCTTCTTTTCCTGTTGCATCAATTTATCATAATTATTTTCCTTAAGTGCCTTACAATGTACTGTCAACCATATTCCTAAGTATTTAACTTTCTTTATCATTTGTATTCCCATAATTTCTTCTAGTTCTAAATTCTGTTTTTCTGTTAATTTTTTGGTCATTAATTTTGTTTTCTTCCTGTTAATTTTTAGTCCTGCTACTGCTCCAAATTGTTCTAATTCATTCATCAATTTTTGTCCTCTTTCTATTGATTCTTCAATGAAAAAAATCATATCATCCGCAAACGCTTGCAACTTATATTCTTCTTTCTTAACCTTTAATCCTTTTATGTCTGGGTTCTGTCTAACTCGCATTAACAATGCTTCTAGTGATAATATGAAGAGCAGGGGTGACAGTGGGCAGCCCTGTCTGACTCCTTTTTCTATTTTTATTGGGCAGGTATATTCCCCATTTATTATAATATTAGCCTGTTGTGTATCATAAATGGTTGTTATAATATTTTCAAATTTGGTGCCTAAATTCATATAATAAATTTTTTGGATTAAAAATTGCCAATTTAAATTATCAAAGGCCTTCTCTGTGTCTAAAACATAAGTGCAATTTGTTTTTTGGGGTGGGCTTCATAAAATTCTAAAACATCTAATACTATTGTTAAGTTATTCCTGATTTGTCTAGTTGGGAGAAATCCATTTTGGTCTTCATGTATATGCTCATTTAACATTCTTTTTAGTCTACTTGCTATAATAGAAGTAAATATTTTGTAATCAGTATTTAACAATGAAATTGGCCTATAATTTTGTATATACCGGGGATCTGAATCCTCCTTCGGGATCAGTGAAATCAATGCCCCCCTCCATGAGTCCAGCATCCTGGCTGCCAATAAGACGTCATTAAAAACTTCCACCATAAGAGGTCCTTATGTTCTACTGATTAAGTATGAGATTTTCCCCCCCAGTTACTATGACTTAAGTGTGGGTTGATTTTGAGTATTATTAATTTGACTTATTCCATTTGTTTATCATAATTTTTTCAGAATTCTGACATTTTCTTCCACTTCAGAAAGCTCTAACATGGTATTCTATCCTAGCAACTAACTGAACATTTATAAATATTTGCAGGTAGGAAAAGTATTTCCTGATGAATCTTGGAAATAATTGAAGTCCCATTTCTTCCAGACCTAAAGCACTAAAGATATTCATAAAACAAATTAATGTTCAGTTAAGTTTTTGTGTATGGGATAGAAATTATTATACGACAAGGTACAATTAAGTTCTTTAAAAAGGGAAGTATTTGCATATACCTCATGGAAAGAAAAAAATAATTGTGTTCCTTTGTATTATTTATATTTGAATTAAAAGAGTCAAGTGACCATGGGTTGTTTGTTTCTGGACACCAAAGATCGGTAACGTGCCTGACCTTCACATGTTTTATTTAGAATCAAATATTTTCCTTGAAAATTTGTTGTTCAATATGGTTAAGAATGGGATAAGAAGAAAATTAATGACAATCAATGAAATTTTATTTATTTCATTTGTATCCTGACTTTATTATTTTTATAACTAACTCAAAGCAGAGAACAGATTCAAAATACCTTTCTTTCTCCTCTTATTTTGCCTCACAACAATAACACTGTAAGGTTAATTGGGTGAAGAGAGAAAGTGATTGGCCCAAGGTCACCCAGCTGGCTTTTTTCATTAAGGAAGGACTAGAATTCATGGTCTCCCACTTTCTAATCTGGTGCCTTAAGTACTAGACCAAACTGGATGCTTAGTGGATACTGAGCAAGGACTAAGGTGTTTGGTAATGTCCTTGGTTGTTTAAGCTATTTATGGATAAATGTATAAGGAAAGGTTGTGGTGATATTACAGGTCTTGGGGTTGGGAACATGAATGTATGTATACTGAGATGTTACCAAGTTGTTGTCTAAGAACCTGAATTATTTCAGCAGAAATTACAGGGTTTGCTGAAATGAAAAGTATGGAGCTGTAAAATGTTGGGAAACAAGGAAAGTGAACCATAATAAGTTATACATAAATGTGGAAAACTAAGCAAGATGAATTTGTATGCTCATTAAACAATTATGATATTTTAAGATATGCAAATGATGGTAGAAAAATAACATTTATATAGCTAGAAATAGAATTTATATAAATAGAAATGCATTTATACAAATTTAACCAGACAGAGAATCCTACATATGCTAATTCCACATATGTAGAATGTATTTTGTTTTTATTTATTAAAATTTAAGGGAAAAATACCCCACAAAATTCCATAATTTTTTAGTTTTACAGGGATATGTCAAGGATATGCCTCATATGAGAAAATTAAATGATAGCATTAGACTTAGCTGGTGGATTTGATCTTGACTACTCCATTACTCCTGTGACTGTATGCTGTTTATCCATTTAGGCAGAGCCATTCAATTTTATTTCTTATTAGTGAACACTGATTATTTTTAATAATGAAAATGTATTTTATTATTTATTTTTTTACTCATTATTTCTTCATTATAAATATTATTTTATTCATTTCAATCTTAATCCTGATAGAAGTCCAAGCCATAGGAGGGTCACAGAGAGTAATAATTAAGGGTGCAATCCAACAAGCATAAGCACAGTTCAATCATAATCAAATCATATATGCCTTAAATTTTTCTTGCTGAGATCAGTGCAACCTAAAAGTATTTGACTGTGATAAATGTTAAGCCAATATATTTTATACATGAATGGCATGCTTGGAATTCTTATTATAAAAGACCTTCATACAAACAATATTCAGTTTTTATTAACAGCATGTAATGGTCGAATTAACACCCTTAATTGAGCAAGATCATATTGACTTCACATCTTTGTAAAATGACATTTTTCTGATTCCTGCCACAAAATCCAGAAGAATAATTAATATCTTTGTAATCTTTAATAATTGCAGGGCACTGCAGATTGAAATATTTGAAAACAAAATAAAAGGTTAAAGATAATAACTGAAAAAAATACTGGGGAATAGATCCAATTTCTACATTGTTAAGTATGCCCTTTCTCTATAAAATATTTTATCACATTCACTCATGACAATGATCTATTATGAGCCAAAGTGGTATCATTGGTAGACATGGTTAATATTTCAGCATATCCTGCAATAAAGTATGACAACTTCTCTTGTCACATTGCTCTTTATCTTTTATCTTCTTTGCTGACATTTACTAAAATTTCCAATTTATCTGAGAAGCAAGCACTGAAACAGGTTTATTTCCAAATGAAATGTCTCTGCTGTAGCACCAAGTTTAATTTGCTCACACTTATTATCAGGAAGCATATATATTGTATATGCCTTTAGAGGAAATGGGCAGATTGTAATGTACTTTTCAGTGATGTATCATTATACCTTAATTAAGTATTGATAGGGCAATGTACCTCACAAGTGAATGTTCTGGAGTATGTACAGAAGCCAGCGTTCTTCAGAAAAGTAAACAACCCTGATTACTGATCTACTAATTGCAAGAAAGCTACATCTTTACTTGGCAAAGGTAGGTTTTCTTGAAACTCAAGATTTTCCCATGTTCATGTTCAGTGTGTTTTCCAGGAGATGGAAAAACATTGTAGAGAGCAAGAGACAGAGACAGAGATAAAAACTGTGTACAGTAGAAGACATTGTACTTGGAGAAGTTTGATGAAATGTTAGGAATGCTTTCCCTTTTTTCTATTGTTTAAAATAGAGAATATCCAGTTGCAGGACCATTTTAGGCTTTGCAGCATAAATCCTTTGCCTTAAAAATTTTACTTCCTTTAATCCTTATTAATCCTTTGCTTGTTCGTTACAAAAATAGAAAGCGCATTCATGCAATTCAATTTGTATGATCTGAAGAGTATATGCTTCTATTTTCTATGACCAATATTAGCTACTCTTGAGATAATTGTTTCTTTAATTTGTTTCCTTCTGGAATGCATCAACTTTTAGTCCCACACAGGAATTTACTATTTAATTAATGGACTCAAACTACCCCTTTCATTTTCTTACTAATTGCAAACCAAGCATCACAATATATTGAACTTTTAAGAAAAAAGTTTACTGTTCTGAATGGGGAGAAGTAAAACCAAATTTGGAGGTGTATATAGTTAAGCAAGCTTATGAACAGAAAATGCCTCATTGCACCTCCTTCCCTCTTCCCCTCTCTTCCCAAAACACATTTTAACATATTAATTTCAGATTAAAGAAAAATGGGACCTAGGAGCAGAAATTACCTTAGAACTGATCATTTAGAAATTATTGTTAGCTTAGTGATACTACCATAGTGAAGGTAGAGATGATGACTCAAAGCACCCTGCCTTTGTATCCCTTCCTGTGGTGCTGCTTTAACCAGGCTCCTTCAGCTCATTCTATAACATTATTTCTGCAGGCTTGTCATTGGGTTTTTGTTTTTGTTTTACAAAAAGTATAAAAGATATAATAGCAGATTCATTCTATTGAACCCTGAGAGAGGGGAGGATAGATAGATAGATAGATAGATAGATAGATAGATAGATAGATAGAT
>NW_020769308.1:40377359-40396687 GCF_900518735.1 Pseudonaja textilis
GATAGATAGATAGATAGATAGATAGATAGATAGATAGATAGATAGATAGATAGATAGATAGATGATAGTGCTCTATCACCAGAACAAAGTAGACTCGAGACCGGAGTTGAGTTCAGCTCTTTATTTAACTGTCAGTAACTTCAACTAAACTTTTCCCATTTCTAACTATCTATGGCATATACATAACTTAGTGAACAGAGGGTGATTCCTGTGAATAAAACAATGCTAACTTTTAGCTTTATCATCATCATCATCTTTTAATGACCCTGGGCAACTGAATGGAGCTGAGTGTTTACTGGCCGGATGCCTTTCCTGTCTCCAATGCAAAGTTATATTCAGCAGATATAATCTCAACATGCCCAGAGAGAGAATAACTGCCTCTAGTTAGGATTGAACTCACAGCTTCCTGATTGTGAGGCGAGAGCTCCACCTCTAGGCCACCACACCACTAACTTTTAGCTTTATATAGATATATATTTCCTTGTGCTGAGTAACAGACACACTATCTACTTTTTAGTCTTTTGTTTTTTTTATTTCTGCAGTTCCATAGCTCATGTTCCAATATGAATTGATACAGATTCAAAAATTGTCAAATGGCATAAGTATCCACCAAGCACAAAGTGGAACAAGAGTGTGAAAAATAAAGAGCCTTTTCAAAATGTGAAAAAAAAGGCAATTAGGAGGACGGGAAACAGAAGGAGACTTATGCTACCCACATGACAAGCATACAGATACCTTTTTCTAAGTAGTTTTATTACATCAAGTTCCAATATAGGATTTGTTCTTCAAAGTACCTTATTTGCCCTTAAAGTCATAGTCTTTAGTTTTCTTTCTATAGATAATAATAATATATCATAAAGTCAAAAATAAAGAATCTCAACACATCAACACACATAACAATAATTTTCTGTTGGCCTGGTTAATATTTCAGTAATTAAGACTACACAATGCAATGATACCACTACCTTCATTGATCACTGAGAAATTTGTAGCATCCAAGAGCCATGGCAACCACATCATCAGCACCACAAAATGAAAGTTTAAAAGTGACAGAAAAGTGTCTTACAGTTGATGTATGCTGGTACTTCCCACTGACTGCCATAATATGAGAATTCCCTAGCTATCACACTTAATAGACATGATGATAGAGAATTATGAAAATTGCATTTGAATTTACTCTGTAGCAAGATGTGAGCTTTTTCATTTGACATTGGGCCAAAGAAACAAAATGAAGATGATGACCACCATACATTTCCTGATAATCTTCCTAGCTAAGCTTGCTAGAATGGTCTCAGCTGTATTGAAAAAATCCAAAGATATGACCCTCGAGAACCTCAGGATTCATGAGGATTTTACTTTGCCAGTGTATCTTTGGGGTATCATGCAGGGGTGGGAATCAAAAATCCCAGCAACAGGTTCGTTGCCCAGTTGCTGGGTGGGCATGGGCATGGTGGGCAGGGCCTGCCAGAACTTCCAGAAGGGCCATTTTTCACCTTCCCAAGGCTCCAGAGGCTTCCCTTGGGCCTCTGGGAGGGAAAAACAGCCTCCCCTGGGCTCTGGAAGCCCTCCAGAAGCCAGAAACAGGCCCATTTCATGACTTCTGGTACTTCCAGAAGGCCCATTTTCCCCCCTCCCAGAGCCCCCGTACAAACCCTGCACTTACCTGCATTTAAAATGGGCCATGCAGAGACTCCTGGGAGGGGAGGGGCAGGTGGGGCCAGCAGGTTGGTTCAAATACCGGTTTGGCGAATCAAATGCAAATTTAACATCCAGTTCACTCGAACTGGTCCAATCTAGTAGAATCCCATTCCTGGTATCATGGCTTCCATGAGAAGATGGCATAGTCTCAGTATGGAGGACTGGTCAAACTGAAGTCCTAACTCAGATCCATTCTTAGCTATGGAAATGCTGACTGGCTAAATTTAGATTAGTCAACTTTTCTCTCAGGCAAATTGACCTCGGAAGGTGATGGTGAGAATAAAATTGAAGCAATAGATATTATTTATACCATTTTATACTTCTGAGGAAAGATCAGATGTTAATCTAACATATAGATAAGTATGCATTGGGATTGCTTTTAATGACATAAAATTAAATAATTAAGATCCTAGCATATTACATCCTAGCAAATTACATATTACATCTTTTTGTCAAAATGGGTTCAGATGAACAACTTCCTAAATTAATTTATTTGGACATTGTATTATATCCCATTATCCTGCATAATATAGTGTTAATTCAGAATAACATAAGTGTAGAATTTATAGTTTCCTACTATAAACTTGTTTTATAGTAGGAAAACCAGAAAAGGTGAAAATGCATAAACAAATGGAAGTTATAAGCTTATAAAAAGGTGTTTTTTCCAATATATGTATGAAAATGTGTTCAAAACCCACCAACAGTTGCAGAACTGTAAATACGCTGTCAGTACTGTATAGGTTTCATTTAATAGTACACATACAGAGACACATGCATGATATATTTACAAATTCTCAGTTTCTTATCTGGAACTTTCCAAAAATATGCATGGCTTGTCTTCCTTCTCTTCCCTTATTTACACAAAGTAACATGCATTATGTCGCAGATAATAGCAATAGCACTTAGACTTATCTACCACTTTATAGTGCTTTACAGCCCTCTCAAAGCGGTTTACAGAGTCAGCATATTGCCCCCAACAATTTGAGTCTCATTTTACCCACCTCAGAAGGATGGAAGGCTGAGTCAACCTTGAGCCTGGTGGGATTCGATCTGCCAAATTGCAGTAGGAGTAGCCTGCAGTACTGTACTCTAACCACTGCTGTTAGCTTGATGGGATTTTCAAAAATTCAGCTGGACTGAAGTTTTTCTCTTGGTGGCAAATACTGTGGAGGGGGTGTCTGTTTTTATATAAATGATAGCGCAATATGCCAAGATGTTTTCCAGTCTGTGCTCCCTGATGTGGAGCTTTTGACTATCTGCCTAGGGAATTTTCTGTTATCGTTATCACAGCTGTGTATATTCTTCCTTGAGCAAACAGAAATGGGGCCCTGAATATTCTCTATCATACCATCATACTTACAAACTAATTACTTGGAGGGTGCATTTATTGTAGTGCGTGACTTTAATCAAGTTGCTTTGAAAGCTACTCTTCTCCATTTCAATTAATATGTGGACACTGAAATAACAGATAACAAATAATCAAGAGTTGGAAGGGACCTTGTGAGTCATCTAGTCCAACCCCCCTCCCAAGCGGGAGACCCTACACCATTTCTGACAAATGGCAGTCCAATCTATTCTTGAACGTCTCAAGTGATGACACTCCCACAACTTCTGAGGGCAAGCTGTTCCATTGGTTGATTGTTCTCACTGTCAGAAAGTTTCTCCTTATTTCCAGATTAAATCTCTCCTTGTTCAGTTTCCATCCATTATTCCTTGTCTGGCCTACAGGTGCTTTAGAAAATAGCTTGACCCCTTCCTCTCTGTGGCAGCACCTCATATATTGGAAGACCACTATCATGTCTCCCCTGGTCCTTCTCTTTACTAGACTAGCCAAGCCCAGTTCCTTTAACCGTTCTTCATATGTTTTAGTGTCCAGTTCCCTAATCATCCTGGTTGCTCTTCTCTGTACTTTTTCTAGAGTCTCAACATTTTTTTTATAATGTGGTGAACAAAACTGGAAGCAGTACTCTAGGTGTGATCATACTAAGGCTTTATAGAGTGGTATTAGTACCTCCCTTGATCTTGATTGTATCCCTCTGTTAATACAATTTAGGATTGCATTAGCTTTTTTGGCTGCTGCTGCACACTGCTGGCTCATATTTAGCTGGTTGACTATTAATACTCCAAGATCCCTCTCAAAGTTACTGCTATTGAGCCTGGTTTCACCCAGTCTATATGTGTACTTTTGGTTTTTCTTGCCTAAGTGTAGGACTTTACTTTTCTCTACATTGAATATCATTTTGTTAGATATGGCCCAGTGTTCTAGTCTGTCAAGATCCATCTGGATCTTGAGCCTATCTTCTTTGGTGTTAGCTATTCCTGCCAGCTTGGTATCATCTGCAACTTTGGCAAGTTCCCCGTCTATTCCCTCATCTAAGTCATTAATGAAGATATTGAAGAGGGTGTGGCTTGAGCGGCAGTAGAAAGACGGGTTTCTTGGGGCTCCGAGAAAGCTGCCGATACCCCCGCAGCTAGACAGTCCCAGGGGAACCGAACTGTCCTGGTTAGACAGTGAGTGAAAGGAGCACATCCTGTCAATCCCAGGGATATCGCAAAGTCCCTGGTAGATCCAGGAAAGCTCCTGCAGTCTGGCATCAGAGGGAAGTGGCCATTTATCATGAGCCATTAAGAAGCTGTGCCAGCCCTGGAATGGAAGAAGAAAGAAAGAAAGGAAACAGTGTGTCGGTTTGGGTGAGAAACTTTTATTTTTTAAAAAAAATAAAAATAAAGGAGTACATCAGATGAAAGAATTAATAAAGAAAGTGAAGACAGAAAAGCTAAGAATAGCAGCGAATGGCAAGAACTGTCAATCTTATCTGGACTTTTTTTTATTTCTTGAGGGGGGGAAGGATTATTCTGTCTGGCTTCTTTGTTTAAATAACTGGACTGGACAGCTTAAAAACAAGAATAAATTGAATCTTTTTTGCTTTTTCAGTTTAAACATACGAAGTACTTTTCTTTTTCTTTTTTTGGACTTTTCTTTTTACTTTCACTGGTTAGAGTATAGAGATACAGCGTAACTAAGGAACAACTATAAGGAAAGCTAAGCAACACTGCCATCTGGAGGTCACATGAAAAATCTTTTTCTTAAGAATAACAAACAAATAACAAGTTATTTTGACTACGGACAAGTAGAGAAAGATAATAAGTCAGCGCTGAAGACAGGTGTTGCCTTTAAAGTTGAATAAGATTAAGAGAAAGAAAGAACAGTGTGACCTTGAAAGAGATATTTGCTTTTGACTTTGGCTTTCTGGACTGACTGAATGTTACACTGAGATTTTGCTTTACTTAGTTATAAGGATTATAATGAGTAAGAGAATACCTACAGGATCATCAATTCCTACTTCCTCATCGCTGAGCCCAGATGGTCAACGATCTATTACTACAATGTTGCGACAAGAGAAAGATAAAGAAAAGGAGACTTCTATGCAAGAAATCAAATCTATGTTACAAGTAATACAAGACCAAGGGAAGCGTGCAGAGAATAGAATGGAGAAGCTAGAGGAAAGGATGGAAGGAAATATACAACAGGTATTAACAATATATGGAGAAAAATTACAGAAGATGGAAGAAAGAGGTGATAAAACGGATAAGAAAGTGGCAGAAATAGATAATAGACTGACAAGGGTTGAAAGTGAGAAAGGGAAAGATTCAATATTTTGGGAAATGGAAAAAGCTGGTTTCTATAAAGATTTCAAAATATTGAGGAAGAAAAGGGAGAAAACCTTAAATTATGACAGGAATACTAGCGGAACCCTTGGAGATGACCAAAGAAAAGGTGATGGATGGAATGGATAAAATATATTGAGTATTTACCAGATATGCAATGAGAAACAAATTACCCAGAGATGTGAGATTTACCAAGAAAACAATAATTAAATAAAAAATTTTAGGTTTATATCAAATTAAAATACTATATGTGTAAAACCATGTTGGTGGGCTTTTTACCATTTGGAAAATAAGAGAAAAGGGTAGAACAAAGTAAAAGAAATCTCTTGCCCACTGTCATAAAGCAATAATGTAGATCATGTTAATTTTTCCCAGGGTATAAAATAAAAATATTTAGATAAGGTTAATTAACAACACTGCTCGCTTCAATAGCCAACAAAATGTTAAATGCAGTTATTTCATATTTTCTGCTAAAAGTATAAGTGATCTTATATCTCTCAGTCTATGTAGCTTTATTAAAAAATAAAGTTCGTTTGCAAAGATAAAAAAAAGAAATATGCTATTGATATTGAAATATGATCAGGAAAATCTATGATAATACTAAGACATCCAAAATAATATCTTCTAGGTTTGGAAGTTGAGGCCAGAGATAGTGACTTATCCTTCTAAAAGCATACACCAAAGAAATGAATTATCACTTCCCTGTGTAGGTTCTGAGGAGGCACTTCTACAGGAAATGTAATTTTAAAAATGTCTTCTCCACTGCCATAGCAACAAACAAATGTTTCTAGATCCATCTGAATTGCAGCATTCTGGATTTCAAGAGTCACAAGTCATCATTTTAGCACCATTTGCTTTTATTATATCTATCACTTGTAGTCTCCTTGTTGCATCTCAGGACTCTGGAGCAAATGAGAGAATTGAGGCTTCATTGAGGTCAAAATTTGAGTACAAAAATAAAATCCAGTCTGAACTGGGATCCAAATTTTCACAAATCAAATGAACGTATTTAATGTGTGGCTATATAACTTATCTAGGAGAAGTAAAAGATTACTCAAAGTTTATTTTCATACATAATTTATTCTGTCCTGGATGGACTACTACTTCTAATTGTTCACTCTGTCAAGGAACTGGTAACACCCAAATATTTCCAACTGAAGCTACATTTAAAATGAATCAGCAATTTTGAAATCTTTTCAAGAACTAACTTCTGTTTTATTAAATTGCATTGCACTACAATTCTGTTAAATTTAGACATTGGCAATATTTGTCACCTTATTATAAAATATTATTCAGGCCCACTAGGAATCAACAAACAAGTTATCTCCAGAAGCAGTTGCCTTGACAACTGTAATGCTGCATTATTAAAAAACATTTTATGGCTGCTATTGGAGAGCATTTACAGGGGAATGCCTGTAAAAAGAAAGAAAGAAAAAATAGAATAATATTATATGTGATATCCTGATCCAAAAATCCACCATCACGTTGTTAAATGAAATAAGTATCAAAAGGAAAAAAATCTGCTAAATTTCTATTTTTATTTTAAGCAGTCTTGTTTGTATATAAAAACCAATAAATATTCATTTGAATTTCAAATCTCATGAAAGTAATTAGCTTGTTTTCACGAGACTTTGCATGACTCTCATCATGTCATTCATATTATCCTGGTAACCTATTGATCACATCCCCATTATCATTTCAAAGAAGATACATCTATGCAGGTAGATCCAAAAGTCTGGAAGCAGGGTCCCACAACATAGAGACTGGCACCTGCTTTCTTCCTGCTTTGCTTAAGTAGCAGGTTTTGCAGTTTTAACAGCTCAGGTGCCCTTCCCTCCATTGCCTATGGTAGGAATGTCTGATTCATTCAATAGCGTTGTCCGTTAGTTCTTGCAAATATTACTTCCCTCATTAAGTAATATCTGCTTCAGGAGGGAAGGAATCATTACCTTTTAAAAGTTGTTCTTTCCTTCCTTCCTACTTCCCTCCCTCCTTCCTTTCTGCCTTTATTTTGCAACACATCTTCATTGCCTTTATATTAGATGTAAATATTATAAAGTTTCATAAATCATAAAGAAAATGATTTTATCTTCATTCTACCTCACGTTATTGACTCCCTTGTAATTTTAGGGAAAGACTGGCAAGGAGAAATTGGCAATTTTGTTCTTAATAATAGCTTGATCCTGGAAAGGTTTGTATTAAATTCTATTTTATTTTTATTATTCAATAAAATAGACCAACAGGGATGCAAACAATGCAAGTCTTTTTGTAAATGGAACTATTAACTTTAAAGTTTTCATTGTAAATTAATGTACAGTATTATTTCTCAACAGATAAATTCTATTGCAAATGTATATTCCATGGAAATTAGTAAATGTGGTTTAATCATTTTTCAAACAGTTTTTATTAAATATTAAACATATAAAAATTAATATAAAGTACAAAAAATAAAGTATTAGAAAGAAAAACTGCAAAAAGAAAAAAGAAAGATTATAACAAAAAGAGAAAAAAGCAATAGAAAGAAATAACTTCCCCCTTCATCTCAAAAAGCATAAATAATTTTAACAATTTATCACTTTTTCTTAAAATACAACAAACAATTTCTTTGTACCCGTCACATCTCATAAATATAGACAAAGCCTTAAAATCTCACCATTCAGCAAATTCCATTAAGGGTTATTAGAAATAATAATATTTTAATGTTGATCTTATAAATCAACTTTATATTCCTTCTCTTTATTCTTAACAGTCTTGCTGTTTAATCACTTCAAATAATGTCCTAGAATTTGATTTTTCTTTCTTTTTTTCATTATCCCTTTTTCATGAAGTCTTTTAACACTTTTAACTCTTTTATAGATCTGATATGGGAAAATTATCCAAATCAGAGTCATGTTTAGTTGATTGGTTATGTCCCTTCTAATTAAAATGTCTCCTATTTTCATTCACACTTTCATTTACCTGATTTTTTACAAATCATTCTTATAACCTATTGTTTTTAAATCCACATTCAGATAGATCTATTTTTATCTTATTCAATAGAATTTGTTCCTTTTTTGTAACACCATTCATAGTCCATTTTCCACATATGTCTTTCAGTACATTCAATGTTAAGGTATTTTTCTTCATTCTGTGTCAACAAGTCAAATATGTGTTCTCCTTTAATATAATCTTTACTTCCTTTTAGCTTCTCCTAGTGAACAATCTTCAAATCCCATCCTATCATTTTTTTTTTTCAGAATTCAAAACATGAGTTGTTTTCCTACAGGAAGGATTCATTCAATTAATTTCAAAATCCCATTTCAAGTCCGCTTAATCCTTAGTCTATTTATAGTTTCCCGAAAATAACATTCTGATCATCCTTTTACTATTTATTCTCCAAAATTATTAAGTCCTTAAAAGTTGCACTTAAAATGTCTTTTGTGGAAGATTGAATGGAACTCTCCCAGGGAATGCCATCAAACTGCTGTTCCAAATATGATTAAGTAATGAGGTTCAGCCAAGCTTCATGTCCACATAGGCTACATTATGATTATAGGCATAGTCGGAATCCCTCAACTTGATGTTCCACTCACCAGCCAATCACAAAAACCCTGTTTCTATGGTTTATTCATGAGTAGCAGCTGTCCAAATTACATACAGGTGATCCCACAATCTCTCCTTTCTCCAGAGAGATTTTACCAGCTAAGATCCATTGTCTGGTTGCCAATTTTAGCTACAAAGCTGCCCCCACTCCTTCAGGGACATGTAGCTCACCAGAACTTGTTTGTAGCTTAATCATTTTTGTTCCACAGTAGAAAACTAAGTTTTTAATTAGGGCCAATTTACTGTAATGTCTTTCAGCTTCTGCTGCAGTCACTGTCAATGTGCAAATGATCAACAGGACCATGCATGCTTTATGGGGGAAAAATAGTTGAAGTTGTCTTTAGTAAATTTCATTAAATTAGATTATCCGAGACCAATTCATGTTCTTTCTCCAAATTAAATTTGAAAACATTTTTCCAGGTGCAAAGATTTCACAAAAGAAATTCTCAGAAAGACCAAATAGACATTTAGCAGCTTCTCCCAGTTCTTCAAGCACCAGTGTGACATGTTTTATAACTGAAAGGAATGTTATTAGCTGTCATTTATTGCTTTGATCTAAATATTATCTCACAGTTATCTCACAGATAACATTAGCCAAATTACACTGAAAACATTCCTTCTCTGTCAGACTGTAGAACATGTTTCCTTAGAAGTAATGTAATACATTTTATTGCTTTCCTCTCTTCGACATTTGTCATAAAATTTGCATTTTTTTCCTCTACAAGATAGGTTTTCAATAGAATTTTGGATTACTAGTTTCTACATTGTGTTATTTTTAAAAATAATATCTGTTAATTATATCTGCAGAAACACCTGTCACTCAGGGCTGCTCTGCTCTGCCATGTCAAATCCATTTTTATTAGTACTTTAAAGAATCTTATACCAGAAGCTAGCCTACAAAAGGCATGAAAATGAACTGAAAAAACTTCTACAGTGCTTCTAGCTGTGAATGAGCTTTCTAGGTCAAGTTTAATTGAAAATCACACCCCAAGGTTTCCAAAATACATGGAGATGCTCTCTGTCCAAGCAGATAGCATTCATATACTGAGAATGGAAGGGGGGGGGGGGGAGACAGTACTCTTATTACTCTACATTTCATGTGGTTAACAGAAAGAAGTGCTATATGCAAACAAAAAAACCCCAAACATTTCAGAACATGTTGCTGCATTATTCCATTTAGTGAATGGAAGCACAAAAGAAAACTTACAAGTTCATTTTTGGACATAACACAGGCTTATTTTTTTTTCTAAGGTATTACAGCCATTATCAATTGTGATCTCTGAAGTCATAAAGAGCGGGAAACATTGTGATTCTACAAAGCAGGAATGAACACCGAGAGCACTGATTGAAGAACATTTCTTTGTGGCTATCCCTTGGATATGGTTTATTGTCCTCCTCCTCTCTCCATATGTTTCATTAAGGAATCTAGGACGCTTAGTTCTTGAAAGACCTTGTCACAAGGAAAGTACAAATTCCTTTGTCTCTCAACTTACACGTCTGTGGATTAATTGCATAGACATATTCTATCTAAAGTATCATACATTAGATCATATCATATCAGAGCAGATTACAAACCAGGAGACAGTGAGTTCTAGTCCTGCTTTAGGCTTGAAAGCCAGCTGGGTGATTGTGCTTGTCACTCTCTCTCAGCTCAACCCACCCCCAGGGTTGTTGTGGGGAAAATAGAAGGAGAAAGGAGTACTAGATACGTTCAACAGCTTGAGTTATTTATAAAAATAACGGGAAGGATAAAATAAATAAATAAATACAAAATAAATAAAATCAGTTGACTTAAGAAAGAAACTCAACATTAGTTAAGAAAGAAACAGAAAATGGCAAGTCTCCCACTAAAAGAAAAAGCTAATTTCTCTGGGAAAAATCACTAGGATGATATTTTCCACTATAGAGAAACAATAGTCTTATGGTAGCAGCCTTTTCAGTCTTATGTAAATAAAGTTCTTTTGCCTGAACATCATCATAATTTTAGTTTCCTAAATTCTGTCTCAGGGATGCTTTAGAATTACATCATTGGCCAGTCTGTTACAAGAATATACAGTTCAGCTCTAAAAGAAATATCATCCATTTTATCTTACCAATAACAAAAAAACATACATCTTTGACAGCATGTAGTCATTAAAAGTGTTGTGCAGTGTAGTCATCACTGCAGTATAAACAGCAGTGTAGTCATTAAAAGAAAAAGAATAATTTATTTTCAGGGACATACATTAATTTATCTACTGTGATAAGAGAAGGTCAGATATTTGCCTTCACTAATTCACTATTCACACCAGCAATTCCTATTTGGTCATAGTAATTGCAATAGTAAAATATCACACTATGAATGGAAGAATATCATATTTTAAAAAACAAACAAATCGTATATGCAGAATAAAGAAGTTTTATTAAGGATGAAAGGATACACTATATCATTTGAACTGATAAGATTTAGAATTTATTCTATCATTTGTTTTTCATACATGCTTGAGAATGTCTATAACTTTAAAAATACACTTAAGGATTTGAAATACGTTAAAACTTCCCAGATACATTAGTTAAATAATCCAAAAGAATAAATAGTCAGCGATAAATATAATGAAGTCAAAGGGGTGGGTTTTTAAAAATTTTTTTTTAAAAAAAATCAAGGTTATTTTCTTGGCAGCAGTATGAGTGATTTCCCATTACTTTCTGGAATATTTTTCAACTCCCAATCTAGCCTATATTTATTATTGATTTCAGGTAAGTGTTTAGTAGCACTCATAATTATCTTTAACTTTTCCATCTATTACCTTTTAAGTTTTCCTTCATATAGCAGAGAAGAACTCAAGTTATAAACTGATAATTATTCATGAGAAGACATGAATAGACCAGTTTTATCTAGTTGTTAAGGCATCAGGCTAGAAACTGGGGGACAGTGAGTTCTAGTCCCAAAAGTGATGCACTACAGTAGCCCAGCAGGTTCCCAGGAAGAAGGGCGCATATTCCAAGGAGGGGTGAGGCCAAAAAAAGCAGAGTCCAGAGCTGGATCATGGAAAGAGAAAAGATTGAGAATAAACACTACCTAGAACAGTGATGGCTAACCTTTGCATCATCGCATGCCAAAAGTGCATGCTTTTGCAATGTGCGCATGACCCCTGCCCCTGCACATATGCGCGTGACACCACCCATGCACCAAACACCTCTGTGCATGTGCACTCGACCCACCACACCGCGTGCCTCTGCACATGCACGCACCCCCGCACTTGTCCCACCCCCTGTGCATGTGTGGCAGATACTCAACAATCATCTGACGGGGGGGGGGGCATGCATGAACTCACAGTAGATCTATTCCAGGCGACGGCTCTCATGCCAGCAGAAATGGCTCTGTGTGCCATTTCCGGCACATGTGCCAAGGTTCGCCATCGTGGCCCTAGAATCTTCCAGAGCAGGGGTCGCCAAATTTTTGGACCTCAGGGACCACCAAACTCATAATTTTAAATCCCAGGGACCACTAATATGAATTTTGACTGACGGTAGCTTGCTGACGGTGGGAGAGAGAGAGAGATCTGATCTAACTTCTCTCTCTTCCTCTCTCTCTCCCCCCCCCCCCTTTCTCACACACACAGAGGCAGGGGTGGGATTCAAATTTCTTAACAACCTAATTTGTGGCAGTGACTTGGTGGTCATGTTACTGGCTGGGCATGGCTTGTATGTAAATATTATAAATATTTATGTAAATATCGAATCTTTTATAAAAAAAAGCAACTTTTACCCAAAATCAGGCAAATCAGGCAGGCAGATTGAGTTGCTCACAGAATCACAGATTCACTCAGAGATCTATCTTTCTGCCATTGGCTACCTGAGTCTGTACTGAATAATAGAAGCTTCAGTCCTAAGGAAGGTTCGGCTCTGCTTAAAAGGAGAGCCGAAGATCTAAAGATTAACTAGAAAGCAAGAAATCCAATCCAATCTAAATCTCCTGGTACAGCAGAACAGCTGATGGTTGGGGAGGGGGGGGAAGGAAAAATAGCAACTTAGCAGGCAAGTTTGCCAGGTAAGGAGTGAGTGGGTGGGGAGGGTTCCCATGGGCCATGTGGGTGGCACAACCTTGTATTCCTGTGCAGCCCTGATTAATTGCTTTGGGGGGTGCTCTGGGGGTGACATTTCTTTGTGGACCGCCATCATTTTCTCACGGACCACCGGTGAGCTGTGGCCCACCGGTTGGTGGCCACTGTTCCAGAGTATATCCATTAGATTAGACTAGTATAGATTTACACTGGCAAGATTCTATCTATGTGGTGTAAACAAATAAAGAACTGAACTTTGACTAGATTGTGTTTTGTTGTTCTTGTCCTAGGCCTGACATCTATCTTAGATATGAAAGCCAGCTGGATAATTTTATGTCAATCACTCTCTCTTGGGCAACCCACTTGACAGGATTGTTGTTGTGGGGAAAAGAGCATTAAGTTTGTTTGTTGGCTTGAGTTATATTTGAATGAATTGGCATCTTCAGTCTCAAGAGACTACGGTATCGTGCTCTGAAAAGAGGTCCCAAAACAGCATCTAGTGCGGCTAAAAAGGTCAAATTGAGAATGGCAATATTTTCCACACTGAGGACAGATAACAGTCTGCCTCCTGTCCAGCCCCCGGATTTCGCTGGTTTCGGGACTGCCTGCTGAATAAGTGTCTCTTCGAATTGAAGAAGGCCATGCTGCATCTTTAGCCTCCAAGCTGAACGATCAGAGGTCAAGGTTTCCCAGCTGTTGATGTCCGTTCCCAAGACCTTTAGATCCCTCTTGCAGATATCCTTATATTGCAGCTGTGGTCTCCCTCTAGGGTGTTTTCCCTGCATTAATTCTCCATACAGGAGATCTTTCAGAATCTGATCATCAGCCATCCTCACGACATGCCCAAGCCAGTATAGATGTCACTGTTTCAATAGTATATACATGCTAGAAATTCTAGCATGTTCCAAAACTATGCTATTTGGAACTTTGTCGTGCCAGGAATACGTTGGAGACAGTGCATATGAAAGGTGTTCAACTTTCTCTCCTGCCGTGGATAAAGGGTCCAAGACTCGCTGCAGTACAAAAGTGTGCTCAAGACACAGGCTCTACAGACCTGAATCTTTGTATGTTCCATCCGCTTAAGCCATACTCTCTTTGTAAGTCTGAAAAATGTGGTGGTTGGTTTACCAACACGTTTATTCAGCTCAGTGTCTAAAGAGAGAGTGTCAGAGATAGTTGAGCCAAGGTACACAAAGTCATGGACGACTTCCAGTTCTTGTTCAAAGATTGTAATACAGGGAGGTGAATCCAGGTCCTGACCCATGACTTGTGTTTTTTTCAAGCTGATTGTTAGTCCAAAATCTTGGCAGGCCTTGCTAAAACAATCCATAAGTTGTTGAAGGTCTTCGGCAGAGTGAGCAGTAACTGCAGCATCGTCAGCAAAGAGAGAATCCTGTAAGCATGTCAGCTGGACTTTGGTCTTTGCTTTCAATCTAGAGAGATCAAAGAGTTTTCCATCTGATCTGGAGATAAATACCTTCTGTTGCAGTTCCAAAAGCGTGTGTCAGCATGACAGCAAAAAAGATCCCAAATAGACTTGGTGTGAGGACACAGCCGTGCTTCACTCCACTTCGAATATCAAAGGAAGCCATCAAAAACTACTGTGCCCTTCATTTCCTCATGAAAGGACCTGATGATGTTGACGAGCTGAGGTGGACATCCCATCTAGGAGAGGATGTTATAAAGGCCATCCCTAATAACCAAGTCAAAAGCCTTCGTAAGATCTATGAATGTTACAAAAAGTGACTGTCTTTGTTCCCTGAACTTCTGCAACTGTCTAAGGGAAAATACCATGTCAATAGTGGACCTATTGGCTCAGAATCTGCACTGTGATTCTGGATAGACTCTCTCTGCAAGCATCTGAAGCCTCTTCAGTACAACACGGACAAGCAGCTACTCTACAACACAGAGATACTGCGGTAATTATTACAGTCACCCCTGTCACCTTTGTTCTTATACAGCATGACAATATTTGCATCCTTCATGTCCTGTGACACTCCACCTTCCCTCCAACAAAGACAGAAGATTTCATGCAGTTCAGTGGGGATGATCTCTTTGCAACACTTCAGAACTTCAGCAGGGATGTTATGTTTCCCGGGTGCCTTGCCAGAGGCAAGGGAATTCAAGGCCACATTGAGTTCTTCTAAAATTGGTTCACTCTCAAGCTCCTCCAAGACAGGCAGGCATTCAATGTTATTTAATGCTTCTTCAATTACAACACTTTCTCTGGAAAATAACTCAGAATAGTGCTGCACCTAGCATACCATCTGCTGTGCTCGGTCCTGGATGACCTCACCTGTAGCCAACTTCAGGGGGGCAGATTTCTTCTGTATTGGACCTAAGGCCAGCCTGATGCCATCATACATCCCTTTGATGTTGTCTGTGTCAGTTGCTATCTGGATTTGAGAGAAAAGCTGCAGCCAGTAATCATTAGCACGTCTCCTGGTGGTCTATTGGGCATTACTACAAGCAGCTTGCAAAACCTGTAGATTACACTCACTGGAACAGGCTTTATGTGCAATTAAAACTCTCCTCTTTTCCTCAATAGCTGGTGTCAGCTCCTCCAAGTGGGCTTCAAACCAATCTGCTGTCTTTCTGGTCTTCTTACCAAATACTAACAAGGTGGTGTTATAAACAGTATTCTTGAAATGTTCCCATCATTCAGGTGCATTTGTTTCAGCTGGGCCTGGGAGAGTTTCCTTGAGTGCTTGAGCAAATTCCTCCACTTTCTTCTGATTGCAAGTCTTGCTGATGTCGATTCGTGGTCTTCCTTCTTTGAGTGATACAATCTCTTTGTTTGCAGTTTTATTCTGCTGCACACCAAGGAGTGGTCTGTATCACAATCAGCATCCTGATAGCTGCATGTGATCATAATACTGGGAAGGCTGGGTGCCTGGTGAGAATCAAGTCGAGCTGGTGCCAATGCTTCAATCTTGGATGCCTCCAGGAGACTCTGTGTTGAGACTTTGTATTAAAGAATGTATTGCTAATGCAAAAACCACAATAGCAGCAAAACTCCAGCAGGCGTTGGCCATTTTTGTTCATCTTCCCAACACCGAACTGACTTAAACAAGTGGGCCAAGAACCATGGTCAGCTTCAATTCTGGCACTGAAATCACCAATGATAAACCATAGTTCTTTCTCAGGGATTTTCTTCATAGCAGCAGCCAGATTGTCGTAGAATTCATCTTTAGTTTCTACTGAAGATGATAATGATGATAAAATAATAACTTTGACTATATTGTGTTTTGTTCTTGTCCTAGGCTTGACACCTATAGATATGAAAGCCAGCTGGATAATTTTGTGTCAGTCACTCTGTCTTGGAAAACCCACTTCACAGGATTGTTGTTGTAGGGAAAAGAGGAGGAAAGAGCATTAGGTTTGTTTGTCGGCTTGAATTATTATTACCTTTATTATCAGAGTACAACATATGTACAATGAGATTGGCTGAGCCTCCCTTCATGTACCCCACCCAACACAACTCACAGGGAGGACAGAAGTCCCTAACCCAGTCCCAATCTTGACCTTGTTGCACAATGTGCCAGCCCCGTTAGTCTATCATACTATGTTGACATGAAGTTATTTTCTGTTCAACACAACTCACAGTGAAGACAAAAAAGAAAAAATCCTAATCCAGCGAATCCTACTAACAAACATACTATCTTATTGGACTATGTGAACTTATTGCACAGCGCGCCGGTCCCACAAGTCTATCGTACTATATTGACATGAAGTTATTTTTCATTCAGGAGTCTTCAGCCTGTTGGTACGTCTGGCTATGCTTCTATATCTCCTACCTGATGGCAGGAGAGTGAAGAAGTGCTGACGGGATGTGAGTCGTCCCTGAGAATTTTCCTCACTTTTCTAAGGCAGCCAGCCCTAGCAATGTTATCTAGTGGTATCAGGGAACAGCCCACAATGTTTTGTGCTGTGCTCACCACCCTCTGTAATGTCTTTCTATCCATGGCTGTCAAACCAGCATATCACACCGTAATGCAAAATGTGAGGATGCTTTCTCTTGTGGACTGGTAAAAGGAGGTCATGAGTCGTTGTTCCACTTTATTCTTTTGCAAGACCCTAAAGAAATGGAGTCTCTGTTGGGCCTTTCTGGCCACCTGGGTTGTGTTGATTTTCCGGGTAAGATCTTTACTGAGGTAGACTCTCAGGAATTCAAAGGAGGAAACTCTCTCCACACAGGCCCCCTTGATGTAAAATAGGGTGGGTTCCTCTTCTTCCAGAAGTCTAACACAATACAATATACATAAAAATAATAAATGTGGAATTTTAAAAAAAAATCCAGAGATGGAAACTCAGGACAACTAGTTCTGGTGAAAATAGGGTACAGGAGTCACATCTGTTGGGACTAATTTATTCCAAAATGACTGTCTCTTGATCTTAATGGGATTTAAATAAGAACTGAATTTGGAATTATTTTGGCTACAAATTCTGCCCTTTGGGACCCAGTATCAAATGAATTGTTTAGGTGTATTCTGCCTTTCCTTCATGCTTCCATTTATTTATTTATCTATAGTATCTATTTATTTATAATTAATAAGGTCAATCTCACTCAAATAAGATGGCATATGTGGCATGCAACATGAAAACAAACAATGAAGAAAAAAATCTTACCATGTAACAATAAGCAAATACAAACTACTGTATAAAACGGTGACCAAGCACATAACAAAAACTCATAAAAAGCTCAATGAATTTTCAAATTCACTTAAGTTCTTTCTGTCTTCACCACCTTCTCCAAGTTAGAAGCTACTGATTTGCTTTGGCTTCTTTTCTAATGCCAGTAGGGTACAGAGGTGGGCTGCTGCTGGTTCACACCAATTTGGGCATACTGGTTGTTAAGATTCTGCACAGTTCGGTGAACCAGCAAATCCCACCACTGGCTGGCCTCGCCCAGCCCAGCCCACCCTATCTCACCTCACCCACCTTGGCTGGTGGCTAGAGTCATGCCTGTGCCCAGCTATTCCCTGGCTCCTTCACTCGCTCACCCAGACCATGTGGCCCAGCTGATCTCCATGCCTTGCCCACTCTGTTTTCTGTGGCAGCCCATGAAGGTAAGGTGCTTGGCTGAAGGGCTGCCTTGGGATGGACACAGTGAGGCTCAGCTGCCTTTTGGGCCTGGCTCTCACCATCCTTCCACTCGCATGCCAACTGCTCGCCCTTCGCCTTGGGTCAGGGAACATGCCAGTCCCTGGCTCTGGCCTTCCCCAGGCCTCTGCCAGCAGGCCAGGCCACCACTGTGAGAATGGCGTGAGCCTCATGGGCTAGAAGATAAGGGCAGGAAAGGAAGGTCTGCTCTGGGCTTGCTGTGCTAAGCAGAAGGACTGCCTCAGTTGCGGGGGAGACACATGGCAAGTCTCAGCCTTTTGGGCCCAACTTCAGCTTCTGCAGGGCTTTCCGGGTGCAAGGCCTGAAAGAAAATGCCTCCTCTGAGGGCAGCCCACTCACCCATCTGCCAGGTGGGCTGGCCTGGAAGCAGCATGTCTTTGTTGTGGGCTGGATGTGGGACCTGAGGTGGAACGGAGATCGAGCAGGCAGCAGCCCAGAGCAGGGCCCGAAAGGCAGCTGAGCCTCACCATGTTCCCCCCAACTGAGAAGCCTGCAGTTGCCACCTCTGCCAGCATGAGAAGCCTGCTGTCACCAGTCTTTGCTGGCACAAGAAGCCTGCAGCCGCTGGACTTTGCCAGCACGAGAAGCCTGCAGCCGCCGCTCCCGGCTCAGTTTTGGCTGGCAAAGCTGTGGCTGCTGCAGGCCCTTTGCAGCAGCAAAAAGTGGCGGCTGCAGGCTTCTCGTGCTGATAAAAGCAGTGACTGTGGGCTTCTCACACTAAGAGTGGCGGCTACAGGTTTCTCATGCTGAAAAAGCGGCAGTGGCTGTAGGCTTTTCACACTGAAAAAGACAGGAGGCTGCAGGCTTCTCACACTGGAAAAGATGGCCAGTGGCTGCAGGCCAGTGCCTCAGAGCAGGGTCATGTATCCAGCTGCACTAAGAAAGGCTGGAAGTAGCCACCGACCATTCCCTCCTGCAAACACCTTTTAAAAAAATCCTGTCAGGCAGTAAGCAAGAGATGAGGCATTGAAGAATCACTGTTGTTGCTGCTGCACAAAGGTAAATCTAAGGCTCTGGCCACCGCTGCTTCAGCCTGCCTGCACCACCCCACCTTGCTGTGAGTGACATTGAGTTGGCCATGCCCACTCAGTCACATGACCCTCCTCCCCAGCTGCACCCACCTGGTCAAAATATTAAAATCAATACTGAATGCTGGAAGCATAATTGTTATGTCCTGAGGACTCAAGGAGTTCTCACTCAGGTCCACTCACT
>NW_020769308.1:40407986-40473466 GCF_900518735.1 Pseudonaja textilis
TTATTATTATTATTATTATTATTATTATTATTATTATTATTATTATTTTCCCGGTCACTTGTAGACAATATAGTCTGAGATTATGACTTCCACAGTTCATTGGAAAAGACAGAAACAGTATAATAATGACATAATGACACTGGTTTAGATCAGTGGCCTCCAACCTTTTTTGTGCCGCAGCCCGGTACCGGCATCACAAAATCATCCACGGCCCAGTACTGGCATCACAAAATCATCCACGGCCCGGTACCAGCATCAGCACACATGGCAAGGTGAGCCAAGCGACCGGCCAGCCAGCCGTCCCCCTCTTCTCCCTGCCACCTTCAACTCCTCCTTTGTACCTGTGTCGATGGGCTTCGCGATGGCTTTGGGACAGTCGCTCAGCTCGCCTTGCTATGCGTGCTGAAAGAATCCTCGCACCTTAGTTTTGTTCAAAGCCGCCACCACCACCCCAATGAAACTAAGGCGTGAGGATTCTTTCAGCACCCAAATGCCGCTTTCTACCCGGAAAAGCTCACCGGAAGCACTTTTTCATCAAAACAAGATGGCGGCGCCCAGCAAACCGGCAGCCCGGTAGAAATTGTTCCATGGACCGGTACCAGTCTGGGGACTGGTGGTTGGGGAGCCCTGGTTTAGATTCTCAAAATCTACCTAACCATTCCCAAGCAGTTATGCACCCAAACATTTTCTAGGAATAAGTCTATTTTAAGTATTGTGCATAAGCTAGAACACTTTAATTTTTTTTAATTTGTAGTGCAGATTTGAAATGGCTATCTTCCAATGATATTGAAAGCAGCCTTCATTTAATGTAAATATGAGCATATTCAAAGCAAGATGTTTTGACAGCAGGCAATAGAGACAATTTAAAAAGGCCTGAGTAAAGTGAGGCAGCATATTATAAACAAGACACAAGAGGAATCATAGCAACCCCATTTTTAAAACAACATTGCAGTTCTATGATTTCTAAGCCATCTGCCTATGGAAAGTATTCACACCTCCTAGAAAATTGAGGATATTCTGTAAGTGGCATGGAATTTAACTGCTGCAGTCAGAGATACTTCCCTAGAAAGCATTTTTGCAACTGCCAAATAGTCATGTGGCTGAAGGATTCTGGGTGTTCAGAATTCTCCTACTGAACTTGTGTATTCGCCTCTTGTTTTAATTATCATTTTAAAAGCTCTGATTAAAAACAAAAGAGTCATGCAAATAAGTAAAGGACCAGACACTAAAAGCGAGGGAAATGTAAATAGACAGGAAAATGTTCAGTGAATCATTAGTCTGAATGGAAACTGCTTCAGAAAGGAAGGACAGAATGATAGTAGATTTCTTAGCCAAGCAGACGGAATTCCATTCTCTCACTCCAGCATCCCTTGCCTCTCAATTGCCAGAGGTAGAAGCATATCCATGGGAGGGTATCATTGCACATTTTTTGCCTGATTATCACAGAGTTTTTCTGAGCAACACTGTGGCCTGGAGGTGAAGATGTTCTCCTTCCATTCGGAAGGCTGAGAGTTGAAAACTAGGCAATGACAGATGTATCTAAATCAGAGTACAAAGAGAAAATATCTGCTTTGAACTCCAATTAGGCATCAGGAAGGCCAGCACATGCTCAGCTCCACTCAGTCACCCCAATCCCACACTGAAGCAAGGGATTACAAGGTTGTAAAAAGAAAGAAAAAAATACAGACTTTTTCTCTCTAAAGATTGTCCCAGTAAATGAGAATAGGCCACTTTTGAGAAGGTGTAGGACATTTAAGCACTGATCCTTGGCCATGCCCACTTCACCCCCAGCCATCTGCCTCAGCCAATTTACAGTCACCTTTCCTCCTCTGCTGGCCCTCCTCCGGCCATTCTCCATGACCAATAGCCCTACCCATCCACCGTTTGACCCAGGCGTTTTGCTGCATGGGATAAATAGACCGTAGCCAATCTGGTGGCAGGCAGAAGCAATGGTGCTGGAGGGATAGTGCGCAACTGGCAGGCAGTGGATCAATTACAGGGGCTGTGGGGTGGGCAGCGTGCAATGCAAGTTTTGTTTTTAAGGGGCTATGCTTTTGGACCGATTGAGTGGCTCCAGAAGTGTGAGTCTTAGAGGTCATGCAGAAAGAAACAGGACTGGGTTATAAAATGAAGGTGTCGGAAACAGCAAAGATGCAGCACAAAAGCATCCCGTTGCTCAGGGCCATGCGGTACTTGGAGGGGAGGGGAAGGGGCAGGGGAAGTAGCAGCTGGCAGGCCCACTAGGAAGGCAGACAGATGAAAGTATGTTGGGGAGGGACCAGGAAGAGAGAGGGGGGTACCTCTAGTCTAGAGGGCTTCACAAAGATGGCTTGGTTCACAACTCTGGGAGGAGCCAGCCTGGCGCAGCCCTGATGGTGATGGGCATTGTGACTAGTTGCACTCTCAGCAGAGAAGAAGTAGGTGTCACTGGAAGGAAGTGGTGGACGATGGGAATTGTAGTACAGACTACATGGACATTCAGAGTTAGAAGAAAGCATGTTCAAGAGAGAGAGAAGAATGGAAATTGTCCATGGGGTGTGTGTGTATGTTCAAACAGCATTACCTGTGTACATAAGTGTGAACAGAGTATGGGGACTCTATAGTAGGAGCAGATTCAGGGCTCTGCCCTGTCTCCCTCTGTCAGAACCACAACTGTCAGAACCTGTCAGAACCACAGCTCGGGAGCCCCCCCAATGGTCTGAAAGTGCAGCCCCTTTAAAAAACAATTTGCAGAGCAGCTGCAGCGCTTTAAAAACAATATCTTGCATTGCATGCTGCCCATCCTCCAGGTCCTACGATTGCCCCGCCCACTGCCAATCATGTGCTATCCCTGCAGCACTATTGCTTCCACCAGATTCTCTAATGGGGTATTTGTCCCATGCAGCAAAACACCAGGATCAGACTCTGCTTGGGTGAATGGTCAGGGAGGAAAGGTAGAGAGCCATTGGCCATGGAGAATGGCCGGAGGGGAGGGCCAGCAGAGAAGGAAAGCTGGCTATAAACAGTGGCGGATTAAGGCTCACTGGTGCCCTAAGCATTGACAAATCTTGGTGCCCCCCTCCTTTGTACATACAAGGTTTTTTTACAAATCTTCATTGGGTTTTTTTTCTTTCTCAACTTTGCGGTGCCCCTTTGGGACTGGCTTTATAAAGTATACTAATACAGATAGTGCTCAACTTATGACCACAACTGAGCCCCAATTTTATGTTGCTAAGTGAGAAGTTTAAGTGAGTATTGCTCCATTTTACAACTTTTCTTGCCACATTTGTTAACCGAATCACCGCAGTTGTTAAATTAGTAGCAGGGTTAAGTGAATCTAGTTTCCCCATTTCCTATAGTGGTCATAAGTGTGAAAAATGGTCATAAGTTACTTTTTTGAGTGCTGTTGTAACTTGGAACGGTCACTAAATGAACTGTTGTAAGTCGAAGACTATCTATACTTCATGTGATTTTGATTCTCTGCCTCTGTTTATATAGCCAAGGGTTGTATTAGCTTTTTTGGCGGCGGCTGCATGATACTGGCTCATACTGAAATGATCATCCACTAGGACTCTAAGGTTCCTCTCACAGTTACTGTTTTTGAGCTAGGTTTCTGTTAAGGTATTAACATTTAGAAACTGACCTGCAGTGAGTAGCTGCATGATATTGTGAAGCTGATGTAAGTCTGGCTGATGTAACAAGAGCGATTCAGCAGAGTATGGATATTTCCCTTTAAGGCTGGAGAGTAAAGTTCCCCTTAAGAGGTGTATATATGAAGGCAGCCATTAGAGGGCGTGGTACTCTTTCCTTGTCGCCAGTATTCAGTGAAGAAGTTCTCTGTGTGTTAAGAAGAAGGAAAGTTTTCTCGTAAAGGTATTTTTCTCACCACGTGTATACCTATTGTATATTAAACCACTGTTACTGTCTAAGTCTGTGTGCTGTGTATTGCTCCTGGGTTGTCTCATAAAGGTAGTCATGCTGCCAAATGCTCTGACAGTTTCACTGAATCTGTACTTGTACCTTTGTTTTTTTTAAAGTGTAAAACCTTGTTTTCTCCACATTAAATGTTATTTTGTTAGATAGGGCCCATTGTTCAACTCTGTCAAGATCTTTTTGGATCCTGAGCTTATCTTCTGGGTTGTTGGCTATTCCTGCCAATCTAGTGTCATCTGCATATTTGATGAGTTCCCTTCTACAGGTGAAACTCGAAAAATTAGAATATCGTGCAAAAGTTTATTTATTTCAGTAACGCAACTTAAAAGGTGAACCTAATATATGAGATAGACTCATTACATGCAAAGCAAGATAGTTCAAGCCGTGATGTGTCATAATTGAAAACCCCAAATCCACAATCTCACAAAAATTAGAATATTGTGAACAGGTTCAATATTCTAGGCTCAAAGTGTCCCACTCTAATCAGCTAATTAAGACATAACACCTGCAAAGGGTTCCTGAGCCTTTAAATGATCTCTCAGTCTGGTTCAGTAGGAATCACAATCATGGGAAAGACAGCTGACCTGACAGTTGTGCAGAAAACCATCATTGATACCCTCCATAAGGAAGGAAAGCCTCAAAAGGTAATTGCAAAAGATGCTGGATGTTCCCAAAGTGCTGTATCAAAGCACATTAATAGAAAGTTATGTGGAAGGGAAAAGTGTGAAAGATAAAGGTGCCCAAGCAGCAGGGATGACCGCAGCCTGGAGAGAATTGTCAGGAAAAGGCCATTCAAAAGTGTTCACAAGGAGTGGACTGAGGCTGGAGTCAGTGCATCAAGAGCCACCACACACAGATGGATCCTGGACATCGGCTTCAAATGTTGTATTCCTCTTGTCAAGCCACTCCTGAACAACAAACATCAGAAGCGTCTTACCTGGGCTAAAAAAACCCAGAACTGGTCTGTTGCTCAGTGGTCAAAAGTCCTCTTTTCTGATGAGCGCAACTTTTGCATCTCATTTGGAAATGGACCTAGAGTCTGGAGGAACAATGGAGAGGCTCACATTGCAATATGCTTGAAGTCCAGTGTGAAGTTTCCACAGTCTGTGTTGATTTGGGGTGCCATGTAATCTGCTGGTATTGGTCATTCATTAAGTCCAAGGTCAACGCAGCCGTCTACCAGGAGATTTTGGAGCACTTCATCCTTCCTTCCACAGATGAGCTTTATGGGGATGCTGACTTCATTTTCCAGCAGGACTTGGCATCTGCCCACACTGCCAAAAACACCAAAAGCTGGTTCAATGACCGTGGGATTACTGTGCTTGATTGGCCAGCAAACTCGCCTGACCTGAACCCCATAGAGAATCTATGGGGCATTGCCAAGAGAAAGATGAGAGACATGAGACCGAAAATGCAGAAGAGCTGAAGGCCACTATTGAAGCATCCTGGTCTTCCATAACACCTCAGCAGTGCCACAGGCTGATAGCTTCCATGCCACGCCACATTGAGGCAGTAATTGCTGCAAAAGGGGCCCAAACCAAGTACTGAGTACATATCCACGCTTATACTTTTCAGAGGTCCGATAATGTTCTATGTACAATCCTTGTTTTATTGATTGCATGTAATATTCTAATTTTCTGGATCGTGGATTTGGGGTTTTCATGAGCTGTAAGCCATAATCATCACTATTATGACAAATCATGGCTTGAACTATCTTGCTTTGCATGTAATGAGTCTATTTCATATATTAGTTTCACCTTTTAAGTTGCATTACTGAAATAAATGAACTTTGGCACGATATTCTAATTTTTCGAGTTTCACCTGTATTCCCTCATCTATGTAATTTATGAAGACGTTGAAGACTTCTGGGCCTAAGATGAAACTTTGTAGTACCCCACTGCTTAATTCCTTCCATGTAGATATAGTACCATTAAGGACAACTCATTGAGTACAGGTTGTCAGCCAGTTACAAATTCATCTGGTGGTAATTCTGTCTATTCCACATTTTCCTAGCTTACCAAGTTGCGGTCTATTTTATCAAATGCTTTGCTGAAGTCTAGGTATATTGTGTCCACAGCATTTCACTGGTTTACTAATTTAGTGATTTTGTCAAAGAATGAAATAAGATTGGTTTGGCATGATCTGTTTTTAACAAATCTGTGCTGGTTTTTAGTTATAACTTTATTTTTTTCTAGAAGTTTGCTGATCTCTTTTTTATTATCTTTTCCAGTATCTTGTCGAGCATAGATGTTAAGCTCATTGGTCTGTACAATCTGTGTCTATTCCCCCCCTCCTTTTTTTAAAAGATGGGAATCATATCAGCTCTTTTCCAATCCTCAGGTAATTTCCTGGTGTTCTAGGATTTTTGAAATATATGGTACAATTGTTCTGAGATAACATCTGCCAGCTTCTTCAGAACTCTGTGATTCATCAAGATCAGATAGGTGTTCTCTAACCATTTTCTTGCTTATTTTATTTTTTATTTCTAGTCTGTTGTTTAGGTTTTGGGTAGGTTGGGCTAATTACATTTTAGTTGAAAACTGATAAAAAGAATGAATTAAACAGCTCTGCTTTTTCTCTGCTGTTACTTCCTTGCAATCTTGTCTTTAGTGGACTGACTTGTTTCCTTGAATGTTTTTCTTGTTATTAAAATTATTTTTGCCATTTGTTGCAAGTCTATTTTATTATTATGAACCTTAGTTTTCTTGATTTTTTATTCTATTTCCTAGATTCTGAACATTTTCCCATAGAGGCTAATATGGACTTTGGAATTGTTACTTCATAATTTTTTTAAACTGAAAAATTGTTATTCTTTTAATTTCCCCTAATGTGAATGCTGCTCATACATGTCTCCTTCAAGGCTCCAAATAGTACACACAATAATTTATCCAATGGAGATACAAAGGCAATAGATGTGAGACACTGGTTAGATTGCCTTTTATTTCTTGGAGGGTACAGTGATCAGCACGTGTGGTACTCTGAACATTTAAAGAAAAGATGATTATGGGTTAGCATGAAGTGGTTCCTAAGAGTTTGGTGTTGTGGAAGAATCCTGTGAAGTTTTTGGGAAGAATACAAATTTTATAAATAAACATAATATAATTCTACACAATTACATTTGATAGATCTTAAGGCATCACAAATGTTCCTTGTATTTTAAAAATCAAGTAGGAAACGTGCCGTTATTTTTTCCTTTACAAATATTCCTGTTCTAATTCATTTTATATTTACTATATGTAACTTGTAGTTTTTTTTTTTAATTGCTTCTACAGCACATTTAATTTTGCTAATAATTCTATTAGTCAATTGTGAAACAATCATTTCAACCAAATCAAGTGATTTGGTCCAAATGCACTGAGTATAAAGTTGGAGCAATTATTTATTCAGGATATTGTACAGTCTTGCTCAAATGGAAGTCCCACTGATATCACTGAAACTCACTATCATGGAGTAAGTATAAAAATAAAGCTAGATAGTTCAAGGGACAATATGTTATTGAGTTCAGTGAATTATTTAAATAGATAAACATAAGATTCCATTGTTAGAAAAATCATCACTATTTTATCACTGAGGGCATGTAATGTAGATTACATGCCCTCAGTACCACAAAGGGGGCACCACAAAGTTGAGAAAGAAAAAAAAACCAATGAAGATTTGTAAAAAAATCTTGTATGTACAAAGGAGGGAGGCACCAAGATTTCTCAGTGCTTAGGGCACCAATGAGCCTTAATATCAAATATTGATATCCTGCATATGCAGTTAATAAGAAATGGAGAAATGATTAGGACAGTAATGGTACGTACCGGATGATTAAATTTCAGTAAAGTGAATAGAAATTTGGCATCATAACCAAACGTAGAATTACAGCCAAACATATCCATACTAAAGAGCTCTTTTTCAGTTCTTGATTTACAGCCAGTGGTGTATTAACCATTAAACAGACTAAGCACGTGCTTAGGGCACCAGTCCCAAAGGGGGCACCACAAAGTTGAGAAAGAAAAAAACCCCAATGAAGATTTGTAAAATCTTTATAAAGATTTTTTTGACAGAAACAACTGCAGCCAAAGCCTCCTTGTCAATTTGGCTGTAATTGCGCTCAGCTGGGGAAAAGGTTCTGGAGAAAAAGGCAATGGGTGCCTCAGAACCGTTAGGCAGTCTACGACTTAAAACAGCACCTATGCCAAAAGGAGAAGCGTCTGCAGCTAGAACTGAAGGCAATTGTTCATTAAATTGTATCAGGACAGCACTGGATGTAAGTAATGATTTGACAGCGTGGAAGGCATGGGCTTCCCTAGGTCCCCAGTGCCAGGGGGATTGCTTGTCCAAAAGTCTGTGCAGAGGCTCTGCAATGGAAGCTTTGTGAGGCAAGAATGAAGCATAAAAGTTAAGAAGTCCTAAAAAGGCCTGGAGCTCAGTTTTGTTAGTAGGCATGGGTGCCTCATGGATAGCCCTTACTTTGGATTTGATTGGGTGAATACCAGAGGTGTCAATTCTGTATCCCAAAAATTCTACCTGTGGGGTGGCAATAGTGCACTTGTCTTTCTTTAACTTAAGGCCTGAAACGATCGAGGACTGCTCTGACTCTTTGCAGTAACTGAGGCTTGTCAATGGCAGATATTAAAATGTCATCAAAGTACGGAACTATGCCCAGTAATCCTTGGAGAAGTCTTTCCATTAAGGATTGGAAAATCCCTGGAGCTACACTTACGCCAAATTGGAGGCGCCTACATTTGAAAGCGCCCCTGTGCGTTACTATAGCTTGCAGTTCAGCAGCTGTGTCATCAACAGGGAACTCTTGATAGGCCTGTGACATGTCTAATTTAGCGAAAATGGTTCCTGGCTCAAAAGAATGTAGAAGGTGCTGGATAACAGGGACTGGATAGGCGCTGATTTGTAAATATCTGTTCAATGATGTCTTGTAATCAGAGCATATTCTCATGCTCCTGTCTTTCTTTAGGGGTGTCACTATTGGGGTTTCCCATTTTGCGAAGTCCACAGGCTCCAATACACCTTGTTTAATTAATTTGTCCAGCTCAATGTCTAATTTGGGGCGGATTGCAAATGGTACCCTCCGAGGCTTTAAATGGATTGGTACTGCCTGAGGGTCCAAGTTGAAGGATATTGGGGTTCCTGAATAACAGCCCAGCCCCTCGCTGAACACATCAGCATAGTCCTTAAACAAGGTATCCACTTCAGCATTTGTAATAGAGTGGATTCCGCTTACATGGAGGCCAAGGGCAGGGAACCAGTCTAACCCCAACAGGTTAGGGAGTGCACCATCCACTACCACTAAAGGCAAGTGACCTTTAAAATTTTGAAATTGTACAAAAAACTTGCCTTTTCCGAGGACTGGGATGGTTCTGCCTTGGTAGTCGCGTAGGGTTAACTGGCAGCTGAGAAGCTTCTTCTTAGCCATTCTGGGAAGTAGCTTTTTCAAGGTGCCCCAGGAGATGATGGACAGTGCTGAGCCTGTGTCAATCTCCATCCTGCAAGGTTTTTCTTCTATAGAAACAAAAACACTAATTTTGTTAGAGCCTTTGTTAGTCTGCTTGGCTTGATAGCAGGTAAAACAGTCTTCAACTTGTTTTTGGAAATGTTGGGTTGTCTGAGGCTTTTGGGTAAAAGTCTTTCCTGCTTGACAGACCCTGGCTAAATGACCCTTCCTTTGGCATTTTAGACAAATGGCATTCCTGAACTTGCAGGATGCCCTGAGGTGATTTCCCCCACAGCTTAGACAAATGGGCTGATGCCGTGGAGGTAGAATGGGGTTTGGCCAATTTTCCCCTTGACTGTTTTTTTGCTGCCTGAGGCGATTTACTTCATTAGCTGCTTCAGAGCCTTCTTCTGAGGAGGCTTCATCTTAATGGATGGCTGAGCTGCCCTGGCTAATTGGATTTCCCTGAATTTCTGCTGCTGAAAGCGCAGATAGTTCAGCAGCTTGAGACTCTTCAATAGCTATTTTAAGGGTTAAATCTCTTTTAGCTAATAGACGCCTTTGTGGCCTTAAATCCCTGACTCCATAAACTAGTTGATCTAATAGCATGTCTTCCAGATAGTCTCTAAACCCACAATGCAAAGCGGCTGTTTGTAGGGCAGCCATGTACCCACTAATAGTTTCTCCCTCAGCTTGAATCTGTCTCCTAAGAGCATGTCTCCTGGCAATTTGGGATGGCTATGGGGAATTTCCTGCAATTCTTCCCAAGGAACAGTCTTAACTGAACATGGAGCCAATAATGCCGTAGCAGTGTCAAACACTGTGGCTCCGCAAAAACTTAAAAAGTAGGACTTTTTCCTATGGTCGGTAACGTCAGCAAGGTCTATGGCATCTAGAAAGCAGTCAAATCGGTTCCTGTAGGACTCCCATGTTTCAGCTGTAGGTCTGAAAGGCAGGAATGCAGGGTTCGAAGTCATCTTGCTTCAGTGGTGCCGTCTCTTTTGAAGGAAAATTGAAATTCGCACTCGTGAATAGTGATGGTAGCTCTTTAAATGACAATCAGCTTGGTAGTGACTTCGCTCAGCAATTCTTTGCCTGGTTGCCTCTTATAGGGATCCCACCTTCGTCGTCAGTATTGTAGAGTGGCGGAATAACCTGAGGCAAAACTTGGAGTGAACTTCAGCTGTAACTTTATTGACACAATGAAGGGTTGCTGTGGCTGCCGCGCTAACAAGGCAGCCAGCTGGCGGCAACAGCTGATGCCGTTTGACAGCTCCTTTTATAGCCGGCTGTCAAACGGCATCAGCCAATAGGAACGGTCCATGTTCCCGCTGGAAACATGGACCGGAGTGAAGACTGCAGATTAGTCTATTGCAAACGCTACATCTTTAATGAATATTAATATTAATGATAGAATTGAATTGGAATGGAATGTTGTTTTAATTATATACATTTATAATTTTTTCTTTTTTAAAGAATACAGTGTGTATTTTAAGAATGTACCAAGCAGAATCCAAATGGAAGTTATGTATTATATTGAATGTTACAACTTTAGGGAAAAGATATAAAGGCGTCATACTCCAATCAGTAACTACAGGAGAAATTTTGTTTAATGAGAAAAGATAATAGATAATTGAAACAGGACAGACAAAAAATATAAATACAATGATTTGAATTGAGATGAGATTTAAAATAAAATTGAGAAAATTAAAAGAGGGGAGAAGCTATGCAGAAAATGTAAAATAGTAATAAGATATGGAATAGAATATAAAAATGAGCATGAACCTGAATTTGTATCTGTACGAAGAAATGTCCTGGGATTGCACTACTTTCAAAAAAGATGTTTTATTTGTATTTTTTTTCTCTTTGTGAAAACTCAAATAAAATTTACAAAAAAAAAAGGTTGACAAAATTAGCACAAACACCTAGGATCTGCATTTCCTCTTTTGCCTATAGAGTAGCTATGAACCCTACATAACCCCTACATGACTGGATTAGGAATCCAGAAGGTATAAAGACCCACCTCTCAACTCCATTTTGTCCACTGCCCAGAATCACATGTGGTGGTTCTGCTTCATCGATAAAGAGAACCTTTCTTTCCAATCAGCTTCCAACACCCAGCCTCCATTTTACCTCCAGTGCCTTTTTCCCAGCTTGGAACTGAGCTAGATGGAGTTTCCTTCCAACAATATATCATTGTTAAGTGAATTCACTGTAGCAACACCTCCCCCCACCCCACCCATCCCCCAAAGTGATATACTCAAGTTCTGTAAAAAGCATCGGACTTTTGAATGCTACTTGAAAGGTTTTTTTGAAGTCACCTATAAAAATACAAACATTGTTATAACATATAACTACAATAAAAAAAAATGCAAACATGCAATGAAATGTGATTGGCCAAATGTGATTAATAAAGTATAAAGAAAATATACTTCATTAATCAACTGGGCAATTAATTCCTTTGAATATGTTTATATCATATAACATTTCTCTACTTGACATTGCAAAAATTAATACAACTGAACATGGCTTTTGTACACCAAACATGCTACATTCAAGAATAAGAGAGGAAAGCGGTCATTGTGAACTGCTACAAGGCTGGGGCAGCTACCAACGGAAAGAAGAGAAGAAAAAGTGTGATCAAACTGGATGAGAAATTAAAACTTTTTAAATACTAAAGGAAACACCCCCTGGAAGAACAGGGAAAAGAGAAAGCCAAAATTAAAGGTGGTGGTGTGTAAATACCACCACCACCCCCGAAGAAAGTGGTGAGGAAAGCAGTTCCCAGTGCAAACAGAAAAAGGAAGCCATTAATTAAGCACTAGAGAACAGAAAACCTTTAAAAAAATTTAAGGGGATTAATAAAAGAAATTTGAATTTACTTCTTTTTCGAATTTATTTTTCTTTCCTGACTTTTTAATTTTTTAAACATTTGCATTTAAAAATAAATTTTGAAGGATTAAAAAATTGTTAAAGTTGAAAGGGAAAGCAATGCAACAGTACCACCTACAGGGAGGAAGAATTTGAAGACAGAGGGAGAAGGGAAAAAATGACTAATTGATTATTTGGTTGTTTGACCTTGACAGCTGGAAAAACGAGGTGGTAAAGAAACATTGTTGACAGACATAGAGAGCTACATTGAGAACTTACATTGGAAACAGTGTAACTCGTGGACACTATAAGAAACAAAGAAGATATAAAGAAATAAAAGATTAAATCCCTTCTCCTCAATTGTTTTGACTCCACTGGAAAACTGCACTGTGGAATTTAACACAGGGAAATAACTCAAGGCTGGATGCTGTGACCTGATGATATAAGGTGGACTACAACTGGATAATTAAACTATACTCTTCTTGGTTTTTTTTTTTTTCTGGGACATAACACTAGAACTACTTTGTGGATATTACTATACTCTTTTTGTTTGTTTTCTTTTTTTTAACTTTTTAAGGAGATTGATATCTTTTTTTCTTATCTCCTTTACCTTTTTACATTCAGCATAACAAGAAAAAATTTCCTTTTGACTTATTTTTATTTCCTTCTTGAATTCTTGTCTTTATTATTTAGCTTAAAATTGTCAATCTTCTCACTGGATTTGTACAGTCTTCCCCCTTTGGAATTTATTGGATTAGGGTATAGAAGAGCACAAAGAAAGAAATCTAGAGGAAGATCCCATTTGAATTATAAATTTATTTTGAATACAAAATTGATTACAAAGAGATTATTAAGAGACAACAGATACAATATCAAAAAATGAAAAAAGCAATAACATCCACCCCATCTTCAGTCTCCTTCTTGGCGGCTTCTAGCCCTGGAAGACAGAGATCTATTGACTTGATGTTACAGCAAGAAAAGGAGGTTACAATGCAGGGGGAAATTAAAATGATCCTACAAGCATTACAAGAGCAAATAGGGAGAATGGATGAAAAAATAGGAAATGTTGAAGGAAAGGTAGGCAACGTAGAAGAAAAAGTAGAGAACATTCAACAGCTGATGATGAAAAATGAGGAATGGATGGGGAAAACAGAGGAGAGAACAGATATGACAGAAAAAAGAGTAGGAGAAATGGATTACAAATTAAGAATAACGATCAAAGCAAAGAAAAAAATTATTATGTTGGAGATGGACAAAGTTGACTATTTAAGATTCCAAAACATTGAAGAAGAAAAGGAGGAAAACCTAGCAGAAATAATGGCAGAGCTACTAGCAGGGGCCTTGGAAGTAACAAAAGAAAAAGTGATAACTGTTGAAGATGAAATATTTAGAGTCTAGACTAGATATGCCCTGAGAAATAAGCTATCAAGAGAAGTACATGTCAGATTTACAAAGAAAGCTACAAGAACAGATACTAAAGTAAGTGAGAGATGATACACTAAAATACAAAGGGAAGGTGATAACAGTAGAGAAGCAAATACCAAAAAGTGTTAGAAATCTGAGGAGGGAATATCAATTCTTGACAAAATGCTTAATTAAAAGAGAGATCAACTTTAGACGGCTGATACCAGAGGGAATAATGGTAACATGGCATGAACAAGGGACATACACTAGATACAACTGAAAAAGCAGAGCAACTCTATGACCATTATTTCAGAGAACAAGAGAGAGAAAAAAGGAGGGAAATTAAAGAAATAAAACAAAGAGAAGGGACCGAAAGAAGACAAAGAGGAGATGAAAGAGAACAGGAAGAGAGAACAATCAGAGAAGAAAAACTGAAGGAACCAAGGGAGACGAGAGTGACAAGAGCAACAAAACCAGTGGTGGGATTCAAAAATGTTTATTACCGGTTCTGTGGGCATGGCTTGGTGGGCATGGCATAGCTTGGTGGGTATGACTTGGTGGGCATGACAGAGGAAAGTTACTGCAAAATCCTATTCCCTCCCCACCCCACTAACCTGCTTTCCAGGTCCGTTCTACCATGCAGGGCAACAAAAGAAGACACAGCTGATCAGCTGGGACTCAGGAGGCAGAGAATAGATGAGGGCGGGGCCAGTCAGAGGTGGGATTTGCTGGTTCTCCAAACTACTCAAAATTTCCTCTATTGGTTCTCCAGAACTGGTCAGAACCTGCTGAATACCACCTCTGAACAAAACCATATTATAAATAAAGATATGAGAACCTAAAATTGGATATAATTTGCTTACAAGAAGGGCATATTAAAAGACAACCCAAGAAAATATTGTAGTATCCTAAGAATGGGAAATTATATACCTCCCTGGCACAACAAAGTAAAAGAGGAATAGTTAATTCTGAATCCATTAATTTTGTTTACATATGACATCTAATAGATTATCCCAAACTGACCAAAGCAATCTCATTCCTCTTTTCACACACTATTTCCATATAGCACGTTTCTATGGCACATCTCTTTGTTGCCTGCTTAAGATTATTGGTTCAATCTTTCTGAATATTCTGTAGGAGTGGGGACCTCAACCCTCAAACTTTTCAGCAGTGGCCATCCTAGCTTCAAAATTCTGAAAAAACACATTCTTGAACCACAACCAAATTTCAAACAGCTGCTTTGCTAGATCAGAAGACAGACTTCTATTACTTGCCGTGAATTTCATTGCAGAGCTTTCAATTTGCTTTTGGCCATTTTCAGCACAATAAACTTTTTTTTAAAAAGAGTTTAATACAAATTTTAATTACACAAAAGAAACCTACTTTTCTTCTTCACTACAAATTAGAACAGCTTTTATAGCTAACTGCTAGAAAAAGGTAAGTTATTGTCTAGGGAAAAGTAGATCAAATTTGCTGATAAGGGCTGAGATTATGATAATATAGGCAGTTTCAGGAGTTTTTGTTTTGAAAACCTACTAAAAAACCCAATAAATGCTTTCTTGAAAGTACAGCTTATTATTGTTTCTGAGAGCAAAACTGGCTTGTAGAGTAGTGCTGACAAATGAAAAGAATGCAATATATTCAGTCAGTAAAATACTCTTTGAAAGTGTCACAGGTCAACAAATACCTCAAGAGTTGTCAGGTATTCTTATTTAGTTGATCAGTAGAAGAGGTCACATTTATTTCTTAATATATTGATGGGCACAGCATTTGTTAATGTCATAGCCTCCATAGATCTCAAATTGAAGCTTCATTGTTCTCAGGCAGAGCAAGTACATACATAAAGCCATAATGGTTAAGATATTATGGAGGTTATTGTCAAACCCATAAGTTATGTTACAAGAGCTGAAGCTCAAATACTCAGTGTTGGACTGTAGACATGGATGACGGAAGGGTTCCTTCAGAACCCATTCATCTGTCACAAGAGGCCCTGTTTGGGATGAATGGCAACTTAGAGCAAAGAGCATTATTTCTACATTTTGTTCCATGGTCTGCAATATGGAACATCTTACACAGCTAATATCAGATAATAAATTCCTTTTAAAAAAAGGCGAGATTCCCCAACACACTGTCAAGTTTTATGAAGTGTGAATATTTGCAGCTTTTTTCTCCAGCAAGGGCAGACTGTATTTTTGTTTTTGACAGGCTCACAAGGGAAACTGCATGGAAAATTAAGAAGCATCACTGATACAGTTAATTCTCAGGAACAGGGGGAAGCCCCAGTTCAGTCAGCAACAGCTGAGTAGAAGAGTGAGGAAAACAACCATTTTTAAAAAAAAGAAAAGTCAAGCTAAAATATGAATAGCCTACAAAACAGATGGGTAAGGAAAAAGCAGCAACTGTAGTGACATTCCCTGCTTAGCAAATAAAAACATTCTTTTCAGCTTTTCTTCTACCCTCCAGGAATATTGTTGAATAAATGGATTTGGAAGATGGTCAAATGTCCCTTAGAAGCTGTGTACTTTCTTCAAAAACAGTCACAGCCTGGGAGGTGGGCAGGATAATAGGCCACGTTTTTAATAATTTTCAATTCCAAAAAATCAGATTGCAAAAGCAGAATAATTTTGCAAGATCCATTCAGAGAGCTTATTGAAGTTGATATGATGAAAACTCTTTTTCACTATACAAAAATATTCATCTTTCTCTCTCCAAAATGGGCTTGATTTCCCTCCCCCCATGCAATCAATAAAACAAGGATTATACATAGAACAATATCAAACCTCTGAAAAGTATAAGCATGCATATGTACTCAATAGGTTTGGGCCCCTTTTGCAGCAATTACTGCCTCAATATAGTGTGGCACGGAAGCTATCAGCCTGTGGCACTGCTGAGGTGTTATGGAAGACCAGGATGCTTCAATAGTGGCCTTCAGCTCTTCTGCATTGTTCGGGCTCATGTCTCTCATCTTGCTCTTGGCAATGCCCCATAGATTCTCTATGGGGTTCAGGTCAGGCAAGTTTCCAGGCCAATCAAGCACAGTAATTCCACAATCATTGAACCAGGTTTTGGTGCTTTTGGCAGTGAGGGTAGGTGCCAAATCCTGCTGGAAAATGAAGTCAGCATCCTGATAAAGCTCATCTGTGGAAGGAAGCATGAAGTGCTCCAAAATCTCCTAGTAGATGGCTGTGTTGACCCTGGATTTAATGAAGAACAATGGCCAACACGAGCAGATGACATGGCTCCCCAAATCAACACAGATTGTGGAAACTTCACACTGGACTTCAAGCATCTTGCAGTGTGTGCCTCTCCATTCTTCCTCCAGACTCTGGGTCCTTGGTTTCCAAATGAGATGCAAAAGTTGCTCTCATCAAAAAAGAGTTTTGACCACTGAGCAACAGACCAATTCTGTTTTTCTTTAGCCCAGGTAAGACGCTTCTGAAGTTGTTTGTTGTTCAGGAGTGGCTTGACAAGAGGAATATGACATTTGAAGCCCATGTCCAGGATCCGTCTGTGTGTGGTAGCTCTTGATGCACTGACTCCAGCCTCAGTCCATTCCTTGTGAAAGTCCCCAACACTTTTGAATGGCCTTTTCCTGACAATCCTCTCCAGACTGTGGTCATCCCTGCTGCTTGGGCACCTTTTTCTTTCACACTTTTCCCTTCCACATAACTTTCTATTAATGTGCTTTGATACAGCACTTTGGGAACATCCAACTTCATTTGCAATTACCTTTTGAGGCTTTCCTTCCTTATGGAGGGTATCAATGATGGTTTTCTGCACAACTGTCAGGTCAGCTGTCTTTCCCATGATTGTGATTCCTACTGAACCAGACTGAGAGACTATTTAAAGGCTCAGGAACCCTTTGCAGGTGTTATGCTTTAATTAGCTGATTAGAGTGGGACACTTTGAGCCTAGAATATTGAACCTGTTCACAATATTCTAATTTTCTGAGATTGTGGATTTGGGGTTTTCATGAGCCGTAATCATCTCAATTATGATACATCACGGCTTGAACTATCTTGCTTTGCATGTAATGAGTCTATCTCATATATTAGGTACACCTTTTAAGTTGCATTATTGAAATAAATGAACTTTTGCACAATATTCTAATTTTTTGAGTTTCACCTGTATAATAACAGTAGCTAGAATAGCCTTTGCACAATGTTGGAAGAAAGAATATATATCATCTGAAGGCCTAGTAATAAAAAAAAAGTGTGCATGGAAATGGGTAAGTTGACTATAGAATTAAAAGGAAAAGAAGATTCTGAATTTTATTCAATATGGGAGAAATGGTACAACTGGATAAAGAATAGAAATAAGAAAAGGAAATGTACAATATAGATGTAAAAGATATAGAAATAGAATGTATAGATTATAATAGATATGGAATGTAGTTGTATAAAATACAGTTTGTCACAGTACTGTTTAATATTGATTGAGATAGGTAAAAATAAAAATTCAATAAAATAATAAATAAATAAAATTCAAATAAAAGACAGACCACCTCCTTGTATTCCCCAATACAAGATCCCAGCTGAGGCAGTCCAACCTATAAGGAAATTAATAAAAGCTGAGCTAGAAAAGGGAGTCCTCAGAAAAAGTACCTCTCCTTTAACACCCCTATTTTTCCAGAAAAAAAAATCAAAGGTAAACAATGAAGGGAACCCCATTTTTAGATTTGTCACGACCTGAGGCTCGTGAACAATCACATGATCCCTTGTACCCCTGTGGTGCCAAATCCAGCAACTATAATTACTGAGGTTCTGACCTCAGCTATGTATTTTATTGTCATAGACCTATGTTCCGCTTTTTTTGGCATCCCGATAGATCACACATCCCAATACCTATTTGTGTTCACTTGAGAAGACCAACAGTATACATGGACTTGCTTGCCACAAGGCTACACTGAGTCTCCCACCCTATTTTCTCACATTTTAAAAGCAGACCTCTCCTCTATCTCCCTTCAACAGTCAACTTTAATCCAATATGTTGATGATTTGTTGCTGGCATCTAAGACTGAGATAGCATGTAAACTAGACATTCTACACTTACTTCAAGCCTTGGCAGAAAGGGAGCACAAAGCTTCTCCTTCCAAATTACAATATTTAAAATGAGAAGTAACATATCTGGGCTACATCATCGCACCAGGAATTAGGAAATTGGCACCCAGTCGAGTACAAACTATTATAGGCACGAAGCCAGCCCACACAAAATAGCAAGAACCTTATTGGATGTATTAGACTTCTGCCGCCTGTGAGAATCAAGGATATAGCTTATTGACCCAATAGATTCAATAAGTCCTATGGATGATAGCAAGTCCCAGAAGAACGAGACATGAACCAGTTTTCAGCTAGGATAGTTTCAAAATATACCAGAACTATTTGTTATCCTGCTGAGCCATTGCTAACTGTGAAAACATATTTTTGCAAAGTATGCACTTGGATGGATAAGTTTAAAATAGGAAGAATGAAACTGTTGGAAATGAGGAACTGGAAGTAATGTACACAGGTGTTTAAGGAAAGTGACAGTTAGTGAAGTTGTAAAGCGTGTATGTGGTTAGAAGAAAAGTATAAAGGATAGGATTGGAGATCAGCTCGGGGCCCTTTGATTTATGGCAGTCCTTGCAGGACCTGCTATATATCACTGGACCCCATTGCAATGGCTTATTAATGTAAGTGTACTAGTGCTATTATATCTTTTATATCTACTCATTTCTTATGTTCCAAATTATTAGAAACAATAAACCTCTGGTCTTAAAGTTAGAATTTTTGTTTGTGTTGCTGTTTCCTATTGATATTTTTTTATGACACACCCATGGATCCCCTCGTTTGGGGAATTAGTCAGACCACTAATACAACTGACAGGGAAAAAATGCCTGACCCAATCAACTGGTCAAAATCTTTAGATCAAACACTTCAAACAATAAATCGAACTTTAGACTCAGCCCCTGCACTTGGCATCCCTGGCTATAGGAAACCTTTCATCCTCTTTATCCATGAAAAATTGAGTGTCGCTTCAGGTATCTTAACACAGCCATTTGGTCCTACACACCGACCAATAGCGTATTACTCAATAACATTAGACCCAGTGGCTCAGGGGGCAGTTTCTTGCTTAAGAGCTGTAGCAGCCACCGTGGGAATAGTAAAAAGATCTAAGGATATAATATTTGGACAATCATTAACTTTAAAAGTCCCCCATGAGGTTTTCGTAATCCTTTTAAAATCCCAGATTCAAGCTTTCACTCAGCAGCAACTAGTTCAATACGAGGCTGAACTATTCACTCAGAAAACATCACATTTGAAAGATGCACTACCTTAAATCCAGCCACACTACTTGTCATGCCCCTGGTGGAGACTGACTCTGAGGGAGAGGAGGAACAGCTGACAGGGAGTGGAAGTGTGGCTCCAGAGGTTATAGAGGAGGCTGGGGAAGGGCAGAGGCTGGCTCAGCAGTCAGAGGAGGACCCAGGCCCATCCCCTCTCCATCCTAGGGCATGCAGGGAGGAGAGGATAAGGGAGAGACATGATCTACTCGGGAGGAGAGAGCCTTGATCTTCTTCATGGGCTGCAGCTGCAACAACTGAGTAAGAGGATAGACATGTGTACGGGCGAGCGCTGGAAACAAAACATGGAAATATCTCTAGTTTATGGTTCCTCTCTGAGTTTGGCATCCTTCCCAGTGTGTGTTCTGTTATCTGTGGACGTCCTCCAGCCTTTATCTTGCTTGGTTTGTGTTGTTGTTTTTTTCCTCCTTCTTGTAACTGCTTGTGTGGGAGTTGTCTTCCATCAAGGATATTTGGAGCTTGGAAGCAAAGTGAAGGAATAAAAGGGGTTTCACCAGGTTTCTGTGACTGTGTTTATTTTGTATCCCCCCCCGTCATCACACTACTCCTCACAGAACAGACCAAAGAAAGTCTTCATGTCTGCCTTCATCGAGTTCACAACACTGAACTATTCCGACCTGATTTGACAGATGCCCCACTGCAAAACCCAGACATAGAGCTTTTTACTGATGGCTCCTCTTACACACACAAGTTTTAGAAGCTGCTATAGTCTCCCTCCACGAGGTCGTCCGGGCATCCCCCCTCCCTCCCTTGCACAGCACTCAAGTGGCAGAACTCATAGCTTTAACAAAAGCCTACGAAGCCACAAAGAACGGGTCTACTAACATCTTTACTGATTCCAGATACGCTTTTGGGGTTGGTCGTGCAACAGGAGCCTTGTGGAAACAGTGAGGTTTTTTAACATCAGCTGGACATCATATTGCACATGCAAAACTAGTAGCTCAATTATTAGAAGCTATTCAACTACCAAAAGCTTTGGCAGTCATCCACTGTAGAGCCAATCAAAAGGATGACTCCACAGTAACAAAAGGAAACCAGTATACAGATGTAACAGCCAAATGGGTAGTGACAAAACCTCTGCCTCACGACCTCATGGCTCCAGCATTAACAGTCAACCCTGAAGCACCTTACAAAGAATTTTTGGACAATGGAGAAGCTGAACAATGGGAAAATAAGTTAGGGGCAGACTTTAAGGAGGGATTCTGGAGGTCCCCAGGTGGCAGACCCATAGCCCTATGCCACCTCCTTAGATTAATTTGCCAGAAATTACACACTAAAAGTCATTGTGGGACCCAAGCAATGGTAGATGCTATGAGGATGGTATGGTATGAAGCAGGAGCCTATAGTGAGGCAACAAGGGTGGCAAGCACCTGTAAAACCTGCCAGGAAAATAATACCATCTCCAGAAAATCCATCTATGAAGGAGGAAGATTCTGGTCGCAAAGTCCTTTTGAGAAAATACAAATGGACTACATACAGTTACCAAGGGCAAATGGGTACCAGTATGTTCTTGTATGCAGGGACCAACTAACACACTGGGTGGAGGCCTTCCCATGCCGTGCCACAGCCCTTGAAACAGCCATACATCTCCTTAAAGATATTGTGCCCAGATTTGGGGTACCCAGTGTTCTGGACATGGATAGGGGCAAACATTTCATAGCTCAGCTCCTCACCCATATATTCCAAGCCCTTGGCATCACCTAAAACCTCCACGTGCCATATCACCAACTTCTTCTAGGGGGACAGAGATAACAAACAAAGAGGTGAAGACCCTACTGGGCAAACTCTGCCAAGAGACAAATCTCTCTTGGCTGCGAGTGCTACCAATTGTGCTCTTCTATATTGGAACTAGACCCCAACAAGATATAGGAATTTCCCCCTTTAAATCCTCTTTTGTCGTCCTCTTGACATATTACAAGGCCTAGACACCCCCCCCCAATCCCTCAGCTTAGATAAGGGGGATAAGGTTCTCTCATCTTATCTTACAGCCCTACACAAAAGACTACAGATCCTGTGGACGTGAGTGCCCTGACATAGACACTACCCCTGGAAGAAGCCCTGAATCCCTTCAGACCAGGAGGTTGGGTGTGGATCAAACTCTTCACCAGAACCTCACCTTTGCAATCCAGGTGGAAAGGACCCTATCAAGTCTTGTTAACCACACAGACAGACATCAAGGTTGCAGAGAAAGACTCCTGGATCCACTGGACACATGTGAAACCTGCTGTAGTGGATCACAGCCCATCTCAACCTCCTAAAGTGCCACCACTGAAACTGAAAAAGAACCCAGAAACTGAACAGTGGATCCTGGAAACCTTCTTTAATATTTCACAAAATGGGGAGGGAGAAAACAATTGGAATTGTACTTTGTAAAATTATTTTTCTACTTACGCTTGTAACCTATGTAACACCATTCCTAGAACCTAATCTTTTTCCAGAGAAAGGATATACTTAGGAGTATTTAGCTACTGCAGTTTTCAACATTACAGACTTTTGCCTAGCTGGAAGAAAATCTATAACAGATATCCTCATAACATGTTTGATGAGAGTATCATCAGCACCACAAGCTATCTTCAATCACACTAGACTCAAGGATTTTCAATTAGCAAATTCTAGTATTTTTGACTGGGGACCCCCTTCGGACATGAAAGACCACACCATGTACACACTCCAAGTTTCTGCAACCACTGATGCAGCCATATGTTTTAACCTCAGTGAATGCCACTCACCAAAGGTCTGTTGGAAGTTAAAACCCACCCCATTCCTAGGAAAATGAAATATTTTAGGATATACTAAAAAGACAGAATATTTCCCTTAAAAAGAAAAGTAGACACTCAGAGATGCCACCTTTGTTAATGGATGGGCCATTAAGGCCTAGGCCAGAGTAGTCTACATAATAAAGGCCTCTGTCCATCTCACCACCTGGTCTGGGAAGATTGCATCAGCCAGTACTCAAGTGAAGCCATGCAGTCCAGACAAAGCCTATGAAGTTAGCTAAGACCCCCGCCCCTGGGAGTCTGAAAGCCAATGGGATACATTTTTTGCACAGGAACAGGAAACACTAAGGTGGAGCCCAACAGAGGTTATAAAACTAAGGGTCTCTCAGCATCTCAACCTTTTTTCCTTCTTTCTTCACCCAGGGCATGTGATCCTGTCCACCATTAAACCATCTTTCATAGCAGTCACCATGTTTCCAGTCTTTCTTCCCCACTTGGAATTGAACCCAGAAGGCTATTTCTTCCAACAGGTTCAAGAATGCATCAACTTAAATCACACAGGCTTTACATGCAACCACACAGAAATCATTCCATTTTCTTACAACTATATAAAGCTCCCTCCTGGTTGGTTTATACTCTGTGGATTAAGGGCTTACTCCTACCTCCCAGCTAATTTTACAGTGGGACCTTGCACCTGAGGAACATTAGCCATATTAATGCCATCATTACAGAGATGACACAGAGCTTTTCACACTTTGGCCTCTGTCTGTGACTCCAAAGTTTCTCTATTCACCAAAGCTGAGTATGTAGCATTGGCAGTACCACCAGTGGGAGTGCCAGGGCTGGCAACACAAAACTACAAACCTAAATAGCCTGGCATGTACCCTAGCAAAAAGTTTGAATGATGATGCCCTGAATAAGGAATTGAAGCAAGTCAGGCAAGCAACCCTGGAGAACAGAGTAGTTAGAGATTACCTCTTATTAAGACACAATCGTGGCTGCGAAGAGTTTGAGGGAATGTGTTGCTTTGACTTAGAAGAAAACTCAGGGTTCCCCTCCTTTTGACAAGATTAACCCCAGGACAGGAGAAAACCGGTATACCGAGCAAGATTAGACCAAAAGACAGGAAAATCAAAATCAGAGCAATCACCAAAACTAAAGAAACACGTATAATCCTTAAACTACACAAAAACTTCAAAGGAACTGTAGATGTGTTGTTTTGACTTAGAAGAAAACTCAGGGCTCATAGAAAAGCATCTCAAAGAGCTGGCACAAAACATTGGACATAACCAACCCTCCTTAGATCTATCCTGTCTGTTTTCCTCGCTACCAGACTGGCTGAAAGTCCTCATTTTAAGCATAATCACAGTCACAACCATTGGACTTCTCCTGTGCTGTCTCTGTCACTCTATTCCCCCATGTCTCACTTGCCTTAAAAACTGTTGCTCCACCCCTTCAAGACAAATCACAAATGGAAAACAATTGGCTACAATATGGTTCAAATTGACTATGACTACCAGGTATACTCTGATACTACACCAGATTGTGCTGGGGAGAAATATTAACACCAATTATTTGCCCCAGCCCAAAATGGGGGATTGTAGTAAGGTTTAGGGAGATATTACCCCAGAATGGACAGTGTCAGAATACTGAAGTAAAACAAGACTCTTTTTAAAAGAGCAAACCTCACAGAATCTAAAATAATTTCATTCAATAAAGAGGCAAAGACATAATCTTTAATTGAAAGACCAGACACATTGCCAAAAGGCGTTACACAATCACAAAAAGAAACATAGACAAAGACTAAAAATAAACAAATAAACAGGAGGCCCTGGAAAACTTCCAGAGGCCATCACTAGAAATAACAAAACATAGATTCCAGACAATACAAAAGCAAACATTTATCTACACAAACTTCCTCCCCCCCTTTTGACAAGATTAACCCCAGGACAGGAAAAAAACAGAATACAGAGCAAAATTAGACCAAAAGACAAGAAAACCAAAATCAGAGCAATCACTGTAACTAAAGAAACACCTATAATTCTTAAACTACACAAAAACTTCAAAGGAATAAGATGTATAAAAATAAGAACTGGTATCTGTACAATTGGTCTGCAACCCAAGAATTCTCTTGCCTTCCTGAATAAAAGATCCCTTTCAGGCAACTCAAATTCTTTCTCCAAACGTTGGTGTCAGCTCCCAGCTGGGAAACAAACTGGGCATTTCTTCCAACGGCTATCTACTACAGATTTAAGTAACTTTGCATATCTTTCATGAGGTTTCATGCTAAACTACCTTTAAAATGAAACTTTGTCTTTACTTTATTGATTAGTCATTGGGCCATATCAAAGTGCAGAGTTCCAGTCACAAATTATTACTAGAATCTGATAAAAACAATTTAAAATTGAATTGGATAAAATACAATTTAAAATGAAATTTGAATAAAATACAATATGTAAAATATGATAAAATTATATTTCAATATCACCCCTACAATCTATCCCAATCAGTCCCACATATGCTGATCTCAACTAAACCATTTACTCTGCTATGTTAAATGTTATTTTCAGATTCTGGCTGCACATAAGTTGTTTTGATGTGGAAAATAGCTTCATGTCTCTCTCATCTTTAAGCTTCGTGTGTTTCTTATCTTTCCTACTAAATATCTAAATAATTTATTACATGTAAAATTAATATTAGAATTTCATTCAAGTGAAATATATCTTTCTATATCTGAAAATACATGTATAGGACATGCACATCTCATGTGCAGTCAGTATGCCTGTATTATATGAATGCTAATCAAATGGATGTCATTTTAATTAAAAAGGCTCTTAATTAAAGACTAGCATCTGCTGAATCAGATGAATTTAAACACAGGCTCTCTAATCTGGTCTGCTCCAGATGTGTTTCTTTTTAATTCCCATGCTAGTTCGGATGTCACACTGACTAGAGAGATCAGGACATAAGCACATGGGAAGGGCAGGGATTGAGGAAATGTGCTACCTGACCTTTTAAGTGGCCAGAACTGTATCCTATACTTACCAACTCAAGCATATGCCTACTCATTTACTCATCAGGAAATTTCATTCATTGTGCAACAATATTGGACCCTTTTCATTCAGTGCATGGTATTGCAGCCATCATACTAAGCAGGGCTTAATCCCTTATAAACATGCTCAAGAGCGGCGCCAGCCGCTACCAGCACTCTGTAGCTTCTGTAAACGAACAAAAGAGATCTACAGCCGGTGTCCAAACAACCCACATATTCGTGCTTTCTTCTTGTTCTGAAACGACTCGGGAGGGGGAGAGGTTTTATGCTCCTTTCCAATCCTTCGAGAATTTCTCCCGGGAAGTTCTCCCGGGCAGGTTTTGCCCATCCCCATCGATTTCCTCGCTCCGTCACCTCCACGTGTTCAGCTCCACCTCCTTTACCTTGATGGCACGGCATTTATTGGGCCCTTGAAGGAATAGGGCCAGCAGCAACGAGGAAATCTACGCGCTTCGATCTCTTCGAGATCCGAGTACTTCTCAATTAATCGCCAGGATCGTCTGCGCTTGGGCCGCCCTTCCAATCCAAAGGCGTCTGCTCAGGCGCCACGAGCCAATCCGCCGTCAAGAGGTGGGCGGAGGCGGCAGAACAGCTGTCCAGGGAAGGTAGAGTGCGCGTCCAGAGCGCTGGTCTGCTGCCGCCGCCTCTCCAGTTGCCTCAGACCTCAAACTTCAAACGTAAACCGAGCCTGTGCAAAGGAACATGTATGGCGGCTGGAAAAGGTGAGCGATGTGGTAAAGTCCAAGGCGCAATCCAGACTCTGATCTTTTCTTGGACTTGCCATGAATCATTGGCTCCAGCACCATCATAATCCGAGGTAAGCTTTCCAAAAAGGACGGGTCGCCTTGCAAGACTCAATCATTCATAGGGAGCTTCTTCTCAGTACGGAGATTCCACCTTAAGCTATATATTAAATGGAATGGGAGGAGAGCACGGATGTTGACGATTTCTTTAGCGCTTAACAAACCTCCTTTACGCGCGATCCTTCAGCAGCGAGTTGTGTCATTATGATTTCATAATTAATCATCAAACCCGACAAACCCTTTGCCACAGGACCTTCTAATAACGTGGCGCTGCTTGTTTTTTTCTGAAAAGGAGAGCTCACGCAGTGGCGGAGAATAATCAGAGTGGGAGAGGTTAACTAAGCGTGGCACGGAAGCATCAATCTTTAAAGCAAACTTGGGGAACAGGAGGTTTCAACGTTCTTTGGAGAATGGTGCTGCATGATATTTCCCAGATATCCAGAATATAGTGATATTCTACAATTGATGAGGCATCACAACTCCACAGGATCATTTTTGTCCTAGAAATTTTGGAGTTCAGATGTGCTCGGTGGTAGTGATGCCCTGTTGCAATGGCCATCTTTCCCAGATCTATTTGAATTTAATGATAAAGTCCCAAGAAAGTATGTTTTGGAAATATGCATGGCTTCAGAGAATGAGTTAAGGATGATCACTGATAAGGTGGTCATAGTTTGTCCTATGATGGGATGTATTTAGGTTACAATAATTCTTTTTAGATTTTCATTTATAAATACTAGCCAACCTACACAAATATTATGAATATAAACATCCACTCTCTGCTTTTTGGACAGGGGTGTTTTTCTGACACTAATTGCTAAGCATGAACCAGAATGAGAAAAAGGAGTGGTGAAATACAATACTGAAAAGATGTTGATGAAGTGTAAGGTAAGGAATTTGAAGTATCACAATCAAGATGAATCAATAAATCAAAGAAAAATTCTTAATGAACCCAATAAGAAAAAATGCATGAAGAATTTACTGCATGTATTTAATTGAACTGCTGGAAATATCTACAATTATGAAATTGTCTGGATCAGCCAGAATGGTATGTAGAGTAATTTCAACAACTGGGAAAATTTGATTGTCAAAATTACATGGTGAGTTGACTTCACAGTAGAAGGAGAAAATAGGACATGAATCAAAAACCTATGTCACAGCAAACTACACAAATGTAAAAAAAGATAAATCTGACTAAAATTAATAATGTAAGTTGTTAAGAGTTGTTCCTTGTTTATATGTTCAGAAAAATCCAGTGTATGTGCACCTAACACAAATATAAAGTAGGTGGCATTGTTTGCAATTGATACAATCATAACATCACTTATAACTGATAGCAAAACTATTAGGAAACATACTATAAAGTATATAAACATCTGCAAAGTTTCCTGTGTATATTAAATAGACATCCGAAGAGTCTATATTTTATGTTTAATTTTGGTAGAGAATATGTTGAGCCAATTAAAATGTTAATGTGTTTACTTTAGTAAATTTGATTAATTGAACCTGGGTACATCTATAAATTAACAATGCAATTTTCAATAAATTTCTGAATATGAAAGTAATTGTAATAGATTTACTTTCAATGAAATATACTCAATTGCAGCCTAGATTTGTGGTAGATATGAAATGCTTACTATGCTGAGTAAGACTAGCATTCACCAGCAAATTCTTAACTGTACAGATTAACCGCCTGCCCTTTACGTAAAAATTTACACAAAATAGTACATTTTCATTCATCTTTATCCAAGGCTAGTAGAGGTTTTGCATCTTGGAATGAAGCAATTGTGCTTTTTTTTACTAATAAGAATTGAAAACCATTGAATTTGATAGTAGTTGAAATTAACATCATTATTTTGTTTTTTCTGGATCTTTCATTACACTGAAAAATGCTTTAAAAAGGATTAAAAACTGTTATATAAGTTATCAGATACTTCAGGGAAAGTGCAAGGAAATTCTCTCAAAAATTGCATAAAACATACATTTAAATGCAATGTATACATTGATTAAGGATAGTTATGACCAGTTTGGTAAACTTAAATTAAAAAGATACAAAGACTTCTAGCCTAGAGGAAAGAAATAATTTAGATCTCATACTTAAGTATCAATCTTTTATGGTGGCTCAGCAATCAGATTCATGGGATTTTTGTATTCGAGATGTTTACCCTAAATCTTGGAATGAAGCAACTGTGCTTTTTTTTACTAATAAAAACTGCAAACCATTGAATTTGATAGTAGTTGAAATTAACATCATTATTTTGTTTTTTCTGGATCTTTCATTACACACTCAAATCTGCGTCATAGATAAATAATTTTGAATGCCTGAAATGTATTAGTTTCTCTTTTTTATCCTTTTTTCTTCTAACCATTTTTTCTTGTAAGAAAAATAAAATAAAATTAATATCAATGGTTCTAGTTTCTCCCAGCATTTTCTGGAATGATTGACAGTTAAAGAAAGCAGAAGTACAACGCCTTTGAGATCATTTTTACCTTTTCTCCCACAGAGAATAGAAAATCTTTAGATAATATTTTTATGAAAAATATATTGTTCTTGTGTAGAGGTTATATGAAAATCAGCCATTTTTCAGTTGTACCTTATTTTTCTTATATTATGAGAAAAATAAGACAAATGAGATATTCAGGTTTCTACCAACTCTATCGTATTTCTTTTCCTGGATTTCAGTTTTGTTGCCAATTACCACTGGTTATCCACTGAGCATGATCAGACATCATCAGATTATTATTATTTTTTTGCCTTTCCCTGAAAGGTATTTTATACTTCAGTAAAAATCAAATTTCATTTTAACCCATGTTATTCAGATTAGTTCATGAATATATAATACCATAGGACCAATGAAAATGAAAGCAGATACCATGTTACAACACAAAACAAAATTTGCATATATTTAAAAACTATTTCAGTATTAATTTCCTGATAGTAAATATCCTGCTATTTCTATCCATTACATAAATTTTGTCAAGTGTAGAGTGACTGTCCATAATACTTCCTTTTCTAAAAAGTGAAATTATCACCCCCTATATATAATATTGCTAAATCTGGTTTTTAAAAAGTGTTGTTAGATGTTATTTATTTTACTGCACCACTGTTTCCTGTATAAACATCAATGTACCAATATGGTATATTGCTAAAAAGAGTTACCACATCCGGTGTAACTGAATAACTGAACTTGCCACTGAGCAGTAATTATGAAGTTTTTGTATATCTAATGCAGTGTTTCTCAACCGTGGCAACTTTAAGATGTGGACTTTAACTTCTAGAATTCCGCAGCCAGCTAGTTCACCTGACTTAAATTTGTCTTAAATATCCCTAATACGAGGGATAAATGAATGAATGAATCAGAGTCAGGATATTGAAGTATCTGATGGAAGGAATACTGAAGCTTAATTCCCTATTTCTTGGAAAGAACAGTTGCCAACAATGGCCAGATTTTTGGCTAGAGACAGACTTGGATAAGCTGTTGACAAATTAGTCGTTCATGGAAGGCACAGAAATAACAATGGTGTCAATAAAAGGAAGGGTCAGAAGCTGTGCTTCCCTCTTAGCCAACATCTCTTTCTGTGTCTTCTGATGCAGTTCTTGAGGATCCTATAGCTTTCCAAGCAGCATTCTAGAAGCCACAGAATGCTACCAGGCAATTGTGAAGATCACTTCTTAGGGAGCTCTGCTAAGCGGTGATCCTATATCTAAAAAATGGATATAGAAAAACCTTAGAAAACCATTCTCCACTGTATATATTTGAATGACATTTAGGACAGAACTTTGTATTGGCTAATCCTCCATAAAAGAGATGCCCAACTGAAACAGGAAAAGCTTTTATTGAATAATGTTAGTGCTAGGAGTTTAGTAAACCACACAAAAATTTGGTTTTCAAAGTTCAGCTTCCTCCACTACGGTGCCATTACCTAATGTTTCTGTAATATTTAGCTGTTAAAGGCAGCTTACAAATATTAAGTAAGTAAAGAACTAGTTGCCATCAAGACATCAAGTTGCCATCCATTTCAGTCCATCCTTTAGAAAGAGTTTCAATGTATGTAAGGCCCAGACTCTCACCCCTTCAAAGGATAAGAATGAACTTCTGATAAACTGGTTACTTCAAAAGGAATTCTTTATTGTAAAAAGGAAGTTATTCAAGTACTAGTCAAAGCAGGGTCTAATATGCCTCCAGGCATACAGCATAGATAAAGAGAGTTTGAATACCTCCCCTTATTCTGATGTGGATTTAGTCAATACAAAAAAGCAATATGTTAATCCCCCCCCCCTTTTCTGGGAACATAGTTGAGAGAAGTTTCCCAAGAAGTTTCTTTTGGAACTGTAATTTTTATGGCCCCTTCTCCTTTTGCTATCTCTCCAAGAGGTGACAAGTTTCCAGGCACCTGGGCTCCAGTCATGTGCAAGTTATACAGATTCAATACAAGACTTAAGATATTAAGGTTACATCAAAAAGGATTACTTGTACCAACTCCCCCCTGCTTTCTTCTTCCATTGAAGAATGGCAGATACACAGATCTGACAGAATTCCTGCTTCCATTTTAGTTTTTATCCTGTAACTGAGGGGAACATATTTATCCAGCTATACCAGTCAATGGAAATAAATTATTTATGTTCAATACTAAAGAAAGTTAATTGTTATGAAAGGTGATGTCATATACTTATATATTTCTTTTTGTCTCTTCTTTTCTGCGTTTGATTTTTCCCCCCATATTTTCTCATTCCTTTGAAACTTTTTGATCAACCCTTTGTATTTAGAATTATATCTGTTCGGCTTTAATTTTACATATAAAGTACCGCATGTGCTAAATGCTGCCTTTTTAAAAGTATTCTGTTTTTTGCATTCTGTACTGCGAAAAACATGTTTCCATATCTGAATGTGAGTTAATAGTGTTCTTTGTGTACACTTAAGCATTCTTGGTATGGCACAAGTGTTTACTCCTAAATTGATCTCTTTTTCCTCCTTGCCTGCATGCTTAGTATAAAAGCAAAAAAAAGGTACAGATTTGCTCTTGTGCCATATTTTGGAAGATCTAAAAGGGCTTCAGTACAGAAATCAGAGAAAACACTCAATGAAATCGATAATGGTGATCAATATCAAAAGAAAAATCAGACTAAATTAGCTATTTTTTAGATAATCCAAAGGATTATCCAATAGATAATCCAACAGATAACTATTCCTTTCCATGGCATTGGAGTGAATGTAAGGAGAGAGTCTTTCAGGCTAAGCTCAACTGTTAGCAACCTCATGGATATATTCATATTTTTCTTCGCAACAGTATTGATGAGATTTACTATTCCATTGTTGGGTTATTTAGATTTTCTTAAAACTTCCAAATCTAGCTTGGCTTTCTTCCAAATAAACACTAATCAGACTTGACCTGCTTTGATTTTGAGATCAGCCATGATTGGGGGGGGGGGTGTTAACACCTAATGGGTTGTTATTATAACACAGACTGAAAGATAAGACATTCTGAAACCATCATAGTTTAAGAGTTTTGTTGTTTCATCTTAGATGTGGTTTCAGCTTGAAAGATGGTAATGTAAATTCTAATATATCACTGTTAAAAAATAACCCCATAGCCCCCAGTTTTTCAAAATCGGCCTCATCTTATTTTTATGCTAAGGATCACTTCAACGCCCCCCCCCAAAAAAAAATTAGATCAGCTGTTTTCATACTTGCTTTTATTTTAAAGGAACACCCAGCTTCCAAATGGGATTCTGTACATTCAGTAATGGTAACTCATGCCTCATAAAGAAACTTATCATTATGACTGAATTTCTCCAGAAAAATGAATCTGCATTTCAAGTGTGAATACTACCTGCGGGGCATGACAGTGAATATGAGTGTTAGAATCTCATTCAGAATGTGTAGGCAGCTCTGGGTTTTCTAACAGTTTATCCCAGAGATGCAGTAGACCAGGAAATCATTTATTTAACAAGATAAATTTCCAGCAGTTTATTCAATATAATCTGTTTTCCTCTTAACAGAGTAAGGCAACTTTATTTGCACAGCATAAAATAAATCTGCCAACGATATATATATTGTTTTTGTCTCTCTCTAAACCCTCTTTGCCCTCAGAAAACTTGGGGACTATTTGAGAAAACAGTTGTTGGGTGTTAACCTATTACAAACATGAATGTTTGATGCATTAAAGACCAATAATACATTTGGTTATTAATTACATCCATTCTTCAATGTTTAAAGCAATCTTTAATAAAGGAAAGCAGTAGGAAAGAATTCCTTTTTTATTTAAGCCTCTCAAATCACTCTGGTGTTTACAGATTATGGTAAGTGTCCAAACAAGCCAGAAGTGCAGGATTGGGGTTTTCTAATTCTTATCTACCAGTATTAAGTAGTTACAGAGATGAATGACAAGCTGGGGGTGGGGGTTAGGCTTGTGGTTTAGGATAGCATGTTATATGTTGGATAACTGCATGTTTCTTCTGAGATTTTAAATTGCCAGCTGTTAAAACCACATACTTGTGGAATAACTTCCAGTGCTGATAAGCTTTTTGTACCTTTTCTTGTAATTGCTGGTAATTATCTCTGCATCTGAATATTAAATTAAGGTGTTTCATGATGTCCGGACATCTTATTCAAATGAAGATGGGAAAATGTGTTTACAAACAAAATCTGCCTTGCTTTTGTAGGCTTTGGTCAAAGAGCTGAATCTGCTACTAACAGATGAATTGAAATAGTTCCCTTAATAATTTCTTAATAATTTCTCCATAAAACTGTCTTCTAAAATTCTATCTTTTCCTAATTTAACATATTTATTCAACTAATTACTATGGATTAATGTCTTTTAAACATTCCGATGAGTTTTTATTCTTATTCCTCTTCTAACCTCCCTAAATGCATTGCCCATAGACCACAGTTTGGAAAATATAAAAATAATTTATTAAAAAAATAACCATGTAGCCAAAATTCACATTTTTTCAGAGCACAGTTTGCAAGCTTTTTACTGTAGCATCCAAATTGTTTTCTTCAGACAAGATGATTAAAAAAAATCCAGAAAAAGTGAGGTAAAGGCAAAATGGGACTGCTATTAAAACTAAATTATAGCTGAAATGGAATGCAAAATTAATGTGCAAATTGGATAGCATCAAATGGAGAGAGAAAGATAATGTAACAAAAATACAGCAATCAATTTATTGCTTGAATAAAGTTTCCCTCTTCCGTGATGCTCTAGCAAACCTACACAATTTTTATGTGTCCAGTGATGCTAAAATTTTTATTCATAATTGAAGGTGTACATTAAAGCACATCTCTGTGACTCATTAGTATCATACAGAATTTTCCTTGGTCCACTGTACAATAAACTTCTCAAATGTGATGACCTCCAGATTGTTAGATTACACAACCAGAAATAACATAAGTTACAGTAGCATTTTTGGAGATCATCAGTTTGAGGAAGACCGGTCTGTAATGACTTCATCTACAGGAAGTCTTAGAATTCAGACAATGTACAAAGCCACAATATGCTTAAGATATTGATTTTGATTTTGACTTTGCATGTTGCGTAAACTTCAACAGTTATGGTTTTTAATACAACACAGTTAAAGCAAGCAATGGCTCAGTACTATATATTAATCTAGTCAATGGCAGAGGTTTAACCAATAATTTTATTTAAGATTCTCTATCAGCAATTTATATTGCATTTTGTTACTGAATTACTTGTGACCCACACATTTCCTATGTTCTGGTTACTGTTTATTAGAATTATCTGTTGATACTATTTTACAAATTCTGTACTATTCCTATAATTCAAAAATACATAATTTCTAACTGTTAGGTAGATACAACATAAAAGTCAGGATTTTAAATTAGTTTAATTGTAAACCTGTGAATTAGAATTATCATGGTTATTGAATGTGGACATAAAAACAAAGTTCCCAGGAGGTTATAATGGTTATGTATAATGCATATGATATATGAATATCATTGCTGTTTGAAAAAGTAACTAGGCCAGTGAAAAATAATTAATTCCGAAATTTTGTTCTATAGATCATATTTGATATTCAACTCCAAGGCAAATAGTTGGTTTCTGTATGGTTGCAAAGGTTTTAAGAATGCTTTGTTTTGACAAAGCTTTGAACACAGCATATGCAAAAGGAACCACTTCCTTTGCACCACTTTACTCTCTCCAACATTCATCTTTTCAAATCATGGAATGTGTTCTTGGACCCTCTGAACCTTAAAATTACTAGTGTTACTATTCCTGAGACCATCGTCTGGGAACTGTCCTTAAATATCACATTTCGATTCTTACTATGTAACAGAGCCCCTGATTATGACATTGAACATGTAAACAAGCAAAATTAACTACTAACATGGGCAACATCCTGCCCACACACTTTTATCTTTCTTGGTGACTTCGATCTACCTCACATTAACTGGACCCTAAACAAATGTAAAACTGAACCCATACATGCAACCTTCTACAATGCTGTAACAAATCTGGGATTGGTAGTAACCAACAATACTAGACTTAACAACTGTCTCGATCTCATCTTCTGCAATAGTTTGAATTCAATTTATGGAATACAAATTAAAGAACCCTTTTCCAACAGTGACCACAGCATGATTGACTTTTGTCTCAACATACATCCACAAAAAAATCATCACAACTATGTGATCCCCAATTGTAACTTCAAAAAAGGCAACTATGATCTTATAGACAACAATCTCTCATCCCTTGATTGGCAACTATACGTACCAATAACAACTCCCCAAACCAGAAAAAACAGATTACCCATAACAATAAGGAAGCTTCAATCCAAAAATAGATCACTTTGGCAGAAAAACAAATCTGGTCACGTTGCCAACTTCAAAAGCCGATACAAAAATTTATGCCACCTGATAAAGACTGAATGCACCAATTATCACATTAAATAAGAGGAAAACCTTCTACGCACTAATTCCACCCACGCTTTCTACAATTTTGTAAACAACAAACTAAAAGACTCAAGGTCCATCCCACCACTGAAAGGACCTAATGGTAAAGACTGCAACGATGACACCATTAAAGCCAACCTCTTTAACACATTCTTTGCCTCAGTATTTGTAAACAGCAATGCAATGGATGATCCAGCAATGGATCATGCCCAATATTTCCTAGCTGAACCACAGACAACTACAATGATCTAATACATATCGATTTTACAGAAGACAATGTTGAAAAAGCACTACGCAATCTAAAACCATCTCTATCTATTGGACCAGACGGAATATATGCCTGCTTCTTAAAAAAGCTATCCACTGCCATAGCTGAACCTCTAAGCATAATCTTTGAAAAAATTTTCAGGACCAGCTCCTTGCCAAAACTATGGTCACAAGCCACGGTCATCCCCATCTTCAAAAAGGGAGACCCCAGCCTAATTGGAAATTACAGACCAATCTCTTTATGCTGCATCACCTGTAAAGTCATGGAATCAATTATTAATCAAAAACATATGGACTACACAACGAGATCAGGGCAAAGCAATAGACACAATCTAGATAGACTTCTGTAAATCCTTTGATTCAGTGGTACATGACAAACTACACCTAAAACTAAAATCTTATGGTATCTCTGGACACCTGCATAACTGGATAGAAACATTCCTGTCAAACAGAGAACAAATGGTCAAAATTAGGAGCGTCCTATCAAATTCTGTACCTGTCAACAGTGGTGTCCCCCAAGGCAGTGTTCTAGGACCAACTGTCTTCATACTCTACATAAATGATCTCTGTGATCATATTAAGAGCAACTGTGTTCTCTTCGCTGATGATGTAAAGCTGTTCAACACCACAGTCAATACAGTGACCACAGCATGATTGACTTTTGTCTCAACATACATCCACAAAAAAATCAAAAAGACCTTCAAAAAGACCTTGACTATGTATCAGAATGGCCAAACAAATGGCAACTTCAAATCTCAACAAATAAATGCTCTGTCTTACATATTGGCAAAAAAAACAACAACAACAGAAAATAAAATACAAGCTGAATAGTCAAGACCTTGTTGATGATCCAAGCTCTGTAAAGGACCTTGGAATACTCATCTCTAATGATCTAAGTGCTAAGAGCCCACTGTAACTACATAGCCAAAAAGGCATTAACAATTGTTAACCTAATCCTATGTAGCTTTTTCTCTGGTAATATCACAATACTAACTAGAGCATACAAAACATTTGCTAGACCAATATTCAAATACAGCTCATCAGTCTGGAACCCACATTATGTATCTGATATTAACACAGTTGAGAAAGTCCAGAAATATTTCACAAGAAGAGTTCTCCACTACTCGTTGCAGAATACCTTATGCCACCAGACTTGAAATTCTAGACCTAGACAACCTAGAACTATGCCCTCTTCGGTTCGATCTAAGTATAGTATATAAAATCATACATTGCAATGTCCTACCTGTCAATGAATATTTCAGCTTCAACCATAACAATACAAGAACAAACAATAGATACAAACTCAAGATTAACCGCACCAAACTTGATTGCAGGAAATACAACTTCAGCAACAGAGTGGTCAGTGTCTGGAATACTCTACCTGACTTTGTGATTTCTTCCCCAAACCCCAAAAACTTTAACCTTAGACTGTCTACTATTGACCTCACCCCTTTCCTAAGAGGTCTGTAGGGGGGCGTGCATAAGCACACCAATGTGCCTACCATCCCTATCCTATTGTTTCCTTTTATTTTCTTATATGTATCAATCAATTAAAACATTAAAAATACAAAAACAGTCATTATTAAAATATATAAAAGCTATTGGGCTTTTATATATTAACCACAGAAAATGGAGCAACATTAACCACAGAAATGGAGCAATCTTAACATTTGTCTGGTTCCCTAGCCATGCCTAACTCCAAAAAACTTTAGGAAAAATGCTGTGGTGCCCTTGGCTGGATTTATGCCAACTCTCTCCACCTCCCCTTCATGGAACTTTATCAAGATTGGCAGGATTCTAATGAAGCATTGTTTTTAAAACCCTGGTCTAGCTGACTCATGTTTGAGAGAGGACTCCAACAGGAAACCTACCTCCTCCAATTAAAAAGTAGGCAGTGTTAGAAAATGTCCAAGAAATCTTTGAGAAGCATTGCAAGAATTGTATTTAAATGTGGCCTTAACAATGTTCAAAACTAATTTGATATATTTTAAGGTTGCCACAAATTTTATTGGATTAATTGTTGCTTTTCAGCAAACTTACTTTTCAGCATTAGTGTGATAACATTTCCAAGGGCTAGATTGCTGACCGGAAGCAATAAGCTTGAAATATAATGTAACTTTGGGATATGTAATCAGCAGCATGCTATAATCTGCTTATATTCTAGGTCTGTGCTTTCAGCTGTGAAAGTACTCATTCTTAATACAATATATTGATACAGAAAGGTCATTGCTGAGCACATGAAATGACTAATATAAAAACACAACAGACCTTCATGGTTCCATTTGTTCTTGCTGCTAGGAATGTATTAGGAAAGGAATTTTAGAGAGAATATATTTTGAATTTTTTCCATAAATTATATAAAAAAAAAAACCAGCTACAATTTGGCTCTGCAGTTTGGATTATGGATGTGCTCCCAGTGCCCCCAACCTTTTGGGCACCAGGGACTGGTTCCATGGAAAAATACTTTTCCACGGACCAAGGGAGCCATAGTTTCATGTGCTACCTAGATTCTGTGAATGCACAGATGAAGCTTCACTCACTTGCATGGCCCAATTCCTAATAAGCCACAGACTCGTACTGGTCCACAGACTGGGGTTGGGGACTCCTGCTATAAACAACTATAATCTCACCAGGCCAATTTAAAGAGAGGTAAAACAAAAAGATGGCAGCCATTTCTGCATAGTTAAAATCCTACCCTTTTTTCACTTGCTATTATACCTAAAGGGATCTGATTGCATATTTGTGGGTGTCATCTTTCCTTTTTTAATTTCTTTTCCTTTTTCAAATGTTCTTACTTCCCATGATGTCATCTTCCTTTAAATCATATCAGTTATAACAGCTTAAAAAGGGAGGATGCTGAATTGCAGTCTTTGATTCCTTCAATATTTCATCCATTGTACTGTGCTGTGTACTGACCACAGTACTGTGTTCAATGCATTAAGTTCAGAATAAGGCCAGACCAAACAAACTACACTATGTTTTAGCATGGGGTGTCAAACTTGATTTTATTGAGGGCCACATCAAGCTTGTGGTTGACCTCAGGGGGTCAGATGGGCATGGCTAGGTTGGGCGTGTCCAGCTCAACATCACTCCTGTTGGGTGGGCATCTATGGTGACCTGGGCAGGGCTGGGGGGATCCATTGCCTCCAGCAGAAGATGAGATCAGGGCTAGCACCAAACTCTTGTCCACCAGAGGAGCCTTACCATCCCTTTCAGGCCATATGGATGATGGCAGCGCAGACCACCCAGAGCCCTGGGCAATGGAGAGCAAGCGTCCAGCCTCAAGCTCCCGGGGCACCAGGACCCCACAGCCCAGTCCTGCTTCCTCAAGTGGGTGCCCAGCTGCACTTACCTCCTTGTTGAAGCTGCTACTGCTATGTTTGCTCTCCTTGGCCAGGTTGCTCATGGTGTGTATGGGAGGGCAAAGTGTGTGAGTCAGAGGCAGGTGCACTCCCTCTTCAAAGCATCCTCAGCAATAGGATGGGAGACCACCAGAAGAGGTCAGGAGGAGGGGACAAGGGGATGGCAAACCAGGGCTGCTGGTGGCCAAGTGCTAAGGTAGGATTTCCCTCAAACCATTCCTCTCATAATCTTCCTTCCTTCTTCCCTTTTCTTTTTCCTTCCCTCTTCATTTGCCTTTCTTCTCCCTTCCCCTCTTTCTTCTTTTCTTTGTCTTTTCTCTTTCCCTTTCTTCTTTCCTGTCCCTTCTTGGATGCTTAAATGCAAAAGGAGAAACATTTCTCAATGCTTCCTTGTCTTGTGATCAAATGCCACTTTTGCTAGTAGTTTATGGTCACTTAAAAGACTGAGAACAAACCAGGCTCAGTTTATCCCATTCTTGCACTTTGTGGGGGTGTCCACAGACAATAGTACAACAAAACTGTCAAAATGGTGGTTGTGTAGTTGATCAGAGTTCCTCTGTTTTTTTATGTGCAACAGCTTTAACATTTAGGAACAGACATAAGTTAGTTGCTTTTCTATTAATACATAATCCTTAAAAGGGCTCTCCTGTAGGGACCCTGCCATCGTCTAATTTAGACTGGAAATATAGCAAAGAAAAATATTTTCCCCACTCTGCTTTGTCCTGTTTTCTCCATTGGAAATGGCTGTTTGCAACGCACAAGGAAGAAATACTTTCCTAAGAGCTCACAGTTCAGGAATACCAATGTTAACTTGGATTGCCAACAAAGTTCTGTCTGTGACAAAACAGAACACAAAATTGATTTTTTTTCTTTGAACTGGGGCATCTCCAACCAAGATGCCCCTCTTTCCTTCCTCCCTCTTTCCCTCCCTCTCTCATTCCCTGCCTCCCTCCTTCTCATTTCCTTCTTCCCTCCCTCGCCTTCCTTTTTTTTTTTAAAGCTAACAGAGGCTCCAGGCAGAGCTGGCAACAGGCAGGCAGTGGTGGACAGAGGACAGAGACATTTTGATGCCATTGCCCCCTGTTGTTACCTCTGCGGCTGACAGGGCCTCTGGGTGGCTCTCAGCTTGCCTCTCCCAGACCCCCACATATGTTAGTTTATATGTGTGTGTGCATGTGCGTGCATGCATGGGGGCGGGGAGTTTCACCTCTTGCAGCCCTGTGCCCTCCACAGAGACCTTAGTTGACAAGCTGCAAATTAATGAAAGCTGGATTTTTGGAGTGCTTGCTTATTTTCTAACCTATTACCACCTCAGTGGTGTGTACTCAAGGTACTCTGGACTTCACCCCCCCCCCCACAACCTGCTGCCAATCACATCGCGCCCTCTGCCCCCAGCCCCATGGAAGGCTGCAAGAAGCCCCCATCCCAGCTTCTCTTATTCTGTTCTCCCCCAATGTCACAGCATAGGGCTTCAAAAGGAGAGACCCCCCTGTGCCCCCCCACACACACGTGCGGGTCTGGGAAAGGAGAGCTGAGAGCCACACAGAGGCCCATCAGGCACAAAGGCAACCTGCAGAGCAGTGGCTTCTCTTTTTTGTCCTCCCCTCCGTTGCCTCCACACCTGGACTGACATGCCTGATGCCGAAAGAGGACTTCTGCTCCTCCCCCCCACAATGCCAGAAGCCATACACCACTGCCATTTGCCTGCTGCATTCCCCTCACAGCCCCTGTGATCGCCCATTGCATACTTGCAGGCAGAAGCACCATAGTCCTAAATGCGTGTGGGGCATAGAGGTGCCAGTGTGGGCACAGTACTGATCTACAATTTGGTGTGGGCCAAAACATGGTCAGCCTTAGATCCAACCCCTGCAGTTGCCCTGGAGCCAGTGAGAGAGCAATCCACCACCTCATGCCATCCACCACCTCAACCCTGCCTGCCTTGGGCGTGCACACAGGAAGCGGTGAGCGCACGCATCCTGGGTGAAAGGTAAGCACTCAGAACATAGCTTGTGGGGCAAGACAGTCCCCAGGGACACCATGCCCCACGCATTTGCCCCCTCCAGGGGGCAGGGTGGAGGTGGCCCTCACTGGCTCTAGGATAGCTGAAGTTTGGGCAGGCCGCGGTCCAGTCCAGTATATGGCCATCAAGTTATTGATCAGCACCAGGCCAACCTGGGCTGGAGCTGAGGCATCTGGGGCTGGACCTTCACTGTCTCCAGGACCTCCCCACAGGTCAGATCTTGCCATATCGTGGGCCGGATCTGGCCTGTGGGGCTTGAGTGTGACACCACTATTTTAACATGATATGTAAGTGTAATCAGAAGGGTTTTTTTTTTTAAAAAAAATCAAAACTGTATAAGAAACCTTCCTTAGGGGTGACATGATAGTATACCAGTATTTGAGGGGCTAACACAAAGTAGAGAGGATCAACTTATTTTCCAAAGCACCAGAAGGCAAGACAAATAATGGATGGAAATTAATTGAGGAGAGAGACAATCTGGAATTCAGGAGAAACTTCCTAACAGTGAGGATAATTAACCAGTGGAACAGCTTGCCTATAGAAATTGTAGGTACTTCTTCACTGGTTGTTTTTAAGAAAAATACTGGACAGAAACTATCTGAAATGGTATAAGATCTCCTGCTTGAGCAAAGGGTTGGACTAGAAGACTCCCAAGATCCCTTCCAGCTCTATTCTAATTGATTCTGATTTTTGTAAGAAAGAACCGCATGTTCTCATGTTTTAAAAAGTGCAAATACACATGACTCATTTCGTTGTCCAACAAAGCAGAAAAAATGAAGTCATAATATTACTGATTTTTTTCTCACAGTATAACTAAAAAATCTAATCAAACTGGAAGAAAATCTTTCAGCCAGTGGATTTTGATGCTTACTGTGGATATAACAAATAAACAAGCAAAAATATTTAATAATTTTGCTCTTTCGTGGCATTTTGAAAGAAAACATTTCCATTCTTAGACAATATAAAATATAAGTACTTCTTTTCAACATTTTAATTGAAATGAATAACATCAACTCCTTTAATCCTAGACATTTTGTACAAAATGTAAGATTGCAATAATAGTCAGTTCTCTATGTTTCAGGCTGTCCTCAAACAGAAATGAAACTCAGTAGTTTCTCTAATGCTGCTGCATCATGTAATTTTGCCTATGGTGGCCACAAAGGGCTTTAGTAACTGCTATAGATTGAATTCATGCTGCTGGCACCTTTGCTTCTTCCACCTTGCTTGCAAATTTAGATTTCGGCATGATAGATATGGATTCAGAACCAGTAGTGGTGGTAAAAGGCATAAACTGGGAGTCTTGAGTTCTAATCCCGGTCTTGGCATGAAATCAGATGGATGACTTTGGGCCACTATCTCTCACCCAGCAGGCATTAACAAAACAACTTCTGAAAATCTTGCCAGTAAATTGCAGACCCTTGTCTAGACATTTGCCAGGAAAAAAGAAAAATTCAAGTCTTACATCAAATAAAGCATAATTTCTTACCATCATTTATAAAATACTAATAAAAATAATGTTTTTTATTCAAAAATAAGTTCAAAAGGTAGTTCAAAGAAGACATGGGCAGGGCCTCTTTGATAATGTTTAGTGTACTTCATGGAAGATGAAAAGAGGAACTGCTGAACTAAGATCCAATATTTCTTAACTTTGGACCTGCAAGTTTTGGTTACTGAGTTATGTGGTTCAGGTTGTATTTTCATGCTGTACATAAGTAGACATTAGGACGAAGTGCTTCTTAAATAGTTCTGAAAAGTTGCATTGCAATGTAGTTCCTATCTTTTCATTGCTTTAATGAAGGCAGTCTCATCTTTTAATAAGATCACATAACCCATGTGCAGAGGCCAGATGATCCCAGGACATAACATGAATTGCAGACAGACTTATTCTAAAGCATCTTTAGGAACAGACTCCAAACTACCATCTACAGCGAGCTTTTCCAAAGTCGTCAGTATTGAACCCCAACCATTGATGGGACTAGCCATTATAACCATAATCATTATTATTTGTAATATTATTAGTTAAAGTATTAGTTTTAAATTATTTTCATATAATGTTTGGGAGTTGATGAACTATCTCAAATTTAATGAAGAAGTTGAAGAATTTGGGGAACTTTGGGTCCAGAGCAGGGATCTTCAAACTTGACAGCTTTAAGACTTATGGACTTCAACTCCTCCAGTCATGTTAGCTCAGGAATTCTGGGAGTTGAAGTCCACAAGTCTTAAACTTGCCAAGTTTGAAGACCCATGGTCTAGAGCCATGATGGCGAACCTATGGCCCGCGTGCCACAGGTGGCACACAGAGCCATTTCTGCCGGCACGCGAGCTGCAAGCAAACTTACCTCACTGCGCATGCATGTGCCTCAGCTGATTTTCTGTAGGCTTTGCAGGATGAAAACTAGGCCCAATTCGTCACTTCCTGTTTTTCTGAAAATACTGGAAGTGATGAAACAGGGCTAGTTTTCGGCCCGCAAAGCCTGCAGAAGCCTTCCTCAAGCCTCTGGGAGGCCAAAAAAGGCCTCAAACCAGCCAAAAATCAGCTGTGAGGCACAGTGCAGGTAAGGGCCATCAGAATGGGTGAGTGGGTGGGGATTGCGCATATATGGGGTGGGGTGTGAATGCACAATTTTTGGCACAGGAGCCCAAAAGGTTAGCCACCACTGGTCTAGAGCTATCAAGATCCTGATAATGGTATTTTGATGTCCCTGTGAAAAGCATCCAGTCTTTTCTTAAAGATGCCTAATTAACAATATATAGCCATGAATTTATTTCCTCTAATTAGGGAAACCAATCAGACTGTACATCAGGCTATAATTTTAAATACTAAATAATAGTAATACCCTGTACTACATTTTGGTTAAAGTCTTTTATTCTGTTTTATCTGTAAGCACCTGATACAATATGTGACATTGAGAATCAAAGCACATTTGCTATAATCAAAATCCTACTTATAAAACAGCATTCTCTATAAGATTCAGACTGTTGATAAGTAGAATATATCTTATTACCAGTGTGAAGAATATATAAGTAGATGGAAATGGAAAAAATAAGTCGTCTGTTTCATCTTTAGTATATCATCCTATGATATTAAACAGAAAATCACTCAAAGACTTTGAAAACAGCAGCACACCATTGTTTTTTCTTATTATGTGAGATCGTCACTTATTTTCTAATATACTCTTTTTGAATGATAAGGAACAGTTATATTAAAGTAATTTTAAATTTTTTTTTTCTTGTGGCATATTATTATTGAATATGATTGTCATGTCTCATATTCCTACCTAGATCAGGCAATAAATCAATATTTTTAAAAAGGACCAGAACATAAAAGCATTTTTTATTTAAGTTTTATTAATTTTCTACTATTACACTTAATTATTGCACTGGGTTATTTTATTTGTGTAACAATACGAATTATATTCCTAATTGTTGCCCCTTTTTTCCAGCCATTGATAAAATAAATTCCATGTTTGATAGTATTCTGTATCTTCTTTCGGTTTGATCTTCAATGCAAGTCTGCCCATTTCTGCACAGTCCATTATCTTATTAATTATCTCTTCATCTAGTGGTGTTTATTTTTCCAATGCTGAGCAAATATAATCCTTGCTGCTTCTAATACATGCAATATTAAATGTATACTTTGTTTATCATTTTTTCTGGTACTAACCATAGCTAATTAAAATTCAGGTTTAAGATCTACATGTTTCCTAACATCTTTTCTAACCACATGTGTATTTTGCCCCCCCCTTTCTTTGCTTTAATACAAGTCCACCACAGATATGTGCCAGATTTCCATTACATTTCCAACATTTACTAGGCATGTTTTTGAACATTTTGGCTAACTGGCAGGTGTAAGTGCCATCTATTAAACTTTTTATATAAGTTTTCTTTATAAGAAGTTGCCATTGTTAACTTATAATTTACTTCCCATATGTTATGCCATTTCTCTAGGTCTATATTATATCTAGTTCTATATTGTATTTATTATATCTCACTGTATCATTGTTTCTTTTACTTGTTCATCTTCCATTTTCAAATTTAATAGAAAGTTGCATAGTTTCTTAATCAATTTTTCATTGGAGTTCAACAATGTCTAATCGAAGATTGTTCTTTATAAAAGCCATACATTTTCACATCTTTATCATATCTAGATTGCATTTGCAATTGAGGCCACCATGATAATGTCAGGGTTCCAGAAATTGTTCAGTTTAATCAGTAACTCCGAGACAAGCATATTCTCAAAGTGCTTTATTAAAACAAAAAACTTTGGCACGTCTGTGAGATTTTGAAACTAAAGTTTCCTCCCAGACCTCCACAATACTCAATCAACACCCACCCATTTTCTCCCACATCATCAATCACGTGAACCAATCACCCTTCAACTACAAATCTTGCTGCGCAATAAAGAATGACCTTGATAGTCTTACGTATCTCTTATGTGTACTGAAAACTACTCAAATAACAACGACACCCCCCCTTCCATCCTCCATATCTGTGTGGTAGCTTTAATAGGGATTCCAAAGCTGACAGATAACTCAATACCCTGGTCTTTGAACCCTTAGAAACAAAAGATTACTATATTTAGAAGGACATGACTTACAACTTGGATGGCACGCATTTTTATGGTATGAGAAAAATAAAAGTTACAGATATTTCCAAAATCACTATGTAAGAAATTCATTTTTGTCGGTGTGGGAAAAACAAAAGGTAAAATCTACTTGAGAATCCCAGGAGGGATCTAAGCGATGGAAGTGTTTATTCATCCAAATCTGGTGAAATTTGATAAAATTTTGACATATGAAGATATCTTGAACATTGAAAGGAAACCAAAATCTAAAAGCATAAATATTTTCATTATGTTGAACATTACAGAGAAGTCCCCAAAACTTTTATCCCAAGTTTTTAAATGTCAAAAACTTATCAAATCATTAATTCTATGTCCTGTCATATTGTTATTTTATGTTTGGATATATAACAACAATATGACAGGAGAAACTGGACTGTTTTTTCCCCCTCTATCTTGTATATTCAATACATTACTCTTATTAATGATTTTGTAAAATTTTGGGCAAGATTTCACAAACATCTATAAAATTTGCTTGGTAAAGATTTAATTATTAATAAAGCAAAGATAGAATATTTTGAAACTCTTTGAAACTCTTACTTCACAATGGTGAATAATTTAGAAATTCACTAGACCTTATTTATAGACTTGGTAAAGTATGACCCAAAACCAATGAGATCAAAAATTGTGTGAATAAATGGATTAGAAGTTGAATGTAGAAAAAATGCAACAGTGAGAATTTGAATGAAACAGCATTAAATTCATTTATTTCAATGAAACAGCATTAAAGTATAGTACTTAAAAAAATGGTCAGGTCAGAACAAGAAGGGTGGGACAAAGAAGAAGCCATCTTTAATGACCAAGCAACTTTAAGAGGGGTAAAAAAGGGAAAGGGGCGAAAGGGAGTTAAAAACTTAAAACTTGAAGCAACAACCAAAAAAAAGAGTAATTTGAAAAGTAACTATAACATTAGGAAGAAGCAGATGGGAGGATCACGGAAGGGAAAATCAGATAGAAAAGGGAATAAAAAGGGGAGAGAGAAGAAGAGGGGGAAGATGGAAAGGAAAAGAAGTTATAAAGGACAGAAACAATATATAGAGAAACAGGAAAATTGTACAAGAATTAAAGGTATAAGCCTATTTAAAAGACACAGACAATGGTTAAAAATTAATTTAAAGAGAGGATTCTGCAAGGCTATATGAGATAGCATTGTTATATTAGAAATAGAAAAGAGTTAGAAAATATGATAGATGATTAAAGTAACAGATAACATTTACACTGTTATTTAATGGAATATTTGTTAGTAATTAAATGAAACACGATAAGAGAATAAGGCTCTTAATGGTTTTTTTTTAAAAATATATAATTGAAAAGAAACATGAAAGATTTTTAATGAAATTAATATTGGTTGACAGGATGAATATGAATAAGAATAATTTTATTTATTTATAATTTATTATTGTATTTATAATTTTTATTGACTACTGTTAATAATTATTATTTTTGTTTTCTGTTTAAAGATAGTAATGAGTAAAATATGAAATATAGGTTATTAAAGTGAATGACAACTGATATTATTAGGTAAGGAAATGTTTATTAAAAGATGGAAATGTTCTAAATAGAAATGTAAAAGATTGCTATCAATATTAATGGTCGAGCTGAACTTGAATAGAATAATTATTTCATTTACTATTGTTATACATATATATACATATACATACACACACACACACACACACACACGCAAGCTGTTTTTTTTAACACTTTCTTATTTTTTCACTTTCGCTTCCTGGGGTTACTATTTAGTTGCAAAGTTCCAGTTAAGATGTATCTTTTAGAAGTCTTATTAAGATTTAACTTTAGATTCTTTTGAATTCCAGGCAGACTCCTCCTTCTCAATCCTGCCCTTATTCTTTTCCTCTCCCTTCCCACTTATAGCAAAAAAAGAAGATTTTTTAGTGTTCAGAAATCTTTATTGTCCCTTTGGCATTTAATTATATTTCCAGTTTAATTACCTATTGGTGCCAAAGTGGATTTTTCCGATTTCTTATTCAGCTCTCTTCATTGTCAAGAGAGTGAAGAAAAAAAAACTTTCCCCTTTCACTTTCGTTCGCTGCTTCCGACTTTTCTTTGGGAGCGATGTTATCTTTTATAAAATTTGAATTCCAGGGTACCTTAGTTGTTGCTTTTTATCCCAGTCAGCCAAAACTTTCACTTCTTAATTTCCTCCTGCACTTTCTTTTCTGGTTGAGTGCTTCTTTGAGTCAGCCATTTCTGACCGCCCCTCTTATTGCCTTCGGGAAAGGGAGTTTGGCCAGCTGAGGAGGAGAAATGTGGCTCTCCTCGACCCTGCTGGCGTTCTCCCCCATCTTCACCACCTCTACGGGGTGGCTTGGCCCTGAAGCCAGCTGGTTTGGGGCGCTCCAGTGGTGAGCCCAGGCAGAAACCGTGCACGATCGCGGATTCCTGCCTGCCACCGAAGCCCTGCAAACCAGAAGTCCAAGCACTACAACATTTTTGTGGTTGACATTTTGAACACCAAGTCCACACGTTTAATCCAGTTGACCCGTATCTGATACACCACATTAATCCTTTCCTTCTATATGAATACAACCATTTCTGACATCATGAGGTGAATTTTCTCATATTAGCATTGTTAGTAACTTTTAATATTGATAAATAAGGAAGTTGCTTAGTGAGTTGTATAATTATTTTCTGTCTATTTTTCCATGGGAGTGAAGGATGGGCATAAAGGGAAAAATGGTGATAATAAACTTTTAAAATATAATTATTATTTTAAAAGATTAATGATAAAAGCAATACAAATATTAAAAAAGAAAGGGAAAATACAGAATAATAGTAAATGTAAAAGTAGAAAAAGAAAGTAGAGAAACAAAGAAAAATAGAAGAAAAGATTTTAAAGAAGTAGCTTCCAATCTTTTTCACTATGGCTATAAAGCATTTATATTTTACCCTCTCTCTCTAAGTATACATCATAATTTCTAGCTTCCATAAGCCATCCTTTCTAATTGACAATCCTATAAATCACAAGTTCTTTTTATATTTTTAGCAAAAATAAAAATCCATGAAGGTGTTCCAGTCACTAATAAATGTAATAGTTGATCTTTTCTAAGACTGTAAGTTAACTTTGTCATCTTCACTACTTTTTTTATCTTCATCAACCATTCTTCTATTGTGGATATTTTAAAGTCTTTTCACTTTTTTGCAGTATACAGTAATAGTTTTGCAGCGTGATAATATATACAGTATATATATATATCTGCAAACTAATACATATACAGTAATAGTAAACTATTACATATACAGTAATAGTTTTGCAGAGTGATAATATAGTGGTACCTTGGTATTCAGTTGCTTTGAAATTTAATCTCATTTTATCAAATTTAATCCTGTCAAATTTAATACTCAGCATATTTTGATGTTAACATTTTGTCCCAGTACTGATTGTTTGGTACTCAACGCGCAAGCTAAAACTTGTCTGTGTCGGCTGCCTTGTGACTCACTACATTATTCCTTACAGGAAAAAATTGTTTGCTACTCCTTGTTTTTGGTACGCATCATGCTTCCCATTACCAATTAAAAATGAGTACCAAGGTACCATTGTATATAAAAATAATTGTCTGTGGCTCTTTTAGTTGCTTATCCATTAATCCCAACAAGAAGTGGTGATCATAAATCTATGAGCAACTTTTTGGGTGAATATGGTAAAATGTTGAATACTTTTATATATTAATATCTTTTTTTAAAAAAATTGTATCTCTCTCCCTTTCTGTCTTAACAGTGATTGGTACAAAGTGACCTACATGCCTAAAGGGTGGCAAGGAAAATTGGAAGACGGCTAAAATACAGTCATGTCTTTTGTTTGGCACACTATTCTCTCTCTTCATGGGAACTACAAGAGGTTGGGTTGCCTCTTAATTTTCACTGTAAGTGTATGTTGTAATGCCTCTTTAATGTGCCCCACCACTTGCATCTGTGCCAGTGATATTATGAGCTGCACCAGCAGAAACCTCTCAAGAGTGCCATCAACTCTTTTCAAACACATAAAAAGACTGGATATGAGTCACAACAAAATTGGGATTTTGGATCAAGACTGGATACCCATGCTGCTTGAGAAGTTGAACACCCTCATCCTCAATCATAACAACATTTTCAGTATTTCTATTGGGAGCTTCTCGGTTGTTCCAAATATCAAATACCTAGACCTGTCATCCAACAATTTGAAGTTATTGGGCAGTCCTATATTTCAGGAACTGAGAATGCTGGAGGTTCTGTTGCTTTATAACAATCATATTGCACAGGTTGATTCTGCTGCTTTTGGAGGAATTCATACCCTTCAAAAGCTGTATTTAAGTTACAACTCTCTCACACGCTTCCCAATTGAACTCTACACTGGGAAGTACAAGCTCTCAGAACTTGTATTCTTAGATCTTTCTTATAATCAGATCCAATCAATACCAGTTAATGACATGAGATTAGTACCAGCCCGACACTTAAGTGGAATTTATCTTCATGGGAACCCATTTCATTGTGACTGCATACTTTATTCCATGCTGAACTTGTGGTATCTTCGACATTTTACTTCAGTGGAAAACTTCAAGACTGAATACACATGCAATAAAGATTCCCAAAAACTGCCTTTATTGCAGAACAATTATTTAAATTGTTCAGAAAGCACCATTAACGGTTCTTTTCATGCCTTTGGTTTTATTCATGAAGCACAAATTGGTGAGCGAATTATAGTACCCTGTGATACCAAAATCAGTGATGCTGGGACTAGTTTTATTTGGATCAGGCCAGATAATCAAGTTTTAGAGCCAGGAAAGACAACTGAACAGTTCAAAGTATTTCATAATGGGAGCCTGGAAATAGATGATGCTCAGTATGAAGACTCTGGACTTTATTCCTGCATTGCAATAAATAAGAAAAGATTACTGAATGAAACAATTGAAGTAAGAATAAATGTCAGCAATTTCACAATGGACAAATCTTACTCACATGAAACATTCAACACTGCTTTTACAACCCTTGCAGCTTGTGTAGCCAGTATTATTTTGGTACTTCTTTACCTCTACTTGACGCCCTGTCCTTGTAAGTGCAAATCAAAGAAGAGGAAAAGGCAACTAAACCAAAATAGCACTTCTCATGCATCCATATTAACCTCCAACACACCACTCAAACTTCCAGTCGATGAGAAGAAAGCTAGCAGTAGCAAAAGGGTGGTGTTTCTTGAACCTGTGAAGGAACCTAAACCAGGTCAAAATGGGAAAATCAGAATATTTCCCAATGAGACTGTAATTGCTGAAAGTATCCTGAAAACACCCCGAACAAAAGCAGACTGCGATTCCACAAACTCAGCATTCTCAGACATGCCTTTCATGCCATCTTCTTAAGTGTTCCTCCTGCGCTGATGTCATAATCCTGTCAGCAGTAGCCACAGCTTTAACCAATGCTGAAAGAAAAGTCATGGAAAACTTACGATTTTTTAAATAAAATGGAAATTTTGAAGGTTGAAATTAATTGCTGTTACCTTGTTCCTTCTCAGTGGGAAGAACATGCATTAATCTTAAAACATTCAGGAGGAGCTCATTGTTACATGACAGGAGTATCAGAATAGGCTGGTATACCTTGTATTTTTTCTAATATTTCCTCTGAAATGAATTAGGAGGTAGCCTTAAGGAGGAACATGTTGGATCATTCAAACATGTTTGATCACTTCTCATTCAGTGGAAGAAAACCTACGCAGCAGAAGTCCTTATTAGCTTAGACCTCTAGCTGTTTCACTGAATAGAATCAGTGGGATTGTATTATCAGGGATGAGAGTTTGTCTTATAGTGTTTATAGAAGAACGAAATAGCCATTTATTCAATTTCTGTCAATGCCTTGTGATACGGGGTACATAAAGAAGCAAATAAATTTAAATAATACAGAATATTCCCAAATAATGTTTAGATAAATTTCAAAACTGGACAGGGATTAGGTTTTTTCTTTTTCTGTAATGAATTTTAAAAACTAGAATGTATGGTAAATCTAGTAAGAGATAATCTTCAAAAATGTAACTTATACAGAACCCATACTGTCCAGAGGCCTTGAAGCCCTGTATTTCAGAAGGATATCACCTTAGTCTTGTTAAGAAACCTAGTCCAAAAATATTTAAGAAGTACTATTTTTCCAGTTGGTATGGTGTGGAGAGAGGTACACTATTGGAATGTCTGTCTTTACAGGTCTTAAAGGGATAAGAGCCATGATACCATAGAAGTATATCCAGCCTGTTTGGATTAAAACTTATGTATGTGTGCTGTGTGGATTGAACAGAAAATGTCTACAAAAAGAACGCATAGAATTAGTTTTGTAAAATTATTGAGATTTGTGCGATTAAATATTTTGTATAAGTACTACTGCACTATTTTTGATGACTTATTTAGAGCCATAATCCAAACTGTTGCTCCCAAGATAAATGTTGCTTTCACATCAGTGGCATGAATATCTAGACTTTACCTTCTGTAGAACTAGAAATTCAGTTCATTGAATTTGATTGTTTAGAGCATTATTTTAAAAACTTCCATCTTGTAAAAACTAGTTAAGCTAGTTCTCTTTGTCATTGTCTAATGTGCAACTATCAAAGCAACCATTCACGAAGTTTACATCTTGTGAGGTTTTGATATAAAATTGACAAGTCATAATTTCAGAATGATCCATTCCATTAGAAAGCTGGAACTTGTATAAGTAAAATACATTTTAACATATTTTGTGTTAGTAAATGAAATACAAAAAAACAATATGTTATTTGCAAGTTATTTGGCATAGCATTGTTTATCCCATTTGGATTCCTGTCAAACTGGTAGACATTTCTACAGTGACATGCGGCATAGGTTACAATTTCTTGGTTTTGTGTATAACTTGCAGGTGAGAATCTTCCTTTCGCTGGCGTGCTGAGCTGGGTGGGAGGAATGCCGGGGACAGAAGCAATCGCGCCTCCTTGGCAAAAGTGGTGGAAAGGGGTGCTGGCAAACTCTTCTGGGGTGCTCCAGAGCACAGATGCGCATCAGTGCCGCAGGTTGGAAGGTTGGGGCCATGCAAGAAGCATGCTCAGGGGGGAGCCTGCCCATTCATGCCTCCGCTGCCCCCTCGCCCCCAGCAGCAGCAGTGGCTGTTGGGCTGCCGCTTCCAGGCAGAATGCTAGAGGAGCTTCTGGCGGGGAGGCGAGCTGCCTGAATCGCCGGCATGCTGAGCTGGGTGAGAAGAACGCCAGGGACAGAAACAGTCACACCACCTTGGCAAAAGTGGTGGGAAGGGGGACTGCATGGGACAGGCAGCTCTTCTGGGGCACCCAAGCTGGCCAGGTGCTCTGGAGCATGGATGCACTGTGGGCTGGAGCCACACAACAACCCCACTCAGGCGGAGAGGGAGGGAAGCCCTGGCCCGCCCGTCCTGCCCATCAGTTCTGCCCCTCTCTGGGTATTTTGGCATGCATGCCCAATACTCTTCCTTGCTGGTCTTTGCACCTGCATGCGCACCAGAAACCAGACCAAGTGGCAGATGCACATGCGCATGTTGGAAACAAGATGATCTTCCTGGTGCATGCATATGCACCAGGTGGCTGCTCTTCTGATTTTTGGTGCACATGCTCACATGAAGTCCAGCTGGCTGGCGCACTGGAACCCAGAAGAGCAATGAGCGATGGCTCCGCATGCCCGGAGAAATGGCTCTGTGTGCCACTTCCAGCACGTGTGCCATAGGTTCAGCATCACGGCCCTATACCATTTCAAATAGATGGTTGTTTGGTCTTTTCTTTAAAATCTCCAGTGATGAAGCACCTACAACTTCTGTTTTTGTCTTCAGGTTCTTAATCATCTTAGTTGCTTTCTTTGCACTTTTTCAAAAGTCTCAACATCTATTTGTAGATATTCTGCCTTATTTATTTGTCCTTTTTTGTACTTATCCTTCTTGTCTTTCAGTTTATCAAAGAGATCTTTGTGCAACTGATTTCTTCTTGGATTTCTTGTTTTTCTTTTTCAGTGGTATTGTATTGGACCGGGCTTTTATGATCATATTTTTCAGAGTTTTCCATGCTTCTTGAATTATTTTCCCCTTTAGGATTTTTATCCATGGACTTTTTTCTTACTCTCCCTATGAGTTTGTAAAAATCAGCTCTTTTAAAGTATAAGATTACATTGGATTACATTCTATTGCTTGGGTTAATTCCAATATGACATGGTCACTCTTGCCCAATTTCAATTCCATCACTTCTTCTATATTAATACGAATTACATCCAGTATAGCTTTTCTTCTAGTTTCCTCCTCTACCTTTTGGATAACAAAGTTGTTAGGGATCTGTTCAATCTCCCACTTGCTACAGAGTTTGTGTCCAGTTGATATTAACTAATGCTAACTAATGTTTACTAAAGCTAATCAGTAAAAGTTAACGCTAATAAATTAACAAATGCATGTAGGAAACATATCACATGTGGTATGTTTCTTATATACATTTATTAATTGATTATCCAAAAATTCATCTATTTTTTCTGCTTGGTTGGATGGCCTGTAGTAATGTCATTTTTATATTAACCCATATGGTTCTCATCCTTAGTTTTGTGTAGAAATGTAGTGATGTTTTGTATATAATGCAATTCCACCTCCTCTTTCGTTAGACCTGTTTCTGTTGAATAGTTTATATTATTCCATCGGTACATTCCAGTCATAAGTTTCTTCCCACCAAGTTTCAGTAATAGCAACTATATAGTATCTACCTTCATGTACTAATATTTCAAATTCACCCTGTTTATTTCCTAAACTTTGAGCATTAGTGTATATGCATTTGAGTCCTTTATGGATCTTGGTTATGTTTCTTACATCTCCTACGTTGTAGCTGAGATTTCCATCCTTTCATAATTGAAAATAGGTTCTAAATGTCATAGAGATTGCCCCCCCGCCATTTTAATTTAAATCCCTTTTGATAAGATGAGCCAGTCTTTTCTGAATATATTCTTTCCAGTTCTTGTGAGGTGCAGTCCATCCCTTGCCAGTAGCCCTTCATGTAGTTAATACAAACATGGTCAGGAAAGCCAGAGTTCTGTTGACAACACCAGTTTTTAAGCAATGGTTCGTTTGTAAAATCCTTTTCTCCCTCATTGGATGGTGGCCTTTTGTTGGAAGTATAGATGAAAACAACCTTGTAAGAAGGTTTCTATCAAAATATTAATAATGTATTGTTGCTGTTCCTTGGGCAAACCATAGGTCTATTCTCCTTAGTTCCACATCTCCAGAATGAGTTGAAAACCACCATGATGGTGATCATAACAGTACCATTAAGAAAACCTCATCGTGTATGAATTTTGACACATGAATGGAAGCTCCAGTAACAGTCACAACCATTAGCTTGTCTTTTATTTTTTAATTACCCTTGCAAATACTGTTGTCTACTACATTCATTTCCTATCAGTTCTGAACATGAAAGAGTGTTAAATGGTCTCCTTGATCTATACTTGTTGTTATCTTAGTTTTACTATTCAATGATTGTTGATATCCTAAGTCAGCTGTATTTTCTTTTATACAAAGCCTTGAAGCCTTGCTACTATATAAGTTCAGGGACATCCAGTCTTTACAGAAATGGCTTAGAATGACCAAACTAAAATGCTATTTCTCTGTAGTTAATGTAAATTAAATTATTTTCTTTGCTTTAGTTTTTCTTTTTAAGCAAAGGAGAAGCAGAGCAGTTCATCTTGCTGAGGATTTGCATTTGTAAGAGTAAGTTATATGTGCAATAGGCCAGTTTACAAATCTATAGTAAATACAAGTCTAAAGCTCTCTATTCCTTTACATGTCATGTGACTTTCATGTTGTCTTGGTTCAATAATAAAGTATCTTGAAACAAATTTTTGAATCCCTGTGCCTTTGATTTTGTAAATAACCAATTAAATTAAAAATGAAATGAAGTAAACAAACCAACAATTATGTGCTACTTTGTTGCTTTTGTTCTGCACATATTTATTCATTTGGCCATGAATAGGGAGAAGCAAAACTTCTATAAAGCATTCTGCAACTGATATCACATTGTGCTAAGCCATAATTTATTCATAGTTTGCTCATCCATGGTTTAGTGCATAACCCCTATTAGCTGAGATCAGAAATGCTAAGACAACACAAAATACATTACAGAATAGCATAATGTATGTAATGCATATGATCAAAGTACAGTGTATAAGACCTATAAGCAATCTCTAAGCATATTACAAGATTCAGGTCCCCACTTTATCTTCAAAAGTTTCAAATGTACAAAGAAAGAACCAGTTTTGCTCTATTGCAATGAATAAATTTAATGTCAACAAAATGATTTTAACTAATTTGGTGTAACAGTCAACATTAACCACCTATCCTGCCTTTCCATGAGAATTGTAAATAAAGCAAGATAACAAATAAATGGGGCCAAAATAGTAAATAAACATATTAAGCATAGACAGAATTGCCTTGGCAATAAAGTCAGTGTTCTTGGCTGAAGTCTCTTAAAAGATTTTCATAGTAGCCATAGCAATAGCAATAACATTTAGACTTATATATCACTTTATAGTGCTTTACAACCCTCTCTAGGCGGTTTACAGAGTCAGCATATTGCCCCCAACAATTTTACCCACCTCGCTAAGTCAACCTTGAGCCTGGTGAGATTGGATCTGCCAAATTGCAGGCTGCAGCAGAAGTATCTTGCAGTACTGCACTCTAACCACTGTGCCACCGAGGCTCTTAAGAGTCATGAGATTTCTACTTCAAATCTGTTTTAAAAGTAACAAGATAAGGAACTGAACCAAAAGAACAGCAATTTTCTGATTAGATAAGTTGTTCAGTATTCATAATTTAAAATATTTTTTAAAATTATACTGAACAGCAGGTTTTAAGCTTATCAATGCAATTTTCATTACTTCCTGATTCAAAATGACAAGAAACCACCTTGCTAATTTTTAGTAAGAAAGTATTCTGAGGATCACAAAATAATTTGTCCTGTGGCTATATGCAGTCAAGATTTGTATCATAAAGAGATAAGCAAGATTTCTTAATTGTTTGGCTACTGATGGTGATGATAGTTTTCAAAAATATTTTACTATGCTACCCTTGAGTAGCTATATTTTTTCCAGATGAAAAATTCATGAGCATCCAAAGCACTATAATGGGGTTTTCTCCAATTTATGAAATGTTATTTATTTATTAAATAGATTTATATACCCAACTCACAATAATTATGGGAATAGGAGATAAAGTCATTTTGGCAACCAAAATATACAAATAATTTCAAGGGAAATATTATTTAAAACATTTGAATGATCCATCTTTAATTATGAAGAACCAATTGAATCACATGAGCTTATGAGCCCATATGTATTATTTGAGTTTAGCAGCTTTGGTAGACAACTGTGTAAAAACAATGCATCTTCATTGTAAGTAGATTCCAAAGTTATCCAGGTACCAATTGACCTTTCAATTTTTGATGCTCACCCATCTATCTGTTTATTGGTTGTATTAAGCCATTGCATTTAAACATGCAATTTGGGTGCTTTGTAACAAACATGCAAAATATTTTTTTGAACACCGTGCTTGCAACTTGAACATGGTCTCCAGTTTACACAATTCTCGAGGAAGTGGGTAGGAATTCCAAATGTTAATGAAAGGGCTCATATACAGCTGCTCCTTCATGTTCCTGTGTTTTCAAATTAAATTAAGCTAAAGGCTCTCCAAAAATGGAGCATTATGCAACTTCCATGATAATTAGTGATGCACACAACTCAGTAAGTAGAGACTAGATTTTTTTTTAGTTTGGTGCAACTGCAAACTATAATCCTGAAATATCCTGGAGGTTATCTGACTGGAGAAAGGCTTGTTTTTGGCAGTGATGCCTTATCTCTCAGCACCATGCTGCTAACATTTGGCTTATACTTTTGGTATTTCATAAATCAACTGAGTTCAGAGTGAATCATGATTTTCAATATATAAGGAATTTATTGTCAGACGTCATATCGTTTATAAAAGATCATGGAATATATATTATCTTCTCATAAGACTACTAATTATGTCCATGGAATACGTTTTTCCTAATATGTACAAAAGTTCAATTGATGTGTGCTTCAAAAAACATGAGAGCTACGTCCTCATTCATTTGATTTGCATATATTCTGAGTCTACGTGCAGGTGGCAACTTTCTGCATGTTTGGAGAGATGGGTATGTTTTCTTTTATGATGAAAAAATAAATAGTTTCAAGAAACAGAACTTAACTTGTAATTTTAGCTATGGTAGTTTTCCAATTCTTACACTGAGTGGCCAATACCAGTACAACAATAATCCCTTTTGAAAATATCCTAAAGGCTTAATTTCTTCATCTACGCCCTAGAGCAATAGTAGAAACTCAGATTCTAGAGAGGGATTATAATACTAAAAGCCATTGAACTGTAGAAGACAACTTTTACAAAATTAAAAGGCAGATTTTAGCAGACCATTATCAATAATATCATCTGTAATCCTTTTAAAGGGATGCAGTGACTCAGTGGCTAAGACACTGAGTTGGTTGATTGAAAGGTCGGCAGTTCAGCGGTTCGAATCCCTAGTGCCACGTAACGGGGTGAGCTCCCGTTACTTGTCCCAGCTTCTGCTAACCTAGCAGTTTGAAAGCACGTAAAAAATGCAAATAGAAAAACAGGGACCACTTTTCGTGGGAAGGTAACAGCATTCCATGCATCTTTGGCATTTAGTCGTGCCGGCCACATGACCATGGAGACGTCTTTGGACAGTGCTGGCTCTTCAGCTTTGAAACGGAGATGAGCACCACCCCTAGAGTTGGGAAGCTTTAATCCTTTTAAACTAGAAAACAACAGTTCCTCATCTTATATAAATATTTAAGGCAATGTCAATTATGGAGAATGAACACTGATTCCTGAAGATGGTGAAAAAATACCACTCCTTTGACATACATTTCTATTCCACAGCATAACTTTGAGGAAGTCATCATCATTCCATCTGTACTGAGTTGTCATGGTAAAGAAAAAATCAAATTCAGAATGAATGGATAACAGCAAAATAGATCTATGAATAATCACAATGGCCAATTACTATGATTTTTCAAATTATACTTGGAAAAAGGGGATCTGGGAGTAAAAAATGTCCTTTCTGGACCATAATATTCACATTTAGTTTTAAAGCAAGCTGAATTCCATCTGTATCAGGCATAGCAATCACTTGGTGGTTAGCGCCTCATAAAATGTTTTCAGAATGAAAACAAGCATTGCAGTCATCAAATCAATATGCATGATGCAGCGCCTTCAAGGTGGGACATGGGATTGAGGAGTTTCTTTACTTTTAACCTTCTTACGGGATTAAACCTGCTAGAATTTACATTATATAATGCATTTTTCTGTATCACAATCCATCAGCCTTAGGAAAACAATGTGGCAGAAAAAAGAATGGCTGGTCTCACTATTTTTGTATTCATCCTGTTTCTAAAAGGTTTGTGCTGCTAAGACTAGATACTATTGCAAACATGACAAAGGCAAACACAAATGTCACATTTACACCTTTAATGCCATATTATTTATTTACATCATCGTTAAACTGCTTTTGTGAAAAACTCTCATACCTTTCTACGGTTTTAAAACAAAAAATATAAATCCCTCAGCCATTGATGAATTGCTATTCTAGGATACCTTGAAATTTACCAAGTGTAGGAAGTGATTTTTCTGAGTGAAGGGGAAAATTCTGATGCTCATCAGTCCCACAGTGTTCTCCAAATGTACTGGATAAGGAATTCTAAGAGTTGAAGTCTAATATAGCTGGGGGACATTTGATCAGAAATCTGTTCTAAATTCTTTTTGTTGCAGTTTAGAGAAGAGAAGCTCTATATCAGGGGTCTCAAACTGGCGGCTCAGAGGCCCAATGCATCATGCACAGGTCACCCCCACCCAGCTCCATGAATGGGGAAAGTGTCACAAAATGTCACATGATGGCAATATGATATGGCGAGTTTGACACCCATGTTCTATACACAGCTCTGAACCTAGAACCCAACCTTTCCTTTGATTCTACTTCCTGTAGAGCATTGATAATGCTTGCTGTGCAGCTGTCTGAAGTTGGCTACCCATATCCTGGAGCAAAATTTGACATAGAATTTCTTTGCAATCAATATTTTCATATGAATTGTCTCAGCCCTGATATATTAGTTCTAATACATTTACAATCAGATATTTCAAGTCTTTACTGTATGCATCTAGTAAGATTCCCAATCAAAAAAACTCCGGTTTCAAATCTATGTGTTTCTTTGTCGTTTTTTCCAACCACATGCAGATTTTAGTCCAATATTTTCTAGCATCCTCACAGGTCTACCACATATGGTAGTATCTGATTGTAAATGTATTAACTGTGGCTAGGATTGTATTTGCTAAAAATTGGAAAAATGAGAAAATTCCATTGCAGGAAGAAATTATTAAGAAAATATTGGAATGTGTTGAGATGAGTAGACTGACATTTGAAATTAGAGAGCAAGAGGATAAACAATTTTATAAAATTTGGGACCCTTTCTATCAATGGTTGGATGATAAAATACAATAATAGAATATTTAGAATGTTAGATAATAAGGAATATCTTTGTTTTTTCTTTTTCTTTTGTTATTTGATATCATATCTATAAAGTGTTTTTTTAGGATAGATTTGGTATGATTATATGATTTGTTATAGAATAAACTACCTAAATTATAGTTATCTCATAAAGTATGAATGAATAAAATCATAGTCAAATGATTTTTTAATAATGATAAGAGGACATACAAGTTTGGATTGATAATACGAGTTATTATGTAACATAACCGTAATTGAGACTACGAAACGAATGCACAAAACTGATGAACCAACCGACACACTGTTTGTATATATGTATGGAAGAGAGATGATGTTTTAATGCTTTGTTTGTTTTGTTTGTTTTTAAAAAAACCAATAAAATTGTTTTCAAAAAAAAATCAATACTCTCTTCTCACTTCTCTCACTCTTCTGGGTGCTTGTTTCAGAACCACAATTTCCTTATCTTTATATTTCAATGTTTTGTCTCTTGTCACCTGTAATATTTGCATTTTAATAGCTTTCTTTGTAAATCTAATATGAACTTCTCTTGGCAAATTATTTCTCACTGCATATCTTGTGAAAACTCAAAAAACCTCATCTATTCATCCACCACCTTCTCTTTAGTTATATCCAGTGCTTCAGCCAAGATTTCTATCATTATCTCTGCCAAATTTTGTCCCTTTTCTTCCTCTATGTTTTGGAATCTAAGATAAAATTCTGATCTGTCCATCTCCCATCTCAGCATCCCATTCTTATCTTGTTCAACCACAGTTAATCTGCCATCAATATCTCCAATCTTCTTATCTCTTTGTTTGTCTTTTTCAATTTTTTGGAATCTCTCATCATACTTCATCATCATTTGTTGAATATTCTCCACCTTTTCATCAGTTTTTCCTGTTCTTTGCTCAATGTTCTCTGTTCTCTTTTCAGTATTGTCTGTTCTTGCTTGTATGTTTTGAATTCCTTGCATTATCATCTGCAGCATCACCTTTTCCTGTTCTTTTTCTTGTTTTAGAAAATTTATGTCTATTGATATATTACTTTCTGTGGCTTCTTTTAATCCCAGATAAGCTTTTTGGTTGTTGGAAGAAATATCCATCTGGTTCTGTTCCAAGCTGGGAGAAAGACACTGGAAATGTGGAGGCTGATTGTAAAGAAAGTGTAATGATGAACAGAACCAATAGCAGTCCTGGGTCAGCTGACAAATTGGTTTGATGAGTACATGGATTTTTATAAATTTCAGAGATTCTGTTAGGGGGTTTGTGCAATGTTTGAAATGCCCTTAGGAGACTTTGCAATGTAATGAGCACCGTGTCTTCTGATAAATGGTAGTGGGTTAATCCTATTATGTCCTGAAGGATCATGTCCTGTTCCTCTTATTCCCATTATCCTGGAGCTGAAGGTCTTTTGTTTTGTAGATAGCCTGGCAGTCTTTCTTAATGAGCACAAAATATCTGCTGGGAACTATTAAGAAAGATTGAGTCTGTTTCCTGCCTCTAAAAAACATCTTTCTCCATTCTCATTTAGGGAAATATAATATTTTGCCTTTTTAAGTGTTCCTCAAAATATTTCATTCTTCTGGAAGTGGCTTCCCGCATGTTCTTTTGTTTCTGATTGATAAAATCATTTCCATTTGTAAGGATTGCCTCTCCTTCTTACTTAAGAAAATGAAGACTCTTGAAATGAAGGATTTCAAAAGGAAACTTTTATTAAGCAGAAGTGACAGCATTCAAAGTAATGTCTGCCTACCCTTAGGCAAGACAACTATAATTAAAACCTTAGCCAGAATTTCTTTAGCCAGAATGTTAATTCAGCCACCCCCCAGGTGTGAAGATGTTATTTCCCAGTCGCTCTGAGAAACCGTATAAGTATACATTCCCATATTCTCCTTCCACTGGCTATTAGCATGAAATAAACTACATGGCTTTCCCAGCTATCCATCTCCCCAAGAAGTGGGTAATCTCAGGTTGCTCTGGTGCCAGGATACCAGTTATAAAAATGCCATTTTTATACAATACAATTGATTCGAGTCCAAGACCCCTCTTCTTCCAATTGAATGGCAGTATCACTTTTTAGGGATCTGACACCATCTCTTGCTCTTTCTGTTTGAATGTCAAAACTAGCAGATTTTATCATTTTTTTCATCTCTAGTTCCTTTTAGGTAAATTGTAATATTACTTGTTATATTAGGTATATTACACTTCATCCTCATGATATCTTATAAACAAATCTATATGGATTGAAATGAATATCCATCTGCTCTTTCAAAGTCCTGAGTAGAGGAAAAAATTGGATTTTCTTTGCATTCTTAAACAACGTTTGGTTCAATTTCTTATTCCAGATGTTCCTGCTTTAGACCACATATGCTGCTTTTTGAAGGACTTCTCTTACAAGTTCTTTGAAGCAGGTGACTGCTTGATACGAATGTCTTGTGGACACATGTAGTACTTGGATGGAAACAGGCAGGATTCTTTGGAGCCACTTTCGGTGTTCTTGCTGTATCCCTTGGAAGTTCTGTAGATAAATTATATCTTTATTGAACACACAGAATAACCAGGGTAGTGTTTTAATAAAGAAAGCGACAATATTGTGCAAACATTTGCCGCTGCCATGGCAAATATTCTTAAGAAAGTGTGTTTTATGCAGTTTCAGAAAAGGGTGACAAAAATCTAAATCCTCAGAAGATGGAAAGAGGTGATATGCTTAGCCTTAAGAATATATAATATCTTCTCTATATCGTTCCAATTTTAGTGTATGTGCTGCCAAAGCATCTTTCTTATTACCAAGTAGGGACATGGAATAACTGGTTTAAATTATAGGAAGACAGATTCTAATTGAAGAAAAACATTCCTAAAGTAACAGAAACAGCAGAGTTGATTATACAGAATGGTGATTTCCCTGCATCTTCTTTGGCTGTGTTCATGTGGAGGCAAAACAGCTACCTGCTGAGCAAAGGATTGGGCCCAATGGTCTAAACGGCTCTTCCATCTGTATTATATGGTTCCATAAAACCTTCAATAATCAGTTGGACTATTATCTCCTTTTCACAATTTGCAATGCAGTAAAGCAGCTCCTTTGCCTTGTCTTCCATCTGTTCATTTTTCTTCCATCTGCTAGATAAGTGGTGGTTTTCAATCTTTGTCTAAATTAGTGAATCTGTTTCCTCAGTTAAATTACTGAATGTATCGGAGTCAATGTAGATTCCTTCATACTGCTTTTCAGAATTAGCTTCAAAATCCCCTCTGATAAGTTTCTGCTTACCAGCTTTGCTTTATCTATCCTTGCTAACATATTTCTCTCTGGAATGAAGCCAGATTTCTTTCTTACAAGCAGTTCCTTTTCTCTAGGGTGGGAGGGTCACTGAATTCCCATATGCTTAGATTACAGGAAAGCTTATTTGTTGGCTTTAAATTCAACTTATCTATTCCCTTCTGATTTTTTTAGAGTAACTATGCATATATTAAAATGAATTTTATTTATAATAAATAAAACTTTCAATATTTTCATCATAAATTGTAAGGTTTTATCTTCCCCCACTGCTAGAACATTCAACATAATTTCAAAGAAGTCTGCGAGTTGTTAAACATAAATCAACAAAAACTACATCAAATTGAATCATCCCTTCAACTTTTACTGTAGCATTTCATTTTAGATAATAATAAATAATGGAACCAAAATTGAATCATCAGTTGCTAGTAAAATCACTCTAAATTATTTTTTGTTAATTGTATATGGTTTATTTATAACCAACAATTTTTTGTGGACAGTGTAATGACTGGGTTAATATATTTTTCACACAATGTGACAATAATAATACAATTACATATACAGAGGTTTTTATCTTTCAACTTCTAACCTTGATATGCTCATTATAATATATTTTTATGTATCAATATATATTATATTGTTTTCCCAATTTGTACTTATTTCTTTATTTTTCCCATTTGTTGAGGTTCTTCTATATTCACCTTATTATTTTTAAACAATACTATTCTCTCTTTATGATTTTTATCACTTTCTTCAAAAATATGTGTAAACATCAATAACATTTCTTCATACAATATACTCATTAGCCCGTTAAGTCACTAATGTTTTAATATTATAAATATCACTTAGTGTTCCACCACATTTTCAATATCTCAATTTTCTATGAACACCAATAAAACCAATGGTTAATAAGATTTAATCAGTCCTCAGATTATATCTCCAAGTTCCCTGTATTTATAGTTCTTGAAAACTACATATTCCAGTATATTTTTTGCACCCTTAATCATAATAATATATTTAGATATACCTAATCCTAGTCTTCCACCTTCTAATCTTAATATATTTATCGTTATAATAAATTCTATTATATATCTATATATGCAGTGGTGGGATTCAGCTGGTTCTAGTTGGTTTGGGAAAACCATTAGTGATAATTCTGGCTGGCCCCACCCATTTTTCTTTTTCCCTGCTCCTTGTATTTCCCTTGCACCAGCATCCACATTGTATTTCCCTCCCCAGAGTGCCAAGAAGCTTTGAGCACATCGCAAAATTCCACCTCTTGGCACTCGGGGGAGGGAAAGCACCACTGGGGAGAAGTCACCCTGCTGAACCCAAAGGTATGCTCCATGGTACCTAAGAAGGGGCCAGGTCACCACCAAGACTGGCCCTGGATGGGCAGGTCTCTCTCTTCACTGTCTGAATTTTGCGATGCTTTCTGGGTCCTTCTGTGAGGAGATGGCGTGTGGGCGAGCCTTACCTGCTATAGTGGCCGTAGCAGCGCATCCAGCCATGGTGAAGGCAGCAAAGGCAGTAGCCTTCATCTTCAAAGGTGAGGAGGGATGGCAGCTGGGGGGGGGGTACGACGAGCAGGGGCTTCATCTTCAAATGTGAGGAAGGGTGGCAGTGGAGGTATGTGTGGTAGGTGGGGGCTTTGGGTGGTGTGTCCCCTGCAGGGCACAGCTGGCCACGATTCAAGGGGGAAATTTCTGGGAAGCAGGGCAGTTGCAGTATGCACAGTAGAAAGGCTCACCTGGGGCTTTGGTGGCTTCTGCCCTGCTACTCACCCGGGCTTGGCCCTTCCTTCCAAGGGTTGTCTCCTTCAAGCACCCAAGAATTGGTCCCAGAGACGGGATCCGCTCAGTGCCCCTGCAGGATTTCAGCCTCCCAAGTCCCTATCCCTGCAAGGTGAAAGAGCCAGTTTCGTTTGTGGGCACACCTGCTGTGCCCCCC
>NW_020769308.1:40473476-40493103 GCF_900518735.1 Pseudonaja textilis
TGTAGCACATGTGCACTCATTTCCCATTTTCCCATCCGCCATCGCTACCAGCACCAGCCAGCCAGCCCGCCCTGCCTTCCTGCCACCATCTGATCTAGGTGAGTTACACTCTGCAAGCCCACTCCAGCTTTCCTCCACTGTCAATGATACATCAATTAATGAAGGAATTCTCCACCACCAAAATGAGGATAAAAAGAAAGTGATTCAAAATTACTATGAAAACTACGCATATGACCAGGAGACAATTTTAGAAGATAAAATAAAACAATATTTAGAAAACCTAAAATGCTTGAAACAGTAAAAGCAATGTTAGATGAATGCATAACAATGATGGAACTAACAGAAGGAATTAAGAGACAAAAAAATGGCAAAACACCAGGTCTGGATGGGCTGCCGGCAGAACTATATAGAGACTTACAAAACACTTTAAGTACACCAATGTTGGAAGTGTTTAACGAACTATTGATGGAAACAAAAGTTCCAAATTCATGGATGGAAGCATTTATTACTCTCATACCAAAAGAAAACTCAGATCTACAACAGATAAAAAACTACAGACCAATATCTTTATTGAATGCTGATTATAAAATATTTGCCTCAATAATTGCAGAAAGACTTAAAAGATTCTTAATCAATTTATACATCCAGATCAAAATGGCTTTTGTCAGAGTGTTTACAACAGGACTACTATTGTGAGACAACCTAGGAGCAAAACACAAGACACAGAGGCTTTGTTTTTTAACAGTGGTTGATGTACCACTCTACACAGAGAACTACAATGGAGGTAGAACATGAGAGAGACATCCTCACATGGCCTCCCTTATAGACAGCTTCTTAAAACGGCAATACCCTGCTGACTCATCATCTTGGCTTACAGCCTTACAGCAGCTGGTCAGCTATTAAATCATCATTACCTTAACAGCTTTTTACCTAAGAGACAAATTAAAGACAATATGAGAATAATTCTAAATACACTGAAGTATTACAAAACATATCCAGAGAAGCAAATGGCATTGATCTTCCTAGATGCACAGAAAGCATTTGACAATGTGAATTGGCAATTTATACTAGCACAGTTAAAAGACATGGATTTTGAGGAGAGATTTATTAACATGATTAAGGTGATATAAGCAAACTGCAAAGGTGATAGTAAATGGAGATTTGACTGAGAAGGTTAGTGTTAAAAAAGATACACGACAAGGATGTCCCTTGTCTCCCCTATTATTTATACTGATACTGGAAGTACTTAATAGAAATATTAGACAAAATATAGAGCTAAAAGGTATGGAAATAAAAAAGGAAAAGTATAAATTACAGGCATTTGCAGATGATCTAGTTTTTATTCTGGAAGATCCACAAGAATCAGGGCCTAAATTAATTTAAAAAATAAAAGAATATGGCAAAGTGGCAGGATTAAAAATAAGGAGAGAACTAAGATCTTAGTGAACAACTTTACAGATAAACAGAGAAAAGAGTTAATGAAGAGAATAGATATCCAGATTACTAAGAAAGTAAATTACTTAGGGGTTCAACTGACTGCAGGATGTATAACAATTAAGGAAGATAATGTCAGAATATTCATGAACTGGCAGAGGCATGGTAACAAGGTCAGCCAATGAATAGGCATGACAACAGATCAGCCAATGGGAGCTGAATTGGAAACTGAAACTGGAAAGAGCTTGGGTGTGGCTCTGTATTAAACTCCGAGCTCTGAAGCTGCAGACTAGTCTGCAACTCTGAATCAAAGCTGAAACTGTTCTCTGCTGTTCTCTCCTCTGCTTGTGTTTTGCCTGAAACTGCTACCACATTGGAAGAATCTGCCATTGGTATTGTAAACCTCTAAGCATAATCTTGTTGATGATCCAAACTCTGTCAAGGATCTTGGAGTACTCATCTCTAATGATCTAAGTGCTAGAGCCCACTGTAACTACATAGCCAAAAAGGCATTAAGAATTGTTAACCTAATTCTATGTAGCTTTTTCTCTGGTAATATCACACTACTAACTAGAGCATACAAAACATTTGCTAAACCAATACTCGAATACAGCTCATCAGTCTGGAACCCACATTACGTATCTGATATTAACACAGTTGAGAAAGTCCAGAAATATTTCACAAGAAGAGTTCTCCACTCCTCTACTCGTTGCAAAATACCTTATGCCACCAGACTTGAAATTCTAGACCTAGAAAACCTAGAACTACGCCGCATTTGGTCCGATCTAAGTATAGTATATAAAATCATACATTGCAATGTCCTACCTGTCAATGAATACTTCAGCTTCAACCATAACAATACAAGAGGAAACAATAGATACAAACTGAAGGTTAATCACACCAAACTTGATTGCAGGAAATACAACTTCAGCAACAGAGTGGTCAATGTCTGGAATACTCTCCCTGACTCTGTGGTTTCTTCCCCAAACCCCAAAAACTTTAACCTTAGTCTTTCTACTATTGACCTCACCCCTTTCCTAAGAGATCTGTAGGGGGCATGCATAAGCGCACAAATGTGCCTACCGTCCCTGTCCTATTGTTTCTTTTATTTTTCTTATGTGTACCCATGTATTCATAACTATGTTTTTACTTATACATATTATCTTGTAAGTAATTGACAAACCAAATAAAATAAAAATAAATTTACTCTGGTTTCTCTTCAAATCGTATAAATCTTTCGCCCATGTGTTATTATGTATATAAAGAAGTTAATGAATCCTGCTGAATCAGTTATCTGTTGTGATAAGTAGAATTATTCCTATAAAAGACAGAGTTACATCACAGAGCTAAGGTAATGCCATTTTTGTTTTTTTAGCCTCCGAGTAACCTTTACTAGAATATTAGATAAGATATTGTGTAAGATTTACAATGACAAGATTGTTTTGTACATTGTGGTTAGACATATTTTGGCAAGTCATAAGATAGCTGGCAGGTCACGCTGTCCAGTTGTCATACTAAAATTAATAAATTTTGACAATAGTAGCATCTGTCAAACAGGATGGAGAGTATGCCATAAGGGATGGAGATTACTGGAAATGAATAAACAGATGGGATATAACTGACGGAGTCCACCCAGATATTAACCAATGAAATTGAGGGGCAGTAACCAAGACTGGGACTTTGAAACTGTATTTAACCATCATGTGTTCCTATGGAAACATGTCCTCCTTGGTTCTGCCATATGAACAGGGAGGTCCTTTTTGCAAAAGCTCAGTAAAGCTCTTTATTATTGCTCAGCTTCCTCCTGATACTTTCACACCTAAAGAGTTAACCTAAAGGGTTAATATCACATCTGTGTGTGGTTTCTGGATTTGATTTTTTCAACAAACTTTTTCAACAGGTTATGGGCCCAGCCCAGAGCACACAGAAAGACTGAATTATAATTAAGCTGAAGGACAGAGGAAGTATATAATTTGGGCTGCAAAGATGGAATGTTTCCTGAAGGCTAAGGAGCTGTGGGGATTTGGATTTGGTCCACCCCAGGCACCATTGGCAGCTGCAGATCAGAGGCAGCATGATAAAGCAATGGCTTACATCATCTTGAGTTTAGAAGATGAACAGTTTATCAATGTAGCTGTTTAAAGACTGCACTGGAGGTCTGGGTGAATTTAAGAAGTGTGCATGTGAATGTGTCAGCATGCAATATTGTGCAATTATCAAGAAAGTTATATAGAGCTAGTCTGCAACCAGGACAATCTACGGAGCAGCATTTTGTACAAATGCAAATTTTATTTGTTGGGTTAGAACAGCGTGGAATGCAAATTCCTGAATCTCAGAGTGTGCTGTTGGTGTTAAACAGTCGAGATGACATGCAGAACATTGTTTCTGCAGTATCTGAATGCAAACCAGAGCAGGAATTGCATTTGGAGACCTTAAAGGCTTGTTTAATTGCTGAGGAGAACAAGCGCCATTTTAGAAAAAGCCATGAGGAGAAATTCCTGAAGTGGGGCCCAAGGAGCAGAGAGATAAGAGTAACAGAAAGTTCCACATACTGGCTGTCTGCAGAAAAGAAAAAAGCAGCAGAAGAGATCTCATTACAGCCCAGCAAAGACTTTCTAAGCAGAAAGAACAGCAACAATGGAGGTGTTTCATTTGTAGTAAAAACACACATTTAAAGAAGGACTGTTTGCAAAGGAAAAACTATTTGCAAGGAAGAAAATCAGCAGATGGACAAGTTGCTATGGCAAAAGTTAGCTATTGCAATAGCAGAGACAAATGGTTGATATACAGTGGTGCAAGTCAAACAATTGTTAATAATTCTAAATTGTTTTACAGGATAGATCCAGCTGCTGGAGATTCAGTAGCCTTGGCAAATGGCAAAAAGGCTAAAGTCATTGGAAGAGGTAGTGTGCAAATTCCATATTGGGAAACGAGGTTGAATGATATATTATGTATGCCTGAAATGGAGCATAATTTGCTGAGTGTCTCTAATTTGGACAAGCAAGGATTTGAGACCACATTTGTGAATGGGAAGTGTCAAAGCAAAATGGGAATCTATGTGAACAGAGCATAAAAGAGGATAATCTTTATATGTTGCAAGGACAAAAGGTTCTATGTGCCCAAACATTTGGAAATGTGGCACAACATGATTCATGTGTTCACCTCTTGCATAGAAAGCTTGGCCATGCCTCCTTCTAAGGCTTACAAAAGATGGACTAGTTTGCAGAAGGATTGAATTTAAAGGGATGTAAGGCATATTTGGATTGTGTAGTATGGAAAACATCGAAGTCCAAAACATTCCCAGTGAGCAAGAGTAGCACAAGGCAGACAACAAGAGCTCTAGAGCTGGTACATGCAGATTTGGTTGGGCCAATGCAAGCCTGTTTGGGAGGAGCAAAGAAATATGCACTGGTCATTGTAGATGACTACAGCAGGTTTGGGTTCTGCTATTTACTAAAGAATAAAATAGAGGTGCTACAGAAATTTAATCAATTGGTAAGCTTCATAGAAAGAAGGTATAAACAACAGGTATGTCAGCTGCAAAGTGAGAGATTCAGAATTCATGTCAACAAGTGGTTGGGACAGTTAGGAATAAAACACAGATGTACAAATCCATACACAGCAGCTCAGAATGGTGTTGCTGTGAGGCAGAATGGAGTCTGAAGGACTTATTGCTTGGAGGACTCTGGTCTGAGCAGATCATATTGGGATGAAGCCAAGTTGACTGCTAATTATTTAATTAATATGCTGTGGAGTTCCTCTATTAATGATGCTGTGCTATATGGGAGAAAACCATTTAAGGGGTTTTGGAAGCAATGCATGGGTGCATATTCCAAAGGCAATTAGAAGAAAGGGACAACCAAAGGCTAGAAAGCTCAGGTTTATTGGCTATGAGCCAGGCTCAAAGAGCTATCGCTTTAATGATGGGAGCAAAATAATAGGGATTTCAAGGTCTGCAAGATTTACAGAGCAGAATTGGAACAGAATTGATGCAAAGTTTTGGAATGATTCACTTAGTGATGGTGATCCACTTAGTGACAGTAACTCACTTAGTGACAGTGTCAATGTTCCGGGAAGCTGTAAAAGAAAGGAAGCAAAAGAGGGTTGAAACACAGGATCAGTCAAGGCCACTCAGGTCAGAGCAATGGAACAAAGGGATTCCACCTGACAGGTATTCTGCTAGTAAAGTTAAAGTGTGTAATGTATGTATGAGTCAAGAAACTATAAGGAAGTATTGGCATTACCTAAAATTGAACAAGTATAGTGGAAAGAAGCCATGGATAAGGAAATTAAATCCATGGGTGAACATGACATGTTTACATCTATGACTTTGCCACAGGGTAGCAAAGCTGGAGGATGCAAGTGGGTATACAAGAAGAAAGTGTTGCCCAATAATGAGATTCAATATGAAGCAAGGTTAGTGGCACAAGGTTTTGATGAGGTATTTGTGCCTACAGTAAAGAGTGAAAGAATCAGGCTGGCACTAGCATTGGTAGCAGTACATGGCTACAAAATTTGGCATTTTGACATAACCATTGCAATCCTCAATGCAGAATTAGAGGAAGAAATTTACATGGTTCAAGCACCAGGGTATGAAAGTAAAAAGTCTAACACGGTGTATAAATTAAACAAGGCCATTTATGGGCTGAAGCAGAATTGGAATATATGCATTGAAAGGTCTTGGGTTAAAGAGTTGCAAGGCTGATGGTTGTATATACACTGTAAAGTTAAAAGGTGGGGATTGCCAACTATTTGTGGATGATCTTTGTTTCATTGCAAAGGATGTATCAAAGGTAAACTCATTTACTAATAAGTTGGAGAAGAAATTTGAATTAAAGAATTTGGGAGAAATAAAAAAAAATCTCAGTGTAGAGATACAAAAAACTAAGAAAGGTGGTTATATTCTCAGTCAAAGAAGAAAAATTGAACAGTTGTTGGAGAGATATAACATGAAATATTGTAATAATGCTCCAACACCTATGAGTTACAGATTTTCATAACAGTTTGGGTGAGGATGAAAGTGAAGCCTGTGATCAAGAGATACATCAGTCAGCAATAGGGAGCCTGTTATATCTGTTACAGTGGTCCAGACCAGACATAGCTTGTGCTTTTGAGTCCTTTACTGCTGCACCAATGCAATTGCATTGGATGGGTGAAAAAAGGATTTTCGGGTATTTGAAGAGAACTGTGAATTTGGGCCTTCAAATACAGATCTCTGAAGAATTAAAATTGAAATGCTATGTTGATAGTGATTATGCAAATGATGTAAAAACCAAAAAGTCCAATTCTCAGATTGTAGTATTGTTTTGAGGGGCTTTAAATGGTTGGAAGTCCAGAAAGCAAACAACTGTAGCCATTTCTACTGCAGAGGCAGAATGTATTGTTTTGTCTGAACTCTAACTTGTTAGACAACTGTTACAGGATTTAAATGTAACAGTAAATGAAGCTGTATTGGTGTATCAGGAGACAGTAAAAAATAGAAGTAAGTATGTGGACATTAAATACTGTAATGTAAGAGAAGCCATCAAATGTAAATTGATTAGCTTGCTTTACTGTGCGTCAGAAGACAATCTGGTCGACATAATGACCAAACCATTGGGTAGAGTGCACCATGGGAAGAATATTAAGTTAATTGGATTTATGTCTCTTCCAGTCATGAAGGGAGGAGTGTCAGAATATTCATGAACTGGCAGAGGCATGATAACAAGGTCAGCCAATGAATAGGGATGGCAACAGATCAGTCAATGGGAGTGAATTGGAAACTGAAACTGGAAGGAGCTTGGGTGTGGCTCTGTATTAAGTTCTGAGCTCTGAAGCAGCAAACTAGTCTGCAACTTTGAATTAAAACTGAAACTGTTCTCTGCTGTTGTCTTCTCTGCCAGTGTTTTGCCTGCAACTGCTACCACACTGGGAAGAATCTGCTGTTATTTACTTCATGTGTTATTATGTATATAAAGAAGTTAATAAATCCTGCTGAATTGGTTGTCTGTGTGTGCTTTTGGATTTGATTTTTGCAACAAACTCTGACACATAACTATTATAAATTGATGCAACAAATTAAAATGGATCTGGAAAAATGGAAAAAATTGCAATTATCATTAATAGGAAGAATAGCTACAGTTAAAATGAATACGCTGCCGAGATTATTGTACTTATTTCAAACAATTCCAATAACATTGGAAAAGAAATACTTTGAGGAACTTAATAAAATAATATTAAAATATAGGTGGCAAGGGGAAAAAGCAAGAATTAGCCTAAAAATGCTGCAGGATTCAAGAAGTAGAGAAGGTTTTGGATTACCAAACTAGGAATTGTATTACCGGCAGCAGTATTAATATGGATGAAAGAATGGATTGTGTTGAGGCATATAAGATTATTGACTTTGGAGGGACATGACTTGCAACTGTGTTGCAGGAAATTATGAGACTCAGACCACGGAGTCAAAGATAATTGTTTTATTTGCGCAAAAGTTCGGAGATATTTAGCTAAGGCACATCTGAATGCCTTCCTATGGTTTCTTTTATACACTCCAAAGGCTACAAACCACAGAAAAACAACTTGTCAATCATCCATTGTTACTTTGAATTTCAGCTACCCCCCCTCCCCTGTTGCTGGGCAAAAGTAGCTGGATTTCACAGAATCTTTGCTTACCCACCTTGCTAAATCCTGACTTCTTATACCTTCGTTTGTGGTTTTTGTTGCAAGCAAGACAATGTGCTTTAATCTGGCATTTTTCATTAATACACACATTTCATTATCAAGCAGAATCATGTTAATATTTCCCTAAAAACAATATATTTATTCTTTCTGCCTTAACTGGGTTGGCATGCCTTCTTGTGGTACAGGGAAAGTAAGATACATGGTTACTTTCAAAGACATTATATAAGGAATGTGCTACTGTTAGTATGGGAGAAAATTAGAGATCAACACTATTTGAAGATACCAGCTTGACTTTCAACAACGGAAGTATTGATTCATCCAAATGTTATTAACATGGGAAACATTGGTAGATACAAAGACATTTTGAATGAAAAGGGAGAACTCAAAACTAAACAAGAATTGAGTGATCAAGGGATCGACATGACGTGGTATTCATAAGTGCAGATACATTTTAGATAAGAGAAAGATGCTAAATCATATGGTTTTTATAATGTACAGCTACCTATTGGGCATCAGACTGGAAGAGGAACAAGTGAAGGAGACAATGATAGCATGGGTAAAACATTTTTACTACACAATAGAACTTGATAAATGGCAGAAATTGTGGGATAGGAATTATAAACTAAGAATATCAACTGCATATAAAGAAAATTTGTATAAGATGTTTTATAGATGGCACTTTGCACCAGCAAGATTGGCAAAGATGTTTAAAGATAAGTCAGCTAAATGTTGAAAGTGCCACCTGGGTCTTATTATCATATGTGGTGGACATGTGTAGAAGCAAAAAATACTGGACAAAAATACATATTTGGCTAGAAAAGAGGATAAAACAGCCTATTGATTTAAAACCAGAAATATTTTGGTTGGAGATTTTACCTGAAACTTAGTAAAGAGAATGCATATTTAATTATCCATGTATTTACTGCAGCTAGAATCATGTTTGCACAAAACTGGAAAAGTGAAGAGATTCCTACTGATGATAATGTGATTAGGAAAATATTTGAATGTGCAGAAATGAATAGATTAATGTCAAATAGGACAGGGATGGTAAGGCATGATTGTGCACTTATGCACACCCCTTACAGACTTCTTAGGAATGGGGTGAGGTCAATAGTGGATAGTTTGAGGTTAAAGGAATGGGAGTTAGAGGATGTAACAACAGAATCAAGTAGTGCATTCCAGGCATTGATCACTCTGTTTCTGCAATCAAGTTTGGAGCAGTTTACATTGAGTTTGTATCTGTTGTGTGCTCTTGAATTGTTGTGGTTGAAACTGAAGTAGTCACTGACTGGTAGAACATTGTAGCAGATAATTTTGTATGCTACGCTTAAGTCCAAGCATAGGCAGCGTAGTTCAAGATTGTCCAAGCCCAAAATTTCAAGCCTGGTGATATAGGGTATTCTGTTGCAAACAGAGGAGTGTAGTACTCTTCTTGTGAAATACTTCTAGACTCGCTCAATTATATTAATGTCCGATATACAGTGCGGATTCCAGACTGATGAGCTGTATTTGAATATTGGTCTTGCAAAAGTTTTGTACGCTCTAGTTAGCAATTCAATATTTCTGGAAAAGAAGCTTTGTAAGATTCTAGTGGATGGCTGGATCCAGACCCAATTCCTGCCTACAATGAATGGAAGGTCTCTTCCAGAGGCAGCATCTGGGTCAGTGTGCTCTGCTTCTACAGGTTTCAGGGTTGTTTGAGCAGGGATGAAAGATATGAGAACAGGGGCCCCTCCCCACTTTGTGAGTGATCCTCCCAGGAAAGATATTGTTGGAGAATAAGAGGTGGAGATGTGGAGAGATAGCTTGCAGACAGAGTTTGAGGGGGAAAATCAGTACTGCAGTTATTAAACAGATAAATCAGTCACAACAAAATGGGGACACCGCAGATGGGGTGGGGGAGAAGCTTCAGGAAAAATATGGACAGATAGAGCCACTTAAAACATTCCCTCATAATCTTGGGCTGTTCTTAAAGGTACAGGGAGGGAAGGAAAAAAATGAAAAATAAAATGAAAAAAATGAACACTTCATCCTGTTCTGCTGGCCAGACAAACTCAGGGTAAAGGTATTTTTTCTTTTCATTGCTTTAACATTTTTTTCCCTAACAATTTAAAATGCTTGTCTCTAGGGATCAGAAACACTTAACAGTTACAGTTACCTTGAAGGCACACGAAGACTTTCACACACACACACACACAAAGTTTTTATTTTTATTTAAAAGTTTTTCTTTTTATTTTTCTTATATGTATCCATTTCATGTATTCATAACTTTGTTTATATTTATACCTGTTATCTTATAATCGCTTGACAAAATAAATAAATAAACAATAAATAAATAACATAACATAACATAAAGAGAAGAGAGAAGGAGAGGAAAACAGAACTCTCAGGTTTACATGCTGGTCATTCCCACCATAAATCTCAATTAATTCAAATGAGGGAAGACACAAATCTTAACAAACATATCACATGGTTGCATGGAAAACAGAGAGGAATAGAGAGAGAGAAAACAAAAACTAAAAAACCCCAACATTCCTATTTATATATTTCCCTTTTCTTTTAAGTACCTTTATTTAGACAAATTGATTTTTCCAGCTTTGTCCCTGAGCAAAGTCCACTTTTTACACCATTTCCTTGCTCAAATCTTTACCAGGCAGGACGAGCATCTGCCACCCATCCCATGCCTTGAGCAAATCTCCTACGGGTTCCTGACACAACCCTCAAGCTACAACTTCCCATGTTCCCCTTCCGATATGGGGTTCACTTTGGCTCAACCAGGTCATACATAGCCTGTCAGTTTTCGGACAAAAAGAAAAAGTTTCCAGGAGGACTCTGGTTCCTTCACAGAGTATGGGCACCTCCTTTATAGCAAACACAGCCTGTCAGGTTTTGGACCAAAAGAAAAAGTGAACCTGGAAGACCTGCTGCCCCCTATGCAGATAAGTATGAGCACCTCCTAAAAAAAGCCATCAGTTTTCAGACCCTCAGGGGTCTGGGAGGACCTGCTACTTTTCCTAAGCAGTCAGGTATGGGCACCTCTTAACACAGGGTTTTGCTCAGTGACTTCTCAGTTGGTTGCCCAAGTTTCACGCTCTCTTCACTTTTCCATTCCATTTTCACACAGCCTCTCCCTTTTCCCAACAGAAGGCCCTGTGCTCTGGCCTGACCTCCTATACTTTCCTGTCTGTTGGTAGAACAGATCTTTCTGTGGTTAGGAAAAGCAGGGTCCAGCTGCAATTAGGAAAAGGGTCCTCCTACTCACACACACAGGCATACACACATTTCCCTTGCTTTTCTGGGCTTTAAAGGTTAAAATTTAGAGGGACTTACCTTCTTTTCAAGCAGCCTTTGAGCTCCACACTCCCTTTACTATCCTTGTTCCAAATGGCCATGGTCCAGGGGAATCCACCCACAGACACAATGGATCTGTTGCCGCTAAGGGAGGCCTACCTGGACCAGGTCCATTTGTCTGGTTAGCTTGGAGTCCCATCTTGGGGTACCAAACTGTGAGAAGAAATATCTATCTGGTTCAGTTCCAAGCTGGGAGAAAGATACTGGAAAGAAGGAGGATGGTTGGAAAGATGGTTTATTGATGAAGCAGAACCACATGGGTTTGTAGTTCTGAGCAGCTGACAAAATGGAGTTGGAGGAGGTTATATCTTCTTTGGGCTTTGCACTTGAGCTTCCTGTTCATGTGCAAAAAAATGGCATCTAATATTCTATTGGTTGTTGTCAGATTCCTGTAGGATCATATAGGGGTTATGTAGGAATCAGAAATGCAACTCCAAGGTATTTGTCTGAGCTAATTTTGTCAACTTTTTCTTTGTTGTTTATCTGAGTTTCTGTCTTGACCCAGTCTTTCTGAATGGATTACCAAATCTGCATTTCTAAACGTTGGCCTCAGTTTCTGCTTGGGACAGGGAATCTGGGGCTGGTTTTTGAATAGGCTGGCCCAATCTTTCTTAATGGGCACAAAATATCTACTGCGGGCTATTAAGAAATATCCCCCAGCAGATATTTTGGGGCTGGTCTCTGTCTCCAAGAGCCTGTTTCTCCATTTCTCATTCATTCTTCTAGGAGTGTGGTGCTGACTTTCTACACTGTGTTGGAAGAAAAATCTGGTCTAGTTCCAAGCCAGAAGAAAGATGCTGGAAATAGAATGGTGGCAGGATGCAGAAGAGGAAGTCTCTATTTTGTAGCCAGAAACTAGTGACAGCAGCATGTTTCTGGGCTGGCTGACAGAATAGGATTTAGAGTAGGTGGGCTTTTATACATTCTTTGGGGCTTTGTGATTAAGATGCCTGTTCCTATACAAGAATGTGTCCTTCAATATTTTAATGGCTGTTGCAAATTTCTATGGGGTCATGTAGGGGTCATGGCTGCCTCTACAGGCCATAAGGGAAATGCAAATCCTAGGTGTTTTGTTTGTCTGAGCTAATCTTATCAGTTTGGACTCCTTATTGCTTATGAATTGAATGGCCCGATCTTTCTGAATGGATACAAAATCTCCATTCCTAAACCTTAACCCTAAAGACCAGCCTCTTGAGGCTGTTTTTCTATGGCAGGAAGACTAGGGCTGCTTTCTGCTTTTGTTAAGATTTTCTTCTCTTTTCCTTTAGGGAAAATATTCTATCCTGCCTCTTTAATATTAATAATAAAGAATATTTTAATCAGGGGGGCGGGGCTTCCTACAACTGCTTGTCCTACTGCATTCTGTATCAGAATGCAATCCTTTTATATCCTTTGACAATGGTAACAATGGCAAGTCCCTCCATGCAGAGATCTATTGATGAAATGCTGCCAAAGGAGAGATCAAATTCTATAAAAGACCTACAAGGTCTAATGTTGAGCATGCAAGAAATGCTATTGAAAAACCATGAAGATTTGAAGAATGAGATGGGGTCAGTAAGAACTGAATTAAAAGAAAAGATAAAAATTATAGATGAAAAATTTGAATCAAGAGATGTGGAAAAACCAAGAGAAAATAGCGGAAATAGAGACTAGAATGGAGAAGGAGGAAAAAAGGGTGGATGATTTGACTGGAAAGCTGATGCAAGCAAACAAGGACTTAGAATCAACAGTAATCTTTCTAGAGGCAGAAAAGGCAGCCTATTATTTGAGATTCCAAAATGTGAAGGAGGAAAAAGGAGAAGATCTGCCGGATGTGATGGCAGATATAATCACGAAAATATTAGGGACAGAAAAAGAAGAGATGGTGATGGAAATGAATGAAACATATAGAGTGCAGATGAATTATGCAATGAGAAACAATCTCCCTAGAGAAGTTCATGTCTGATTGGTCAAGAAATTGACTCGTGATGAAATGTTGCATAGAACAAGAGATGACCCAACAGAATACAGTGGAAAGCAGATAATTGTCCTTAAACAGGTACCAAGGACAGTAAGAGACTTAAGAAGACCATACCACTTCTTGACAATGAAACTTATAAAATATAATGTTAGTTTCAGATGGTTGACACTGGAGGAATTGTGGTCAATTGGCAAGAGAAAAGATATTGATTAGACACACTTGATAAAGCGGAAGAGCTCTACGATCAGCAATTCATCAACTAAGAAGAAGCAGAAGAAGCGGTTGAAGGAAAAGATTTGACAGAAGAAAGAAGAACAGAAGTAACAAATACAGAAGGAAGCTCACTTGATAATAAGGATAGAAAATATGGAAGATGAGGAAAAGCAGAAGAAAACAAAATTAAGGATCTGCAATACAATGAATTCTGTCTTTTAGGTGATTTTAATGTGATTATAGATAAAACATTGGATTATAAGGGTGACAATAGGAGAATAAAAAAGAAAAAAAATTACCATTTTTTTTTTCATGATTTGGCAAGGGAAGTTAAGATTTACGATGCATGGAGAGAATGTTATCCAGATAAAAAACAATTCACCTTCTATTCTACAAGACATCAGACTTGGTTGAGACTAGATATGGTATGGATGCCCAAGAACCTTATCTCAGGGACTTCCGGTTTGGGTCTCTTCAGCGACAGACTGAAATCCGCAATCGTGCGCAGTTTCGATCTGTGCTTGCTGCTGGAGCGCCCCCATCCTTTGGATATGGGGCTGAATCCACCCTGTAGAGGTGGTGAAGAGGGGGGAGATTGCTAGCTGAGTGGAAGGGAGCTGCATCTCTCCTCCTTGGCTGGTCTAAACTCCCTTCCTTGAAGGCGGTTGCAGTGGTGGTCAGAAATGGCCACCTCAAAGAAGAACCTGGCTGGATAAGATTGTACAGGAGGAAGACAAAGAGGAAAGCAGGACAGACTGGGCTAAACAACAGAGAACATCTAAGCAAGGTACCCTGAATCTAAAAGTACCTAGAGGGATACTTCTGAAAGAAGATCTTTAAGCGGCAAAGGAGAGAGAAAAGGAGGTTAAAAAAACCCTTTTTTGCCTTTATATTGACAATTACAAATGGTATGGAAAGAAATTTATATTAATCTATTTTGACACTAATAGGCAACCTTAAACTGAAAACTAAGTGTCAAAAGGAGAATAAAGTTTTTTTCTTGGCCATTTTAAAGCCCTAAAAAGGAGAAGAGTGGAGGCAAAAGGGTGGGACTTGGAATAATGGAAAAATGGAGTGCCACCTGGAAAAATAAAGAGGATTAACAGTGAAACTTTGAAAAGACTCCCGAGGATACATTGTAACTGAAATCTTATTAAAAGATACAGTAACCCACGGAAAGGAAAAGTAAAGGAAAGAAACAAGAAGGAACAGTCTGGGATCATTTGGTGATTTAAAAAAAAGTTTTTGGCATTGTTTTTTTTCTTTCTTTTTCTGTTTTTACTTAAAGTCAATCATATGGTTGTTTAAAAGTGTTTAAATGCCATCACTCCTGGAGGAATTGAAGATGAGTCTTAAAAAAATAGAAAGAAGATGCAGAAAGGGGAGGAAGATCCTTTGGCTTCATATTTGAATTTTTTGAAGTGGAGATCCTGAACTATGAAAAGCAAAAGTAAAAGCTTCAAGAGCAAGAAGAAGGGCAGGACAAAGAAGAAGCCATTTTCAATGATCAAATAATGCAAAGTGTGGTAATAAGGAGAAAAGGGGGGAGAGGACTATGCTAATATCTGTCTGATGGGAGATTTTAATGGAATAATAAATGACAAATTGGACTATAAAACACAAAAAGCAGCAAAGAAAACTAGAAAGACATTGCCAAAATCCTTCTTTTGAATGGTAGATGAGATAAACTTAAAAGATGCATGGAGAAAGAGAAATGCGGAAAATAAACAATATACCTTTTATTCAAATAGACATGCATCATGGTCTAGAATAGATATGATATGGATGTCAACAGAATTGCTTTCTAACATACAAGACATTGAAATAGAAGCAAGTACCTGGCCAGATCACAATCCAATAACACTTGTATAGAAAGGACAAAAAAAGAGATCTAGATGGACTTTAAATAATATGATATTAAAGGAAAAAGACTTTAAACAGAAAATTGAGAGAGAATTGACTTTTTTCTTTAAAGAAAACACAAAAGAGGATACATCATTACATCATCCTCTGGGACACGATGAAGGCTTATACAAGAGGCTTGATAATGGACCATACAAGGAAAAGAAATATAAAACAGAAAAAAAAACCTTTAAAATATTGGAAGATGACTACAAGAAGTTGGAAAAAGAACTACAGAAATTTCCACAAAAAAGACATTAAAATTAAAATGGACATAACTAAACATAAAATGGGGCTGATGGAAAAAGAAGAAATAGCACAAAAAATTAAAAATGCTAAGCAGAACTATTTTGAAGATGCAAACAAACCAGGCAGATGGCTAGTATATAAACTGAGAAAAGAAAGACACTTGAGAAGGATAAATCAATTGATAAATGAACAAGGACATGTATGCTATAGAAATGCGGAGAAGAAAAAAATTATTCAAGATTATTATGGAAAACTGTACCATCAAGAGAATGTTCAGGAAGAAACAATACTTACAATACTTACTTACTTACAGGAAGCAAATTTGCTTCAGATACCCAAAGATATTGAAATAATGTTAGAAAGTAACATAACAGTGACGGAATTAACAGAAGCTTTAAAAACGCAAAACATTGGGAAAGCACCAGGTCCGGAAGGTTTGCCAGTGGAATTTTATAAGACATTCCAGGAAACATTGAATCTTCACTTATTAGAAGTTATGAATGAAGTTATGACAAAGAAGAGAATACCCAAACATGGTCAGAAGTATATATATATCACGATTATATATTCAGATTATAAAATTTTTGCTTCATTTCTGGCAGAAAGATTGAAAAGATACTTAAACAATTTTATTCACCCTGATCAAAATGGATTTCTGCTGAAGAGACAGATTAAAGATTAATATGAGAATAATTTTAGATACACTGGAATACTATGAGGCATATCCTGAAAAACAAATGGCTCTGATGTTTCTAGATGCACAAAAAGCTTTTGATAATGTGAATTGGTGTTTTATGCTGTTACAGTTGGACCATAGAAACGATATATCATAAACAAACTGCAAAGGTTATGATAAATGGAGAGTTAACAGACTTTATAGATATAAGAAAAGGGACGAGACAAGGCTGTCCACTGTTGCCTCTGTTGTTTGTGTTAACACTGGAAGTGCTGAATAGGAACATCAGAGAAGAAAAAGAAATAAAAGGAACGAAAATTTAAAAAGAAGAGTATAAATTACAAGCTTTTGCAGATGACCTGGTATTTATATTAGAGGATCCATTGGAGTCAGCACCTAAACTGATAGAAAAGATAGAAGAGTATGGGAAAGTAGCAGGTTTGAAAATAAATAAAGATAAAACAAAGATTTTAGCAAAGAACCTGTTAGTAAGACAAAAGAAAGAATTGAAGGAAGTTTTGGGGATCTAGGTTACAAATAAGTTAAGTATTTAGGGATACACATAACACCAAGATGTAGCACACTTAAGGAGGATAATTATCTTAAATTAAACAACAGATTGCGACAAACTTGATAAAATGGGAAAATTTACAATTATCACTGATTGGGAGAATATCTACAATTAAGATGAATGTATTGCCTAGAATCTTATACTTATTCCAGACAATTCCAATCAGATTAGGGAAAGAATTTTTTGAAGATTTAAACAAAATAGTGCTAAAATACATTTGGCAGGGGAAGAAAGCAAGAATAAAACTTAAATTGCTACAAGATGCAAGAATAAGAGGAGGACTTGCTTTTCCCAATTGGGTATTATACTACCAAGTGATGAATCTGATGTGGGTAAAGGAGTGGATAACACTAAGGAATACTAGACTTTTTAATTTAGAAGGACATGACTTGCTGTTAGGGTGGCGTGCCTTCCTCTGGTATAAGGGAACTAAAACGCAGGGGTATTTTAGAAGACATTATATTCGAGAAGCATTGTCTCTAAACTGGGAGAAGATAAAAAAGCAATATTATTTAAAAATTGCACTATGGTTATCTACTATTGAAGCTTTTTCCTATTCAATAATATATAAAAAGGAACAAACAGTTAGATGTGGTGAGATATTGAATGAAAAGGGTGAACTTAAATCTATGCAAGCATTGGAAGAACAAGGTGTAAAAATGAATTGGTTTTCATATTTGCAAATACAATCTAGATTTGATAATGATGTTAAAACAGAAGGTATCTATGATAAGCTGACTGATTTAGATAAAATTTTGACAGGTACTGATGAAAAAGTAATCAAAAAACTTTATGGACATTTGCTAGAGTTTAAATTAGAGGAAGAACAAGTTTAAAAAAACAATGATTGCATGGTGGGGGGAAATTTTGGATATGGGATTGATTTAGATAAATGGCAAAAATTGTGGTCTCAAAATTATAAAATGACAATGTCTACTGCATATAAAGAAAATTTGTATAAGATGTTTTACAGGTGGCACCCCCAACGAGAATTGCCAGGATGTTCAAGAATAAATCGGATAAATGTTGGAAATGTCATCAGATACCTGGTTCATATTACCATATTTGGTGGACATGCTCGGATGCAAAAAGATATTGGACTATAATGCACACATGGTTGGAAAAAATGACAAAACAACACATAGACTTTAAACCTGAGATATTTTTATTGGGAATTATACCAGAAATATATTGTAAAGAATTGAAATATTTGATTGTAAAAGTTTTAACAGCGGCTAGAATTCTATTTGCTAAGAATTGGAAAAATGAAAAAATACCTATGCAGGAGGAAATTATTAAGAAAATCATGGACTGTGCCGAAATGAGTAAATTGACATTTGAAATTAGAGAACAAGAGGATAAACAATTTTATATGATATGGCATTTATTTTATCAATGGTTAGATAAAAAGACATGGTAAAGAAATAAATTAGTAAGCCTTACAATAAAAGTTAATAGATTGATATAGAATACAATATAAAATATATAACCATTGGATGAATGTATAAGATTAAATCATAATGAAAATTAGAGTATCTTGTATAAAATGATGGAAAAATAGTTTAATCAAATAAATGTTTAATAATTGATATTACATAAGCACAAGCTAGATTGATAAGGTGAGAATTTATATAACTTGTGAGTAATGGTAAAAAAAGGATAGCACAAAAGATTGTAACCAACTGACACTCTGTATGTATATAATTGAAAGAGGGTTTTGTGTTTTTATGTTTTGTTTGTATGTTTGTTGTAAAAAATAAAAACTGCTTAAAAAAAATAAAAAAATAAAAGAAAAAAAATGGTCTTCTTACCTTGCTTCTTCAAAGTACAACTTTCACTAAGATCTATCTATTTAGATAATAACGCATGCACTGAAAATTACTATCCCAGGGAATATCTGTAGAAAGTATAGGGATGACAATGATCTTTGTAGATACAGGCATATCAAGGCATGCATCTGAATAGCTTTCACAAGGTGTCAGCTGGATCTCCTGCATGGTTTTCAAAGTTGCTTTTGGTTAGGATTTTGTCTTTATCAGGCTAATAAAAAGAGAGCTAAACTGAAAGAGTTCTGAGTGAGAAATAAAATTTATCTGTCCACTAAGTACTTATAAATTACCCCAAAATTGAAGAGATGTGGGCCCCTTCCCAATTGTCAAAATCATCAACCCAGTTACTATGCAATTAGAGCTACTGAAAAACCTTAGACAGATTCACCCAATATTTTATGTTAGCCTACTCAAACTTGAGAAAGTGGCTCCTCTTTGCCCTGCCCAGCCTGCCCTTCTGGTACCTCTCCTTATAGGAGAGAAACACTTTGAAGTTAAAGAAATCCTTGATTCGAGAAAATGGAAAGGGAAACTGCAATATTTGGTAGCTTGGAAACATTTCCCTCTTTCAAAATCTGAATGGGTAAATGCTCGAAACATTGAGGCTCCAAAACTCCTTAAAGGTAACTTATGATCAAATTAATAAAATCTAGGATGTCTGAAAAGTCTTTATATATTTATTGAATTTTACTTTCTGTTACATTAAAAAATAATACTTGGAAGAAACTTTTGCAGTGCCTTTGGGAGCAACACATGCAGACCTGGGCCCTTGTTTACTTCTT
>NW_020769308.1:40493113-40562476 GCF_900518735.1 Pseudonaja textilis
TACACATACACAGACATATTTATTTCAACAACTTATACATTTAAACTGAAGAGTATGCTGTTTATTATCTGCATGTTGAGATTCCACAAACACTTAGTGACAAAAGAGAAACTACTTTGCATAACTTAGATATGCTTCCTGATTGGACAGCAAAACAGTAGAGCAAAGTCTGAAGGAAGTCCACATTCACAATGGCTGAGATACTTGTAGGATACAAATCAATAACTCTCTGTATTTTAATTCTAGAAGATATCTGAGTGAATAATGCAACAATCTTTTGTAGCCATATGTATATGGATTTAAGTTCAAATAAGTTCAAATAGAGAAAATGTGGTTCAATGTCAGAGAATCTATAGCACATTAATAGTTTTGTAAGGATAAGTGTATATGGGAAGGAATAGTAATGAAGTAAGGTTGTGACAAGTTCTCCACTAGTTTTCTCAACAACAAATTGAAGGAAGGAAATAATTCCTGTGGATTTAACTCTGCTGGTCATTGTTGACTATAAGGTGCTGCACTGATCTCTATTTTAAGGCTGTGAACCAGCACTGTTCAAAGATATTACCATAGTCATGTGACCCACATGAAGTTGCATAGCGTTGTTTCCGCCTCACCAAAGTGGAATCTACTCACATATGCATGCTCTTGAAATCCTAGGTAGGAATTCGATGAAGATGGGCACTCACTCCATTATACAACTATTGCGTCTCAAAGCCCTGTGGCTTAAGGGTTGAGCCATCGCAGTGGTGGGATTCTGATTCTGTGGGTGTGGCTTGGTGGGCGTGGCTTGGTGGGCGTGACAGGGGAAGGATACTGTAAAATCTCCATTCCCATCGCACTCCAGGGAAAGGATATTATAAAATCCCCATTCCCTCCCCACCCACTAACCTGCTTTCCAGCTCCATTCTCCTGTGCAGGGCAACAAAAGAAGACCCAGCAGATCAGCTGGGACTCGGGAGGCAGAGAATAGATGGGGATGGGGCCAGTCAGAGGTGGTATTTGCTACTCAAAATTTCCACTGCCGGTTCTCCAGAATTGGTCAGAACCTGCTGAATACCACCTCTGAACCATTGTGCCATCCAAATTTTTAAATGCTTCTTTTAGAAAACTCAGAAATGTCAATTTAATAATATTATTTGGACTGTAGAAGACAGGAGTGAATAGTTCTCTCCTTCCCCTCCCACCCCCACCATTCCTGGTCCAAACTCATCAGCAATACTTATTTTCCTGAATCCTATCCTCTGACTATTTTTATTATCCCACAAGCTATATCATCTCTGATTTCCTGAGACTGGGGGTTCAGCCAATGCTCTCAGCCAGACACTGAGAAAATAAATAAACTCTTCCACCATCTGAGATTTTATGAAAATGAAACAGAACTGAGCCTTGATAATGTTTCAGATTCAATCATCTTATCTCCCCTAGTGACTTTAGATTCATGTGGTGCAGGAATGGTGACCAGCTAGAACCCCATTGAAGTTCAGTTCAAGAATGTGTTTGCTTGGATTGAATTCTTACCCCAGGATCTTTCTATGGAAAAGGTACAGAACTCCATGAAAGCAAAGCAACCTTCTGAAGACAATGTCCACTGGTATGTTAATAAACAACTAATGTTGCTGATGGAACTAATAGAATCAGTGTGAATATTGTGAATATGTAATCTCTTCCTGCCTGTGAAGGAAAATCATCTGGCAATCTCCACATCAATTTCAAGATCAGCAACAGAGTAATAAAGAACAAAAAAAAAACCATGAACATTTCAGATTATACCCAAAGGTGCTTTTTCCAAAAAGTTTTTATTTCTTGGCTTTTATTCCTTTGAAAACATTTCCTGAAACAAAATATTTTCAAAGGGAAAAAAAACAAGAAATAAAAACCTTTTGGAAAAAGCACCTTTGGGACAACCATGAACTGAATTATTGACAATCTCCGTAGATATTTCATAGACAAAGTGATATTATTCATTAATCTAACTTTGAAAGTCCAGATTTCAGGCCTTGGTACTATACAGAGAATTATATGGTGTTAATACTGTGTTGTTGTGATTGCAATATATAAAGACACTGCTATTTCTTGATGGATGATGCTAGTTGTAGTTATTATTGCTTTAAGTGAAGTCACTTTGGAAAAGGATAGCTGGGAATAAAAATTGGCACATGAAACCATTAAGCACGTTGTGAGATACAATATTATAATTATTATAATTTTCCATTATATAGACTAGCATATAGCTTATGTATCTGCTTTGATGTTTCTCTCTTTCAAATGTTTCTTTCACTGGAAATGTTCTTTTCCATGGCTATGTTGCAATTCTTTTGAAATAGGGGAACTGATAAGGAAGACATGAGGGTTGTGAATGTTTAGCAAGCTTGGGTGACAATAAGGGCTTAACTAACTTTAAACATTTAGGGGTGATAATAGATTCTAGGAAGTCAAAAGGCATGTGTCCAGACTGGGCCTAACAGCTGGACCTGGAAAGGAATGATGTGGTATAAATTGACGGGTGTAGTATGATTATAAAAGTATGCTTTTTCATTACCTGAGTATAGTCCCTTACAACCACAACCTACTTCTTGGCAAGCTAGAAAAAAATGGGATAGATAGCACCAGATGGATTTGCAATTGGCTGACAAACTGTACTCAATGAGTAATCCTTAATGGGTTTAAATGTACATGGATGGAAGTAAGCAGTGGGGTGCCACAAGGTTTGGTCTATGTAGCTTTTTCTCTGGTAATATCACACTACTAACTAGAGCATACAAAACATTTGCTCGACCAATACTCGAATACAGCTCATCAGTCTGGAACCCACATTACGTATTTGATATTAGCACAGTTGAGAAAGTCCAGAAATATTTCACAAGAAGAGTTCTCCACTCCTCTACTTGTTGTAGAATACCTTATGCCACCAGACTTGAAATTCTAGACCTAGAAAACCTTGAATTACGCCGTCTTCGGTCTGATCTAAGTATGGTATATAAAATCACACATTGCAATGACTTACCTGTGTATGAATACTTCAGCTTCAACCACAACAACACAAGAGCACACAATAGATACAAACTCAAGGTTAACTGCACCAAACTTGATTGCAGGAAATATGACTTCAGCAACAGAGTGGTCAATGTCTGGAATACTCTACCTGACTCTGTGGTTTCTTCCCCAAATCCCAAAAACTTTAACCTTAGACTGTCTAATACTGACCTCTAATACCCCCTTTCCTAAGAGGTCTGTAGGGGGCATGCATAAGTGCACCAACGTGCCTCCTGTCCCTGTCCCATTGTTTCTTTTATTTTTCTTATATATACTCATTTCATGTATTCATAACTATGTATATACTTATACCTATTATCTTGTAAGCGATTGACAAATCAAAATAAATAAAAAAATAAAATAAAAATATCTTCATCAACAACTTAGATGAGGTAATAGAAGGGGAACTTTCCAAATTTGCAGATAATACTAAACTGGCAGGAATAGCTAACACCCAAGAAGATAGGCCCAAGATCCAGAAGGATCCTGACAGAATAGAACACTGGGCAAAATGAAATTCAGTGTAGAGAAAAGTAAAGTCCTACACTTAGGCAAGAAAAAGTTAGGCAAACGTTCACATATAGTCTGGGTGAAACCACGGTTAATAACAGTAACTGTGGGTGGGATCTTGGAGTCTTAGTGGACAACCAGCTAAATATGAGCCAACAGTGTGCAGCAGCAGCCAAAAAAACTGAATGCAATCCTAAATTGCATTAATAGAGGGATACAATGCAATCAAGATCAAGTGAGGTACTAATACCACAGTATAAAGCCTTAGTAAGACCACACCTGGAGTTTTGATCACCACACTATAAACAAGATGTTGAGGCTTTAGAAAAAGTGCAAAGAGCAACCAGAATGATTAGGGGACTGGAGACTAAAACATATGAAGAACGGTTACAGGAACTGGGCATGGCTAGTCCAGTAAAGAGAATGACCAGGGGAGACATGTTAGCAGTGTTCCAATATTTGAGGGGCTATCACAGAGACGAAGGGGTCAAGCTATTTTCTCAAGCACCTGTAGGCCAGACAAGGAATTATGGATGAAAATTGAACAAGGAGAGATTTAACCTGGGAATAAGGAGAAATTTTCTGACAGTGAGAATGGGGGTTGGACTAGCTGATCTACGAGGTCCCTTCCAACTGTTAATCTGTAATATGCTATAGCTCAAATAATCAATTTTGTCCTGATGGAATTCACACTTGGACAATTTATCATAAAGTTCAGTGGGTCTGCATTTTTTCAGGACCACACAAACTAACTTTATGTGCTCTTCCATAGTCTCAGTGTATATTAGAATATCATCTAAGCATACCAGAATCCTTTTGTACAGATGTTCAGGCAATACTTCATTGATCAATGGCATGAAAACAGCAGGTCCCCTTGTAACCCAAACAGGAGCACTCGGAACTCGGAAACAACCCAAAGGCCAGTTAAAAGTTTTCCATTCATCTCTCTCTTTAATGCACTGTATAAGCTTCTCCCAAGTCCAATTTAGTAAAAACTCTCCCTTTGGCTAAATGCACAGGCAACAGCATGAATAAACATTTTCCACACAAATGACATTTAACCCCTTGTAATCCACACAGAGATGAAGAGTTCTGTCCTTTTTCTCCAGAAATAACACTAGAGCAGCCATTCATGGTCTGGCTGGTTGGATGAATCCCCATTTCAAATTCTTGTTAATAAAGGCATGCAGCTCACCTAACTCATGTGGAGCCATCAAATAAATTTTTGGCTTCAGGAGTTTCACCCCCAGGGAAGATTTCTATGCTGCAGTCCATGGGGCAATGGGGCAGAAGTGCATTGGAGTCCCATTCACTGAATGCCTCCCTTAAGTCCCAATATTCCTTTGTGATTTTCTTCTCTCCTCAGTGCTGGTCCCTGGCCAGATCTATTTTCAACTCATCTGCCAGCATGTACCAGTTGTTGGATGCCTTGAGGGGCTCTCCACAAGATGCAGGTGTGATAAGAACTTCCGGCTGGACTCCCTCATTGATGGACTGAAATCTGTGATTTTCTGCAGTTTCGGTTCATGCTCTCCTGTTGGAGGGCCCCAATCAACTTGATTTGTGGCCAGAGCCACCCCGTAGAGGTGGCAAAGAGTGGGGAGACCATCAGCTGGGTCAAGGGGAGCTGCATCTCCCCTCCTTGGCTTGGCAATACGTCCCTCCAAAGAGGGCTGTAGCGGTGGTCAATATGGCCACCCTGAAGAGGTAAGGTGCCCAGGATAAGATTGTGCAGGAGCAGAGAAGAAGAGGACAGCACAGAAACCAGGAGAATTGGGCACAATTTCTAACTAAAAGGTACCCCAGTTTTAAATTTTTAAAAAATTAGGAGAGTTAATTGAAGCGGCGAACGACGAAGTGAAGAAAGGAATTTTGACAGCTTAAAGTGGCTTTGAACCTTAAAAGGAAGAAGCTGGAAGATTTCTGCCTATATGGGATAAACATATGGCCCTGACACTAAAAAGGCATAATTAAAGCTGTATTTGAATGTGTCAAGGGGAAAAAAAGAGAGAGTAATTGATGCTTGGACTTATTGGAACTTTTGAAATTTAAAAACCTGAAATAAAGCGGGGCGGGGGAGCGGGAAAAAAAAGACTTGATTCTAGACATAATGGAGAGTGCCATCTAGTGGCCAAAGGAATTGTTTGTATCCCTTTTTTTCCTTTTTCTTTTTAAAAGTCTGGTTCCTTCAAGGACTTATTTGATACAAATTAACTGATTAGGATACAATAAAATAGAGACCCTGGAAAATGAAAGTGGATTATTGAGTATTAAGACAAAGAAAAAAGCAGGAAGAAACCATTTTGGAATTGTTTGGTAACTGGTGCAAACTTTAATCTATGGACACTGAGATGAACTTGGAAAATCTAAGAGAGGAATTAATAAAACCTTATCATTGGAAATAAACTTTATAGACATTGGTTGAATCAAGTCACTGGATAAAAGTGAAAAATGGCAGATCTGCTCTTGGAAGTAAAACTGGAACTTAGAAATATGAAAGAAATGTTACAAGAAGAAGGCAAACTGCTTTGCCTGACTTTGCAGTTCTTACAAATGGTGATCTTAGAGCATGAAGAACAAGGAGGAATACCAGAAGAAGAGGAGCTGAGTAAAGAAGAGGCCATCTTTAATGAACATTTAAAACAATGAAGTTAAAGCGAAGGGGGAAAAGAAGGGGAATTAAAAACAGGAGGTTTGAAATGGTGATTAAAAAGAGGCTTATCTTGAAAACCAAACAAAATAAAAAGAAACAGCAGAAGAAAGAAGGCCAGAAGAGAGTTTTAAAAAGAGATGGGGGCAAAAATTGGAGTAGAAAAAGGAGGGGAAGAATGAAGGGGGAAAGAAATAATAAGAAACAGGACCAGGAAACAAAGAAATATGGGAATTGAGCAAAGAAATTGTCTGTTTGAAAGACAGAGAGATAATGGTTAATTAAGAATTAAGAGAGGGGATTCTGCAAGTTGATGAGGTGTAATACAAATGAATTAAAAATAGTTAATTAGATAATAGTGAAATACAGATTTCTAAAATGAGAAACTGGAACTGATATTTTTTTGTTATTGTAAGTTTGCTAACATTTTTCTTTTTTTTTCCTTTTTAATGGAGTTATACACAGAGTAAAATGGAATAATTTGTGAAAAAGGGGAAATTATGATAAGTTTGATGAGGAGAATAATACTAACTCTTATGTTGAATTGAATAGGTTAACTTTTACTATTAAAAATAGTGAAATACATACTATTAAAATGAGAGATTGGAACTGACATTGTTTTGTTATGGCAAGATATGCATATTTCTTTAATGCAATTATATACAGAGTTAAATGGAATAATTGTGAAAAAGGGGAAATTATGATAAGTGTATTAACTATGTGTAATGAATATATAAATTACAGTTGAAATGAAATATGAAAATGGGGAATAATACCAGTTTTTATGATGAATTAAATATATTATTTTCTTCTATTAAAATTATATATATTGGTATATAACTAAAGGAGAAACTCGCAGACCCTGAATTGAAAAGTATATATGCAATGTAGTAGTTGTTAGAAGAAAATCGGTTTTAACTTATAAGGTGATAATTAAAAATTAAATAATGGGATTTAAAGGGGGATTAATTACATGATATGTAAGCTATAGGGGTGGCACACTCAAATTGTTAATAGTAGGAGAAACTTTTTTGAAATGTTTGAATTGAGATTGAATTTTTGGAATGATGAATTAAGTATCTGCAATGAAAGTGCAAACCTGACAGAGAAAACCATAAAGCATAATGAATATGATAATATGAGAGTTATTTAAAGTTTAAGGAAATAGATCAAGTAATAAATTGAAAAAATATATAAAATAAGCTGGAGGAAAGTATATAATACAAATGATAGAAAATATGAAAAGCAATGGTAAGATTTGAATTCAAATGTGAAAGTTGAGTATGAAATTAAAGTCATGTTTGTATGGAAATGTGATACCTGTTCACTGAAAAAAGATGTTTTTAATATGTAGAAAAATGAATACATTTTTATTTTTTAAAAAAGATGCAGGTGTGGTAGACTTCATCATTAAATCCATCCTTGAAACATTCAACTGGGTTCTCTTCAGGCCATGTGGCCAGTTGACATGCCAGCTCATGGAATGCCTGGGTGGATTCTGCCACCAATCACCACCCCGGGTTTTGGATTTGTGCTCTGCTAGAAAGTCCTCAAACCACCAGCAGAGGGCTGCCATAATCTGGTCATCATTTTATAGCTGAAGGACGTTGTCATTGTAAAGAGAAACCATCCATTCGGCTGCAGCCCCTTTCAGGGCCATAGTGACACTCTCAATTTAGATATTTCCAGTCCCAATTTGCCATATTCGTGCATATAATTCCAGACTTGAGCCAGAAAGAATTCCAATGATTCAGGATCCCCACTGAACTTTACTCCTAGTAGTGGAATTTTGGGAACCTTCGGGAAATAGCTGGGAGAGCCAGAGCCACTATAGCTGGTGGTGGCTGTGTAACTGCAGCTGGAGCCACCACCTGTAGAGCAACTGAGTCTGCTGCTGCAGCTGTGAAGGTGACAGTTCCACCTGCTGCCTGGCTGGTCTCTCTGTGAGGTTTCTGGGTAGACATCTGGGCAAGCATTTCTCTGACTCTCTGGTTTTTGATCGCTTCTCACAGAAGACACAACACATGACTCAGCATGAGGTCTTTGTGATAAGAATTGTTCTCCTTTGCACCCCCTCCACTCTGCAGGATCCTCGATGCTCTCTAGTAAAAGTCATCCCCAGTGGATGCTCCTTAGGATCTACTGGTCATCCTACATCTAGCAGCCATCTGGCTCGGACTGGTTCCTCATCAAGCTCCAGCTTCTCCAGCCATTCCAGCTCATCTCGAGTATGGCACGGCCTTGGGTGAGTTGCTTTCTGGACTCTAGAGACTTCCTGATTGCTCCCATGGGTTGACATTGAGTGCTCAGCTCCCATGGTAGACTATGGTCTCCAGGTTGGCCAAAAAAAGGAGATCTTGCCTAATGTCAGGTCTGCCTCCATTCAATTTATAAGAAAATAAACCCCAACTTGATTTGGAGAAGAGTTACTTTCACTAAGAATGAACTAATAGCAGCAAGAGCAAGGCAAGATCTGAGAAAAGCCCATGTGAAAGTTACATATTGAAAGTTACCCCAAATCCCTCCCCACAGGATCCATCATAGAAAGACCAATCAGCATCTAGTAGGATGTTATGGTAAAAGCTATTCTGCAGGTGTTGTGTGCTTCAGGAGTCCCAGGAAAGTTGACCTTCCTGGTCCAAACAACTGCACTCAGCAGTGCCATAGTTCATGAGTGCAAACCTCCCTTCCAATTCTCATGGAAATGTTTCACACCAGCTTGCTTCCCCATCCCAAATGCCTAAAAAACCCCTCCCTGTTTCTATAGCAGCTGAGAGCAAGCAATCTACAAAAAAAGCCACACTAGAAATCTGGCTGACATTGATTCTTTTCAATAGTGTATAAATTTTATTTATTTCTCTGTGGCTATTGATAGCTGAGTTGTATGAATGTCAAGCTTCCAGAAATCCCCTAGTGTTTGCGGAAATTCATTTTGTCTCGCATGCTTACACTTCCCAGATGAAACAATGGTTGAGTCTATCTGCGTGTTTTGAAATTAAGAGGTTTACACCATGTCTTCGGTCTGCTAGTTGGTGTTGATGGCTAGTTGCTAGGCTACTTTTCTGATAGTCTACCCTATATAGTGGCTGTTACAGTCCTTACGCTATATGTTGTAGATGGCTCTTGGTTTTGGCTCTTGGTTTTGGGGGGACACTGCTGGGTTCCAAGTAAAGAAATAAACCCAAAGAAAGAAGAACTCCGAGGCAGGTATATTCCTCAAGAAACGATTTATTGGATACTTCATATTGGCACAACTATTGGTGCAAACCGACTCTGAAGGTTCCCACGGTTTTCACCTAATTAAAAAGTAAAAGTTCCCCCCCTTCCCCAAGTCACCAGTCACATTGTCCAATCAAGGTGCTGGCTGATTGCTTGGTTACCACACCCCTCCTCTCCCAGCCACTTGTTAGAATTTCCTTGGTTTCCACAGGAAAACCTTTTGTTTTGACTACAAAACCCCAGCTATCTATTTCCCCCCTCCCTGTCCCTTCTTCCTTGTGGCAACCCTGAAGCCTCCAAGATGGCCTCAGCCAGGCTCACTTCAGGATTGACAATCACACACCCCCTTAACTGACAAGGAGTTCCTGAAAAGCAGGTGGAGACAGAAGAGGGGAAGATATGGGAGCGGCACATCAATCAACTATGAAGCTGGGTCTCGAACTCAGACAACTGGCCCGGCACCTGACACACAGCAACAGAACAACCCAGGATGCAGACACCAACCCCTGTACCACAATGGCAGAGACACTTACCTTGCGAAGAGGAAGTCCTGCGGTGTCCTTCTGAGGCCTCCGGCTTGATGGCCCCTGCCGCACCACAAGTGGGCCTTGAGACTGTTCCGCAGGCAGGGATTGGAGCAACGGTGGACCCGTCCGCTCAGGCTGCTGCCCCAGGAACAAATGAGGTGAGCAGGTCCAGTCACACCCATCGAAGTCCCACCTACCTACGCGATTACATATGGTAGGAGAACACTGATTGGAGGAACATTTACTTGGAAGGGAGCGGTGTTGTACATGACCAAATATGGCCAAGGAGTGGAGTCAGCTAACAGACTCCACTCATTGGCTCGGCCATTGGTGGGAGAAATAAAGTCCCATCAGTGGCTGAAGCTTTGGACAGCGCTGGCTTTAAAACCTGGTGCCTACCGCAACCATGCGGCTTTTTTGAACTGAACCTGAATAAAGATTACTTACCCGTTCCTGTTGTGTCCTGCCTCTCTTTCATGCATGGACCCATCCAACAGCCGCCTTTGGTCCAATCTAAGTATAGTACATAAAACTATCTACTGCAATGTCCTACCTGTCAATGAATACTTCAGCTTCAACCACAACAATACAAGAGCACACAATAGATACAAACTCAAGGTAAACCGCACCAAACTTGATTGCAGGAAATACGACTTCAGCAACAGAGTGGTCAATGTCTGGAATACTCTATCTGACTGTGGTTTCTTACCCCCAAAACTTTAACTTTAGACTGTCTACTATTGACCTCACCCCTTTCCTAAGAGGTCTGAAGGGGGTGTGCATAAGCGCCAATGTGCCTACCATCCCTGTCCTATTGTGTTTTTTAATTCATATTCATTTCATGTATTCATAACCATGTTTATACCTGTTATCTAATACTTGCTTGACAAATAAATAAATAAATAATAAATTTTACCAGGTGAGGGAATTGAAATAGATTGTAATATCTATATAAAAGCAGAAGTTCAGTAAAATGTGGGCAATAGATTCTATAGCACCTGTAATACATGGACAGAATGGAGCAACATATGAAATTGTTTTGTATCTACCTTCCAAAATGGTTGAAGGAAAATCATTAAATCTTGGTTAAAACCTTCCCAGCTTGGCTTCTGTAATACTGTTTAAGTATCTCACCAGTCTAAACTTATATGTTTGACTGCTTGGCAAAACATGCCTGGCCAACAGAGCCTGGCCTTGTCCGTCCATATCCAAAACGTATTGTGTTAATTTTTTCTTTGCTTCTTCACATCCCAGAGAATATTGTTTTAGCTTTGCACTTATTCTAGTCCCATAGCATGGTTGACAGAGTCTGTCACTAACCCTAGATCACTTTTCCAATATCCAGGAACAAACTATCAGAAAAATCAGAAACTGCATATCCAGCAATTATCTTGGGTAGTATCCTATTATCTTTTTCAAGGACAGATTGCTGGTTTGTAGTGTGTGCATTTGTAGTCTTGATTATATTATATAGTGTAGTATCAATAAACTTTATTGAATGATTTAAGAAAAGTTGCAATCCTATTACAGTTAATCCACTGGGAAGAAAATGCAGAAAAACGTAGATAGTCACACCATTGTTGCCCGCATCGTACTCCCTTGTGTGGCCATGTCCACTGAAAAGTAAAATAAACCATGGAATGTCTGCTTCATCTCTGCAGAGATTATTATCAGCACCACATCCAATGCCAGGGATATGACAGTTTTCTCTTCTGGGTTCATACAATGTAGCCAGACTCAGGCCAGTGTCTATTCTTCACCTAAAAATAAAGTAATAGTTTTATTTATCATGTGGTTATGATTAAGTACAGATATAGAATAAATCAATAATACAATACAATAATATATTAAATTCAGTATTATAAATTAGGAAGTTCTAAACTAAATGTGGATTTGCCAACACATTAGACTTTTAAATAAGTCAGTTAAATGTCTCATGCAAATTGGACAATGTATACATGTACTAGTAATATCTGTGCTTTTGAATGCCAATATTTCTTTCCAGAACATTATTTATTGGTTGATGTCTGCAAGGAAATATTAATATATCCAGAAAAGTACTTTATACTAACAGCAGCATCTTGAGTCACTTGCAATGATGCCAAACTATCAATATGCATGTAGAGAGATCATCAACAAATGTCATGAATATATTTATTTCCCAACTTCTGACATAAGTACAAAATTTGACCTAATGTTATTCCACTTATTTTGCCAATTGTCTGTCATCATCACCACCACCACCATCACAAATGTTTATACCAATGAAGAAATAGCAAGGCTGTTTTGAATTCTGTTGGCATGCTGGATATTGGGCTTGTCTGCTGTAACTAAGTAGGTCCTAGTTTGTATTGGAGCAAGCAAGATCAATTTCAAAGTTACCAACCTATAAATAAATGATCTCCTATGTTTTCATTTAGAACTAGCCACCACAAGGATAGCATGGAGTAAATACAAATACAGTAGAGAATCAAAGATGGATGGGGAAGAGGCAACAATGTACCAAAATATTAAAATTGTTTGTCCCAAAGGTGCTTTTTCATGTCAATTGGACTTTCTGGTTTTTCTTTGAAGAAGAAGGTTCTTGGAAGAGAAGCAAAATGTATTCAAAGAAAAACCAGAAAGTCTTGTTGCCTCTTGAAAAAGCACCTTTGGGACAACCATGACCTGGATGACTAAGAATCCTCATATACATTAAGATTGCTTGATTTCTGCTCAGCTACTACTTCATGTATCCATTAAACATTATAAACATTATAAAAGCAACAGGACTATTTTGCTTTGCTCTTTTGGAGTTAGAATAGTGGTATACTGATTCTTATGAATTCTCAGATTTCCTATGTATAATAAAAGAAAAATAAAACAATCTTTCAGGTATTTTATGAACAAACATTTTAAACTGACCTTTTGCAACTACTTTACAGGTTTCTTGAAAGCAAATTTGGATTTTTACGTAGTATTTCATATCTTTTCTTCACAATAGGCAAAACAGGTGATACAAGATGGCCTGCTTAGTATTTTTGGAATGGGGAAAAAGAGTGTCTATGTTATTTGCTTATAAAAATCCTGTCATGGATTAAATTCATTGTGGATAAGGGTCCTCATATAACTTGTAAAATAAAGAGCAAAGTGTAGTCTAGTTTGGGTATTTGGTAATAGCACCGTTGATTGGTACCTCAATTTGATAAAGTTGATGTTTTGTTCCCAGGTTGAATTCTTTGCTGGATCACTGAATGGTTTACATATATGAATGAGTTATCAAGTTTCAATTATGTTTTTCAGGTGGATCAATGCAACTTTCAGCTGTAGTTCAATAAGTGTTGGTAGTCAAAGAATGTGTCCTCATTTGTAAATCAGCCCAAATGAATTTTAATTTAAGTTAAAAACAACAGAAAAACTAAGCATGGCATTGCTTCAATGCAATGATGCATATGGAAACACTTTTAGTATATTTTACACATAATTTTTTATTAACCCCTAAATTATTGATATTCCCTGCCAGAAATCGAATCTAGCAAATGTAACACAGTATCTCAACTCAAAATAAAATTCCATTAACTTCAGTGGTATTGAGAACAATAGAATTAAAGAATTGGAAGGGACTATTTAAGATACTAAGTTTAACTGCCAAATAAGAACATATAGCAAGTTATACAGATGAGTTGGAATTTGGAATTCCAACTACCAAACTGCCATACTAGAGGAGGAGTCTGAGAGATGTCCTTTCATTTGTTTGGAGAACCCCAATTTAAGGAAGTCTGGAGTATAAAATTGCCAGCCAGAAGTAATATATACTGTAGGCACTTTGATTTCTACTCCATGTACCTTCCTGGAGATCTGTCAGTTCCTATTAACTACATGTGAAAGTAATATTCTTCTTCAGAGATAAAGCAGTTTAATTATCAAATACTGGAAATCAAGTGATTTCTTTATAACGTTTGGCCCTGGAGAAGCAGAATAATGAAGTATGAGTATCATAACACTCAAATTAAACCTGATATAGAAAATAACACCAATTCCAGAGCACACTGCAAGAGATGAAACCACTCCATTGCCTTTAATATCAAATCCTCAATTATAATGGAGAATGCCTCCAATCTGGCCTATCCATTCTTGCTTTGTCATGTCAGCATGGGAAGTGGTTTCCAGGGAGAAGTAACCTTTCCAATTATCACCCATCACATTAATGCTTCAGATTCGAGAAGTGACAGCTTGCATATCTTCTTATCCTGAATGTCCAAACAAAAGGTCAATTTTGCAGATTATATAAACAGGAGGGTCTGTTGTTTTCAAGAAGTCCCTTATTAAAAATAAATATCCAGTAATTCTGCTGGCTGTGCGCTCTGCATTAAATACAGTTTGAAGTTATGACAGCTGTTCCTCTCAAAAGAGTGCACGTTCTCACCTTGTGAAGCAGTTACATTTTGTTCTTTAAAAGGCAGAACCACTTACTGATGGGCTTGCTTGCATGCATTCAGTTCTACTGTCACTGGAGGGATTATGCATTGCCCTTAAAAAGTACAATCTGAGAATTTGATCCCCTTTCTGAATAACTGTTAAACTTCCATTTGAATTCTACTTTTCTACCACAGTGATGATGGTAATTTTTTTAAACAAGCTATTTCCAAGTTTTTCACTGGCTCCTTAGACTAGAAACAATCCCTATTCACGATCACTCATGCCCTAGTCACCTTCTGTCTTGACTATTGCAATATGCTGTACATGAGGCTGCCCTTGAAAAGCATCTGGAAGCTCCGGTTGGTGCAATATGCAACGGACCACATGGTTTTGTGCAGACCTCAGTGTGCAAATGTCATCTCTCCTGCAGGAGTTGCATGGGTTACAGATTAGCTTCCAGGTGCAATTCAAAGTGCTGACCTTTAAAGCCTTTTTTGGCTTGAGACCAGGTTATCTGAGAGACTTACCAGTCACATCCACTTGATCCACTAGAGTGAGGAGGCAAGGAAGTGGCGGGCCTCATCCTCTAAGGAAATACATCTGGCAGCACCCAGAAGAAGGGCCTTCTCTATGGTGGCTCCCTCCCTCTGGAACATCATCCCTCCAGAAATTAGACCACTCCCCCAATATAACATTCTTTCAGAAGGCCCTAAAAATCTGGTGCTGCCAGTGGGCCTGAGCTGGATGGAGCCTATTAAATGGCTGGTATGGGTGTGTGGTCAAGATGGGAATTATTATTTTATTATTTTTCTTTTTTATAATTTTCTTATAATTTCATAATTTTTTTAAAAAGTTGTATTTTTATTTCCTGTAAGCCACCCTGAATCACCATGAATGAGTAGGCAGCAGTATAAATTTTCCAAATAAATAAATAAATTTCTACACTGGGATAATTAGTTTAGTTGCTGCAGGCTTAACATTATTATTTCCAGCAGAAGTCATGGTGAACAAATATTGTACAACACTCATCGGCAATTTTGGTTTTGTTACAGTCAGAAGCTGACATCTACTGACCCCCTATTGGCTAGTTAATTACAAGTTTAAACTACATCTCCTACTCTGGTTTCTCTTCAGATCCTATAAATCTTTCACCTTTTACAGCACTGATTCTAATAGCTACTGTTCTCAATTTCCAACCACTCTAGCCATGAGGTATTTTCAAACAACCATTATTCTTAATGGGCAATAAAGGAGTTGAACTGAAACCACTATAAATGACCTGAGCAATATATATGTTTGCATTGTACAACTGCAAATCAAAGCTCAAACAATGTACTTTCCTGCCACACTTTGGATATAAGGTCCATAATTTACTTCATTGCAGCTCAGCCTAAGATGTTAGGCGTGGACTTTCACTGGTCTGTCCTTTAAAAAATTATTTGTTTCGCCATAAAAAGAAATAACTGCATAATGCTTTGGTCAGAGCAGTGAAGTTCAAGATGCACATTTGGTTACAACTGCTGGGGATTGTGCCTCAGTAATATCTAGAGGGCAGCCTTCTCTTTCTGAACAATCTTGTATAAGTGTACATTCCAGGTTAACTTGATCTTGTTATTTAATTGATGTATACAGATAGGATTTAAAGTCCTATTCTTGGCAAAAGCTGTGTCTTTCTTCTTTATTTCCGTTGTGTCTGTGCAGGTATGGACACGTAATCACCTGCCATGACTAGTGCAGGAAATACAATTAAACTGATTGGGTAATGGCATGGTAGGCACCCCTTATATAAGGGTTGCCCACCAGCTGTTACAGCAGTTGAGTGTTGCTATACTTACAAAATAAACTTGTGTTGCGGATCCTTGGCTTTGGGTCTTCATTCTGGCAAGATCTAACAACTGGCGATGAAGGTGAGATTGCCGGAATAAAACAGCCTCGGATCGCCGAAAGCCAGCTGATTGGAGCCAGCTGATCAGAGCCCCACAGGAGCTGTGGGAGCCAGCCCCAATCGATGAGGCAGTGTCACTGAGCCAGCTGAGTGGAGCCACGGGAGCCAGCACCCGATTGCAGAAGGCAGCATTGCTGAAGGAGAGCCAGCATTGCTGACTGGGAGCCATCACCGGATCACCGCAGGAGGCAGCGGGAGCCTCTAGGAAGTCTTCGCTGAGTTGGATAGGTCTGCTGGCTCAGAGCCATCACCGCAGGAGGTGTTGGGGGACCATGAGAGATAGTCTGGTCAGGCACCATCACCAGATCACCACAGGAGATGCAGGACAGCATCCAACAGCTGAATCACCTGCAGAAAGATGGCAAACATTCAAAGGTTCACCCCTTTTGATGCCAAAATGGAAACATGGGACTCTTATTTGGTGCAATTTGACTGCAACTTAGAAGCAAATGACTTTACCAACATCACCGACAACCAAAAAAGGGCAATATTCCTTAGCAATTGTGGCAGAGAGGTCTTCGAAATGGCTCACACAATCATCACTCCAGACCCCCTGCTGACAGCCCCATGGACCATGTTAATGGAAAAGCAGTCCCAAGACTACGCCCCCAAACCTTCCTGCATTGCAAGGTGGCACACATTTTACTGAAGAAACCAAGTGGAGGGTGAGTCCATAAGCAGTTATATGTCCATGCTCCAAAACTCTGTCTTGTATTGTGATTTCTGTGACCTGGATGAGGCCCTCCAAGACTGGTTAGTGAGCGGCATGAGGTATATAAGACTACAAAAGTGCCTACTCACCAGGGCCACCCTAATGCTACAGGAAGCCTTAGACGAGGCTGTCGCCACAGAGTAGTCTGGCAGGTCTGCCGAAAAAATCCAAACATGAAAAACTAACAGTCTAAGAACTGCCAGGTGGTGCGCCATGGTCCATCGTGAGAAACTGAGGACATTGAGAGAGTTGAGGGTAAAGAAGACAATGAGGAAGACATTCATAGAATGAAAGCAGCAAACCCTCCCGCAAGACATTACTGAGAAGTAGAGCGGAAGGCATCCCAGTGCATGGGGTGTGAGGGAAACCGCCTGAGAGCAGCATGCCAACATAAGAACATGGTCTGCAGGCAATGTGGGAAAAAGGGACATTTAGCACATGTTTGCTGCGCAGCGTTTCCTGAAGCAAAGCCCATCAAAACCAAAAAAGGCAGCTCAGGCCATCCACACAGTGGCAAGCAAAGTCAAACAAAATGGAAGAGCAGGGAAGAGGACTATTTCACCATTCAAACAGACCCGCAACCCATAGAAATAGTTAGCTACGAATCTGAGAGTCTCCTACACAAAAAAATACATGTGACTGTTAACATCGAGGGGGCATCATGCAGAATGGAGGTAGACATGGGGTCAGCCACAACAATCATATCAACAGCCACACTAGAGGAGATCATGGAAAAGAAGAAGCAGCAGAAGCTCAAGACCAGCCATGTGAGGCTCAGGGACTACCAAGGAAACAACATTCCCAGGCAGTGGCCAATTCTTCATAAAGTATGGACAGTTTGTGGGATACCTACCATTTCTCATAGTCAAGGGATCCTTGCCTAGCCTCTTAGGACTGGACTGGTTTGCATCCCTGGGGCTGGGAGTCACAGGTATCCATGCAACAATTACACAAATAGCCAAGAACATAAAGAATAAAGAGTTCGCAAGCATGTTCGATTGCGCATTGGAGGAATACAACGGCAAACCAATATCATTCAGTCTAGACCCACAAGTGGCACTCATCAGATTGAAACCTAGGTGGGTGCCATTCGCACTGAAGTCCAAGATCAACAAGCAGCTGGACAAGTTAATCCAGCAGGGAGTACTACAACCAGTAGATCACGCATGGTGGGAGACCCCAATCATGACGCCTATGAAACCTGATGGGTCAATACAAATTCGTGTGGATTACAAATGCACAATAAACAAAGCACTACAGCAGAGCGCATATTCCGTCCTGGTGGTACAACACCTTCTACACTCCTTGGAAAGTGGCAAGATCTTCATGAAACTCAACCTCACCCAGGCTTACCAGTAACTCCCCATGGATGACGAGACAGCTGAGGCCTAGATGATTGTCACACACAGGGGGCTTTCCAGTGCAGATGATTGCAGTTTGGGGTGAATGTTGCCCCCGGACTTTTCCAAAGTCTAATGGAGAGGATGTTGCACTGAATCCCTGGAGTTGTCCCGTATTTTGATGATGCCCTGATCTTCGCAAACAAACTAGAACTATTTGAATGATTGCAGGTAGTACTCAAGAAGTTCCAATAGGTGGGGTTCAAGGTCAAAAAAGAAAAGTGCCTAGTAGCTGTGGTACAAGTAGAATTCCTTGGATACTTCATCAACACAGCCGGACTACACCCCACTAAGGAGAAGACATAGGCAATTAAAGCAGCCCCAAGGCCCATAAACAGAACGGAGCTCCAAGCATTCCTAGGGCTCCTAAACATCTACAGTGTCTTTCTCAAACAAAAAGCATCCATCGCAGAACCATTGCACTAGACAAGAAAACACCATGGGCCTGGGGCCAGAAGGAAGCAATGGCCTTCAAACACCTCAAGAACTTAATCACATCAGACAGTGTACTAGTACAGTTCAATGAGACCCTACCTTTAATACTGACATATGATGCCTCACCATACGGAGCCATCCTAAGCCACAAATTCCCAGATGGAAAGGAGGTGCCTATCACATTTTTTTCAAGAATGCTATCTGGGGCAGAGAGAACTCCAGCTCGACAAGGAGGTGTTAGCTGCTGTTGCAGGAATAAAAAGGGTCTGCGAGTATGTTTATGGGCAACAATTCAAGCATATAACAGACCACAAACTACTATTGGGCCTCCTTGCAGGAGGCCGCCAGACACCACAAGTCCTACCCCCATGCATGATTAGGTGGACAGAATTCCTAGAAGCCTATCAATATTAGCTCATACACTGCCCAGGCACAAGTATAAGCCACGTAGATGTGCTTAGCAGATGCTCATTGTCTAAACAAGTGGAAGACCCAGCACCAATAACGACAGTACTGCTAGTAGAGACACTGCAAACAGGACTGACCACGGCCACTGAAGTAGCCAGGAAGTCTAAGGAAGATCCAACAATAATAAAGGTACTAAAGTGGGTGTGGAGGGGGTGGCCAAAGGAACCAACAAGCACAGAATTTAAGCAATTCAAAGTGAGGCAACATGAATTATCCATACAGAAAGGTTGCCTACTGTGGGGGAGTCGCATAGTGATACCCCAGAAACTAAGAGAATTGTTGCTGCAGATGCTACATGAAGGCCACATTGGGATTGTCCAGGTGAAGGCATTAGCTCGCAGTTACCTGCGGTGGCCATCTCTGTACAAAGACATCAAACAGTGGGTGGCCTGCTGCAAGCCCTGCTAAGAGACATGACCATCACCTCCCGTCACACTGCCAAGAGAATGGGAGCCTCCTTGGAGCCCATTGTCCAGGATACACATTGATTTCGCTGGACCAGTATATGTAAAATTCTTCTTAATCATCGTTGATGCATACACAAAGTGACTAGAAGTAGCTGTCATGAGCACAACAATGACAGACGCCACCACCAATATGCTAACATCGTCTGTTCACAACCCATGGCCTGCCAGACATGTTGGTCTCTGACAACGGGCCACAGTTCATAGCAAGGCCATTCAAGATATTCCTGGTGAATAGAGGCATCTGCCATGCAGTCACCACTCCATTTCACCCGACAGGAAATGGACAAATAGAGAGGATGGTGCGCAGAGAAAAGCAGGCCCTCTCAAGAATGGGGCAAGGGAATATACAAGAGAAACTAGAGAAATACTTACTAACTCAGCATGTCACCCCACGCATGGCTATGGGCAGGAGCCCAGTGGAGCTATTAATGGGAAGAAGACTGAGAACACACCTGGATAGAGTACGCTTCGACTATGGGACAGACAAGGTCAGAAGATTTCAGCAGGGTGAAAGGGCATACGTAAAGAACTATGCTGGAAAATCCATTTGGGTATTCAGCCACATTTTGGAAGTCACGGGCCCCCAGTTGTATTGTGTGGAACTTGGCGATGGTAAGGTGTGGCACAGACACATCGACCAGCTGTGGAGAGACCCCGAGCAACAGGTTGAGAGTGAGTTGGAGGACACCGAATCACAGGGGGATAAGGACAGGGACATACCTGGAAAAGCAAGCGCAGTGCCCGAGGGGACACTTGACATGAACGCCCCACTGGCGGGAATCCAGAGAGAGACATCCAACAACCCTGAAACAAGACAAGGCAACACCAATGAGAGGGATAAGCAATCCCAGAATCCAGGTGGATCAGAGGTTGGCTCAGGACCTCAAATGACCTGCATACTTAAGAGACTATGACTGTAGCTGACAATAATTAATAATTAAACTGATTGGGTAATTTCCATTATATATTTTATATAATAAAGAATTAACATTATAGCGGTAGTCTGAGAATTTTAGAAATATATATATATATATTAGAAAATAAATATTAAACAAGCCCATCAGGAACAATGATACTTGTTGGGGAGACAGGACTCACTTACCATAGTGGTGGATGCAGAAGGCCTCAAGAGAGACAACATGACATAATACCTCCAGCGAAAATTGTATACCATGATACCATGGTCTCAAGGATTACATGTACTGTAGCCAGTGGCGGATTAAGGCTCACTGGTGCCCTAAGCACTATAAATCTTAGTGCCCCCCTCCTTTGTACATACTGTACAAACAAAGCCATATTCTCAACTTTCTGGTGCCACCTTTGGGCCTGGTGCCCTAAGAATGTGCTTAGTCTGCTTAACAGTTAATACACCACTGACTGTAGCTTCATTTACTTTGATTAAAATTAATGCCACAGTTCAAATTTTCTGGATCACATTTCTAAAGTTCAAAAAAAAAACACCCTGCAAACAGATGCATACTGCTATTACTTTGTAATTGTATTTCTAACTTGTCTGTATATGTTTTTGCACTGTATACTGTATTTATAAAGACACAAGGGTCTTTGGCTTATACTTATGGATTGACATAGCACAATCAAAGCCTCCTTACTGAGTACAGAATTTATTTGGAAGCAGAATGATGCTTGCTTGTTTCAACAAGAGCAAGCAAGATATGTTTTTACTGCTTAATCCCGCAGAAACAACACAGTCCTTTGGAATGATTCTCCATAATATATTTTTTCTGGCATAAGTAAAAACATGCACACACAATACACTTGACTTTCAGAACTCAGGCTATAAGTCATGGAGACAGAATTGTTGCTGGTAAACAGCAAAAGGCCGGAACAAAAATAATAGAAAGAAAACAAAAACGGATTCCTATCAGGCCAATTAAACAGTACTTGGTGAAGAAATAGAGCTCGTCACAAAATGTATTTTAAGTTCCAGATAATATTACTCCAGTAGTATTTCTACTACTAGAAAAATATTGCATTTCAGTATGATACACAGAAATATTTTATACAATACCATTAAATATATTCCAACACAAACCATATAGATTTATTATATTAAGCAATATACTGATTTTTTTTAAAAACTACCCCAATATATACATAAATATTTAAGAGCTGATCTATACAGTAAAAGACTTACAAAAACTTTGGATAATAATTTCCACTTGTAACCTGACTTGACTATTGTGATCAGTATATAGCCAAGTCTCAGGCAGAATGATATCACAAGCAATTTCAAGTGATTCAAAGATCCCATTTTAATATTTTACTTCATCTTCTACCTCCCTCTTTTCATTGTTTTTAAAGATACATTGAAGTTCTTTGGGGAAAATGAAAGAGCTGTTTCCCAGCTCTCAATGCAAATACAAGAAAATCTGGAAGAATTGCAGTAATACAGCTAAGAGCTACACAGCATTCACCAGAGTAACACAACAATGACATTACGTACTTGCATCTCAATTTCAATAAATTCATGATGATATTGAAGTCATGGTGTATAGCTCATCACTTACTTGCTGCCAGTGAAAAAGCCAGTTTACCCAAAACCTCCTTAAACTTGATCAACCTACAGCATATGATTGGGAAGTTCCAGGTTTTATTTACATTTAGGATGTCTGTGTCTGCCTTCTAAAAAGGTTCAAGTGAAGTTAAAGAAACATTTTTTATTAATGTAATTTTAAAAATGTAATAAAAATGTAAGAGAAAACACACAAAAGTAACAAGTAAATACAATAGAAATAAAAAAAAAATCTGTCAACAATAGAAATAAAAAAAAATCTGTCAACTCTTTATTAAAATTCCTAACAAAACAAGGTCTCTTTAATAAGAAGTCAACATTCAAATCAAAGTTCAAAGTCAATCTTGCAATGAACTATGAGCATTAAAATGTCAATTCTTTTCACAGGGTTTTATAACAATTATTATGATAACTTGAATTTCTTTGTTCCAAAAATATTACATAAATAGTGAGAATATAGCCACTTACGTGGATAGACTCTATACAACTTACTTCTGAATTAGACATATAAATGAATTCATGATAATTTATTAGTTGACCTGCTTAAGAATCATTAGATTCTTAATTAGATTCTTAAATATAGAATTTTCTATATATTCATTTTAAAAATAGGAAACCTAAGGTTATTCACAATGTTATAGATCATAGAATGTTGGGAAAAACACAAATAAAAGACGCAGAATATTTTAATACTAACCACAAAATTTCTATCTATGCAATATTAAGTGTGGGGGGGATTAAATGTAGGTCTCTAATTTCAGCTGACAGTAATGGTAGTGGTTTTTTTTTTAGAGAGAGAAAAAGGTATTTGAATGGTATTTGTATATTTTGAGGATGTCTTATGGAAACCAACTAGGAAAAAACAAACTTCTATCCACACAGAAGAAGGGCTATAATGTACATTAATACTGGAAAACTTTCAAAAGAATTTAGACTTCCAAATCTTTTCAGTTTTACTCATCTGAAGGGGCCCTTGCAAACAAACATGAATTACATGCAAGATTGTGTAAGCCTAACTTCCAGATGCAAAGGCAGCAAGGTGAATCATCCTGTTCAATTACCTACCTACTCGTGGAACTCCACTCATGGTGGAAAAAAACAAACCTTGGAACTACCTGAGGTGGAGGGAGAGAGATAGAGGGATATTCAGCAAAACATTGAATGTGGGGAAAGGGATAAATTTTTCCATCTAGTATTATAACTCAAATGTGTTCCAGAAGATCCTTTTAAAGAGGATTTTGCCAAACTTAGAGAAGGTAAAAGTTATTTTGCAAGGCCTATTTTGAGAGTTAGGTGAGAGTTCTTGATTGGGAAATTCAATAAATGGGATTTTTCCTATAATTCACTGGTACATTTCTGTAGTCTTTCCAATCTCTGTTGTATGTGTGTATGTTTCAGAATTCCTCCCAGCCAGGATGGAGGACTTCAGACTTTGGTTCTATGGAGGGTTTTGCTCCATAGGATCAAAGTCAACAAATTAGCATGTTTATTCTTTTGATATTCAATAATTCTGTCAGACATTTTAATTCAACCATCCAAATCTATGAGTCAATCACTTAGTTTTATATCCATCAACTCTTATGCACAATTGCCATAATCGATAAAGTCCATTGGTATGCTTGGTCATTCAGACATTTAATGTCTTTTAAGTTATTTAGTGGCCAGTGGTTTTCCCCTTTTATAATGGCTGCAAGTTATAAAAGGTTGCCTTATCATGTCAGAAACTGAAGGAAATGGAAACTAGATAGGAATTCTCTTCTTCTGTCCATGATGTATTATGAAGGCATTGAATTTGGCAGTTACCATTCATTACAGGTAATTCTCAATTTATGAGCACAACTGAACCCAAAATTTATGGTACTAACCAAAACAGTTGTTAAGTGAATTTTGCCCCATTTTATCTTTCTTGCCACAGTTGATAAGTGAATCACTGTAGTTATAAAGTTATTGACACAGTTGTTAAATGAATCAGGCTTCCCACTGACTTTGCTTGTCAGAAGGTTGGAAACAGTTGATCACATGACCCACAGGACATTGCAATCATCATAAATATGAATCAGATGCCAAGTGTCTGAATTTTGAACACATGGCCATGGAGATTCTGCATGTCATAAATGCGAAAAACGATCATAAATCGTTTTCTTCAGTGCCCTTATAATTTATACATTGTAAATGAACTGTCATAAGTTGAAGACTACCTGTATAAGGAGAAAAAAATATTTTTGCAAGGTTCAGTTTGGATGGTTTGCCTTGACTAAAATTTAAGAAGGGGAGAGAAGGGGAACATAAAATCTTATAGATGAAGAAAAGGGTTGTAATCTATAAAGTCACGAGCCCTAGAATGGAATCTTTCCAGTTGCTTTCTTTGGCATTAGAAAATCAAACAAAAACAACCCTTCAACATGTCTAAGGGGTGGGCATGTTGCACTTTCACCCTCCAGAGTAGCCCCCCAAATCGCTACCTGAGCTTGGAACGATGAGTAGGTTTTTTTTTTAATGTTTTGTTTAACCTCTCAAGTTGCTTGCCGGCTGCTATTGGTGGGCGTTTTCCGAAAGGGAAGGTCTCTCTGGAAGGAGCGGCTGGGGATGCTACCCCCTGTCACATGATGGAAATTTCCACTCTTTGACTCTATCAAAAAGGAGGAACGAAAAGAAAGGAGGGCGAGGTGGAGGGTGTCTGAATACATTTCCTTCCCCGGAGCAGTAGCAATTTCTGATCCGAAGGGTCTCTCGTAACCAGAAGCGCCTGCCAACCTCCTGGCAAGTAGCGGGAAAGCTCTCCTGAAGGGGGCCTTGAAGCTCACCCCAAAGCCGCTGCCTTTTGCCACCAGAATTACAGCGCTCGCCCAGGTAAGAAAAGCGATCTTCCGAGCGGCAGGTATTCCCCTCGGCATATCGGGCCACCTGCAGCTGCGCGTCATTGGGAGAACACAGCGCTGGCTTTTCCTTTTTCAAATCATCCCGCCAGGGAGGTTGGCTGAGACGGATGGCAGCTACGTCGATAGCAAACGGGGGGAGGTGGTGATGCGCGGGAGACGAAAAGGTGCCTCGCTGCCCCCTATCCTATCCCCCCACCACCACCTCCCAACGCGAAGGATCTGACTGCACGCCGTCGGAGAGATCCGGCCAAACTTATCGTTCCGGGGAAGCGTTGCAGCCGATCTGGAAAGGCAGACCGGGAGGGTGGAAAGAAAGTGGTGGGACATGAGAGAGACAAGTGGTGGGTAGAGAGAGACAATACAGTGAGAGAGGGGCAGAGTGACAGAACAGCGTGCAGGACGGCCAAAGCAAGGAACTATGCCACGGTGACAGGCAACTCGGGGCTGATTAGTATCAAGAAAATATGATTAAACGCGCTACGTGGTGCATTGAACCGCTGTAAAGGTTCGGCTGGATACCGTCCTGTGTAGTTCCGACTAACGCTAGAAAGCTTCCTTCAGATCTCGCTCGTGGCTTAAGTGTGAGCAACGGGTGAGCAACAGCCCGAGTTCAACCTCGAGGAGCTGGTTGCAGCGGACTGACATGCAGGAAAACAAATCCGCACTGCTTTTTGATTTTTTTTTTCCCCGAAGTGAGAAGGCCCCAAAAGGCAGAGGCCATTCAGCAGGCGTGACTGAGTCAGTTCGCTCTTGTCAAGACGCCACTTTTCAGGCGTGCTTGGTCTCCAAGCCTCAGAGTCACGGGCACTGCTAGATATTCTGGGAGCCGAACACATCTGCTTGTGAGGAGGGATCACCAGAAGGTTCCAGGAACTGCGGATAAGCTATGGGTGCGACAGCGCTCCAAGCCAGACTGGGGTGAATGGCTGGGTATTAAGGAACACCTTGGCTCGTGGTGGCGACTGGACAGGCCAGCGGCCTATCCTCGCCTCTTCCTTGTTTCCGTTAGAAAAGGGCTCTAGGGCTGACTGGGCTGAGGGCAGCTGTCAAAAGTATCTTCCTCAGCACGGAGCTACAAAGTGTCCCACCTTAAGACCGCGATGGGGTCAGGCACTAGGAATGGTGGGTCAGGTTGGAGGAGTGGGAGTCTCTCCCTAGTCCACCAGGTTGCCTGAGAGGGCTTCTCCCTTTAGGGAGCAATAGGGAGCAATGGGTCTTTTGCTCTTCATCATCATCGGTGGCCATTCTTGGATTCAATATATGTGGGTTGCTTCTCAGCCTGAGGAAGAATGGCGGGAAGACAAGGCATTGGGTCTTAAACCTTGAGTTGCCATGACCTCCAAATGTGAATAGATTTGTGTGGCCCCCGGTGTTTTCATTGGGGTTTGAATTTGGAAAATATAGCTTATACAACACACACACACACACACACACACACTTTATTAGATTTAAACAACAAAACAAAACTCTAATTTTTAATAGGATGAGCTTGCTTACTTTTGCATAGTTCTTATAATCCAACTTCTATTTCTGAGACATGTATAACTTCCTCATTTGTTTTGGAATTATTTTTACTCTTTACAGCTGGATCACCTATAAATCCTAACTGCTATCCTTCTCACTAGGCTGAGCAAGACTGGGTTCTGAGAGCAGTCTAGGTTTGCAAAAAGCTAGCTGTGAGGCTTGAGTATGGAAAGTAGGAGTCTTGCCAGAACTTGCTGTGAACTTTGGACAATTGTCTCCATTTGTCCATTTGCGCAGGGATGAGGGAACAAGTTCTAGAGGTGATCCTGCTTTGTGTGAGCAAGACATCCCCAATTGTAATCTTTTCAAACTTCCTTGTGTCCTCAAGGTGGTGGTGGTCATGATCCACAATCCAAGAATATCTGACCAAGACATTGTTATGCGAGAGGAAACAATACTCCAATAACAGGAAATTATTTCTTAGTGTTCTACCTTTCAAGAGAATTCCAGCCAGAGACTTCAGCAAGGCATTCAACAAAGTAGACCACAACGTACCACTTGGTAAGCTAGAAAAACGTGGGATAGATAACATCACAGCCAGATGGATTCATAACTGGCTGACAAAACATACTCAATGAACTAGCTTGCCCTCAGAAGTTGTGGGAGCACCATCACTTGAGACTTTCAAGAAGAGATTGGACTGCCATTTGTCAGAAATGGTGTAGGGTCTCCCGCTTGGGTGGGGGGTTGGACTAGATGACCTACAAGGTACCTTCCAACTCTGATTATCTGTTTTTTTTTCTAAGTCTATATCTACACGGAGGGAACTGGCTGACAAAACATACTTAATGGGTCTACATCTACATGGAGGGAAGTAAGCAGTGAGGTACCACAAGGTTCCACCTTAGGCCCAGTACTCTTCAATACCTTCATAAACTACTTAGATGAGGGAATAGAAGGGGATCTCGTCATGCCTTGTTGGAGTCTGATTCTGAGGGGGAGATTGAGCAGCTGACAAGGAGTGGGAGTGTGGTTCCGGTGGCTGTGGAAGAAACTGGGGAAGGGCACAGTTTGGCTGGGCATTCAGAGGAAGACCCAGAGCCACCTCCTCTTCATCCTAGGGCATGCAGGGAGGAACAGAGAAGGGAGCAGCATGGCTTATGGGAGAGAAAAAGGCCCTGATCCCTTTCATTAGTTACAGCTGGGAGAACAGGATGTAAGAAGGGTGTTTGCACACAGCACCACACCAAAGCATGCATTGTCTTTGTCGAGGCTTACCTGGGTTTTGGCATCCTCCCAACTGTGTATGCTTTGTTATCTTTTGGAAGTCTGCAATTTATTATCCTGGTCTGTTGTGTTAATTACTTCAGCATGGTTTGTGTTGGTTTTTTTATTTCTACTTTATCTGTACTTTGGGTTCGGACTGCATTTCTTCCCTTTGTAGACTGCATTTCTTCCCTTTGTAGACTGTTTTTGGAAGAGTTTGATTTCCAGCCAAGGATAACTGGACATTGGGGGCCAGGTTGGAGGTATTAAAGGGAATTTATCTACTTTTGTGACTTTGTTATTTTTGAATCACACCCTGGGTCATCACAGATTTTATCAAATTTGCGGATGATACTAAGCTGGCAGGAATAGCTATAACCCTAGATCAGTGGTTTCCAACCAATGGTCCTCAGCCCACTGGTGGTCCATGAGAAAATTTTGCTGGTCCACAAAGAAATGGCACCCCCAGAGCACCCCCCCAAATCAATTAATCCAGGCTGCACAGGAACACAAGGTTGTGCTGCCCACGTGGTCTGCAGCAGAATACCCTCTTTCCCCCCCCGTGAGAATGGAGCTCAAAAGCAGGTTAGGAATGTGGCTGCCTTGGAGGGGGTGTGGTGTGTGTGAGGGACCTCTGGTGTGTGTGAGTGTGTGTGAGAGAGGGGGGGAGAGAGAGAATATCATCACCAGCCCTCCGAGTTAGATCAGATCTCTCTCTTTCACCACCCCTCACCAATATCAGCAAGCCACCATCAGTCAAAATTCATATTAGCAGTCCGTGGGATTTAAAATTATGAGTTTGGTGGTCCCTGAGGTCCAAAAGGTTGGCGACCCCTGTCCTAGATGATAGGCTCTAGATCCAGATGGATCTTGACAGACTTGAACACTGGGCCTTATCTAACAAAATGAAATTCAATGTAGAGAAAAGTAAAGTCCTACTCTTAGGCAAGAAAAACCAAAAGTACATATATAGCCTGGGTGAAACCAGGCTTAATAGCAGTAACTGTGTGAGGAATCTTGGAGTCTTAGTGGACAACCAGTTAAATATGAGTGAGCAGTGTGCGGCGGCAGCCAAAAAAGCCAATGTAATCCTAAATTGCATTAACAGGGGGATACAATCAAGATCAAGTGACCACACCTAGAATACTGCATTCAGTTTTGGTCACCACAATATAAAAAGGATTTTGAGCCTCTAGAAAAAATGCAGAGAAGAGCAACCAAAATGATTATGGGCCTAGAGGCTAAAACATATGATGAACGGTTGCAAGTCTAGGGAAGAGAAGGACCAGGGGAGACATGATAGCAGTCTTCCAGTATTTGAGGGGCTGCCACAGAGAGGAGGGGGTCAAGTATTTTCTGAGGCACCTGAAGGCCAGACAAGGCATAATGGATGGAAGCTGATCAAGGAGAGATTCAAAGTAAGGAGAAATTTTCTGGCAGTGAGAATAATCAACCATTGGAACAACTTGCCTTCGAAAGTAGTGGGAGCTTCATCAATGGAGGCTTACAAGAAGAGATTAAACTGCCATTTATAAGAAATTGGTGGGAGGTTGGACTAGATAACTTACAAAGTCCCTTCCAATTCCGTTAATCTGTAATTTAATCTGTAATTAATTAATGGCAAAAGTTTTTAGCATTTTTTGAAGCCCATATGATGAAACCTGCATATGAAAAGAAGGTTTTTTCCAGTAGGTAAACTACCTGTTACCTAGGGAAAATTTGCAACTCTGAGTTAAATGTATACGTGCATGGATTAGAATATGACTTTTCAGAAGGCACAGATTTCAGTTACCAGATCAATCAGAATAAATGAAAGGTATAGTGATAACTGTAGATATATGGACACACGTATGTACAAAATAAATCCCAGAAACTTTTTTTCTGAAACGCCTAGAATGTCAATGGAAACTGGCCATAAATTGTTATTTTCTTGTAGCAGTGTATGATAGATGATGGATTGACTGGCAATGTGAAAGTGATAGAGGTACCTCAAATGTTCAGGCATGTTTCTTCAGAAGGTTCGCTGTTTCTTAGGAGCAGTATGACAACTATGTGATGCAAAGGTTGCCATGGTGAGTTCACATATTTTAATGCTATACCCAAGTAAACAGCCACTTAGTGCTGTTATATTCACTAACGCTGTTGGCATTCCTATCACCATTTCACTGTCTACCTTGTTTTGACAGAATCCTGGTTTCTGGAAGGTCCAAGCAAAAGTATGAGGGCTGCAATAATAGGAAATAAGCAAAGCAAAATGTTCTTAGGTGACATTATTTCAAAGATGTAATTCCTATGCAACAGTTTTAGCATCTTGCATTGGAGGGCAACAGGTTCTCAAGTGGAACCAGTTCACTCAATACTGTTCATAGCCTCAGTCTTGTTTCAAGCCAATTTTGAGACTATTGTCTATGGCTCAATAAGTAGGTTATAATTTCACCTGTCTGTACTTATATACATTTTTGAAATTTGATTCAAGTGTTTTAGGCCCTTTTTTCATTTGTTATATATGAGTGTTTTTCACCCTCCTTCCCCATTCCAAACAATATTAGGGAGGGGGATCGACATAATCAAGGGAACATTCAGAAAGCCCAGTTCTCCTGTTTCTGTTGTTATAGGTCAAACTCACTATATAATGGAACTGAGTAGTATTAGGGAAAGGAGGAAAAGAGAGGGGCTGCTTTAATTCTTTTTTTAAAAAAAAAATGAAAATTGCATATTTTCTATTGCTGCTATGAAATATCTCCAAAACCAAAAGCATTGCATCAGAACCAATCTAAATAAGGAATGGCAAAGCATGGTCATTACAGATACATATCTTCATCCTACGCAAAAAACTCACAGGGTTATTCTAAAAACTGCTGTTTCAGAGGGGTTCTGGGGTGGGGATGAAAGTTGACTCAACTCCTGAGTTGAAGGTATGTGGGTTTGATGCAGCAGCATTAACTTCCCAGCAACTCTGATTAATAATGACCACATGTCAATCAATTAGAATAGACCTGGAAGGGACCTTGGAGGTCTTTTAGTTCAACCCCCTGCTCAAGCAAGATATCCTATATCGTATTAGACAGGTGGCTATCCAGTCTTTTCTTTAAAACCTTCAGTAATGAAGCACCTATAGCTTCTGAAGGCCAAGCTGTTCTACTGGTTAATTGTTTTCACTGTTAGGAAATTTCTCCTTAATTCCAGGTTGTTTCTCTCCTTGATTAGTTTCCATCCATTGTTTCTTGTCTTGCCTTTGGAAAATAAATTGACCCCCTCTTCTTTGTGGCATCCCCTCAAATACTGGATTGCTGCTATCGTGTAACCCTTCTTTACACTTTTTTCAAAGTCTCAACAACTTTTTTGTAATGTGACCAAAATTGAATGTAATATTCCAGGTGTGTTCTTCCTAAGGATTTATAAAGCGGTTCTAATCCTACATGTGATTATGATTCTACAGCTATATACTGTTGTTCGTTTTGCTATTTTCTTTTGGATGGTTATTCTCTTAATCCTATTACTTAAGCCAGTATTTCTCAATCTTGGCAACTTCATGATGTTTGGACTTAGAATCCCAGAATTCTCCATGATAGCTGGGAAATTCTGGGAATCAAAGTCCACACATCTTAAACGTTCAGAAACACTAGCTCAAACCATTTAAAATCTTTAACCAGAGAGACATAAAAACCTAACTGGAAGAAATCTGATTTTATGGGGTGAATTAAAGGGATGTCCAGAGACATCAATCTTCTTTTTGTCATACTGTCTCTCACAATGAACTCTGAGTTGGGGTGAGGAGAGGCTGAACATTCTTCCCCTACAGAGTAATGATGGGAAGCAAGAACAAGGAGTCACTACTTTCATATCATCCCAGAAAATAAAGTGAATTCTTCTTCAGAGTAAGAAACATAGTATCTGTATAAAGTTTACATGTTTGATGCATATGAATAAGAATATTCTTTATAATTCAATTATGTAATTCATTTTAGCACAGTGAATAAGATTGTTGCTAGATGGTTTGATAAAGTTAAAAGGAAAAAATAAACCTAACTGATATAGAAATTTGTCTTGTGCCCTAAAAGAGGATGTTGTATGATAGTCTTCAAACAGAGAGCTCTGCTATAAATAATTCATGATGATTTTAGAATAATAATACAGACTTCTTTGTCTGTAGTAGTTCCCTTAATTTGTGGTATTTATCACAATTTCCTGTACAAAGTCATAGTTTGCTTGTATTATACAAATTCTTCCAATTCTCTTATTCTAAGTTTTAAATTTTACAAATTCTCTCCCAGTAATAATTATGTTGAAAGTATGGAAAACAATCATTCAATGCTGAAAATATATACTTGAATTTTTATTTCAATAAAATGTTTTCATTTCCAAAACTTTGACACACTAGGAGGTGAGTTACACAATAGGATACTTAACTGAAAAGTAATGGTTATTTTCAACCTCCGATTAAAGCCATTGCATTAATGTTCTTTAAAGAAAAGATAGCATTTTCTATAAATTAATTGTAATTTTTTTGGATTTGTGAATGTTCTGAGCCATTTAAAAGCAATCTCTGAATGTCTCAATTTTTTCTCTGACAACAACAGAATGTGTTCATTTTTCATATATGATATACAAATGGTCTTCCATAATATATAGATATACCTTTTTCAAGTTAGTTCTATACCATTTGACATTATCATTCTAAGAGTATATAATCATATTCATATGGCATACTTAAGCAAAAATAAGTTTCAGGTTACCATAGTTTTCCTTCATAAATCACTAATACAATTACTAGTGAAAAGTTCCAAGATATTAGTACATCTTCTTTTAAGAAAGCCACATAAAATATCAAACTATTGCTATTTTTTCACTCATATGAAATAGACATTACATTTCTTTGCATTTAGAAATACATAGCATTCTAAATTAGAATTACCAAATTCACAGGCATATTTCAGGTCTGCAGAATATACATCGGGATATTCATAAGTTGAATCAATATTAATGATGGAAAAAGCAACAAATAACAGATGTAAAATGGACCTTCTGAAGATGGAGTAAATTATCTAAACCCAGACAGAAATTGGTATCAAATTTATGGAGTCCTTAGTGGTATCTATTTTTGGTTATTTGTTTGGTTGTGTTATTGATTGTGGGATTTACTGTTTATATGGAGTAGCTTGCCAAGCCAGTGTTGGTATAGAATAGATTATGGTTTTATCCTTGGTAGTTTCTTGATTAGGATATTATTTTCTGTTTTATTATTTGTCTGGTGTTAATCTCTACTTATCTAGGTGTTGGTTGGTGAAGATATGTTCTGATCTTATTGCCTCCTTCTTAGTTTTTTTATTATCTCCTTTAAATATTGTGTAAATATGATTTATCGCTCTGCTCCTCTTGATGGCTAATTTGTCTAAAGGCCAAACTTCGAGGAATCTTTGATATTCTGGGTTGCTGCAATGCATTTGTACTTATCCGAATAATGTTCTTACACAGCTCCCTGTTTTAGAGGCTGGGATGTTACTTTGGTAATGAAGCTAAGGTTGGTTATTGTGGTTGTTTTTCTATACACTTGCATTTCTGTTTTCCTGTTGTTTGCCCTACTGCTGAGGATATCCAGGATGGGTAGTGTATTGTTGTTTTCTTCTTCCCTGGTGAATTTCATTCCTTTGAAGATGTTTATTGAAGAGAGATGAATGTGAAGACACATGAATTGTTGATTGAAGACACTTGAAACAATGCTCTATGAGCGAGCTAGTTAAATAATTTGAAAATATTTTCTTCTACAGTCCTTTTCAATATTCTCATTTCATTGCCTCTTGGCGATAAAAGCACTTAACATGCCTGAAATTATTATCACAACTCAATAGGTAGATATATGGAGCAGTCTCTTTGTACAGCAGGTTGCTCTTTTGCTTCATAAGTTGGTGATTCCACTGTCAGAAGCATATTAAAACAATAAACAAAAAACCAAGAGACAAATATGAGATATTGAAAAACAAATGGATAATGCAGTATAAGTTCAAAGGGAAATGTAATTCACTTACTATGGTATTTTACCTTCTACTGATAATGTTAATTTATCTCGTAGAGGGATTTGGGGGAGCATATGAGATATGCCCCTCCCCATACTTTACATACACACACAAAGATCTACTCTAGTGCTTCAACATGTTTAAACAGTCCTTTTGAGAAATTATTCAGGAACAAATATGTGCCATTGCAGTAGGAAGTTGCACTTGTGGTTCAGACTAAACAAACATCTGCTGCAAAGTCTCATAGTGGGGTTGTTTCCTTAGATACTTTTTAAGGGGTCATGGACATAATTTTGCAAATTGTGTTTTTGAGGTTTACAAACTGCTAATCAGTGCTATCACAAAATTACACAAAAAAAATCATAAACAACTTTCTAAAATGGGAAACAGTTGATTCCTTCAAAGCTAGTATGTGGCCAGAATATGGTTCGTAGTGATGTAAATGCAATATAGCTTCAAGAAATGAAATATATAATATATTAATAATTATTGCTAACTTCAGAAGATTTGGTTAATAATTGTAGAATGAATTTTCATAGCCATCCTTCCCATATGATTGTGATAAACAGCCTGTACTGAGCAAATATGATTTCTCAAAAATAGAAAATCTTTTCTATTAACTATTCAAGAAAAGTAAAGGAGAATTATGCTGAGGATGTCTCTCATGTGTTAGGAGTGAAACAATGCACTTTAATTTGCATGCAGTATAAAGTAATATTGCTAAGAAGTGTTTATTGGAAAAGCACTAAAAGGATAAGATGGGAGCTCATTAATGCAACTTTATTTTGATATGTGAAATGTGTTGCCAATTTTAAAAATGGCCTCTTTAAAAAAGATTTTTTGTTTCAGCCTGATAATAATAGCTACAATGTTCCTTGCTGTTCTGATTTCAAAAGTCTCTCTTTGAAATATGTTGGGTATGTTGTATGTCTTGATGAGCTGCATTTCAGAACTCCTGAGTGAACTTTTACCTGTTTTTCCCACTTTTCTGTAATATAGCGTTTCCACATTTCCTGTTTGCATCTACACAATACAGCATGGAAACAAATAACATAACATCCAGAGAAATTAAAATGCTGCAAAAGCTTCCTGTGTTTAATCAGGAATCCCTACTTTTGCCCTGTATGACATAAATTGTTCTGCCCTTACTGAAGCATTTGTCGAAAGAATTAATTTATCTTCTCATGGGTCTCTTTGATGAGGTGCTTGGGGGATATACGAGGATCCTTTTTTATTATTCCAGCAGCTTTGTGTTTATCTCAGGCATTGATGGAGAGGGCAAGAAGGGAAGTTGCAAAAAGTAGGTTCGTGCCACAATATAATACCCCTTACAAGTGGGATGTGATATCACAATACTCCATTTTAGTATTCCATATTTAAGAACAGATTAACTACATCAGCAGACTCATTGCCATTTTCAGGTAAACAAGCAAACCTTCTTGGTAGATTTCCACTTTTTAACCTTGAGAATGCTTCTGTGGAATTTAGCAGATTGTGCAAAACAATGAAATCCAGCAGGTCTGATTAGCACCTCCCCATAAACTTATTCCAGAATTTTCTGCAATCATTGGAACACAAAAGTCAGGCTTCCACAAACAGTTGCTCAGGTTATGCACTGGACAACCTACTATATCCGAGCTGGAGGCAGCAAAGCAGAAGGGGTCAGTGGTACTTTCTTAGCAAAAGAACAAAAAGGGAGTGATCTGCCCGCAGAAAGGAGGACACCTGTGTGACTTGGAAAGCAGCCATGGTTGGCTTGTTCCCAATCTGGGTGGTGGAGGCAGCAGCATGCACACAACCTCGCCACTTTTTCTAATTTACACAAAGGTGCTAGCAGCAGCTCTGACAGACATAAATGCAATGAAATGTCTGACAGACCCTAGGAAAATGGAGGAGCATTACAGGACAAAACAGGCCATTGCAGAAAAGATTATTAGTATAGAAATATGAGAAATAGAGTAACTCCAGCTTAATTGCACAAGGTATAAATTGAGCTGGAGAACTGCTTCAGTAGACTTTCAGTATTCTGTTACATTACCCTTCAAGTAATCAAGATTTTTCCAGAACTCTAAGTAGTTCTTATTTCCTACATTTGCCTGCCTCAAATGGTTTAACAATGGAGAATCAATGGTGCCCCAATTCATGCTGTGCTAAAATTTGTCTTGCTTTTACCCCTCAAAACTTTTCATCCATTATGAACCTTGCTTCTGTTTTTCATCACTGTTTCTTTCCAGCTTCACTTAGTGGCATCTTTGAATTGATTTTGTTGTTGAAAGAGACAGAAGATATTTTAAATTTCATCTTTAAATGTGAAATTGCATATGAGTCATTATGTCAAGTGTTTCAATGTGGGTATGCCGGTACAAAAGTTTTCACTAGAAGTTTTAAAATTTGTTATTAGACTGAAGGCAGCTTATTTCTGACCTGCTGTCTAGGAAGGATGAACCTCATCAAATTAGAGCTTCACTAAACTACAGTTGATTGCCTAACAAATACACTGCATTGCTTCATGAAGTTTACATCACTTTTTGAACTGATCGCTTTCTCTATCTCATGGCCAAAACCAAAGGTCATTCATTATGAATTATGGCTGTGAAAACGTACATTCTATGTCATGCTTTTTTTGTTTGTCCATCTCTTGGGATGTCATTTCTTAAAAGGCTAGCCCAGACTTTGGGTCACTGTGGGTTCATTTTCCCCATCCCTTTTACTGTAGAGAGATCATTATTTGTATCCTGAATATTGATTAAGGGCTGGATTCAGACTGCAGGAACAAGGGATCCCCAGCTGCTTAGCCATGAACCCTTTGGACGGGCAAATTAAAACCTTGTTATCTCTTGGCAACATGCAAACAAGCTAGATATTTTACTTACTGGATTACATTAGTAAGGACATGAATTAAGCATTAACTTTTTTCTCTCAGGCTTCACATTAATATAACATGTCAGTTTATGCTCAAGTGTCTCGAATCCTTCATCATTTACCTTTTAAGGAGAGGGAAGGTGGCTCTAGTTTTTTAACTAGATTACTTCCCCTTAATCTTTTAACTAGGCCAGTAGTTTGTACTTACTGATTGGCTTCATAGATCATGGGAAACTAATTTGATTTTGCATGTTTTGTTCAATTAATTATATCTCTCCGTTACTCTTTGTCTTCTACATTTTGAAACTGTTTGTGTAGTATGGAGAGCTTCCTCTATCTGTGGAACGTCTTAGCATGGTTGGATCCATTTGATTTAGTTGATCAAAAGTATATCAGCATTTTCAATTGATAGAGAAGACTCTCAAGATTGTCTTCTGCTCATGAAAGAAAATCAACAAAGACAATTAAGTATATCACAGTGATCCCACTCCTCTCCTTTTCATATGTGGAGAAAATACATGTTCAAAGGAACTAAAAAAGGCTCAAATTTACAAATTTGGAGATATCTGCAGGTAGCTTTCACATTTCTCCTTAAACTGATCTTCTCTGTTTACACCAGCTTCCCACTTACAATTAGGTTTTTTTTAAGGGTATGTTCAATTACTTGGCTCTCCTTAAACGTGTTATCATACCCTGTTTCTCCAACAATACGGCCTCCCCCAATAGGAAGTCCCAGCATGTTTTATGGGCATGAAATGAAATTAAGCCCCTCCCCCCAAATTAAGGCCTATATTAAAACATGCGAAATGGGGGGGAATGGTGGGGGGGGGCTTGCCGTTAGGAAGTACTTTTGTTGCACACCCGGATATGGTGCTGCCTGCGTTGACCCCAATACGAAGTGCCCCACCAACGCCGAGGTCAACATCCAAGCCGTCGCTACCTGCCCAAAGATGCAAGGGTGGGGGAATTAAGTCACCCGCAAAAAGACGGCCTAGCCATTTTTTCAGGGCTCAAAAAAAATAAGACCCGGCCTTATTATATGAGAAACACGGTAGTTGTTGATGAAATTGGTACAATATTCAGAGTGGGTTACAGAAATTAGAATTAACAACAGGCAACTCTATTTGCTAGTTGATATACAGTATGACCAGTAGTAAAGACACCAGGCTAGAAACGGGGAATTCTAGGCTTGCCTTTGGCACAAAGCAATCTGGCTGACCTTGAGCCAATTGCTTTATAACTCATCTATGTTATCAAGTAATCATTTCATTGTTTTTAAATTAAGATATTAAGAATTGCTACATTTGGACAGATAAATGACTGGTCTAATCTAGCAAGCTGCCCTCTCCAGTAAACACCTAAATGAAATAGGAAGATTTACACATAATAGCAAAGAAGACAGTAATCATTCTCACTCACATCTCATTAATATTCTCTTACTAAATGCCCATATTCATTGCCTTTACAGACAGAAATTCACTTGCTTTTTGTTATGATCCAACTTCCTTATGTTAATCTCTTTCCAGAGATATGTTATTAGAATCTACATTTTAGCAATATTTCTTAATACCTTCTGAATTACATGAAAAGTTCTTTGGAGGTATTTGCAGACACAGGCACTAGCTTTGTAGCTGGAAACAGAAACATCAAAATTAAGTGAATGCTTCCTTAAAATCATCTAGTTTTTAGTCAATATCCTCAAAAGTTTAATAGTTAGAAATTTACTTTTCCTTTAAAGTAATATTTAATGGGTTGTCAATAGTGTCCAGGTAACTTGATAAAAGTCTACATCAGGCTTTCTAACAGATGTGCATTTTGTACTATAGCCAAGTTTGAAAAGTAAATAGCTCCGTTAACAGTGATGTTTGCCCTGAACGTGCACTAAAACTTTTTCTATTCCATTTTTTTAAAAGTGACGCAAATCTGACAAAGGGAGGTGTTGAGTTAACTTCTTTGTTGATTGGCTTATCTAATATACTCCCATCTTCCTTTAAATCACAGTGCAACTGTGGAAGGTTTTAAATAGAGAATATCTGAAAGATAGGTACCATTTAAAAAAGAAACAAAAAAGAGAAAGAAAGAAAGAAAGAAAGAAAGAAAGAAAGAAAGAAAGAAAGAAAGAAAGAAAAGAAAAGAAAAGAAAAGAAAGAAAGAAGGGTAATTATCTAGTATTTCAGTTAAAGGTTCAAAACCTATTATGAATTTCTAACTAATATTTCAAAATTTGAAAAATCTTGTTTTCAACATTTATTCAGTAAATGTTCATGTTTACTATGGTTATTTCATTACCAAATATGGTTCAGCAGTAAGATTTGATTTTTCTTGAAGTTCATTGTAAATTTGATTTTAAATTTGGAAAGCCAATTTATCTGACTTTCTCTAAAAGATATATTTATCATGCATTATTACATTAATAATTAAATAATACATTATATGTATCATTATGCTAATTTTGAAAATATAGTGCTTCATAATTATTTTTTTAAATTTTATGTGTACTGTGATTGGCAAATTGAATGCCTGGTTTAACTTCTTCTGAAATGTAATTAAATTGGGTTTCTGAAAATATGTTGTAGATTCATAGTCTGAGAGCTCATATAACCAGAATTTGAGACAGATATTAACAAGCTTTCTGCATTGATGTAGATCAATGACCATCCATGAATTCATGGGAATACTCAAAGCAGATTTCTTCCCATAAGTAAAGCTCTTCTTATATTGTATCAATATTGAAAAAATGATGTCTCTGTGCCAGCCTATTGCCCATCTATGCCCGTCTATGTCTAACCTGTTATTCTGTTACTCTTCAGAAAGTGTAGCTATGGTGAAGATGATTTTGGCAACTAAATGTACTTGGATATTGCCAGATTGAGAGAGCCCCATAACACTAGCTGTTATAAGCTCAGGATACATATTTACATCACTTGCATGCTTGCTTTTTTGCAATAATACTACCAATGGCAAAAAAAAGCCCTGTGCAAATGTAGATAATATACAGATGTATTTGAAGTAAGGGTTGCACATTCCATCAAGATAGGCAAGATTATTATTTCACATATTGTGCATTCTGAGTTTATTTACCAGAAATCTCAGTGTGCATGTTGTACAAAGAAGCCCCAATTAATTTCAGTAAGTAAGGTTGACTTTTAAATAAATAAACCATGGTGGTAATTTAATCTCTTAAAATGTTCCCTGGAAGAAAAGCTGTTGAGTTGAGTAAGATTAACTGGAGAATGAAAAATTACATGATTTCATCTGTATTTGTATCATTAATTCAGTTCAACCAGTTCATTGGGTCCCTTCTATGGATTTTGACTCTTCCATAGTCAAGATAATGATTGTCTGGGTTATTTAACCTATGAGAAGCAGATGATTAATAAACAACCAAAACAGAAGGGTCTAAACATTCAGATTTAAATTCACATTTAAAATAAAGAATTTGATTTTACAAAGATTAAAGCAAATTAACATTCTTTTTCATGTTGGGTTAAACTAGAGTCAGCAAAATAAGCTAGTTACAGTCAACAGGTAGTGCCCAAGACAGGATACAAATCTTTATCCATGTTGAAACAAGGTGTTCAGAGTGATTGAAATGAATATTGGAACAAAGATGGAAATATAAAGGTATATAGACAGCTGATGGGCGTGCATCAAAACAGCTGCTTATATATGACAGGTATTATGAAAGTCAGTGTAGAATTCTAGAAGTTAGAATTTCAATTCAGTTGCATAAATGAAATTAATAATCAGAATAATCATGTGAAAAAGGAATATGAAATAGAATTTGTTTTGTTTTTGAAGTTTTTACTTAGAAGTGCTATTTAATTCTATGCTTACTACTAAGGAAGTAGGAATAGGTTTATATCTTTATTTTTAATGATAGTATACTGAGATAGATAGATAGATAGATAGAATGATAGATCCACACAGACAGACAGACAGATGTTGTCATTCTAGTTGCCAGAAAGCAGTGCCAATTATTATGTATATAACTAACGCAAGGAAGACAGTATAGAGCTTGTGTATCTTAGGAATCAGAATAAGTCTGCAATACAAGCCTAACTAAATTTTTCTGACCAGATGCCAGATTAAATTATCATTCTCAGTTACCAGACTGATCACAGAAAGAAATATACAGATCTATTATCTCAGGTAAGAAACCAAATTAGAAACTTGACATTCTTTTGAAACAAATTAAATTAAAGATTTTAAAAACTAGATTTGATGTCTATTTTTCCATACAGAATCTATTTTAATTTGTTATCATTCTGCTGGTAGCAAAAAACATTTCAATGTTTTAAGTGCATTCACTTCTCAGCATGCTCAATGCTATAAATAAGCTTATAAGCAACTTACTGTATCTAAATCTAATAAAGGTAGGCTTGAAAAATCTCCCAGTTGCTAATATTCCAGGTTAAAATATTGGGAAATAAATCAAATGACACTACAAATTTGAAAACAAAACAAAACCAGGAATTAGAAATATTAATGCTACTGACCTTTTTTCACATTAACTTTAAATTTTGCAGTGTTTAATCTTCACCTTTAATATTAATTATACCATCAATAAGTACTTATATATAAATAAATAAATTTGATTTAGTTGACTTTACTCCATATAAAGGTTTTAGTATATATATATATATATATATATAGACATCCTGCGATTTCTGAAATTTAAAATTACATTTAATGTACTTACTAAGCTTTCTTCAGCCTCTGCTGACATCGTCAGAGTATTAAGCTACCATTACAGAGATCTTTGCAGTCGGTAAATGTGCTTCAGGAACAGCATAGCCAGTTTATGGGCTGAAGGGAGGCCAGAGCAGGCAATGAAAATAAGCCTATTTGGAAAAAAGATCAATCACTGTCCAAATTACAGTGTTTCCTCCACTTTCTGGGAGTTCCACAATAAAGTCCATAGCTATCTCCTTCCAGGGTCATGATGGTTTGGCCACTTGTAACAATCCTGGGGGTTTCCTGGGTCTTCTTTTCATAACTGTGCATGTTGTGCAGCTTTCAATACCCTTTTCCATTTGTGGCCACCAAAATTGTCTTCACACCAGATGCCTTGTCTTTAGGAATCTAAAGTGGCCAGCTTGCTTGGAGTCCTGGATTCTTTGCAGGATTTGGACCCCAAGGGTACTGGAGACATACAATTTTGGACTTTTCCATGCCAATCTGGAGGTCAGGAGTTGTTTGTTGTCCCTGAACCAGGAGGTGGTTTGCAGCTCAGCCCTGAGCTTTTCAGTTAGTTTCTTCCCTTGGTTCGCTCAATTGCCTCTGAGTCTGTTGCCTTGTGGTGACTTCTGCTGCCTTCTGGAGGATGGGAATGATGGTGCTGACCACCTCTTCATGCTTATTATTGTACTGGGACATTCAGGACAAGGCATCCACTAGGAAGTTTTTCCCTCCTGGGATGCATTTCTGTGTGAAGTCAAATTGGTTAAAGTACTGAACCTATTTGGGAGAGAGGTTCCATCAGGTCCTAAGGGGCTCCAGATTTTTGTGGTCAATCCATACTTCAAATGGCACTTGGTTCCCTTTTAGGAAGTGTTGCAATGTTAAAAGTGCCCAAAGGACCATGAAAGCCTCTTTCTCCCACACTACCCACCTTTGTTCGATGTTGGTGAGTTTTCTAGAGGTATAGGCGCATGGTTAGAAGTTTCCCTCCTTGTTCTTCTGGAGGAGGACTGCCCCTATAGCTACATCGTATAGTACTGCAAGCTACTTCTGCAGCCAGCTGCCTACAATTTGGCAGTTCAAATCCCACCAGGCTCCAGGTTGACTCAGCCGTCCATCCTTCCAAGGTGGGTAAAATGAGGACCCAAATTGTTGGGGCAACATGCTGACTATGTAAACCACTTGGAGAGGGCTGTAAAGCATTATAAAGAGGTATATAAGTCTAAGAGCTATTGCTACATCACTGGCGTCTGCCTGAATGATAAATAGCTCCTCAGGGTTTGGCTGCTTTAGGACCAATTCCTCTGTGAATAGCCATTTGAGTTCTCAAATCCTCCTTGACACTCCACAGTCCACTCTAGCAGCAGGCTAGGCCATGGTTTGGCTCCCTTCCCCATTTTTAGTAGTTCGGTGATGGGTGGGGTTATTTTAGCAAAAGAGGGGATGAACTGCCAGTAGAAGTTTGTGAACTTCAAAAAGCTCTGTAGTTGCTTGCAGGTTTGAGGGGGTTGCCACTCCAGGATGGCATTGACTTTTCCCAGGTCCATTTCTGGGGGAGCACATGGGGGGTCACATGCGCAGGGGGCAGGGGTAGCATGGGGAGGTTGCACAGGCATGTGCAGGGGGGCACAGGGAGCATGGGGGTTGTGTGTGCATGTGCAGGGAGCAGGGGTGTGTGGGGGTCATGCACACATGCACAGGGGCAGGGGCAGGGGAAGCGCAGGGGGTCATGCATGCATTGCATTATGGGTGCAAGCATGCACATGCATGATGCGCACACACATTCAGCACATGATGACAAAAAGGTTAGCCATCACTGGTCTAGGCCAAAAAGGCCACTGCAGAAGAGTTGGGAGACGTCATGTTTGGTGCACCAGGCCATCAAGGTCTCCCGTCTTTCAACTGAGGGAGAGGAACTCTAGCTCAGATGGACCTTCAACCTGCCCCCTATGACAGCGATGCTATCATCTGACCCTTTGCCATCCCCTCAAAAATCATGGTGCCAAGCTCAGGAATTCAGGAAGAGGTGAATGCCCTAATAGACTCAGGTTGTACCAGGTGCCCAATTAGCCTACAGACGAGGCTGAAACTAGGGATCAGAGTGAGGAGACTGCCCCAAGCCATGAGGTTTGAGCAAGTTGATGGATCACTGATAGGAGGGTGCAACACACTTGAAACACACCTCATTTGTGGCTAGTGTGGCTAGAGATGGGCCAACATTGAGAGATCATCAGATTTGTAATTGTCCCGAAGATGACAGAGGCAGTGATCCTGGCACTGTCCTGGCTAGAAAAGTGGAACCCGACAATCTGGTGGGAAGAGGGAGGGGGAAAATGAGGCTAGGAAGATGCCCTCTCCCTCCTCAAGGCAGCCAAAAGGAGCAGCTGCCAGCACTGGGTGGGAACGGAAGGAAATGAGCTCCTTAAAGACACTTCAGAGCAACCACCAGGAGCCCAGCTAATCCCCAAAGAATACCAAGACCTAGCAGGGGTGTTTAGTGAGAAAAATGTGATGTGCTAACTCCTCACTGCCCCACTGACTTTGCCATAGAGATCCTACCAGGCGCAAAGTTCCCTAAACCAAAAATGTACTCCATGATCCCAAAGGAAATGAAGGAGCTAAGGGAGTACATAAACAAAAACCTAGCCAGAGACTTCATCCAACTGCCAAATCCTGGGTGGTTGCTCCCGTGCTGTTTAAGGAGAAAAAAAGATGGGATGATGAGACTGCATGGACTTCAGGGGCATAAATGGTGTGTGTGTGTTGAAAACATGTACCTCCTACCTCCATGATGGTGAACCTATGGCATGCATGCCAGAGGTGGCACACAGAGCCCTGTCTGTGGACATGCAAGCTGTTGTCCCAGCTCAGCTCCGCTGCGCATGCGCTCACATGCCTCCCATCTGCCATTTGGTCTTGGGTCTCTGCTGCTCATGTGCAGGGGGCGGGGCATGCATGAGGATGTGTGTGCATGCATGGGGATGTGTGGTGCATGTGCAAGGGCAGGGAGTATGCACAGGGGATGTATGGGTATTGCATTTTGGGGTTGTGTGCATGAGCTTTGGGCAGGTGCCAAAAAAGTTAACCATCACTTTCCTATCCCAATGAAAGACATGCTGTCCCATCTAGCAAAAGGGAAGATCTTCATCAAGCTAGACCTGAGGGATGAGGATCAAAGAGGGGAATGAGTGGAAGATTGCTTTTAACTGTCCACTGGGCAGCTTCCAATTCGAAGTAATTGCCAGTGTATAAGAATTCATGAATTGGAATAGACATGGTAATAGGTCAGCCAATGGTGAGTGTTTGGTGACCCAGTCAGCTCAGAGCCTGGGTGTGGCTTCGCTTGACTGATTTGTATATAAGAGTTGCTTTGTCCTTGCAATATTGCCTCTGTAATATATTGCTTCCGTGCTTATATAGCTTCTGTGATTTTGTATTTTGTCTTCTGAGTTCTGGTTCTGGCTTCTGTTGCATGGGTATTGTATACATGCATCATGATTTATATAAAGACGTTTCTTATATAAATGAATCCTGCTGAATTATTTACTTGTGTGCTGGTTGGATTGCTGCAAGCTCTTAACAGGTTATGGGCCCAGAGCACACCAAGCACACAGTAAGACTGAACTGTAATTAAGCTGAAGGACAGCCTGTGTTAAAAGGAAAAGAGAACAAAGCTGAAGGATTGCAGGATGGCTGTTGAGTTCAAGAAGAGCTCTCTGCCTCAATTGGGACAGAAGAATTATGTTGTTTGAGCTGCAAAAATAGAATCCTTCCTGAAGGCTAAAGAGCTCTGGGATATTGTTATCAATCTACCCCAGGCCCTATTAACAGCAAAAGATCAAAGGCAGCATGATAAGGCACTGGCCTACATCATCTCAACTTTAGAAGATGAATAATTCTTGAATGTAGCTGATTTAAAGACTGCAAATGAGGTTTGGCTGAAATAGAGAAGTATGTGTGAGTGTTTCAGCATGCAATATTGTGCAATTATTGAGACAATTATACAAAGCCAGGCTGCAGCCACAAGCAAGTGTGGAGCAGCATTTGTTGCACATGCAGACTTTATTTATTGAGTTGGAATAGTGTGGAATGCAAATTCCTGAATCTCAGAGGGTGCTGTTGGTGTTAAACAGTCTTAATGAAATGTGGGACATTGTTTCAGCTGTTTTTCAGTGCAAACCAGAACAGGACTCACAAATGGAAGCCCTTAAAACCTGTTTGCTTTCTGAAGAAAACAAGTGCTATTTTAGAAAAAACCACGAGAGAAATTCCTGAGGTGGGGGCCCAAGGAGCAGAGAGTAAAGCAACAGACAGGATGTCTGTAAAGACCAAAGTAAAAGAAAGACCAGATTATAGCCCAGCAAAGAATTTCTAAGAAGCTGTGTTTCATCTGTAGTGATAATAATTTGAAAAAGATTGTTTGCAAGGAAGAAAAACAACAGACAGACAAAAATTAGCTATTGTAATAGAAGAGACAAATGGTTAATTGACATTGGGGCTAGTCAAACAATTGTTAATTCAAAATTGTTTTTTTCAGAATGGATCCAGCTAGAGGAGATGCAGTAGCAAATGGCCAGAAGGCTAAAATCACTAGAAAAAGCAGTGTGCTGATTCCATGTCTGGAGAAAAAGTTTAGTAACATGTTTTGTGTGCATGAAATGGAGCATAATTTACTGAGTGTCTCTAATCTAGTCCACAAGAGGTTTGAGACAACATTTGTAAGTGAGAAGTGTCTCCTAAAAAGGAATGGAATTGTATGTGCACAGGACATAAAACAGGATAATCTTTATATGTCGCAGGGACAAAGGTTCAATGTGCCCAAACATTTGGAAATGTGGCACAACATGATTCATGTGTTCAGCTGTTGCATAGAAAGCTTGGCCATGCAAGCTTCAGAGTTTTGCAGAATACGCAACAATTTGCAGAAGGTTTAAACTTAAAGGGGTGTAAGGCATACTTGGACTATGCAGTATGTAAATCATCAAAGTTCAAGGCATTCCCAGTAAGCAAGAGTAGCACAAGACAGACAACAAGAGCTTTAGAACTGGTAAATGCAGATTTGGTTGGGCCAATGCAAACCAGTTTGGGAGAAGAAAAGTATGCACAGCAGGTTTGGGTTCTGCTATTTACTAAAGAGTAAAATAGAGGTGCTACAGAAATTTAAGCAACAGGTAAGATTCATAGAAAGGAGATATAAACAACAGGTATGTCAGCTGCAAACTCACAGCGGTTCAGAATTCATGTCAGCAAGTTTTCAACAGTGGTTGGGACAGTTAGGAATAAAACACAAATGCACAAATCTGTACAAAGCAGTTGAGAATGGTCCAGATTTGGGGCAGAAGCCACCTCGTAGGGGCACTGGAGTAAGGGGAGACTGCCAGCCGGGTAGAGGGGAGCCACATATCCCCTCCCTGGCCTGGAAAACACTCCCTCCTGAAGACCACTGAAGCGGTGGTCCAACATGGCCACCCTGAAGGGGAAGAGATTGCTGGAATAAGGAGGAGAGATGAAAAAGAGGACAGCATAGAAACCAGGAGAATTTTGACATAAGGTACCCTGGTTTTGAAATCTTTTAAAATTGTTATGAAAGTGGATTTAAATGGCGGACAAAGAAATTAAGAAAGAAAAATTCTGACAGATGAAGTGGCTTTGTACTAAAAAGGAAGAAGCCGGAAGAAGAAACTTGTCTTTGAAATAATTAAACATACAACCCTGACACCAAACAGGTTGTCAAGGTGGAAAATAAAATTTGAAAATTAATGTTTGGATTTACTGATATTGGAACTTTAAAACCTCTGAATGAGTGAAAAATGGGAGAAAAGGAAAAGAATTGACTTTAAACACAGTGAAGAGTGCCATCTAGTGGAGAAGGGGATTGTTTATAAATATCCCTTTCTATTCTAAAACTTGGATCCTTAAATCTACTTGATACAAAATATCTGGAATTAGGATGCTACAAAATAGGGACCTTGGAAAGTGAAAGTGAAATTTGAAAATAAAGGGAAATTGTGGAAGTGTTTGGTGTTTTTGAATTATAATTTTAATCAATGGATATTGAAAAGTGGAGCGAATCTGGAAATCTTTGGAAGAGGAGTCAATAAAACATTGGAAAACCTTTATAAACATTGTCTAAAGATGGCAAGAATGTTATTGGACCTTAAACTGGAACTTAAAAACATGAAAGACATGCTACAAAAAGAAGGCAAATCATTTGGTTTCGCATTGCAATTTCTGGAAATGAAGGTTTCAAAATACCAAAAGCAACAACAAGAAGAGAAATCAACACAAGAAGTAGCCATCTTAAATGAACACTTGAATCAATGGAAATTTAAGCAAAGAGGAATAGAAAGAGAATTAATAATAGGAGAGTCAACATTGTAATTAAAAGGGGGTTTATTCTAAAAACCAAACAAAAGAAAAGGAAACAGCAGGAAAGGACATTTCAGGGGGGAGTAATGGAAAAGAAGAGAGATAGAAATTGGAGTGATAGGGACTTCCGGTTTGTTCCTCTTCAGAGCAGAATCCACAATCGTGCACGGTTTCGCCCAAGCTCACTTACTGGAGGGTCCCGATCGAGACCAGAACCACCCTGGTGGGGTGGTGAAGAAGGGGGAAGTCACCTGGAGGGTCAAGGGTAGTCACTACTCCCCTCCCTGACAGGAAAATCCCTCCCAAAGGCAAGCTGCAGTGGTGGTCCTAAAATAGCCACCATGAAGACAAAGAACACTCCGGGAAACTAAGTTTTGTGCTGGAGCAGGGAAGTAGTGAGCAGAGTGTGAACCAGGCAAAGGACATCGCTTTTGAGGTACCCCGGTATTAAAATAAAGGGCTATCTTGTAGGGAAGTGTGTGGAAGAGGCGACCAGAGAAAGTGAGAAAGAAATTGGATCTTATAACACTTGGATTGGATTAATTTGGAGGAGAAAATTTAAAGGAAAATACTTTAACACAACAAAGGTTTAGAAATTAAACTGGATAATTATTGAATTTTGGGCACTTAAAGGGCATAATCAAATGCTGAAATTGAGTGTATTGAAAAGAAAAGAAATAATAGCTAATGATTGAAATTAGAGAAATTAGAGAAAGAAGAGGATTTTAACTATTAAAGAAGAGGAAAGAAAAGAAAAAAAGGAGAAGATACAATGGAGAAACTATTTGTTGATATAAGATTGGACTTACAAGAGAATAGAATACTTTTATTGGCCAAGTGCGATTGGACACACAAGAAATTTGTCTTAGTGTAAATACTCTCAGTATAAGTCAAGATTGAATTTGCAAAATATAAGGGACATGATAAAAATTAAACTTGAAATGCGTAATTATGTACAACAGAAATTAGAAATGGTGACTCAGCATACACAAGAACAAAATAAACCAGAGGGGGAGGAGTTCTATAAAGAAGAAGCCAACATTGAAGGACAAAATGAACAACAATTATTTAAGCGGGGGGGAAAGGAATTAGATTTAAAAATTTGTGTTCTGATGGGATGATAAAAGGGAGAATGGTTCAGAAAATGGATAAAGGGAGAGAAAAAAAGCAGAAAAAGGAAGGGCAAAAGAAAAATCAAAAGAGGGAGAGAGAAAAGTTTAATAACTGAAATGATAACTGGAGGGGAATAAGAATGGGAAAAAAGGGGAATGAAGAGAAAGGACCAGAAAACAAAGAGGAATAGGAAACAAACAAGGATGAAAAGCAAGTACATTGTCCAAAGAGTGAGAGATAATGGGTGAAAAAAAAAGAATAAGGAAGGAGATTCTGCAAGGTAATATGTTGTATTGTATAGGAATATATTGAAAATAGTATTTTATAATGTATAGATGTTTCATAAGGTGTTTGAGAAAATATTATGCGGAATCTGAGAAAAATACATGTGTGTGTGTTATATACTAGATAGGGAGATTGATATTAAGGTAGAATGAAGGTGGTTAGGTCGCATTATTTTTTTTTTTTAAACAAGTTTTATTGATTTTTCAAGACAAACAAAACATATAAAACCTCCTTTCCAAGAACTACCCATAAACTTCAACAAGACAAACAAAGCATTATTCTTTAAAACATGGTTCCACATTATCACACTTGAAGCAAAACATTGGAGAAAAAATAAAAAAACCTCCTTAGTTATCATTTATACATATCTTTTCCCAATTTCTCTCCCTTTAATTTCATTTCTCCAAGATTTTATTAATTTAGAATCAAACATAATCCACACACTAAACATAAAACATAAAACTTCTTTGAAAAGTGACTTGGCCCCAGGTTACATCTTTTTTGACAGACCTAAATCAAATTCATGCCCACCTTATATACCCTTCATATCTTATTAACCATTTTGTATTTTCTATATAACTTCTCCCATCTTTTCACTCTCTTAATTATATTTTATTTACTTCATCTTATTTCAAAGTCATTATACTTATGTCTTTTGTCTGTTCTTTAGTAAACATCTATGTATCTCTTCCCTTTAACCAAAAAATTTCCCCTGTAATCGCTTTTGAAGTATGACGCCTTCTCCTAACATAAAACTTAAAATAATACATAATTTCCATTCTGATTCTGCTTAGTACCTTCTACATATTAAATCTTAAAATGAAAGAATAACAAACTTATAGTATAATTAAATGTATAATTTCTATTCTAATTCTAGTTCTAATAAGTACATTGTTTTAGAATAGAAAAAATAAAATACTAAAGTTATAATAATATTAAAACACTAACAAATTAAACTTTAACTAAGCATTAATCATTTAACAGATCTCCTAATATTTAATCAAATATCAACATCCATCATTATTAAACATTAATATTTCATTAAATATTCCAATAAACTGTTCCAAATACAAATACTACAATACTATCTTATGCACTCTTGCAGAATCTTCTTTAATTATAAGCTATCTATCATCCTTCATCTCTAAAGAAAAAACTTTTTTTAAAAAAATCTTGTCCTAACCCGTGGCTTTTTTTTTCTTTTTCCCTCCCTTTCTTCTCCAATCTGGTCTTTTTGCCCCCTCCTCTCCTCTCCCCCTTTTTAAGTTTCCCTCTCTGTTGTAATTCTCTTTTCAATTGCTTTCTAACATTGTACCTTCTTTTCATCCTATTTTTCTTTTTCTTGGTTGTTTTATTAAATCTTAAATTCTCCTTTTCCCTTCCTTCCTTCCCATTTTCTTTCTTAATCAAACTTTTTAGTCCATTAAAGATGGCTTCTTCCTTTTCTTCTTCTTCTTCTCCTTCTCCTTCCTCCAGTGTTTGCTGGTACGTAGAAACCGCCATTTCTAAAAAGTGGAAGGCAGCTCCCAAAGAATCCTTGCCACTTTGTTGTCTTTCTTTTAATTTTTCATATTCCATTTTCAGTTCATCAATCGGTGGTACCATTATAAGTTTTTTTTTTTAAAAAAACAACAACAACAACCCAGATGCTTTCAATCTTGAAATAATTTCCAAATGTCAGAGTTATCAAACAATCCAAACAAGCAAAACTTTTTCCCTCTTCTTCTCTTTACAGTTTTTTCTCCAGAGGCAAAATCCCAGATATATTTTAAAAGCCGTATTTCCATTAACTAATGGTCTTGTAATCTGGTTAGGTCGCATTATTAACCAGAGGGACAATTATATTTACAGATAAGGATTGATAAAATGACAAATGTGACAGAAAAAAGTAATATGAGAAATGACAACAGAAATGAGATGAGAATTTTAGATAACATTGTAAAATAAGGTATGAGAATGTATTAATATAACATGAATTGGAATTGGGTAAGATAAACTTAATATTTAACAATAATAAGGATGATGCAATATGAAACTAAACAAATATAATGAACAGGTAACTATGGTCATGTTTATATTGAGATGTGAAACCTGGAACCACACTGCTTGCCAAATGAGAATTTTTTATTTTAAAAAATAAAATAAAAGCAGAGAGAAAATTGAATAATGGAATTATTAGGTATGTTTAACTGATATGGTGGTAGGCATTTGAAGAGAGTTTTGAAGGGTTGAAAATAAGCATGGAAGAATTATGAATTAATGTGAAATATATGCATTGAGAGATATGATTGATATTATTAATTTTGCCTATATTAAAATGTATGATATATTGATGCTACACTATTAATGTATTGTGCATATGCAGATTGAAATAAAAAAAATGGAAAAAAAAAGAAATTGGAATGATAAAAAAGGGCAAGAATGAAACAAGATTTGGAAAGAAAGGAATATGGCAAGCACATAACAATGAAATGGAATTGCTTAATTAAAAGGCACAGAGATAATGGCTGATTGAGAATTATGAAGAAGGGGCTTCTGCAAGAGTATTAGAACTAGTTTAAACTAATAAGAAATGATAGGATTGTTTAGAAAATAGTGAAATATAGATTATTAAAAGGGGAGATAGAGACTGATATTGTTTTGGTATTGCTGTGATTGCTTGCTTTTTTTCTATTTATGAGATGACATTAAGAGAGATAAATCAGAAGATATTAATAATATTAAATGAATTAATAAGCAATAACATAAGAAATGATAAACAGTGAAATATAGAGTACCAAGATGGGAGATGGGAATTTATATTGTTTTGCTATTGTAGTGATTGTTTGCTTCTTCTCCCTTTATGTTGTGAAATTAAGAGAGGTAATCAGAATAAAGATATCAATAATACTAAGTGAATTAATAAGTTGTGGCAAACAAAGTAGGAGTAATGTCAAAGGGGAAACAATATTAGTTCTTATGAAATGGTGGGATTAATTATGTTTGTTTTATCTATAAGTTTCAAATCTAGATATATTCTTAAGATAATGAGAAGGGAACTTGCAGATCCAGATTTAAAAGAGATATATGTAATGTAGTAATTACTAGAAAATTGTTATTGTGTCTTTTTCTTCTTTTTTAAAGTGTTAACTCAAAGTTAAATTATGGGAATCTTAAGGGGGATTAATTATGTGATATGTCTAACCACAGGGATGGCACCTTGGAATTGGCAAATAGGGGTGTTGTATTGTTGTTGTTATTTATTATTATTATTACTATGTTGAAAATTTGTGAATTGCTGGAATGATGAATTAATAGATGATTAAATTGCAGACCTGACACAATAAGAAGATAAAATATAATGAATATGAAGATATATAATGATGTATTAAGGATTTAAAGAAATAGATCAAGCAATGTATTGGAAAAATTATAAAATAAGATGGGAAAAGCTTGAAGATTAAAATTAAAGAAAATATATAAAGTAAGTTTAAGAAAAGATAAGTTAACAAATGTGAAAGATGAATATGAAATGTAAGTCAAGTTTGTAATGGAAATGTGTTAACCTGGAATCATTCTGTTCATTGAAAAAAGATTTTTTTTTCTTTCTCTAATATGTGAAAATTGAATACAATTTTTGCAAAAAAAAAAAAAAAAGGTGTTTGGAAGCAATGCTTGGTTGCATATTCCAAAAGCAATCAGTAGAAAAGGTCAACGAAAGGCTAGAAAGCTCAGGTTTAGAGGCTATGAGCCTGGCTCAAAGACTAATGGCTTTAGTGTTGGGAGCAAAAGAATAGTGATTTACAGGTCTATTAGTTTTGCAGAGCAAAATTGGAACAGAATTGATGCCAATTTTTGGAATGACCCACTTAGTGATGGTAACTCACTTAGCGATGGTGTCAGCGTTCAGGGAGGAGAAGTTGAAAAAGAACTAGAAAAGGAGTCAGGAGAAGATGATGACTCAGATATGAAGCCAGAGAGGGTTGAAACACAAGAGCAGTCAATGCCACGCAGGTCAGAATGATGGAAAAAGCAGATTCCACCTGATAGGTATTCTGCTAGTGAACTAAAGGTGTGTATGAGCCAAGGAACTATCAGGAAGCATTGGCATTACCCAAAATTGAACAAGTGAAATGGAAAGAAACCATGGACAAAGAAATGAAACCCATGGGTGAACAAAAAGTGTTCACATCCTATGACTTTGCTGCAAGGTTGCAAAGTCATAGGATGTAAATGGGTATACAAAAAGAAAGCACTACCCAACAATGAGGTACAATACAAGGCAAGATTAGTGGCACAAGGATTTTCACAGAGGAAAAATGTGCACTATGATGAGGTATTTGCACCAACAGTGAAGAGTGAAAGCATAAGGCTGGCACTAGCGTTGGCAGCGGCACATGGCCATAAAATTCGGCATTTTGACATGACCACAGCATTCTTCAATGCAGAATTAGAGGAAGAAATGTACATGTTTAAGCACCAGGGTATGAAAGTAAAAAGCCTAACACTGTGTATAAATTAAACAAGGCTATATATGGGCTGAAGCAGTCAGCCAGGAATTGGGATATCTGTTTAGATACACCATTGAAGGGTCTTGGGTTCAAGAGTTGCAAGGCTGATGGTTGCATATATCAGTAATGGCGAATCTTTTTGTTGTGATGTGCTGAAAGGTATTTCTGGAAGGCCCATTTTTCGGCCTCCCGAAGCTTCCCTCAAGCCTCCAGGAGGGCGAAAACTGCCTCAAATGGACCGAAAATCAGCTGGGAGGCATGCGCATGCACTGTGCACCTGCAGTTTGGCTGGGGCTCACATGCCCACACAAATGGCTCTGCGTGCCACCTGTGGCACATGTGCCAAAGGTTCCCCATCACAGGGGTAGACCCATGATGGCGAACCTGTGGCACACGTGCCAGAGGTGGCATGCAGAGCCCTCTCTGTGGGCATGTGCACCATTGCCAGCTGCTCTTCTGCTTTCTGGTGTGCACACCGGCCAGCTAGTCTTCAGGTTTTCAGTGCTCTGGCGCATGCATGTGTGCCAGCCATCTGGTCTTCAGTTTCCAGTGCTCCAACGCATGCAAAGACCAGCTGGCCAGCATACGCATGCACACTGGCCAGCTGGTCTTTAGTTTCTAGCACTCCAGTGCGCCTGCATGCTTGCACGCGCATTCTGGTTTGGGCACACGGTGCTGAAAAGGTTCACCATCACTGGCCTAGATGATGTGGCCGAGGTCGCTTTCAGCTGGGGTGTTGGAGCCAGGCTCAATGACCCTGCTAGCAACATCTGAAGTACTTGATGGGGGCTCAGGCTAGAGCAGAAGTGGGGGTTAGCAGGCAGCATGGCAACAGGTCAGTGATTGAACCAGCGACCATCTTGTGTCCACTTGGGCTTCAATTCAGGTGCACTTCTTGCACTGCTTGAGTTCAAAGTCCATCACTATGGCCATCTGGTACCAGTCATGGATTCGGTTGGGGACCCCTCAGTAAACATAGACCCATGGTTGTTCTTAGTCCAGGCCCTCCTTAAAGTAATACTAGACCAACAGTCAGTCTGGCCAGTCTCTCAGTTTTCCAGCCACTCTGTGAAACTCCCATACATACTCCTTTGCCGCTTGGCCCCTCTGCCTTAGGTCTCGGATTTCGGCTTCCACTTGCAAGACTTGGGACTCCTCCTCGAATCTGGGTCTCAACTTCCCCACAAAGGCTTTGACATTCCTCAACTCTGCCACATCTTTATTGTGGAGATTCATCACACACTCCACAGCTTCCCCCTCTAGGTTGGTGGTCATGGCATTCACCATCACCATGTCTGATGGCTAGGCTGAGCTGTAGCAGTCCAGGTGGGTCCACGCTTGGTTGAGGAAGAATGCCAATTTCTCTGGGTCAAATGTGGCCTTCACAGGTTTGCCTTTGATGGAGGAGGAGGAAGGGGTGCCTGGAGGAGTGGGTGCCCACAGACTGGAGAATCAACTGAGCCCTGCATAGTAAGGCTACGGTTGATACCTGTGCCATCCAGGAGGAGGCTAAGGTTGCCCTACTGGACTTGCTGCAGGCTGCTGCCTTGGAGTACTCTTCCTTCAGCTTGGACTCGCTGCCTCAGCTGGTTGGGTGGCAGGGTGGCTGCTCATGCATCAGGACTGAGCTTGGCCTCAGTGAGTCAGCAGCTGCTGAGCCAGTCAAGCCTCTGTCACCACAGGTAGTCTGACTCAGCGCATCGGCTCCACTTCTTAGATCTCTGTGCAGTCAAACCTCTCTCTCAGCTGCTCTATTGATGGGCTGTGAAAGGTGGTCAGGTACTTCCATTCCCTATGCTTGTTCCACTCAGTGGTTCCCTTCGCTTTCCCTCTCGGGACGAGAGCAGCTGGCAACTGAAGGAACCTCAGGGGAAATTCCACTTCAGCAGCCTTTGGCATCCGCTTGTGCCTCTACTTGGTAAAGGTCCTCGGTAGCTAGGGCTTCCTTCCACGTCACTGGCTTCTTAGTCCTTTCCGCATGAACCTTTGGCCTGGCCACCAGTGGGAGGACTGCCTCACTGGAGCAGCTATGGTGTGACTCCAACCAGGGCAGCACTAGGGTTAGTAGCTGCTTTCCCTGTCTTCTCCATCTACGATCTTCCCTGAGTCTTTCCCACCCTTCCAGTGCTGACGGGAGGATGGTCAGTGCTCAGGACCCAGGGTAGGTTTATGAGATCTGGTTTAATGTCAAGGCTCTGACCAAGCAGATCAGAACTCTGAGACTTGGCTCTTTCTCAAAGGTCGTATTTAATGAGTACATCATATCCATCTTACATTTAGAACATTTAATCTTCCTTCAGTCCTTCACTAATTTGCAGTCTTGTGTCATAAAAGGTCAAATTAGTAATACTTTTAGATATTTATGCAATCTTTCAATATGTGTGTACATGTTTGCACAATTTATTATGCTTAAACTCATCAAACTTTCATTACACTCATTATGGGATTTCTAAATGACTAAATCACTTTTTTCTATTTGTCTTTCAATTTGTTCCCACCCATTTTTTAGCACTTACTAAAATAATGTTTCCCTTTTATTTTTTAAAATAACTTCCAGAATAATAGTACACAGAGAGAAGTGAAACACTAGTAAGGCTTCTTCCTGAAGTTTGATAGGAATTCAAATATAAATTTTGGAGAAAGGGAGAATGTAAAATAATGTGAATTAATGTTGTTACTTAATAATGTACTTAATGTAATTACTTTAACTCCCCTTGATCTTATATTTTATTTTCGCAAGATTCATGTTATGGGCAATAATACTACTCAATGCTGTATTTACAATTGTCAATTTTTAATTCAAGTGTATTATCATTTCATTACAGTTTGTTATGTAATTGTGCAACTTTTAAATATTTTGTAAGAATTAAATCCTGACCCCAAATCAACCAGTGAGCTGTCAGAAGGGGGGTTTGGATCCAAATGTAGGCTGTGCATCTCAGCTTGAGAAGAAACTGTGGATAACATTTTTTCAAGTTTTATAGATTTTTTTTAAAGTATACATCAATATCAGTACATGAACAGTGTGGCCCCTGGGTACAATTCATTTTGATACAAACATCAATAATGATAATATAATAGTTGATATATTAATCAAACTTATATAATCCTAGTATTAATATACATGTTTTTAAAGTAGTTATTCAATATTTCAATATTCCATTTTAATGCCAATGATATTATAAGCATACATGGTAATACCATCTTTCAACCTCTGATCTTTTCCATCAAATTATTACTTGTATTCTGTTATATAAAAATTTTATCTGCTAATATCCCCCCTATTTCTTATTTCTACCTCTATTCTAACTTCTAATCAGGTCACCATCGCTAATCCTATGTTAGGATTAGCCATTGCTAATACACATGTATATATTAACACATAGCCCTTCATTATTTGGTTGTTCATTCAAGTACCAATCTTTCTATTATTTAAACATACCTAATAATACTATCTTTCAACCTCCAATCTTTTCATCTAGTTATTGCTTCATATAAAGGTGTGTATTCTTATTTCTACCTCTATTCAAATTTCTAATGAGGCTATCATTATATTAGAAAAAAGAATATATGTGTGTGTGCGTGTGTGTGTGTGTGTGTGTACACACACACACAAACACACACACACGCGCACACACATACACACACACACGCATATATATAAGCTCAATACCTGTGCTTCACTACGAAACTATGTGGTCATGCTTAGTTTTTGAGGAGAAAAATAAGCGGGAAAAATTCTACCTCTGCCTACCAGCATCCATCGGTATTCATCTGGCTAGCATCCTGTCAGTGTGTGAGAGAGTTGAGGGCTATTTTGAAACTGAAACTGAATCCAAAACACCTCTCCTCTGCTTGTGTTTTGCATTTGGGAAAGATTTCTTTTCAGGTGGGAAGGCGGAGTAGAACTCCTTAGCATCAGAGCATGTTAATAATAATATACAAAATACTAATGTTCTGATGGTCATTTCGAAAAATTCTTGCTTAGTGAGCACCTAGAAGCCAAGAAGAACATAAATTTCAAGTTTGTAGACTTTATGGTTCTGGAGATTTTGTGATGATGCATGAGTGGTATTTCATATATATATATGTTATGTCCCACCTTCCAAAATAAACAGATAAGGCTGAAAGCAGCAGTCCTCGCAAATAAAGGCAGCAAACAGGAATCTTCACTGATAACAGCTGTAGATAGCCTCCACAAGATAGTCCAAGTTAATAGTTCCAACGAAATAAATCCAAGTCCCGACAAGATATTTCAGGTTTAAATCCTCCAAGCCAAAATCTTCGGTTCTCCTTGCAAACAAACACTTTGTTCCGGACAAAGTGCAAAGTCATCTCTCTCCCTTTATAGAGCAGCAGCTAATTAGTCTAATTACTGATCTGCCCTCCTCCTGTGCTCCCGTTGGTTTCTTCTCGTAAGGAGACGCCTGCTTCAGACATCCACCCAGCAATCATCTAAATTATTATCTTCACCTGAAGTCTCCATAAGTTCCTCATTGTCAGCCGTTCCCGGCTGATAACGTGATTGAGAAGCAGAGGAGGTTGAAGGTTCAGGCCGGTCCTGCAAATCAAATGTGTCCTCATTCAAAACTGCAGGCAAAACTGTTAGGACTCCCCTTTGAAATTCAAACAGACAGAGCTCTTTGCAGTAACGTCCTCATTCAAAACTGCAGGCAAAACTGTTAGGACTCCCCTTTGAAATTCAAACAGACAGAGCTCTTTGCAGTAACGTGCTAATTAACTGGCTTGCCCATCAGATTAACGTTTCCTGGTTCTGACGTCAATCCACGATCTAACAGTCATCAGATTCAAAGTTCCTAACAGGATTGGTCCTTCCAATCACTATATATATATATATATATATATATATATATATATATATGTTCCTTTTTATCAATAATTTCTCATTCATTTTAATACTTCAATTCTTTTTGGCTTGCCTCCCATATTCTTCTCTTAAAACTTTATCAACATCTGTATCAGTGGTGGGATTCATTTTTTTTTTTACTACCGGTTCTATGGGCGTGGCTTACCTCTAATGATTTGAAATATCAGCACCATTTCTCTTGAAATCTCACTCATTTCCCCCTGATGGAGCATCTTGCCTTAATTTAATAGGTCCTACTCTTACTCAAGTCCAAAAACAATATATTCTAGTACAATGTTACTCCTTAGAAAGTTCAATAATTATAGTTCTTTACATCTCAGGATTATTAATCAATTCCTTTTAAGTAGTCCAGGAAGCTTCTGCAAATCAAAAGTCAATTTGCTTTACTTAAAAGTCTTCCTTATTTTCACAATAAAGTCTCCAGTAATCATAAAGTAACTAGTTATAGAACAGTAAGTGTCACCAGAGTCCTCCAAATGAATGTTGTTTATTTCTCTTATCAAAAAATTTTCTAAACTTGAAAGGGTCTGATATATTCCATTCACCAGTAGATTCACCAGCAGTGGTGGTATTCAAATAAAGTTGCTACCGATTCGATGGGCGTAGCTTGGTGGGCACGCTTTGCATACATGCACACTGCGTGCACGCGTGTGCCAAACATGCACTTTGCACAGGCACAGAGGCATTCTAACTCACCTCCTGCAAGCCTGCACGATGCCAGTTGCTGCAGCAGTTGCCACACGGCGCTATTCTGTGCTGCACAAAGCAGCTACGCTTCGAATTCTGGCCATAAAAGTGAGTATGGGAGGCCGGGCAGGCAGGTGAGCCAAACACAGAGCAGTGGAGAGAACCGGTTTGGTCTCCGCTGCTCATCGCCACTACCGGCTCTCCAGAACTGGGCAGAAATGGTCAAATGCCACCACTGATCACCAGTAATGTTGTTTCAAGTCTTGTAGATTTAATTAATCCAAATTTAGTTCAGTTTATGGAAGCAAAGTCAGCTATTCAAGTAGATTCAGGTAGATAGTCCAGCATTTTATACTGCCTTTCCAAAACAGTACCTGCCCAATTTAAAAGTCCAATTTTCTATGTTTTAAAAGGTCTTTATCTTTTCTCACCTTAGTTCTTTTCTTTCAGGTCTAGGATTTTTCTCTCTATGGTTGTTTGCCACTTTGAAAAATAGTTCTAAGAGTCTCATTTCCTGGATTTTCCTCTTTCTTTTTTTCTTTAAAGTTGGGGTCTAACTAAAAAGGAATCTTTTCACCCAGATGCAGTCACTGTTCATCTGCACTGCTCCTACACAGTTCTTTGTTTCCTTGGCTGACCCAGTTTCCTGTCAGCCATGATATCTGCCTTTTCTCTTCATTGAGGGAGCAGGAAGAAGCCCTGAGTCCAGTAGGAGAGTTGCTGCTCTTTGTGAACTGCAGGGCACCCCTCTTTTCTTCACCACCCCTACAGGGTGGCTTTAGCTCCTTTTGGAGCCCTCCAAAAGGGAGAACTTGGCATGGGAGCATGGAGATTGCTCTTCACATCTGATAGCACTGCAATGTCAGCCAGAAATCCTGGATAACATTTAAATTCATACACATTTTTCTATATTAAAATATTATTACATCCCTTTCCATTTCTCTAATTTGATGTTGGTGATTTTTTTTTGTATTCTGTTACAGAACTAAGTGTTTCAAGAATCAACATCTTGTGGATGCAGAACCTTTAAACCAAAGGCCCAGTTCTGTTGACACGAAATTGTTTCAGGGTGTTTGTGTGTGTTACTGGAAATCGCTGACTGCTCAGATGGATCGTCTGGAATTACAGAAAGTCAACACAGAACTTGATGAGGAGAGCAACAGTGGAGAAAGCACTGAAGACAATGATGCAGATATGGCTGATCCAGATAAAGCTACTATTAGCAGGTAGGAAGCAATGTAGTTGCAGAAAGTACAAGACCAAAACATGTTAGAAAAGTAATAGAATTTCACTGGAGGAAGTCAGATGATTAAATAATGGATATTGATGAAAATGAAAATGCCTGTTTCTACTTTTCCTGTAAAAGGCAGGAAACCTATATATAAAAACCTATATATAAAAAGAAATATGCAGGTTTGCTGCACAGTTTAACACTTATTCTTAGTGTAATGCACATTGTTTAATTTATTATAAATGTTTTCTCTGAGGATTCTCATTATTACTCTCAAACTGATCACATATATAAGTTAATATTTGAAGCCACAGGAACCAGTGCTCATTTTCAGATGACTGTCTTGCCTTGAAACCTGTTTAATAATTTGGACAGTACATTTGATTTTAAACAATTAAGCATTCTACTGCCGGAACTGTGTAATACAGGTAGTTTACAGGAAAAGTAGAAACAAGCATTTTCATTTTCATCAATATCCATTATTTAATTATTTACAACCATTCATTTAGCAACTGTTTAAAGTTAATCTGCACTGAAAAAAGTGACTTATGACTATTTACATTATTTACAACCATTCATTTAGCAATTGTTTAAAGTTAATCTGCACTGAAAAAAGTGACTTATGACCAATCTCACTCTTATCACTGTTGTAGCATCCTCGTGGTCAGGTCATCAAAATTTGGGCATTTGGCAACTGGCATGTATTTAGAATGGCTCAGCATCCTGAAGTCATGTAATCACCATTTCCAAAAAGCAGTAAATAAGTAAAGCATGTCAGGCACAAAGGATCAGGATTATACATCAAGCTGCAGTACAGATTTAGTCAAGCTTTCACACTAGAATCTGGTCAATTAATGGCCAGCACTAAATCTGCACTAAATAGCACTTATAGCAATAGCACTTAGACTTATATACCACTTCACAGTGCTTTTTGCAGCCGTCTCTAAGCGTTTATAGAGTCAGCATATTGCCCCCAACAATTTGGGTCCTCATTTTACCCATCTCGGAAGGAGTCAATCTTGAGCCTGGTGAGGCTCGAACTGCTGAATTGCTGGCAGCCAGTAGTCAGCAGAAGTAGCCTACAGTACTGTACTCTAACCACTGCACCACCATGGCTCTATAAGGGTCAAAGGAATTCAAGGGGCTGGACTTGAATCATTTATGACAATCTAAAGACTAAGCTGGTGGCATATTTAACTCTATCCCTTCACCTTTGCCTGCTCTTCTCCTACAAAGCCAGATTTGCTTAATAGCTGTGAGATTCAAATAACTGTGGCAAAAAGGTTGTGAAATCAGGCACTATTTTACTTAACAATCACCTTGTTTAACGATAAAAATTTGTGATCATAGGTTGAGAATTACATGTATTGCCTCCTTTTCCCAGTAGCTAATCTGTTTTTTTTGTTACAATTTATATTGTCCCCTTTACTGAGTCTTAAGACTAACAGCCTTAGTAATCAAAATGATTTATCTGGCACCAAGAAAGTTACATCTGTGCTGTCTGTTTATTTTACTTCTATCATGTTTCCATGTTATTTTATGTTGTTTAAAGTTGGCCAGAGCAATATAAAGTTACTTAATTTCATTTTATTTTCATTAAAAATCTTGTGCTTCCTTTTTCTCCCTTTCAGTCACTTGGTTGGTGATGATGCAGAAAGCCAGAAGTTTCTTGCTAACGGCTTCCTGGCTAAAAAGAAAATCGAAAGTTATACAGATGAATATGTAAGTATGTTAGCAACAGTTATATTGAAGGCCTGTCCCTGGAGAAGTGGTGCAATTAACACATCTTCATTGTGATTTTTTTTCCTCAACAGCATCCAGGAAATATTTCATTTGGTATTTCAGCATTTAATTTAAGCAACGCCATCATGGGCAGTGGTATCTTAGGGTTATCCTATGCCATGGCCAACACTGGAATTGTCCTTTTTATGTAAGTAGTAAGTTATGTTTTTTTTAAAAAAATGTAAGGAAAATTAGGAGTATCTGATTTTGAGCCATAAGGTCAATACATCATATTGCTAGTCTAGTCATAGGATAAAAGACTCATCCCTTATGTCTGTGGAGTTTCAGGCCATTATGGGCTCAAAGATGTTTTTTCAAGAGTCAACCGGACTTTTTGGTTTTTCTTTGAAGACGTTTCGTTTCTCATCCAAGAAATTTCTTCAGCTCTGACAGGATGGTGGGAATGGAAGGATTTATATCAGGGGTGGGTTTCAAAATTTTTAATGAAGTGTTCTCTGCCTGTTTGCTGGGTGGGCATCGCCATGGTGAGCATGGCCTAGTCGGCCTTTTGCATTATGGCGGGGGAGCATTTTTTCCCTCCCTGGGCTCCTGAGGCTTTCCTCAAGCCTCTGGGAGGGTGAAAATGGCCTCCCCGGGCTCCGGAGGCGCTCTCTAGAAGCCAGAAACGGGCCCATTTCCAGTCTTCCTGAACTTCCAGGAGGCCTGTTTTTCACCCTCCCCAAGCCTCTGTGTGCACCCCGCACTTACCTGCATCCAAAATGAGCTACATGGGGACTCCTGGGAGGGGTGGGGTGGGCAGGGCGGGGCCAGTCAGGAGTGAAATTTGGGGTTCTCCAAATGGCACAAAATATTAGCCAGGGGCTCTCCCAAACCTTTGTGAACCCCCAGCAGCCCACCCCTGATTTATACTCATTTGCATTCATTTAGAGAGTCATTGAAGTCACAGGGTCACCTGAGTGGTACAAATGGGTTTGGAGCCTTCTTGAAGCTGTTGAAAGGACTGTGTTTGTAAATAGGAGATATATGATGTTGTATCCCTCCCCCTCTATTGACAGCCCCTCTCTTGGTTGCTGAGCAGAAATCTTAACGTCTATGGAGTTTCTCAGTCGGGTCATGGTTGTCCCAAAGGTGTTTTTTCAAGAGTCAACTGGACTTTCTGTTTTGAATTTGAAGACGTTTTGGAAGCTTCATGGATGAGAAGTGAAACATCTTCAAAGAAAAAAAACAAAAAGTCCAGTTGACTCTTGAAAAAGCACCTTTGGGACTCATCCCTTCTGCAATTGGTTAATACTAAAGTATTACAAATCCACTTTTAAAGGGATAGGGAGAGAATATAGACAAGAAGCATTCTCATTTGATGAGAACTCTGTGTATTTTGTATACAGGAAAAATACAGAGCGCAAAAGAAGCTAACAGGAGAAACAATCCAAATCCTAATATAACCATGTTAGGAATTCTCTCACATTCTTAACATATGAGAAACAATAAGATAGTAATTTCCTGTATACAAACCTGGACCTGGCAGAATTCACTCACTTGATGTTGTGGCAAACAGCATGCATAATAGTAAAATCCAGTATCATTTCAGTCTTTGAGGCAAATCCAAACAATGCCTTATATACTTAACAATCTATATCTGTTGATCAATGGTAGCTTTCTCTGTTTTTCTCAAATGGAAAAAAGGGAGCCAAAAGTAAGTGATTTAGAACAGATATTGATATCCTATTAATTAGATAGCTTGCATGATAATGGGGCTGCAGGAGATTTTGCTCGAACTGAATAAACTCTCAGTCTGAAACTGTACCATGTAGATATAGATTTCTGTCCATCTAATATCTTAGTATGCCAAATGTTCTAGCAATGCTGACAGTAGTGACATACAGCTGACCTACACTATCTATACAGTGTATCCTTTGATGTACAACAGCAGATGTTTCTGAGCAAGCTTTAATTATAACTAGATCCATCAAGCAGGAGACAACTTTTAAATCATTCAGCAAATGATTCCAAATTCTTTCAATCTAGCATCATAATGTTTAATTTGGAAATGATTGAAATAACTGGATTTGATGACTGGTCTACCAATAAATACACTCAGCACACTCAGTGTTTAAGACTAAAAAATTGATGAAACAAATGTTCAACAACAGGATAATGAAGTTTTTAAAAATAAAATATTTTTTCAATCCTTTATTTAAAATTTAAAAATAATTGTTGCTTAATCTAGACTGGATTCTAGATTGAGACAGGGTTTAGACATGAGAGGGAAAAAGGGAAGTAGATGTAGTTTATCAATGATCTTATAACAGTAAAGGATAACTTTATCCATATTTATGTTAGCTTTCTTAGTTTGGATGATCCAATTCCTCCTCCCTTATACCATCAGCAGGCTGTAAAAAAACTTAGCACAAAGATTTTGACTTAAATCAAACAAGAATTCCCAATTATGTCTCCGCTAGACAACTATAACTTAATATCAGTTAATCAGGAATATAAGCAGGGATATTAACAAATATCCACATAGAGCCACTACGTCCATATCAACAAATCTGATGTTTTTTCTTATAGTGTTTTCTAAAAATGATAAAAGGGGATATATTTTTTAAAAATCCACAAATTTGATTTTAAAATGCTAAAATGTTTAACCCTAAAGTACTATATATTCTCAGGCATTGATTCATGTCTTCATCATATATCACTCTTTATTAAATAACAAATGTATTTTACATGAGCCTAGATTCAAATTAAATGCTGTATGAGTAGCTATAGCATCAAGTGAAGGACCAAACCATATATGTTTTAGAGTATATATAATTCTGTACAACATACAGTATTGTGAGATATAAGACTCCCAATAAATTTATACTCACATTTCAAAGACAAGTCTGGTGCACAATTTCAAAGTTTTATTGAAGAAAAGAAAAGTGGTTGAAAGCGTGGCCTCCAAGACCCTTCCCAAGTGGATTGAGTACAAGGAGAGCAAAATTCCATATTCAAACAATATATGCACAAAACACGCCATGCCTAAAAGACCCTCCCCACACCCCCTTATTTTCTACATTCTTAGATGAGCTAAACTATAGGCTTAAGGGTCAACATGACATTGTTTTCTGTGCCTTGGTGACTTATCTTGTTTCATTGCTGGGCTTTACCTTGGGAAGTTGTCCCTTATCTTAATTACTTGTTGCCTAACCCCAGGCAGATCTTCCCGTTTTCCAATAAGATTATAACAATGCATCATGTACTTGTAACTGAACACATTTTAAGTTTTAGGGTGGGGGTTTTGTATGTAACAGAAAGAGTAAAGAGGAAACTAATAGAAAGAGTCTATTATAAAAGAATAATTTATAGTACTTTTCTGTCAGTAAGAAGGCAAATGCTCTTACTACAGACTGGGCTTTTAAGAACACCTATGAACCTCATTGTGACTTTACCATTGCTTCCCTCAAATGTTCTTTCATCATTTCTAAAGCTACAATGGAACTCCTAAATTAAAGCCTCTATGTACATCTGAAAAGCCTTTATTTGCAATTGTTTTTTTTAAAATGGTATTTCCATATGTCTTTCAGAATCTTACTCTTCAGTGTAGCAGTAATGTCACTTTATTCAGTACATCTACTCTTGAAGACAGCCAAAGAAGGAGGTATGATTTACTTAATGTAGGGAGGGGGGCAATATTTTAAGTAAGCATATTCCAACTCATAGAATATCAGGCTCCCCACCCTGACATTCAATAATCACAACTATTTTTACTATACATTTTCATCAGTGCTATCATTCTACCCAGAAGATCCTCAAAATGACCATGTAGTGTTGCTAGCTTCGGAGACTGACAATGAGCATTTATCAGAAACTTCTTAAATGTATCATGTCAGTGATTCTCAACCTTTTCTTTCCCATGGACCCCCTTTAAATACCTTTTGTGCCACAGATGCCCCAAGACTTAACTCAAGATTTAAATCATAACGTTTCTTCAAGCTTTCATGGACTCCTATGATGATATTATAGTCCCCACAGTTTCCACAGACCATAGGTTGAGAACCACTGTATCTTGGGAATCAGATTCAGCCAAAATAATGTTCAGGTTTTATGTCCTTTCATTTCAAAATGGGGCAGGGGTCTGCATCCTGAGGATACTTTACCCAAAGTCTTCCTAAATCAGAGCCAGCATTGAATGGTAGCACAGTCACATTTTAGTCAAGTTTTACCTTTTCCTATTTTTACTGGGAACATGTTAAGTATGTACCTGTTTTAAATTAACCAGTGGGCTGTCATAAAGAGTCAAATCAAAATCAATGGATCAAATATTTTGTACTAAAATGTTCCATTTCCTGTTGGTCCTAGGCTCGCTAATATATGAAAAACTAGGTGAAAAGGCATTTGGATGGCCTGGGAAAATTGGTGCTTTTGTTTCTATCACAATGCAGAACATTGGAGGTAAGTTGGAAATACAGTTGAGAAGGTTTAAAATAAAAATGTTTTGTCCAACGATAAAAATTGGAAACAGTTGTCTGCTACTGATACCATTGTAATCTAGAGTTAGATTTAATAAAAATAAATTTCTTAACTGTATTGCCAAACATGGTATACAAGTAATATATATAATTTGAATAGCAGCTGAAAACTACTTTTAGAGTAAAGTAACACTTGATATGGAACAATTGAAAAATGACATTTAGAAATGTAAAAATGTTGCATTGTCCAAGTAGCATTTTTCTAACTGAAATTACTATTTTCTAATTTGGACTATTTATTATATTTGTATGTTGTTGCACTTGCTATAAGACATTCTGGATTTCTAGCAAATTATAGTATTCAACATGGATTGTGTGATTACAGAAAGTATTAATGTGTGGCAAACAAATGCTAATATTTGCATATGTTTTTAAATGCCTTTGGAGATCAGTTTTTTTTAAAAAAATATGACCATTTTGATCCTACTTGTTTAGGATCCCTGTCTTATAGGTACTTTTCAGTGGTGGCAACAACATCACACAAATGTCACAATATATAGTATACTTGTTTCCCAATGTCTTTATAAGTATGTAAACACCTAACAACATTGTTACACGTCTTAGCATTGTTTGTCCTCCCCAACGTGAAATTTAGATGAATAGCATTTCTATTTCACTGAAATCTTAATGAACTGAATCTTTTGTACGTCCCTTTTCAAGCATCCTATTCAACTAAAATAACCTGTTTGTCATTCACAGCAATGTCAAGCTACCTCTTTATTATTAAATATGAACTGCCAGAAGTAATCCGAGCATTTTTAGGACTTGAAGAGAATTCTGGGTATGTTTTTGCTTATGCTTACTTTTATATATTTATTTAAAACCATGTACTTATGAGATTAATTAATTCATATTTTATTTCATTAAACTAGAGAATGGTATCTGAATGGCAACTATCTTGTAATATTTGTGAGCATTGGAATTATTCTCCCCCTTTCATTACTAAAAAATTTAGGTAAGCAATTACTTATTCAAATATATAGTTTATTTTTAACTAATAATAAATTGTACTATCATTTCATTTTTCAAATAACTATACATTCCCTTATTATTTTTAAAGGTTATCTTGGTTATACAAGTGGATTTTCGATTACATGTATGGTATTCTTTCTCAGTGTGGTAAGTGTTTATACCAAATGTAGAGGAAATGTGCACAATCTTTACATCAGCCTTCTCTAATTGATCTCCAGATGGTATTGGAACTAGAAGTTCCAGACATCTAATTCCCACAACACTGCCAAACTATTTAGTAAGGCTGTATTATTATTATTATTATTCTCATCTTTCCTATTACCTATTTCCTTTTCTACTTATGACTATAACTTTGTTGCAGGAGTGGAATTCAAAAAATTTTACTACTGGTTCTGTGGGCATGGCTTGGTGGCCATGTGATTGGGTGGGTGTGCTGGGTGGTCATGTGATTGGGTGGGCATGGCCAACTTGATGTCACTCACATCATGGGGTGCCTTGCCTGGCCTCTCTTCATCTCAAAGAAATACAATTTCCCTCTCTATTTATTTACTACTACTGAACATCCAAAATACACTACTTAATCCTATGTATATATGCCATACAAATTACATAGTATAGTGTATGTATAGGCACACAAAAAGATACATTATCTACTATATATACTGTATGTGTATGGAGAGAGAGAGAGAGAGAGAGAGAGAGAGCTCTTCTAAAACTATACATATTCAACTTCACTGCATTTGGAAAAACACACCCAGAACCCACTTTCTGCCACACATTTAACTATAACTTCTGTACATTAGAACATTGCACACGCCTTCAGATTTACTTCCCTAGCCTGCACATGACTGTTAGACCCAGGGGATGTCATGGATTGAGTAAAATGTGGTGAAACTCACTGAACAATACTCTTGCTTAGCAACCAAAATTTTGGGTTCAATTGTGGTCATAAGTGAAGGACTATCTCTGCCTTCCTCTGCATGGCAGCCTTGTCCTAGTAAACTCCTCCTTTCTGGCAATTTTCCTCTCTGTTAGAGGTATCAAAATAATCCAGATGATATAAGGTCTCCTGCTGGAGCAGGGGGTTGGACTAGATGACCTCCAAGATCCGTTCCAGCCCTAAATTGCTGTGCTGGTTCAAAGAGACTTCTGAAGTCAGGGTTTGTGTCCTTCCTTCCTCTCCTTTTCTCTCTCCCTCCCTCCATCTCTCCATGTATCCATCTATGTATCCATCCATCTATATCTCATTCACTTTCTCCTCCCTCCCTCCCTCCCTCCCTCCCTCCCTCCCTCCCTCCTTCTTTCTTTCTTTCTTTCTTTCTTTCTTTCTTTCTTTCTTTCTTTCTTTTTCTTTCTGTCCCTTCCTTCCATCCCTCCCTCCCTCTCTTTTTTGTCTATCCCTTTTTCTTCCTTTCCCTTTTCTCTTTCTTTTCTTTCTTGTCTCTTCCTTCTCTTTCTCTCTCTCTCTTCCCTTCCTCCTTCCCTCTCTCCTAAAGCTAGGAGACCTACCTGAAACAAAAACTCCTTTGGATAAAACTGGCCATTTTACACACACACACAGAGAGAGAGAGAGAGAGAGAGAGAGAGAGAGAGAGAGAGAGAGAGA
>NW_020769308.1:40562486-40589346 GCF_900518735.1 Pseudonaja textilis
GAGAGAGAGAGAGAGAGAGAGAGAGAGAGAGAGAGAGAGAGAGAGAGGGAGAGTCCTTGTTGTTTCCTTTTAGCAATGGGCCGGTCACCAAAGTACTTTCCAAGTGCCCGGCAGCATTGCTTGCCTCCCAGAAAACCCTGGGTGATTGACTGACTGGAGCATACGCACCATGCTGTCAGTGCACTTGGATTAGTGCTTCTTCTGCGCAAGCAAGCCTCTCTCTGGAACAGGCATGGGGAGGAGGTAGATTTGTGGGGAATTGGAAGGGTTGATGGACAAGTGGCTTGTTTAGACCACACATTGGAATTCCCCGCAGTGGAGAGAAAAGTGACAAGGGGTCTCCCTGGCCAGTCTCCCGGGGACCGGGTATGAATGGATGATTGTGCCTGGTCCCACGTTGCCCAGAAAGGCCAGCAGGAGAGGCTCCCAGGTCCAGCAAAGGGGCTGTGGGTGGGATTTCCCTCCCTTTTTGGGGGAGATTTTTAAACAAAGGGCTGGGAACTTGCCTTTCCCACCCCACTGGCAGCTCTGGGCTATGATGGAGATATTACTTTGAATGTTCTGTTGTAAATTATTGGTGCATGCATTAAAATGGCAATAAAGAGTTGATGGGCACATCAGTGGTTCCATCTTTTTTGTAAATTTTTTCCATTTGTCACCAGATAAACTAGAGTTATTATGACATGAACCATGGCAGTATAAATAGAGACTAAGTAGTGATGTAAGCTGTATTACACTGATTAAACCTCTTCCAATTCCATGTTTAACAAAACTAGCTAGAATTCTTTGAGGAACTTTCACTTGTGCAGCTTTTTTTTTCTTTTGCAAAATTAAGCCAGGAAATCTTTTCAGAAGCAAACCTTTTCATTACCATTCTTAACCTCTCCAAACCCAAAACATGATCCAATATCACACTGAAATGGGGCTATTTGGTACTGAAAATCAACAATGTAATCATTTGAAGCATTGGTTTTCCCAATCCAATTTGTATCTTTTCTGTCCCCAAATATTAATACATCCCAAATTTAGCCCTGTTTCCTTCTCTAATGCCAAAATGACATTTATAATCTGAGAATATTGGGAGGTGAAGATGTGGTCCTGATCTCTCAATTACCATCTAACACTGGAATATTATGTAGCAGCAGTACTATTAGCTTGAGAAGTAACAGGACATGATAACTCAATCTTGATTAGGTTGCAAATTTTAATGTGTTATACATATTTCAATTTTTATCAACAATAAACCAAACCAAATGTTTAAGCAAAGTATTATTTTAGTTAGTGATATCCAGGCTGGTTTTTATCTATTACATTATTTCTCAAAATTGATGTATTTCTGCAATTGTAAATTACATTAACCATTAAAAGATATACTATATAAACTTTAAAAATAAAGATCCTTTCTGGCAAATATCCAATGGCTGCATTCTTCAAAACATGTTCATCGGATATTAGTGGTATGATATTCTAGCCACATAATAGCCCAAATCAAATTCTGGCACCATGTTATATATAAATGTACTTGTTGTTTTACTTTTCTGACAGTGCAACATTAAAATGTAACTTCTGAGAAAATGATAATTGCAGTGCTTTATAATGAGATCCAGTGCTTTCTGTGATAAATTAATACATGTCTTTTCTTGTTTATATTTATAATAATTTAGGTAATCTACAAGAAATCCCAAATAGCCTGTCCTCTCTCAGTCTTGGACAATAAAATTGGCAACTGGTCCTACAATGATACTGCAGTTCCGCTACATGTAGTGGCATTACCAAATGATTCTGCTAATTTGGAATTAAATTTGATGATGGACAGCACTAACAAACAATATTCTTCAGTTTTTGAAGAAACCAAAGTTAAGCTACATCAAAGTGGAGTAGAATATGAAGCCCGTGGAGAAGACAATGATAAATGCCAAGCCAAGTATTTTGTATTTAACTCACGGGTAAGAGCCTGTTATCATTTATCCAACAGAAAATAACCTCTATAAATGTTGATCTTCTCCCTTAAAGAGTGCATTTTGCACATTTTTAAAATGTAAAATATATTGGTCACTGCTACAACTTTAATAGTGGCCATATCTTGTTGCATCATGGTTAGGATCTATATAATATGGTTAGAATATACACACTAAAAGCAATGGTCCCATAACAAATATTGTCCTCATTCTCCTTCTTTCCAAATTTATATACAATATATGTTTGAGTCACTTGCTTCCCAAATAGATCTCTAGCTAGCATCGTCTTGGTTTAACTCTGTTCATCTGGGCTTCTACCTTGCTTAAAGTTTTAACAGTACTAATTGCACCGTATCAACCCCTTACAATATTCAGGAAATTGAATTCAGGTTGCCTAGGAAAAAGCAAGCTCAGCATTAACCAGAGCTGAAATCTTTGTTTGTTTTTTTCAGACTGCCTATACAATACCAATTCTGGCCTTTGCATTTGTATGCCATCCAGAAGTATTACCTATATACAGCGAACTTAAAAAGTAAGACTATTTACAGATTTCCTCTGACTTTTTTATTTCATAAAGATTGAAATTTTTCCATAGCAAAACATTACTATTTATATTTCTCTTTCACTTTTCTTTGGTTTATTGTTAATTTCTCATTTCTTTATACGTTTTCATTTCACATTGGAACATCTGAGAATGCAATATACATTTTAAAATGGACAGTGAATTAGTACTGTGGTCACAGTTGCCATTTTGACATTTTGACCTCCCCAAGAAGATCCCTGTTCACATTCTTAATGCAGTATCCAATATATTTTAGGTTTTGTTCAATACATTTTGTACTGTAATAGTAAACCTTACTGTTTGATTAGTATACAGGGAATCTGTGGGTTAAGATTGTGATGGTGAACCTATGTCATGTGTGCCAGAAGTGGCATGCAGAGCCATTTCTCCGGGCATACCAGCTGTCACCTATTGCTCTTCTGGGTTCTGGTCAGCTGGCCTTACCGCATGTGGGAACGCTGGAAACTATAAGAGCAGCTTCCCAGGTGGTCTTCATGCACACATGCGCATTAGAAACCAGAAGATCAGGTGGCCAGCACGCATGTGCATGCCAGGGAGCTAAGCTTCCAGATTCCGGCACTCCCACGTGCACGCATTGGGGATCTGCTCTTCTGGTTTCCAGCACGCATGCATGTGCGTGCTCCTGTTTCAGCACTCGGTGCGGAAAAGGTTAGCCACCACTTGCAGACAATTTGCATTGATGAACAGACTGCATATTACTAAAAAGGGGTGACAGCCTTCTTCTTCCTCATGTTGACCAACCACTGAAACTGTGCAATGTTTTCATGAACTACTGAAGCTGCACATTTTTATATACAGTATTTCACAGAAAGTGAGTACACCCCTTCACATTTTGTAAATATTTAAGTATATCTTTTCATGTGACAATACTGAGGAAATAACACTTGGCTACAATGTAAAGTAGTGGGTATACAGCTTGTATAACAGTGTAAATGTGCTGTCCCCTCAAAATAATGCAACACGCAGCCATTCTGCATAGTTTGGAGAACCCCCAAATCCCACTCCTAGCTGGCTCCATCCACCCCTCCCCTCCTAGGAATTCCAACATAGATGCAGGTAATTGCAGTGTGCATGCGGAGGTTCCTAGAAGTTCAGGAAGGCTGGAAATGGGCCTGTTTCTGGCTTCCAGAGAGCCTCCAGAGCCCGGGGAGGGCAAAAATACCCCCCACTGTGATGCAGAAGGCTGACTAGGCGACACCCACCATGGCCATGCCAGCCTAGCAACTGGGTCAAGAACCCCTTGCTAAAACTTTTGAAGCCCACCCCTACCAGTAACACTTCTGTTTTTAGATGTACTCAAAACTACTGTGACCATAAAACAACAGATCTTGAATGATAATAATATGATCCCACCCTCAACCATTTCAGCCAAATTTGTCAGTTATTTCTTCCTTCTGGAGAACAAACTTACATTTATCTTCTTTTTCAACTGGGCTTCCTAAGTAAAACTATTTTCTCAGTTGTGGCATAGGATAATATTCCTTTGCCAACAATGAAGTAAGAGTTAATTGATAATCCTTATGCTTTGTGTGTATAGAATAACTTGAAAGTATTGCATGATTTTATTCTTAATCTCAACAGTAAAATAAATTTAAATTATAATTATACTATTACACCATTAATATTTCTAATCATCCATTAACCGGAATTCTCTTGAGCCACATCCTTAAAAAGGACAAATATAATCTCCAGATATTTATTTTTAAATAAAATGAACAAATGAAATAATATACTGTAAATGACTCAGGAAGAGAGCAAAACGTGGTGATGTAGGGAAATTTAAAGTTTGATATCTTAAGAATTTATTCCCACTTCACATTATCCTTCCTAAAGTTCTTTTAGGCACGATATAAGTCTGGTATAGATTTAATAAGCAAATGAAGCCACTTACTGTACTGAATACATGAAAGCTGAAAAAAAGGTCCTTGGTATTCTTTGAGCTTGGTTGTTTTCTTGTAGACGTTCTACTATTCAACTAGATAATATCATCAATGCTAGTACTAGGTATAGCACTGATGATGTTGCCTAGTTTGGGTAATTAAATGTCTGCAGGAAAGCAACTAAGTTCAGAGAACACCAAGGACTCCTCATTTCGACCCTGAGCTACAAATAGAGCTGAAAGAGGCACAAGGTAACCATCACTCTCTCTCTCTCTCTCTCCCTCCCTCCCTCCCTCCTAGTTTTTCTCTTATATACGTACAAAGCTACATGAATAAATAAATCTACTAGTAATTAACTGTCCATTGCTGTATTTTTCTCAGCCCATCTCGAAAACGGATGCAAAATGTTTCTAACATCTCCATCATGGGAATGCTTATCATGTACCTCCTCTCTGCCCTTTTTGGCTATCTTACTTTCTATGGTGAGTTTAAGCTGATCTGAAATGCTCAACATATCTGTTCAGGCTTCATATTATTCAGAATCTGTTTCCTTGTAATAACAATTTCCTTTCACTGGATTGTTGTTGTTTAAAAAATCAGCTTTAGTTTGCTATCTATAAAATAATTGTGCACAGTAAGGAATGTTATTTTACCTGAGCAATTTAAAATATCAACTTCATATGCTAAGATCAAGGTCTATTATTGTTTGATTGTCTTCTACCATAGTTTATCTCTAAACCAGGGAACAGATAACTGAATTCTGCCCAACTGACCTAATGATGAACATATTGCAAATCAGTCTCCATGTAGGGATTTTTGCTGTTTACTAATTCCAAACTGTTCAATGTGAAGGTGCACCAAGTAATGATGAAGTTGCTTGAGAAAACTAATAGAGAAATGTTCTTTTTTATCAGGTGAAGTAGAAGATGAGTTGCTTCATACATACAGGAAGGTTTACACCTTTGACACTCTGCTCTTGATGGTTCGTCTTGCAGTTCTTGTGGCTGTGACTCTCACTGTACCAATTGTCCTTTTCCCAGTAAGTTGTTTTAAGCAAATTTTAAGCAGTCCATCCATGATTGTGCTCTTTGCTCCCCTCTTGTAATCCACTCCAAAAAATTCAAGTGTAAAATGGGTTCATTTTTTAATTTTTAATGACAATGTGACATGACATTAAAAATCTTACAGATTACAGACAAAAATCTAGAAAGGTAAATTTAAGCACTTGGTGGGGGCTATTTCAGATTTAAAAAATTACTTCAGGAATTATATTAATGATCTTGATATATTTAAGAAATTGCTCCAATCACCAGAGAACATAAGATTCATAGTTTCAGTTTAATGTGGTAGCCAGCTATGGCCTCTTCCAAGATACTCCATTCTGCAAAATGCACATATACTAAGTATTATGTGACCATAAGCACATTATCTTCTCTTACATGGGGAAATTCTTCCATTGTTGTGTTTTTCCCCTAAAATCCTGTTTAGGGAAATATATTTTGTTATTTATCTATGGGTGCTACTATTTTGACTAAACTAAGGTCAGCCTTGAATCTTAAATACTGTTTATAAAAGAAATGCTTGTGGAAAAATTTATAACCTAAAGGAAGAGTCTCCATGATACTAAAATCAGTGAGAAAATAGCTACTGATTGTTTTTACAAACTCCATGCTGATGCTATTTTTTCATGTTTGGTATCTGCACTTAAGACTCCCCCCTCCCCTTTAACAAGTCAAGTGATTTCTCTGTAATGTTGACCACGGGAGCTGCTATTAACCTTTTACCTAGTAATTATCCCTGCATCTTCATAGCAGCCACAGAAATGCTGTCTAGGCTTGAGATATTTGCAGAGTAGGCCAAACAGAATCATATATCCACATTTATTTTTCCAGGTGTCTCTTGTAGATGGAATGATAAAGTGAAATTATGTTTAATAGACATATAGAAGAAGCAAAAGTCCTTCTTTAGTAAAACCTACAAGAAATTCTATAAAATTGATTCCTGCAACTACAATATAAAGTGAATATACTAAGATACTTATGAAGATATTTTCTTTATGGATTTCACTGGAAACCATGCTGACATCCTTTTCCAAGTCAGGTTTCATTTAATAAGTAGAACTAATAAGTAGAACTTATTTTTGATATCTTCATATTAGTTTTAACATTAGATATTCTGCATCAAAGTACATTTTTTATTTATAAAACCTCAGGATAAAAGGGCATGTTTACAAAAATGTGAAAAGGGGAAAAGGTAAATCATTTCTTGCTACAAGATATTTAAAGGGCATAATAAAACTAAAATATGCTGATTTTTTTTATAGATTCGTACATCTCTTACCACGCTCTTGTTCCCCAGAAGACCTTTCAGTTGGATAAGACACTTCCTCATTGCTGTTGTTATTCTTATATTTAATAATCTTTTAGTCATCTTTGTCCCTACTATTAAAGACATATTTGGATTCATAGGTATGAATGCTTTCTTTTGCTGTCATTGTTTTAAATAAAGAATATTAACATAGCAACATGTTCATTTTTGGCAAAACTCCTTTCACTAACCTGGTATTTGGATAAGCTAGATCTATAATCCCTGCCAAATTATTGTGGACTCTGAGACAATGGTGGTATGCTGCCATTCAGATTGGTTCAGCCAAACTGGTAGTAAAAAAAGCCTCCGACAATCAGCTGAGAGGAGAAAGAAGAGAAAAGCTGAGAGGAGAAAGAAGAGAAAAGTGCAGGATCAGCCCTCCCACCTGCCCCTGTGCTTTTCTCTTCTTTCTCCTCTCAGCTGATTGGCACTGCAGGCCCCAATTGGTGTGGGAAAAGCTGCATGTGTGCGCTAGGTGCACGTGCATGCACGCAATCACCAAACCGGTGGTGAAACAGGCAGGATCCCACTGCTGCTCTGAGAAGTCGTTTTATCAATAGAAGGGAATACTTGTAGCTTGGGGTTGAACTGAGGGGTCATTGTTGCTGTTGAAGCTTGGTTGTTTTCTTGCAAACATTTTATTACCAAATTAGGTAACATCATCAGTGCAAAACAACCAAGCTCAGAAAGTTGTTTTTTATACAGAAAGGGAGAGGAGAGCTTGTGGATCTTTCCATCCTGATGTACTTGTAAGATGTGAGTTAAAAAAGTTAAAATGATAGCCACGACTATTTGCCACCCATTTATTCATGCCTGCAACGGTGCAACATCCAGTTGAAAAAGAACAGTGCAACACCTAAAAAGGAACAGTTCTCCAATTGTACAGTAAAGGTAGACATCTTGATTTTTTCCCATCCACCCCTATGGTCACCCATGCTTCTATTACTTACAACAATTAGGAGCCTTTTATATAATTATTATTGCATAGAGGAAGTGAAACACCCACCTCTTGTTCAGATGCCAATCCAGAGAAGACCCTACACAAAATTTCATATAAGATTTGGTCAATCTTTTTCTAGTTTCACATGTGATAAGCTTTTTAAAAATAGACCAATCATCCTCTTTCTCACCTATTCCAGCTATTCTCATTTTCTATATAGAAATGAGATCTCAGTAATTACAACCTATGCTAAATATTGCCCTTGATGTTTAGATCTTCTAGAATCTAGATTTTAGGATGAAGACTTTTAATTATTTCCACAATCGATCAGGTTTTTGGATAATAATGGAATAATTTTGGAGGAGGAATGAGTAGACTCCTAGTGTGTTCTAGATTATAAGACTAGAAGACTGACTTTTTAAAATATATTATCAGAGCCTTTCTTCTTTTCTAGAATATTATTTGTAAAGTTTAAAAGAGTTTATTCTTGTATTTTAATTCCTCATTGTGTTTTGGCTTTGGTATTTATAGGCATTGTTATTTTCCTGTCACGATAATCTACTTTGGAAAATATTTGTTGAAAAGCAAACTACAATTTTGAACAAATAAATAGCAATTTACAAGAAAACATGCAATTCTAAAATTTTCTGCATTGTAGAAATATTTCTAATAGAAAAATAGACCCATAGATAAATTGGTAGGATTCAGCCGGTTTGTGCCAGTTCTGCCAAACCTGTTGTTAATTTTTTGTGTAGTTCAGTGCACCAGTTCCCACCACTGGCTGGCCACACCACGCCATGCCATGCCACGCCCACAGGGATTGCCATTCAGAGTGGGGAGGCTGCAGGGGCATGACTGGGAGTTGTGCTGATCAACTGGGAGGCGGCAATAGACCAGTGGCGCTGAGCAGCTGGAAGGCTGATCAGTCAGTTCAGTCAGACCTTACAACTTCGTGAGATCTTTTTTCCCCAAAGAAGTTGGAGGGTCTGACTGAACTTTTTAAAAACTGGTAGTCACCTGGTCCTCTTTTGTTACACTGCATGCAGGAGAATGGAGTTAGATTAGGGAGGGAATGGTGGTTGCTCTGGGATGCGTGGAAGTGAGGATTTTGCATTATGATAGGTCTGGAATGGGGTGGAAGTGAGAATTTTGCATTATCTTTGCTCTGGGATGGGGTGGAAGTAAGGAATTTGCATTATGATTGCTTATAAGTAAGTAAGAACCAATAAAAGAGGAATGGAAAAATCCCTCTCTGTAGATAAGCATTTTTCAGTCTTGGCAAGTTTAAGGTGGACAAACTACATGCTGCCTGGGGAAATCTGGAATTGAAGTCCGTGCACCTTAAAATTGCCAAAATTGAGACGCATGAGTCTACATACAGCTTATGATTTTCCATTCCTTTTTTATTTAGAGTTAGGTGCAATTAAATAAATCAGTTGTGGTTTCCTTAACAAATAGTGATTAAAGCAATATGAACCATTACTGGACTTTTTGTGAGAAGCTGAAATTAAAAATTGATCTGGGCTTTGATGATTAGATATGGGATTATGGAAATAATGTAAACAAATGTTAATCTTAGAGTAAGAGTTTGATATATATATTTTATTTATATCTGTACCAAAGAAAATTAGAAAGTTCTTTTTTGATTTTCCTTCTTTTCCTCTTTCTTACACTTTCATTCTTTTTCTTTTCTGAGCCTTTTCTTTTTTCAAATCTGTTTTTTATTTGTTTATACCTTAGCTTTGTATTTTTTTTATGTATGAAGGATCAAATATTCAGCCATTATAATTCTAGATTCCTTATTTACAGAAATCATATCAAAATTTAGAATGAAATCTACTGGGAGACATTTCATATAAGGCAGGCTCTGAGTCCCTCTAACCAAAAAGTATTTATTGATAGAAGAGAATACTTGTAGCTCAGTGTTGAACTGTGGGGTCCTTGGTCCTCTCTGAGCTTGATGGTTTTCTTGCAGATGTTTCATTACCAAACTAGATAATATCATCAGTCCTAGAAGGGAGTGAAGTTTGCTCTTATTTTCATATACTAGTGGCTTACCCTGTCAGTGTTGATCAGTTGCTTCATAAATGGTATTTGATCGGTGCCAGGTCTCTACAGCCTCAGGCACAGAAGAGCTACTCTGCACCCTTCCCTCAAATGTTTTTAAAATGCATAGTTTCCAAGCATTCCTTTAGGAACCTCCAACATGCAAACTGGTTACTCATCCTAAAATGAATCCTTTTAACCTGTAGCTTTAAAATCTGCTGTTTGCTGGGAAGATGTGTAGCTAAAAGTCAGTCTACATTTAGTGTACATATGGCGATATTTCTTCATAACCAAACAAAAGAGTATTTTCTGTGCAGTTTACACCCCTTGCTTGCTGGATCTGGATGTGTCAAAGCAAAGCCCACATTTTATAATTAACCCCTATGCCCCATTTTGACTGGCAGAGTGCTACAGGAGGCTGATTGCTGTCACACCCCTTGGTCACATCTACCCAGTCATGCCCCCCAGCCATGCCCACCCAGCTATGCCAACCCAGCTGGTCATTCGGGCAGAGAACTGGTTGTTAAATAATTTGAATCCCACCTCTGCATAGATACATTCATAGAAATGTCAGGTATTGTAATAGAAGATTCTCATTGTCTATTTGTAACTTCTGGCAATATAATTTACTGGATACCTGATAATATATTAAAAATGCATATTCAGAAAACAGTAATTTTAGTTTGGTTCAGATTGGAGCAACTATAATATTGAAAATTCAAATTTAGAATTAGGTCTACTGGGCTATAAGTGACCAGTTGTTTCTTACCCAGCATTTGAGAAGAAATGTTCAAGGGATTTAATTTAAGTGAAATAGAGGAAGGTTGGATGCAAAGTGTTACAGAGCTGGGAATATTAGAATCTCCAAAATTGGAGTAGTCATCTTGTCAGACTTTAGCCCAGAGGTTAGCAAGCTATAAATCTCACCTCTCCAAACAATGAACCATCTAACTGAGAATAGGCTTTCTTGGCAGGAAACATTCAGATAGATCAGATAAATAAGACTTTTATTACAGATAAGAATTAAGAGACGTACACACAATAATGTATCTTCTGATATTCACATAAGACAAAATGTTTAAATACTACTATGCTTTACAGCAGTGTTTCATCAACTTTAAGATGTATGGATTTCACTCCCAAATTCCTCGGCCATCACTAAAGTTGCTGAGATTGAAAAACACTGTTGCAAATGTTAAAGTCTTGGATTTTTGAATTAATGGAAAATTGAAGGTCACTCTGACCTTCTCTCTGTTCTGGGCCCATAACCTGTCAGAGCGTTTGCAACGTGACTGCTATTGTGTGACAACCCAGAAGCAAAACACAGCACATAGAGGCTTTGACTATTTAACACAAGGAGAGAGTATATACCCTCTAATGGCTGCCTTATATAAATGCCTCTTAAAGTGGTAAAACTTCTGTGGACCCCTTCTTAGTCTAAAACTGGCAATACCAATGCTGATTCATCTTAATTACATTGCCTTACATTGCATCAGCTTTACAGCTGGTCAGCTCTTAAATCTCAATACCTTAATATTCCCCCCATTTAAAGCTGAGCAGCTGATAAACCAAAGTCTTTAACATAGTCCTTATACTTTTCCACAGATACAGGCTTTGTTAACATATCAGTTTACAAATACTGATATATCTTATACGTATACATTTGCATCCTTTAACAAACGTACATACCAGTTTAATTCCAATTACAGTGTCAGCAAACAATATTACAAACCATGTGCAACAAACCATGCTTTATACTGCAGTTCATTATTGTGTAATAAAACATCTGTGTAACACCATTTGCACCCTACTGCCTTTTTCCTTTCTGGCAATGACATTATCTCCTGGCAACTTTGGGGTTCAAACCTGACACTGTATGCTCTAACCTCACTTGCAGTGAACTGTTCTGGAGGTATACCTTTATTACTCCTCATAGATCTCCTTGGTATTATATATCCCTGCATTACTGTTTCAGATCTCTTCAATATATATATATATCTTCTGTGTTTTCACTTTTTATCACAGTCTATCCTCTTCTAAATCTATATCTGATCCAGTTTCATGTCTTATCTTCCCTGTTTCACCTTCCAGTAAACTAGGACTATGCATTGGCCTGAACACACCATGATTAGCATGTACCTTGTTCCAATTTTTCTGCTCCACAAAACTAGCAGATTTTGAAATCTCTACTTGTTTAGTGCCATCTGTAAACCTGTACCCTTTTGTTCCTGGCTCATACCCAACAAATCTAAGCTTCCTGACCTTTTTCTGTCCTTTTCTCCTGGTGCACCCAGGTATATCTGCCAAATTTAAGAACTTAAATGGAGCCAAGGAAGATTTCCTTCCATGCAACAGGAAATATGACATTTTCTGTATTGCTACACTCCATCCTGTTAATGATATAATTCAATGTCCTCATGGCTTTCCCCCAGTATATTTTACTCATGCTTGCATCAGCAAGCAATGCGTCCTTCATGGTCTATATCACACCATTCCTCCTTTCAGCCACTCCATTTTTAGCCAGCGAATATGGATTCATTCTTCTATGCCTTGTGTCTAGAATGCTTAACCTCCTTTGGAACTTCTCAGACATAAACTCAGTTCCACTGTCTGTTTGCAGCTGGAATATTTTATACCCATATCGTCACTCTACAAGTGTAAACCATTGCCTGAATTGTTGCAATACTTCAGTCTTGTTTTTCAGCAGATAACAATACCCATATCTACTGTAGTCGTCTATTATGACTAAGGCATATTTAGTTCTTCCTAAAGAGGGTACCATAGGGCCAACCAAATCAGCATGAACTAATTGCAATACTCTTGTTGTTCTTGCACTTTTCTTAGTTACAGGATACACCCTGAATTTAGACTCCTTATAAACAGCACAATCTAAATGTACATTACATTTCTTTAACTTCAGCCCCTCAGCTAAGTCTGGCATCTTTTTCGTATGTTAAAACTTGCATGCCCCAATCTCCTATGTAACAAATGTACACAATTGTCATGTGTGAGAACATTCATAAGTACATATGAACAATTATTTTCCTGCCTTCCCAGAATGTACAGGCCATCCTTCTTAACCCCTTGTGCACATATCTGTCCATTTTTCCTACTGGTGTACTGTCCCTCTACAAATAATATTTCATAACCTTACTTGCCTAACTTGCATATACTCAACAGATTAAGTTCTAATGCAGGTACATATAAGGCATTGTACAATGTATCACCTATTTCTGGTACATAAACATTATCTTCCCCTTTTACAGCAGCTCTTTGTCCATCGGCCAGACTAACCCAGGTTTGCATTGCTGGTTTCAAACCAGAAAATGCTTGTGGATTGTTAGCAATATCCTGGCACGCCGCAACAACCATGAATTCCTGGTGTCTTCAGTCATTGATGCTGCCAAGGAAAATGATGCTGGAGAACCACTCCATATGTGCTGAGTAGTCCTGCGCCCTTGTCTCGCTGCTCCTCTGTTCCTCCTCTCAGGGCAATGTCTCTGGAGATGCTCAGTAGAACCACCATGTAGCACCTCTTCACAAAGTTCACTGTCTCAGCTACTCTGCCACCATCCTGGAAAGATGGTGATCTGTGCTGAGCGTTCTCTCCTCCCTTTCCTTATTTCCTCTCCAGCTGTTTCTGCTCCTCCTCTAATAATCGACCAGTGGTTAAATCCTGTTCTTGTATAGGCTCCAGACTTGTTACAAGAACGTCCCATGAACTGTCCAAGAAACTGAGCACCACATATACTTTGTGTGCTCAGTAAATGTCATTCCTCTTTCTTCCAACTCAAGGAATGTCCTTCTCATATTCTGCAGATGTGTGGACATATACTCCCCTGGCTTTAGCTGTGTTTTATACAGTCTTCTAGTCAGCAACACTTTACTGCATGCAGTTTCTCTCATGTGCACACTGCACAACACCTCCCAGCACTCTTTTGCAGACTGGAGACCCCTCACATGTATCAGTTGACTGTCCTCCAAAGCCAGAATTATGCTGGCTAATGCCTTTTCGTTTTTCCTCTGGTCCCCATCATCCTGAACTACCGGTGGATCAGTAACAATCATCCACAACTCCTCCCTCTGCAGGTACATCTCCATCGTCACATTCCAGAAGAGGTAGTTTGTCTCATTCAGCCAAGATACCAAGAAATCTCCTCCCATTAGGCCAACGGAGGCCATGTTGCCACTAATCATATTTAAACCACTTACTCTGGTGCAAGCTCCCACTGGGTTTCTCTTCTCTCTAGGCTCTCCAGTCACATTAACCTTCTCTCTGTTCTGGGCCCATAACCTGTCAGAGCGTATGCAGTGTGACTGCTATTGTGAGACAACCCAGGAGCAAAATACAGCACATAGAGTCTTTGACTATTTGACAGTGATTTATATACAAGATATACACAGAAATATATATGTGGTAGGCAAATACCTGACAAACAAGCAATCTTCTTAACTCTGTATGGAAAACTCTGCAATGGAGATAAGACACATCTTCATTGCATCAGCCTTACGTTACATCAACTTTACAGCTGGTCAGCTCTTAAATCTCAATACCTTAACATATTGCAATGTTACTATGCTTTGGAGAGAAATTAATAGTAATAAGCCTCTTTTTAAAAGCCCCTTAGCTTGCTTTCATTTCCTAAACAATAAGACTATGTTTCCTATTGCAGGTGCCTCTGCTGCAACAATGCTGATTTTTATTTTGCCTGCTGCCTTTTATCTTCGGATTGTCAAGAAAGAGCCTTTGAGATCACCTCAAAAGATTGGAGTGAGTCATCCATATTTTTTCAATTATTGAGCTAAGTTGTAGCTCTTCCTACTAATTAATTGTTTTTGCTATACTTTCCCAATTACAGGCCCTGATTTTCCTCATTGTTGGCATAATCTTTATGTTTGGGAGCATGACTCTAATTCTCTTGGATTGGATTTACAACTCTTCACATTCCAATCAGCATTAATTTGGAAGGAAATTGTTTGTTTTTCTTTGCCATTGAAGTGGTTGAATTTCATTAGCCAAATGCAAGCAAACAAACAAAAGACTTTTGACTGTAGAAGAGGACATTACTTCTAGTCAACGGCAAGATTCCAAAAACTTTGTTAATACCACTAAATGGACCTAAGGTGGATTAAATCCCACTTTGTTAAAGGATGGTTATTTATGCATTATCACCTGTGTCCATTTTTTTTGGACCAGGACAGAATAAAAATGTGAATTGTGAAGGTACCTGGATCTAATTATGTATATAGTACATATCAAGACTTACTTTGGTTTTGATAACTACTATTTCTAGAAACTAGAAAAAAGTTGTCCAAAAGTGAAGATTATATATATATATATATATACACACAGTACATATAATGTATGTACATAAAGAAAAATGAAAGAATTATTTTAAATCACTAACTATAACTTTAATAAGTATACTCAAAACAAGATATAAAAATAGCATCAATTTCTGAAAGTATTTCACTTACTCATCAATAAATTACATTAAGTTTAGGAGTGCCCACTACAGAAAGTGAGAAAATATGATAAATTTTGTATTATGCTAACTTTTAATAATATCATTTATTACAAAAATTGACTGCTGCTGTGGGATGAAAAAGGCCCATTTTCTCGGTAGCTGTGGTTTATAGAGAGTATTCAGGCTAATGGATAGTTATAAATGACTATCAGAATTCTCCAATTTATGGAACTCAAAAGATAAATTAAATCTTAGCCAGTCAAAGCTGCTCCTACTTTTTACTGCTACCAAAGTATAGTTTTTATGACTAGTTGTCAAAAATGAGCACTAATAAATTTAAAAGTTTTTATAGTGAGATTCTCTGCTTCCTGTGGCTAATAGATTAATCTTCGATATGATGTCAATAATTGCATAATAAGGATGTCGAATCATGACAACTGAAGTGGGCTCAGATGCAGAAAGAGGCTGGTTCTAGTGGGATTCCTATGACAAGTATATATAACATGTATCAAACTGATCCTGCACATGTAATTTTGTTTTGATCTTAATTATTTAACAAACTGGAACTTGGTTTGTAATTTGTCTTCCACAGTAGTTCAAACTGATTTAACACAATCACATAGAATGTGAAAGCACACCAGCTAGTATTTTGTATTTGTATTTGATAATATAGACAGTTCAGTATATTGTAAGCATTGATATATTTGTTCTATATAAATATGTATGTACATAATATTATTCTCTGCTGTATGGTTTAAATCTTTGATTTTTATATATACAATAGGTTTGGGTAGTTGTTGCTTTAATATTCCCAAGCGTGATACTATATAGATGCAGCACTATTTCAATGAACTCTAAAAGCTTCATTTCTCCAATACATTGTTAGAAATTTCTGAAAAGCCCAGAATAATACCTAAATAAAATGAAACATAAAATGTTACTACAATAAATGATAATAAAATTAAAGGATGCAAAGTTTATCTTTATTGATCTGTTGTACACAGTGCTGTATTATTTTGAACTACATAAACTCTACCTGCAATTCAGTTTCAGGGTTCAGAGTAAAAGAATTGAATGGGCTGGTCACATAGCAAGTGGAACTGATGGCAGGTGGACAAAGGCAGTCATAGAATGGATCCCACTTGATAAAAAGAGAAGAGACCTAAAACAAGATAGGAGATCGTGATCTCCTAAATTAAAATTCTGCTGAATTTTGCTTTCCAGAAATTTAAGTATGTTTGTGCCTCCTTCACTGAAAGCAATGATGTATAAAATACATGATTATGGGTTATTTGTATTTTATTAGAAGGACTATTTTAAAAGAAGATACAATGTTGAATTTTCTAATATTCTGAAACCAATATCTTTAAATGTGCATATTGGATCATTACTATTGAATACAATTTTTAGCACTGGGAAATCCAGAAATAAAGAGTTTACTAATTTCTGATAAAGCTAGAATTTTATTGCAAGGCATATAACTATAAAAAAATTTTACATATATTTTATTCAAGAATGAAGACGCCAAAAGAGCATAACAGGGCACATTAATAAGAGGGCACATTGGCATTTTTCCAAATGAAAGATGCACATTTTACTGGATGATGATGATGATTGTTGCTGTTGTTATTATTATTATTATTTCATCAAAGGAATGGTCAACAGTCCACTTTATTGGCTTCATGGGATGAGAATTTGTAGAAAAGTTTATTGATTTAATTTCTTACAGTATGATTTCTCTTTAATACAATTGTGACCAAACCAATCAAGAGAAAATGGAGCATGGGCTATATATAAATTACTTACCAAATCCAATTTATTTCACTGATGTTGACCATTCAAGACCTAAATGATTTTGCCCAGAGATTCTATGCAAAATTATACACAAGAAATGAAAATTACTCAGAAGAAAATATTAGAACCTACCTAAGGAAAGCTGATTTACCAAAGATTCCAGAAGATATGAAATTAATGCTCAATGAAGAAACAACAACAACAAAGCATCTGGCTCATACCTGCAGAGCTATACAAAGAACATCAGAACCAACATTTATTAGATGTCTTCAATGCTGTGCTCAATGACAGGAAAATACCAAAATCTTGGAGAGAGGCCAATATAATATTGATTAAAAAAGAAGGTACAGACCAGATAAGAATTTAAAATTATAGGCTGATATCTCTTTTAAATACAGATTACAAAATATTTACTATGATCATAGCTGAAATATTCAAAAATTATTTAAATGAATTCATACATAGTGATCAAAATGGCTTCCTCCCAAATAGACAAACAAAATCTAATGTGAGAATAGTATTAGATGCTCTTGAATTTTACGAAGAATGTAATGATCAGGCAACCTTTTTATTTCTAGACGCCTAGAAAGCCTTCGACAACGTAAATTGGCTTTTTCTAATGCAACAGTTAAAACACATGAATATTGGTGAAAAGTTCTTAAAGATAATTATGGCAATATATACACAACAGGAAGCAAAAATAATATTAAACAGAGAATTGTCAAGTATGGTTTATATACAAAAAGGCACAAAACAAGGTTGCCCCCTGTCTCTACTATTATTCATATGTACACTGGAGGTCCTAATGAGAATAATTAGACAATAAACACAGATTAAAGGATTGGAGATCAAAAAATAAAATTTTAAATTACAAGCATATGCTGATGATTTAGTATTTTTTTAGAAGACTCTGAACAAACAGGTCCGATATTATTAGAAAAATTTGAAGACTATGGAGAAGTAGCTGGTTTGAAAATAAATAAATAAAGAAACAAAAATCATAGCCAAGAATATGACCAACACACAAAGAGAAAATCTTGTTAAACTATTAGATATTCAAATAGTACAAAAAATAAAATATCTAGGAATTAATATTTTGGCATGTTGCTCTACAGTCAAGGAGGATAATTATGAAAATCTATTCAGACAAATTAAAACAGATTTAGAACATTGGAACAGTCTTCAATTATCATTAATTGGCAGAATTTCAGCTATCAAAATTATATATATATATTTTCTTAAGTTTTTGCAGGTACTTACATGTATGGTATTCAGCTTTGTTCGGGTATTTTCCCATGTCATTATAATTGTGCTTTTAAAGTTGTAGCAACGTTTTGGCAGAATCTCATCTGCCATCATCAGGCTTCTGTATTGTGTTCGTCTGTGAGTCAGACTTTTACAGTTGTTTCAGTTTTAAATTTGGGGCTAGCCTGCTGCTGTGCCAGAATGGTTTTTTCTTCATCCCGATTGGTTGGGAGTCTTGGTCTGTGTTTATTGGTCTTGGAGTTTGCTGTGTTCTGCTTGATTGGTATTTCTAATATCTTCTGTCTGTTTTGTGGCTTTTTTTGTCTTGGTTGGCTGGCAACATTGTGTTCCTGTATTGGAGGCTTTTAGTGCAGCTTGGCTCCGAGTAAATGGATGGCTATCATTTGTTAGGAAGCTAGGTTTCATCTGGGTGCCTGGTTGGGGTGTGTTTGAGCTGGAGGTATCAGGGGGGATCTGTTTGTGCCCAGGTGTTTGCCTGGCTTGTGGTGTGGAGATTCTTTTTGTTTGTGAGTGCAGGCTTCCAAATAATTGACAGTCTGGTGGAGTCATCTCTTCTATTCATGCTTTCAGGTCTTTTTTCAATCTCTATGGCTTCTCTAATAATTATGTAGCTGGGGTTTTCTATAGTGGCTAGGGTTTTGGTGCAATTGAAGTTGATGCTATGACCTGTGGCTTTCATGTGTTGGACTAGTGAGGAAGTGTGTTCCAGCTTTTTTACTGCATTTTTGTGTTCATCCATGTGAGTACTTATTCTTCTATTGGTCTGTCCAATGTATGTGGCCAGACATGATGCACAGGGGACTTCATATATGCCTTGGTTTTCCAGGTCAATTTTATCTTTGGGATTTCTAAGGATGGCTGCTATTTTTCTGTCTGTTTTGAAGGCAGTCTTGATGTGATGCCTGTGTAGTATCTTACTGATTTTGTCAGTAGTACCTCTTATGTAGGGCAGGACAGCTGTTCCATAGGTCTGTTCATCTTCTAGGTCTCCATTATGTCTCAGTGTGTTTTTGTGGATCAAGCCAGTGATTTTGCTTTTGTGGAAGCCATTAGCTGTCAGTACTTTAGTCAGGGTGCATAGTTCAGTCTTTATGTGTGTCTTGTCTGCCAGGCGTTTGGTTCTGGGGATTAGTGTTTTGGCCACGGTGTTTATCTGTGCTGGGTGGTGGTGGGATTGGGCGTTGAGGTAGCGGTTGGTGTGTGTTTTCTTCTGGTATATGGTGTGTCCTAGTGTGCCATCTGTTTTTTTGTAGATTAGTACATCTAGGAATGGTAGTTGTTTGTTTGTTGCCATTTCCATGGTGAGCTTGATTTTGGGGTATGTACTGTTTAGGTGTGTTAGGAAATTGTTTAGGTTTTCTTTTCCATGGGGCCAAATCACAAATGTGTCATCGATGTATCTTAACCATAGTTTGGGTTTGTGGGTGGCGTTAGCCAGGGCTCTCGATTCGAATTCTTCCATGAACAGGTTTGCAATGATGGGTGACAGTGGTGATCCCATAGGGGCTCCTTCAATTTGCTTTTATCTTTGTCCTTTGTATATGAAATATGTGTTGGTTAAGCAGTGTTCTGCTAGTTCCATGAAGTGTTTATCTGGTTGGTATTTATTTTTGATGATTTCAAGAGTTTCTTTTATCGGGACTTGAGTGAATAGTGAATACTCAAAATTTACAAGCAGATCTTCTTGTTCCATGTGTAGATCTTTGATCATTTCCAAGAAGTGGTATGAGTTTTATACACATGAGGCTGCTGTTTCAGCATGGGGCTGTAGCTGTTTTGCTAAGTGTTTAGATAGGTTTTGTAGTGGTGCTCCTCTGGAGCTGACTATGGGTCTGAGAGGTATGCCTTCTTTGTGTATTTTTGGGAGGCCATATAGTTTAGGGCATCTGGAAGTTTTTTCTCTTGGGATGATCGTCTGTTGGATCTCTTTGCTCATGTGGCTGGTTATAATTTTCTTCTTGGTTATTTTTTCCAGATATGTGGCTGGGTCCGTGTTTATGGGTTTTTATGTGGAGTCTTGGAATAGGTCTGTCAATGTTGTTTCGTAGTCTTTTCTATCCATTACTAATGTGGCATTCCCTTCGTCTGCTGGAAGTATGATTATGCTGCTATCCTTTTTAGGGCTTGCAGAGCTTTTAGTTCTTCTTTGTGCAAATTGCTTTTGGGTGGTTTGCTTGTGCATAGGATGTTAGTAACTTGGTGCCATGTTGCTACAACTTTAAAAGCACAACTATAATGACGCAGGAAAATACCCGAACAAAGCTGAATACTAATATATATATATATATATTGTTTGATGACATTCTGCTATTATAACAATGTAAAGACTATTGATATATGTCAAAAGATCACCACGTTCAAATGTTTTTAAAATCTAATTTTCAATAAAAAAAATTTAAATAGACCTAAATGATTTATGGTTGATCTGAATCATCACCTCTGCCACAAAGAAGCCTGCCAGTTATTAAATCAGCAGAAAAATAATTCTTAAGAAATTCATGATGACCAGAGTTCAGACCTGTAATGGTGAGTTTTGGAATGCTGAGAAATAACTGAGAATTTTGAATGGAGATTTCTCTTTATATTAGCTTATTTGTAATTCTGTTGATTATATTGGCATATTTATAATTATAAACCATCTTTTTATTAATTCATACATGACAACAATGTTTCTTCATCTAATTTCTACCTCTTATCTCTAACCACTTGTAAAATCTATTCCATCTTAAGTAATATTCTGTGTCTTCCTTGTCCTTTATTTTTAATGTCAATCTATCCATCTCTGCACAGACTAATATTTTCCGAATTACATCCTCATCTGATGGGGTGTATTTTTCCAATATTGTACAAATACAATCCTCGCTGCTATTAATACATGCAAAACTAGATATATAGTTCCCTTATCATAGCCCTCTGGCATTATACTCAACAAAAATATTTCTGGTTTCAGATCTATATGTTGCTTGATCATCGTTTCCAACTATGTATGCATTTTCATCCAATATTTTCTTGCTTTCATACAAGTTCATCAATATGATAAGTGCCTGGGGTCTGACTACACTTCCAACATTTAGCGGACATATTGCTAAACATTTTTGCTAATCTTGCTGGTGGCAAGTGCCACCTATAAAACATTTTATAGAGATTTTCCTTATGTGCAGTAGCCATTGTCAGTTTATAGTTCCTATCCAAAAGTTTTTGCCATTTATCTAATCCTACAGTATAACCAAAAAAAATTGTCCATACAATCATTGTTTCTTTGGCTTGTTCCTCTTCCAATTTATAACTTAATAAGTAGTTATATATTTTCTTGATCGGTTTTTCATCTGTCCCTAATAATACCTTGTTTCTCCAACAATATGGCCTCCCCCAATGCTTTATAGGCATAAAATCAAATTAAGCCCCTCCCCCCAAATTAAGGCCTATATTGAACATGTGAAATGGGGGGAAATGGCAGGGAGGGGCTGGCCATTAGGAAGTACTTTTGTTGCATACCCAGATATGGTGCTGCCTGTGTTGACCTCGGCGTTGGTGGGGCACTTTGTATTGGGAAACCTTCCACCACCATTGCTTTCCCTTTTCCCCATGCTGCAGCAGTGTTTAAAGCAATGCCACAGCATTTGGCGCAGCCACGTGCGGCCAGCCAGGATTCTTCCCTGCAACTGGAGCCCAGTGGAGACACTCGGCTTCAGGTGCTCCTGTCGCCTCCTTCCCTTTGCCTTCGAAAGCAAAGCCAATTCTTTTAAAAATGACACCCTACTACCGGTACGACAAAGCCTCCCCTGCCTGAGATGGTAGCTCAACCCCATGTGGGGAGGCGAATCTTCCAGGACTGCAGTGCAGGATCGGCCCACCCCAGGAGAAGCGCCCAGCCACCATCCCTGCCTGGCACTGGGCAGAGCATGAAGAGTTTCGCCTGGGGCACCCAGCGGAGCTGGCAGGTGGGCCCTCCTGCCCGGTGGCAGAGCTCTCACCAAGGCAGCGAGTGCCTCCCCACCGGACCCTCCGCTCATCCCGCCAGGGCCGCGGTGGAGCCATGTGGGCTGGGCAGAGCCAGGAAAGTGAGCTGCAGGTGCACGCCCATCTGCCAACTGAAAGAGCCAGGCCAACCTGAGCTTGGCTTCCTTCCCAAGTCCCTCCAGCCTGAACCCAAAGGGGCCACCGGGAGAGGCTGCCTGAGACAATGATAGCACCCACCCATCCGCGGACAGGCAGGCAAGATGATGCCAACATTGCTTCCCTGGTCAGCAGGTCGAGCAGAGAGAGCCTGAAGCCACCTGTCCTTTCCATCCCTCACCCAGCCCGTCCCAGTCCCCACACATCTCCAAACGCACCAGCAGCTCCAAACACTGCAGCAGCATGGACATCGGGCAGAAATGCTCACTTGTCGAGGCTCAGCTCGGAGGAGGATGCAGTGCAGGCCATCGCCTTGCCTGCCTGTCCACAGATGGGTGGGCGCTATCACTGCCTCAGGCAGCTTCTTCAGGTGGCCCCTTTGGGTTCGGGCTGGAGGGACTTGGGAAGGAAGCCAAGCTCAGGTCGGCCTGGCTCTTTCGGTTGGCAGGCAGGCTTGCACCCACAGCTCACTTTCCCGGCTCTGCCCAGCCTGCACGGCTCCGGCGCGGCCCTGGCGGGATGATAGGAGGGTCTGGTGGGGAGGCACTCACTGCCTTGGTGAGAACTCTGCTGCTGGGCAGGAGGGCCTGCCTGTCAGCTGCACTGGGCGCCCCAGGCAAAACTCTTCATGCTCTGCCCGGTGCCAGGCAGGGATGGCAGCTGGGTGCTTCTACCAGGATGGGCTGATCCTACGCTGCAGTCCCGGGAGATTCACCTCCCCACGTGGGGTTGAGCTGCCATCTCAGGCAGGGGAGGCTTTGTTGTACCGGTAGTAGGGCGTCGTTTTTAAAAGAATTGGCTTTGCCTTCAAAGGTAAAGGGAAGGCAGCGACAGGAGCACCCAAAGCCAAGTCTCTCTGCTGGGCTCCGGTTGCACGGAGGAGCCCTGGCTGGTCACGCGTGGCTGCGCCAAATGCTGTGGCGTTGCTTTAAACGCTGCAGCAGCATGGGGAAAAGGGAAAGCAATGGTGGTGGAAGGTTTCCCAATACAAAGTGCCCCACCAACGCCGAGGTCAACACAGGCAGCACCATATCCGGGGATGCAACAAAAGTACTTCCTAATGGCCAGCCCCCCCTGCCATTCCAACCTCAGGAATATCTACCATTGTAAAATAAAGCTAAAGCCATGATTTTTTTCTAACAAAAATCCATAAGATATCATAGATAAATATTGTCCTTGCAGCAACTTAAACACAAAGCTGAAAAGCTCATTAGTGTGTTAAATATTTTGCACAAGCAAATAATAAAAAAAGACCCATTGTATTAACACATACCTATTATCATTATACAGAAAACAATTTGTTTTGAACATAGTCTTGGGCACATGTAAGCCCAACATTTGTTTTGATTTATGTTACACCTGTTCTGGAAGGTGCAGCTAAGGTTTGCAAATGGCTATCAACATAGCAAAATGTACAGCCTTAGTCTTAACAGCTTTCAGTATGTCCCTTTTCTGAGAAATCTTAAACTATCAGTTTGACTGTAGCAATACTGCCCTCAGGTGGAAGACTATAATAAACTTATTTTTTGTTTTTTGTATTATTTAATCATTTATACCAGAAATTCCAAACTTCATTACTTTGTCAACTATATTAACTAAATTTAATCAAACCTATAATGTATTAATCACCATTGATTTCTTTAATGTTCAGTTCATAAGGCTTTGAGAAATGCAGGCAGAGTGGTTTTGTCAAGAATGTTTTAAAATATTACCAGCCAATTGAGAATATTGGCTTCCTTTGCAAAACAACCTTAGTTTCTAATTACTTTCTACATGCAATTCAAAATTGTGATGATTATTTAGCATATCTAATCATAATGAGAGCTAGTAGTGGTTAAGATACTGGCCTAGAAAACAAGAGACCGTAAGTTCTAGGCCTGCCTTAGGCATGAAAGTCAGCAGGGTGATCTTGGGCCAATTACAGGGGTGGGATTCTACCAGTTTGGACCTGTTCAGAAGAACCAGTTGTTATGATTCTGCACAGTTCACAGAACTGTCAAATTGCACCACTGACTGGCCCTGGCCCTCTCAGCTCCAGCCCTCCCACTCCTTTTTGTGCTGCCTGGGGAGCCTTTCTTTGCTCATTCACCCAGCTGCCTCCCATATGGCCACTCTATTTCACCTGGCCTGAGAAGGTAAGGCCAATGGCAGGGGTGGGGCCATCTGCACTTGACGTAAGGGTCTGCCGTGGGGACACACAGTGAGGTTTATCACTGCATTGCCACCCCGAATGACCTACCGCCGCCACCGCATTGACGCATTGCATGGGCTGGCAGGTGAGCAGGGGAGGGTGAGCTGGCGGAGGGGTGATACCAACAGCGGGTGGACTGATACACATGGGGAAGGAGAGGAGCACATGGGAGATTGTGGCACCAGAGCCCTTCCCCATGCTTGCTTGCTTCCCAAGCCGGCCTGGCCTGTGAGGGAAGTGCTCAGGACACCGTGGCACCGGAGCCCTTCCCGGTGTTTGCTTGCTTCCCAAGCTGGGCTGGCCTGCAAGGAAAGTGCAAGGGAAATCACCGGCCAAACTAGCAAGGTGAAGGGGGTGGGCAAGCAGCCCTCAAGAGAGCACTGCACTGGGGTGCTATGTGCTCTTGGACCTCTCGCCCACCTCTGCTTCTGCAAGGCAGAAAGAAAGCCATACAAAAGTCTTTGCCTGAGCCTTCCTGGGTCTCTGATGTCCTCCACAGACCACTGCCTTGGACCACCAAGGCAGCCCATGCCTCCTGCTGCTTTGGGCTTGGAGCTGTAAGCCGCACCCAGGAAGCACTCTGGTGGAGAGAAGCTGCCGAGGTCAACCCTAGTTTTGCTGTCTGTTGCAGCTAGGAATCTCAAATACAGATGAGAATGAACATTGTGAACTTGTAGCCAGCGATAGATCAGTCCCCTGCAAACTACTCACCTCTCGAGGAGCCCAGCCACTTGCCAGTCACCTGGACTCCAAGTGACTGGATGGGGTCCTTCACACACTTACTTTGGCTGCCTGTTTAGTAACTCCAGCCAGTGGCTACAAGATAAATGTTAATTCTTGGCCATATTTGAGATTCCTAGCTGCAGTTTACTTGTGAGCAACATTGGCTAGGAGAGGCAGGGAGAAAGGAGAGGGGGCAGCATGGTTGAGGGTGCAGGAGCCGGGTGTGGGCAGGCAGATTAATGGCAGCCAGCAGATTGTTGGCTTGCTCGCTTGGCCACATAAATTTTGCCCTAAGAGAATTCAGGCAAGACAGATGGTAGGGTTTCTTTATTTCCTGTAGTTAAGAGCAGAAGGGAAAGTAGTAGCATTAAAAGCAAGATTAATTGCCAGCTTGAGACAGGAAATACATCTCAAACTGACTATATCAGAGCCACCAAGGTATAATGTAAAAATGCATCTAATTATAATTTGTGTAAAATATACTAGCATTCATTATGATTAAGTGTAAAACATTCTATGCATTTTGGCTTGTCAAGATCTATCTTGGCTTTGGACATCCTGGCTGGTTTACTAAAGAAAAATAAAGATCCTGGAAAGTAATCGCTATATAGATTCATAAAAGGGGGAGCTGTCAGCTGTGCCTCCATTCTAAATCCAAGAAAGAAATCTTTAGATGCCATTAAAATAGAGAAAAGTACTTTTACTGGATTTGAAGTGATAGCAACAAGAGGAAAACAAGATCTGAGGCAAATAGGTACAGAAACTACATATTGAAAGTTATCCCAAGTTTCCTTTCCCAGGAGTCCAGACTGGTCATCCAATCTGAGGTGTCATGTGGGGCACATCTTCAAGTGGTTTCTCATTCATCCATTATGCCAAGACAGTTGACCTTGGCCTAGTAGAGATAAGTCTATGCAGTTGCTCAGCAAGCAGGAAAGCATCCCCTCCTTTTTAGTTCACACAGGAACGTCTTTGCACTCCAGCAAACTTTCCCCCCCATACCAAATTACCAGTCCCCCCATTTCTATGGCAGCCAACAAGAATCAGGCAGTAAGAGATGTCAAGAAAACTTCTTGGAGGCAGGGAGGGCGGAGCTGACGTCGCAACGATACGGCATGCAATCTCGGAGGTCTGAGATTGCAGCCGATATCTTTGCCTCTGGACGGTCCAAATGGACCTAAACCATCCCAAAGAGATGGCGATAGTGAAGGGCGCATCCTGTAGATCCCAGGGATACCACAAAGTCCCTGGTTGATCCAGGAGAAGCCCTTCTTGCCGGCGGCAGAGAGGCAGCCATTAAAGCTGCTGAAGTTGGGACAGCTCGGGAACAGAAGAGACTGGAAAGAGAAAGTCTGTCTGTTTGGTGAGAACATTTTTTTATCATTATTCTAAGACTTAAAAGGACACTCTAAGGAAAAGAAAAAATCTGTAAAAGTTTTGACAGAACTGAATAAGTGGCGGTTTTTAAACAAAAGCGTCAAAGTAAGGCTTGGTTTTTTATTTTTATTTTCTTATTACTGGATATCTC